>LR738709.1:628745209-628816099 GCA_902687465.1 Secale cereale | reverse complement strand
CCCCCCCTAGTTACCTCACTTATCACTAATGGATGGGTGGGTACTACTCTAGTCATAGTAGTGAACCTTGTGAATAATAATTTTTTGGGGTATGCAAAGGAAAGGATGGCAAGAATTGCCTCGTAACAGTAGAATGACACATATTTAGGAAGAAAATGTGAAAGCTAGAACAGCATCTATTGTGGAACAGAGGGAGTAGCAGCATAACTGTATTTAATTCCAATCTTCATTGCATTCATTGAGGACAATTCTTTTAATTTATTACTTAGTATAATGTTCACCCGATCACTGTTCAATCAAGTGTTTGGAACGTGTACAAAAACATCAAGTGAGGAAAGAAGTGAGAGGAAGTAGAAAACAAACAGCGAGAGAGTAAAAGCCGTAATATGGCAATCTTGCCGTCCAAAAGGAAAAATTATTTCAGGTAATAGAAGAAAAGAAGGCAAGTATAATAATAATAATAATAATAATAATAATAATAATAATAAAAGAAGGAAGATGCCATAGCTTGTACCTTTCATAGCTGTTTCGTAAGCCCTAGCCCGAAATTTCTGCACAAACAAAGCACAGACACTCTAGTATTAGACATAGTTTGACACACAACAAGGCTGCCAGCTGCAGTTTATTCCCACAGTCTCCATTTGTTTCTGCATCACATATAAGTATATTGATTGATGATTTTGCAGATCATAGACCTTGTGACAGAACATAGTTTAACAATATGGTGCATGTTTCTGTATCGCTAGAGAGTGCTTTGTTGCATTACAAGTTTATTACAACAAACAGAGCTGCCAATAGGCCAATCAGGTACACACTATTGCCCCCTAGCGAAATTACTCCAGCAAGCAACGAAGCAACGAGAACGATGGGAAGATGGCGCGGCACTGGTTAATTATTACCTCGAATTCCGAAGCGTCCTCCGCGACGGGGATCGGGGTGGTCATTTGCTTCCTGAACTCCAGGGTCTTCTGGTCAACCTCCGACACCGAGTAGGCTGAAGCAAACGGGAAGGAACAGACAAACAAGGCATGGTCAAACAAAAGTGAGAACGCGGAACCCCAAAGGGGAAGGAAGCGCCCGAGCAGAGATCAGGGCGGCTGGGATCGCACCGTGGGTGGCGTAGCCGGCGCCGCCCATGGCTCCGACGAGGGTTGTGAAGACGCCGAACTTGAGCAGGCCCCTGACCCACCGCCTGCGGGCCGCGGGGGGAGGCGCCGCCGCCGCGGCCGCCTCCGCGCCAGCTCCAGACGCCGCCGCAGCCGCAGCCGCAGCCGCGGCCGCGGCCTCCTCCGCGGCGGCCGCGCGGTAGGCGTAGGAGGAGGGGGAGGGGGCGCCGCGGGCGTAGGAGGAGTAGGAGGAGGAGGGGGCGGGGGAGGAGGAGGAGAGGGCGGCGGCGGCCCGGGGCAGCAGGAGGGCCCGCGATCTCGCGGCGGCGACGCGGAGCATGGCTGGCGGTGGGCTGGCTGGCTTGGGGGGAAAGAAAGAAAAGGAAGCAGGGGAGAAGAAGAAGGGGATTTGTGGGGTTTGCGTTTGGTTTGTAGCGGAGGGGGGGAGGGGTTTAAGCGAGCAAATGCCAAAGACGAACTGATCTGACCCCAGCCCGGCTGCGGCGGAGAGCAACGACGAGCCGGAACTCTGCGCGTCCCCTGCGGCGCTGTCGCTGTCGGGGCTCCGCCGCAGGCTACTGGGCCAGATCCCAGATGGGCCTTACCTAGCTTCTCCACAGATGATCCATTAACAATGACTATTACAAATGTATTATGTGCTAAAAATGAGTATCATCGGTCAATTTTTTTTAAAAGTTAGTATTAAAAATGTGTCAAGTGTTTAAAATGTTCATCTGACATTTTCAAAAATGCCCACCGGGTTTGAAAATACGGTTCATTGTGTTTTTATTTTTTTAATGAAAAACTAAAATTATTCTCACAATGTCTAGGGATGTTGAGCTTAACCTGCACTCAAGATGGAGTTCGTTGTCGCCCTTACGCGAGAGTTCTGAAGCTCCACTGCATCCTTGTCACCCTCCTTAGTCAATGATTTCTACCGCTCCAAAAGGATGGACAGTTCAAAAATGCATTCCATAGCTTTTGTTAGGGAAAATGTGCTCAATGGTAAATGTATTCTGAGTTGCCCACTGAGTCCAGAACATAGCTGAAAAGCCAAGACGGAAAAGCCTCTTAATCTGCCCTCCTCCCAAGGAACGGGATAAAGGTCTAAGCTCCTCAAAGCTATTCGGAGCCCAAGACACCCCAAGTGAGTCTCTAAGACCACTCAAGAATAAACGGGATTGTTGGCATCGAAAACTGATATGGTCAATGTTTTCTACGAGCCCACACAAGGCACAGAACTCCGAACCAGGGCCATTACCGTCAGCTGGAATTTTGGACCTGAAAAAGCTACGTCAGGACACCTATTCTGCACATCTCCAAATGAGCTGAAAATTTACGGAGAATCATTTTGGAATATACGAAAAATACTGGATCAAATAACTACCAGAGGGGGGCCACCTGGTGACCACAAGACACCAGGGTGCGCCAGGCCCCCCAGGCGTGCCCTGGTGGGTTGTGGCCAGCTCGGCCAACCTCCAGCCCCCATCTTTTGGTACTTAAGGTCTTTTGACCTAGAAAAATCAGGAGGGGACTTTAGGGACGAAGCGTCGCAGTCTCGAGGCGGAACTTGGGTAGGAGGACTTTTGCCCTCCAGCGAAGTGATTCCGCCGGGGGAACTTCCCTCCCGGAGGGGGAAATCGAAGCCATCATCATCAACAACAACCCTCTTATCTTTGGGAGGCCAATCTCCATCGACATCTTCAACAGCACCGTCTCCTCTCAAACCCTAGTTCATCTCTTGTGTTCAATCTGAAGGAAATATGCCTTAGAGGCAATAATAAAGTTGTTATTTATATTTCTTTATATCATGATAAATGTATATTATTCATGCTAGAATTGTATTAACCGGAAACTTGATACATGTGTGGATACATAGACAAAACACAGTGTCCCTGGTAAGCCTCTACTAGACTAGTGATGACCCACAAGTATAGGGGATCAATTGTATCTCTTTTCGATAAGTAAGAGTTGTTGGGTAACGTAGCATAAATCAAAAAATTTCTACGTCTTCACCAAGATCCAACTATGGATGCATCTAGCAACGAGCAAGTAAGAGTGCATCTACATACCGTTATGTAGATCGCGTGCGGAAGCTTTCAACGAAGTGTGGATGAAGTAGTCGAACTCTTCACGTTCTTCGTCACCGATGATCTAGCGCCGAACGGACGGCACCTCCGCGTTCAACACACGTACGGTGCAGCAACGTCACCTCCTTCTTGATCCAGCAAGGGGGGAGGAGAAGTCGTCAGAGATCCGGCAGCACGACGGCGTGATGACGGATGCAGTGGAGATCGCAGCAGGGCTTCGCCGGGCGCCCTGCGTTAGGAGTTGGGAGGTGTGACGGGAGGGGGAGAGGCGCCGGGGCTGAGGTACGGCTGCCCTCTCCCCCCCACATATATATAGGGGGCCAGGGGGGGCGCCAGCCCCTTGCAGATCCAATCTGCAAGGGGGGGCGGCGGCCAGGGAGGAGTCCCCCTCCCCCAAGGCAAGTGGTGGCCCCCCTCCCCTTAGGGTTTTATCCCTAGGCGCATGGGGAGGTGGGGCCCCCTTGTGGTGCGCCAGCCCAGAGGGCTGCACACACCCCCTTGCGGCCTAGGGGCCCCACCGGGATGGGTGGCCCCACCCGGTGGACACCCGGGGCCCCTCCGGTGGTCCCGGGACGCTCCCGGTGACCCCCGGAGATCACCCGTTGGCCGAAACTGGACTTCCCATATATCAATCTTTACCTCCGGACCATTCCGGAACTCCTCGTGACGTCCGGGATCTCATCCGGGACTCCGAACAACATTCGGGTTTCCACGTGCATTAATCTCTACGACCCTAGCGTTACCGAACCTTAAGTGTGTAGACCCTACGGGTTCGGGAGACACGTAGACATGACCGAGACCAATCTCCGGTCAATAACCAACAGCGGGATCTGGATACCCATGTTGGTTCCCACGTGTTCCTCGATGATCTTCATCGGATGAACCACTGTGTCAAGGATTCACTCAATCCCGTATGTTATTCCCTTTGTCCATCGGTACGGTACTTGCCCGAGATTTGATCGTCGGTATTCCCAATACCTTGTTCAATCTCGTTATGGCAAATCTCTTTACTCGATCCGTAATCCATCATCCCGTGACTAACTACTTAGTCACATTGATCTCATTATGATGATGTATTACCGAGTGGGCCCAGAGGTACCTCTCCATCATACGGAGTGACAACATCCCAGTCTCGGTTCGTACCAACTCAACAGACACTTTCGGAGATACCCGATGCGTACCTTTATAGCCACCCAGTTACGTTGTGACGGTTGGCACACCCAAAGCACTCCTACGGTATCCGGGAGTTGTACAACCTCATGGTCTAAGGAATAAATACTTGACACTGAAAAGCTTATGCATTACGAACTATACGATCTCGTGTTATGCTCAAGTTTGGGTCTTGTCCATCACATCATTCTCCTAATGATGTGATCCCGTTATCACCGACATCTCATGTCCATGGTCAGGAAACCATGACCATCTGTTGATCAACGAGCTGGCTACTAGAGGCCTACCAGGGACTCATTTTGGTCTATGTATTCACACATGTATCGCTGTTTCCGTACAATACAATTCAAGCATGAATAACAGACAATTATCATGAACAAGGAGATATAATAATAATGCTTTTATTATTGCCTCTAGGGCATATCTCCAACAGTCTCCCACTTGCACTAGAGTCAATAATCTAGTTACATTGTGATGAATCAAACACCCATAGAGTTCTGGTGTTGATCATGTTTTGCTCGTGAAAGAGGTTTAGTCAACGGGTCTGCTACATTCAGATCCGTATGCACTTTACAAATATCTATGTCTCCATCCTGAACATAATTCCGGATGGAGTTGAAACGGCGCTTGATGTGCTTGGTCTTCTTGTGAAACCTGGGCTCCTTGGTAATAGCAATAGCACCAGTGTTGTCACAGAAGAGAGTCATCGGGCTTGACGCACTTGGAATGACTCCTAGGTCGGTGATGAACTCCTTCATCCAGACTCCTTCCTGCGCTGCTTCAGAAGCAGCTATGTATTCCGCTTCACATGTAGATGCTGCCACCACGCTTTGCTTGCAACTGCACCAGCTGACTGCCCCTCTATTCAAAATATACACGTATCCGATTTGTGACTTAGAGTCATCCAGATCTGTGTCGAAGCTAGCATCGACGTAACCCTTTACGACGAGCTCTTCGTCACCTCCATAAACGAGAAACATATCCTTAGTCCTTTTCAGGTACTTCAGGATGTTCTTGACCGCTGTCCAGTGTTCCGTACCGGGATCACTTTGGTACCTCCCTACCAAACTTATGGCAAGGTTCACATCATGTCTGGTACACAGCATGGCATACATGATAGAACCTATTGCCGAGGCATAGGGAATGACACTCATCTTTTCTCTATCTTCTGCCGTGGTCGGCGACTGAGCTTTGCTCAATCTCATACCTTGCAAAACAGGCAAGAATCCTTTCTTTGACTGATCCATATTGAACTTCTTCAATATTTTGTCAAGGTATGTACTTTGTGAAAGACCAATGAGGCGTCTCGATCTATCTCTATAGATTTTGATGCCTAATATGTAAGCAGCTTCACCAAGGTCCTTCATTGAAAAACTTTTATTCAAGTAGGCCTTTACATTTTCCAAGAATTCTATATCATTTCCCATCAGCAATATGTCATCCACATATAATATGAGAAATGCTACAGAGCTCCCACTCACTTTCTTGTAAATACAGGCTTCTCCATAAGTCTGTATAAAGCCAAACGCTTTGATCACCTCATCAAAGCGAATATTCCAACTCCGAGATGCTTGCACCAGCCCGTAAATCGAGTGCTGGAGCTTGCATACCTTGTTAGCGTTTTCTGGATCGACAAAACCTTCCGGTTGCATCATATACAACTCTTCCTTGAGGAAGCCATTAAGGAATGCTGTTTTGACGTCCATTTGCCATATCTCATAATCATAGAATGCGGCAATAGCTAACATGATTCTGACTGACTTCAGCATCGCTACGGGAGAGAAAGTCTCATCGTAGTCAATCCCTTGAACTTGTCGATAACCTTTAGCGACAAGCCGAGCCTTGTAGATGGTCACATTACCATCCGCGTCTGTCTTCTTCTTAAATATCCATTTATTTTCTATGGCGTGCCTATCATCAGGCAAGTCCACCAAAGTCCATACTTTGTTTTCATACATGGATTCTATCTCGGATTTCATGGCTCAAAGCCATTTATTGGAATCTGGGCCCGCCATCGCTTCTTCATAGTTCGAAGGTTCATCATTGTCTAACAACATGATTTCCAGGACAGGGTTGCCGTACCACTCTGGTGCGGAACGTGCCCTTGTGGACCTTCGAAGTTCAGTAGTAACTTGATCTGTTTCTTCATGATCATTATCATCAACTTCCTCCCTTGTCGGTGCAGGCACCTCAGGAACAGTTTCCTGCGCTGCGCTACTTTCCGGTACAGGAGGGGTGACTGTCACCTCATCAAGTTCTACTTTCCTCCCACTCACTTCTTTCGAGAGAAACTCTTTCTCCAGAAAGCATCCATTCTTGGCAACAAAGACTTTGCCTTCGGATCTGTGGTAGAAGGTGTACCCAATAGTTTCCTTTGGGTATCCTATGAAGACGCATTTTTCCGATTTGGGTTCGAGCTTTTCAGGTTGAAGTTTCTTGACATAAGCATCGCAACCCCAAACTTTCAGAAACGACAGCTTCGGTTTCTTGCCAAACCAAAGTTCATATGGAGTCGTCTCAACGGATTTCGACGGAGCCCTATTTAAAGTGAATGCGGCAGTCTCTAAAGCATAACCCCAAAAAGATAGCGGTAAATCGGTGAGGGACATCATAGATCGCACCATGTCCAACAGAGTACGATTTCGACGTTCGGACACACCGTTACGTTGAGGTGTTCCGGGCGGTGTCAATTGTGAAACAATTCCACAGCTCCTAAGGTGTGTGCCAAATTCATGACTTAAATATTCACCCCCACGATCTGATCGCAAGAACTTTATTTTTCTGTCACGTTGATTCTCAACCTCATTCTGAAATTCCTTGAACTTTTCAAAGGTCTCAGACTTGTGTTTCATCAAATAGATATACCCATATCTACTCAAGTCATCTGTGAGGGTGAGAACATAACGGTAGCCTCCGCGAGCCTCAATGCTCATTGGACCGCACACATCGGTATGTATGATTTCCAACAAGTTGGTTGCTCGCTCCATTGTTCCGGAGAACGGAGTCTTGGTCATCTTGCCCAAGAGGCATGGTTCGCACGTGTCAAATGATTCATAATCAAGAGACTCTAGAAGTCCATCCAAATGGAGCTTCTTCATACGTTTGACACCAATATGACCAAGGCGGCAATGCCACAAGTATGTGGGACTATCATTATCAACTTTACATCTTTTGGCATCTACACTATGAATATGTGTATCACTACGTTCGAGATTCATCAAAAATAAACCATTGACCAGCGGGGCATGACCATAAAACATATCTCTCAAATAAATAGAACAACCATTATTCTCCGATTTGAAAGAATATCCATCTCGCATAAGACGAGATCCAGAAACAATGTTCATGCTCAAAGCTGGTACTAAATAACAATTATTCAGGTTCAAAACTAATCCCGAGGGTAGATGTAGAGGCAGCGTGCCGACGGCGATCACATCGACCTTGGAACCATTCCCGACGCGCATCGTCACCTCATCCTTCGCCAGTCTCCGTTTATTCCGCAGCTCCTGTTTTGAGTTACAAATGTGAGCAACTGCACCGGTATCGAATACCCAGGAGCTACTACGAGTGCTGGTAAGGTACACATCAATAACATGTATATCATATATACCTTTGACGTTGCCGGCCTTCTTGTTTGCTAAGTATTTGGGGCAGTTCCGCTTCCAGTGACCCGTTCCCTTGCAATAAAAGCACTCTGTTTCAGGCTTGGGTCCATACTTTGGCTTCTTCCCAGCAACAGGCTTGCCAGGCGCGGCAACTTGCTTGCCGTCCTTCTTGAAGTTCTTCTTTCCCTTGCCTTTCTTGAACTTAGTGGTTTTATTGACCATCAACACTTGATGTTCTTTCTTGATGTCAACCTCCGCTGATTTCAGCATCGAATACACCTCGGGAATGGACTTCTCCATCCCCTGCATATTGAAGTTCAGCACGAAGCTCTTGAAGCTTGGTGGGAGCGACTGGAGGATTCTGTCAACGATCGCTTCATCTGGGAGATTCATTCCCAGCTGAGACAAGCGGTTGTGCAATCCTGAAATCTTGAGGATGTGCTCACTGACAGAACTGTTCTCCTCCATCTTACAGCTGTAGAATGCGTCGGAGACATCATATCTCTCGACTCGGGCATGAGCTTGGAAAACCATTTTCAGCTCTTCGAACATCTCGTATGCTCCATGGTGCTCAAAACGCTTTTGAAGCCCCGATTCTAAACTGTAAAGCATGCCGCACTGAACCAGGGAGTAATCATCACTGCGCGACTACCAGGCGTTCAAAACGTCTTGGTCAGCATCGGGAGCAGGTGCATCACCTAGCGGTGCTTCTAGGACATATGATCTCTTGGCAGCTATGAGGATAATCCTCAGGTTACGGACCCAATCCGTATAGTTGCTACCATCGTCTTTCAGCTTGGTTTTCTCTAGGAACGCGTTGAAGTTGAGGGAAACCTGAGCGTGGGCCATTTGATCTACAAGAGATATTGTAAAGAATTTAGACTAAGTTCATGATAATTAAGTTCATCTTAATCAAATTTTAATGAACTCCCACTCAGAATGACATCTCTCTAGTCATCTAAGTGATACACGATCCGAATCGAGTAGTCCGTGTCCGATCATCACGTGAGACGGACTAGTCAAAAACGGTGAACATCTTCATGTTGATCGTATCTTCTATACGACTCGTGTTCGACCTTTCGGTCTTCCGTGTTCCGAGGCCATGTCTGTACATGCTAGGCTCGTCAAGTGAACCCTAAGTGTATCGCGTGTGTAAATCTGTCTTACACCCGTTGTATGTGAACGTTAGAACCTATCACACCCGATCATCACGTGGTGCTTCGGAACAACGAGCTTTAGCAACGGTGCACAGTTAGGGGAAACACATTACTTGAAATTTTAGTGAGAGACCATCTTATTTACTACCGTCGTTCTAAGTAAACAAGATGCAAAAACATGATAAACATCACATGCAATCAATTATAGTGACATGATATGGCCAATATCATCTTGCTCCTTGGATCTCCATCTTCGGGGCACCATGATCATCTTGTCACCGGCTCGACACCATGATCTTCATCATCATGATCTCCATCATCGTGTCTTGAGGAAGTTGTCACGCCAACTATTACTTCTACTACTATAGCTAACGTTTAGCAACGAAGTAAAGTAATTACATGGCGTTATTCAGTGACACGCAGGTCATACAATAATAAAGACAACTCCTATGGCTCCTGCCGGTTGTCAAGTTCATCGACATGCAAGTCGTGATTCCCTATTACAAAAACATGATCAATCTCATACATCACATATATCATTCATCACATCTTCGTTCTTGGCCATACCACGTCACAAAACACATGCTGCAAAAACAAGTTAGACGTCCTCTAATTGTTGTTGCAAGTTTTTTACGTGGCTTCTATAAGATTTCTAGCAAGAAAGTTTCTTACCTACGCCAAAACCACAACGTGATTTGTCAACTTCTATTTACCCTTCATAAGGACCCTTTTCATCGAATCCGATCCGACTAAAGTAGGAGAGACAGACACCCGCCAGCCACCTTATGCATCTAGTGCATGTCTGTCGGTGGAACCAGTCTCACGTAAGCGTACGTGTAAGGTCGGTCCGGGCCGCTTCATCCCACAATACCGCCGAATCAAGATTGACTAGTAACGGTAAGAAAGTTGAACAAGATCATACGCCCACAACTGCTTTGTGTTCTACTCGTGCCAAGATGCTACGCATAAAACCTGGCTCTGATACCACTGTTGGGTAACGTAGCATAAATCAAAAAATTTCTACGTCTTCACCAAGATCCAACTATGGATGCATCTAGCAACGAGCAAGTAAGAGTGCATCTACATACCGTTATGTAGATCGCGTGCGGAAGCTTTCAACGAAGTGTGGATGAAGTAGTCGAACTCTTCACGTTCTTCGTCACCGATGATCTAGTGCCGAACGGACGGCACCTCCGCGTTCAACACACGTACGGTGCAGCAACGTCACCTCCTTCTTGATCCAGCAAGGGGGGAGGAGAAGTCGTCAGAGATCCGGCAGCACGACGGCGTGATGACGGATGCAGTGGAGATCGCAGCAGGGCTTCGCCGGGCGCCCTGCGTTAGGAGTTGGGAGGTGTGACGGGAGGGGGAGAGGCGCCAGGGCTGAGGTACGGCTGCCCTCTCCCCCCCACATATATATAGGGGGCCAGGGGGGGTGCCAGTCCCTTGCAGATCCAATCTGCAAGGGGGGGGCGGCGGCCAGGGAGGAGTCCCCCTCCCCCAAGGCAAGTGGTGGCCCCCCTCCCCTTAGGGTTTTATCCCTAGGCGCATGGGGAGGTGGGGCCCCCTTGTGGTGCGCCAGCCCAGAGGGCTGCACACACCCCCTTGCGGCCTAGGGGCCCCACCGGGATGGGTGGCCCCACCCGGTGGACCCCCGGGGCCCCTCCGGTGGTCCCGGGACGCTCCCGGTGACCCCCGGAGATCACCCGTTGGCCGAAACTGGACTTCCCATATATCAATCTTTACCTCCGGACCATTCCGGAACTCCTCGTGACGTCCGGGATCTCATCCGGGACTCCGAACAACATTCGGGTTTCCACGTGCATTAATCTCTACGACCCTAGCGTTACCGAACCTTAAGTGTGTAGACCCTACGGGTTCGGGAGACACGTAGACATGACCGAGACCAATCTCCGGTCAATAACCAACAGCGGGATCTGGATACCCATGTTGGTTCCCACGTGTTCCTCGATGATCTTCATCGGATGAACCACTGTGTCAAGGATTCACTCAATCCCGTATGTTATTCCCTTTGTCCATCGGTACGGTACTTGCCCGAGATTTGATCGTCGGTATTCCCAATACCTTGTTCAATCTCGTTATGGCAAATCTCTTTACTCGATCCGTAATCCATCATCCCGTGACTAACTACTTAGTCACATTGAGCTCATTATGATGATGTATTACCGAGTGGGCCCAGAGGTACCTCTCCGTCATACGGAGTGACAACATCCCAGTCTCGGTTCGTACCAACTCAACAGACACTTTCGGAGATACCCGATGCGTACCTTTATAGCTACCCAGTTACGTTGTGACGGTTGGCACACCCAAAGCACTCCTACGGTATCCGGGAGTTGTACAACCTCATGGTCTAAGGAATAAATACTTGACACTGAAAAGCTTATGCATTACGAACTATACGATCTCGTGTTATGCTCAAGTTTGGGTCTTGTCCATCACATCATTCTCCTAATGATGTGATCCCGTTATCACCGACATCTCATGTCCATGGTCAGGAAACCATGACCATCTGTTGATCAACGAGCTGGCTACTAGAGGCCTACCAGGGACTCATTTTGGTCTATGTATTCACACATGTATCGCTGTTTCCGTACAATACAATTCAAGCATGAATAACAGACAATTATCATGAACAAGGAGATATAATAATAATGCTTTTATTATTGCCTCTAGGGCATATCTCCAACAAGAGTGTCGAACCCAACGAGGAGCGGAAGGAAATGACAAATGGTTTTCAGCAAGGTTGAAAGGATCGAGAAGAGGTGTCTAGAGGGGGGTGAATAGACTCCTAGCAAGAAAAGTGACAGCTTTTAATTTCTTTAAGCTGAGGTGGAGTATTAGCACATGTTTAAACATTCACATATCAAGCAAGCACGACAAGAGTATATGGGCAGCGGAAAGTAAAGCATGCAATTTTGCAAGAATGTAAAGGGATGGGATTGGAGTGTGCAAACGCAATTGGAGACACGGAGATTTTTTATCCGTGTTTCCGATAGGTGGTGCTATCGCACATCCACGTTGATGGAGACTTCAACCCACGAAGGGTAATGGTTGCGCGAGTCCACGGAGGGCTCCACCCATGAAGGGTCCACGAAGAAGCAACCTTGTCTATCCCACCATGGCCATCGCCCACGAAGGACTTGCCTCACTAGGGTAGATCTTCACGAAGTAGGCGATCTCCTTGCCCGTACAAACTCCTTGGTTCAACTTCACAATCTTGACGGAGGCTCCCAAGTGACACCTAACCAATCTAGGAGACACCACTTTCCAAAAGGTAATAGACGGTGTGTTGATGATGAACTCATTGCTCTTGTGCTTCAAATGAAAGTCTCCCCAACACTCAACTCTCTCTCACAGATTTGGATTTGGTGGAAATATTATTTGAGTGGAAAGCAATTTGGGGAAGGCTAGAGATCAAGATTTATGTGGTTGGAATGGAATATCTTGACCTCAACACAAGTGTATGTGGTTCTCTCTCAAAAAATATATGTTGGAAGTGCAGGCATATTCTGATGGCTTTCTCCACGAATGAAGAGTGGGCGGAGGGGTATATATAGCCTTGACACAAAATCTAGCCGTTACACACAATTTACCAAACTCAGTGGGACCGAATCAGAAAACTCGATCAGGCCAATTTAGTTCATAATGTGACCGTTAGGCATTTCGATGGGACCGATATGTCAACTCGGTAGGACCGATTTCATTAGGGTTAGGGCATAACGTAATCTCGGTGAGACCGATTACACAAACTCGGTAGGACCGATTTTGGTAATAAGCTAACGAGAGAGTTGGTCAGCCAAATTCAGTGGGACCATTTCGCTCATTTCGGTGAGACCGAAATGTTACGAATGGGAAACAGAAAGTTTGCATTGCGAACTCGGTGAGACCGATTCTCACATCTCGGTTAGACCGAAACATTACGAAGGGAAACAAAGAGTTTGCAATCCCATCTCGGTGAGACCGAGATCCCTATAGGTGAGACTGAACTGATTAGGGTTTTGGCAGTGGCTATGTCAAGAGAACTCGATGGCGCCGGATAGAAAGTTTCAGTGGGGCCGAGTTTGACTTTTGGTTTGGGACATATGTGGATGTGAGAAAGTGGTTGAGGGTTTTGGAGCAAGCAAGCCATTAAGCAACACCTCACCCCCTTTTAATAGTATTGGCTTTTCTATGGACTCAATGTGATCTTGGATCACTAAAATAGAAAATGTAGAGTCCTAAGCTTTGAGCTTGAGCCAATCCTTTGTCTTTATCGTCTTGAAGGGGTTCCACATCCTCTAGTCCATGCCGCTCCATTTGTTGAACATGTCTGAAATATACTAGATGAAAGCATTAGTTCAACAAGAGATATGTTGACATTAATTACCAGAATCACCCAGGGAGCACTTGTGCTTTCAATCTCCCCCTTTTTGGTAATTGATGACAACATACATCAAAGCTTTAGATAAAGATATGAAGAATAACAAGTAAATCTTTGGAAAGACATGTAACATGCATAGGCTCCCCCTGCATGTATGCAATCATGTAAATATGCAATATAAGAGCATGTGAAAGCATAGACATGACAGAGCAAGCAATGAGTTACATGTATCTTGGCTATATGCATCAGAGCAAATGATATGAATATATGAAGTGTATCTTAATGTTCATGATTCCTTCTTGCAAACAATATGTACATTAGCAAGAAATCTTCATGCACATGAGTGTGATGCATATACTTACCTTGTGATCTTGAGCTGGCTTATGAAGGGATGAACCTGAGTAAACAAGGTTAGAGAACACATGTACATCTACTAGACAGAGCAACAAAAGAGCCACACGAGCACCAAGATTGGGATAACATGTAGAGTGTGAGTACTGGGTACTCTAGAATACAGACATATTCCCAAAGGTAAAAGATATGCAATGAATTCAAAGACTTCCTTCCCTAGCAGTCTTTCTCCCCCTGAATCTTATATTGGATAATGGAAGAGAGTAAGGAAACAGAATCAGAGCAGAGCAAAAACAGATCAGATCACAGAGACATAACATAGACATGTATTTTCCCTCTTAAAGACATGTGACTTCTCTCCTCTTGAACACCAAGCATCTGGGGCATGTGATTCCTCTCTCCCCCTGTTTGAAGCATTCTCTCATTAAGCTTTGGTGTCAACTCTCTCTCCCAGTTTGACATCAATTTCCAAGAAGGGATCTTCTAGAGTGTGAGTCAAAATAGGTTTGGTCCTTGAGTCACAGAGCAGAGCAGCATATAAAATGTGATGCTGGTAGAGGACAAGAATCATTGAGTGGAGCTGGAACAAATGTGCAGGAACAAGTGGCAAATTGTCTTTTCTGCAGTGAAATCGGTGACACCGAGTTGTGTTCTTCGGTTGCACCAAATGGGTTCGAAAGGACCGAAAGTGACAAACCGATGGGACCGAGTTCAACACAGAAAAAGAGCAATAGTCACCTCAACTCACTAGGCAAACAAGATCTCACAAATATTTGCAAGGAATTAACTGAAGGATTAGCAATGAATTGGATGCAAATGCAGAACAAAACAGAGAAAAGAAAATCTAGATGAAGTTTTCTTGCTTTAAAAGAAGAGGAACAAAATGCAAGAAACAAATGCACAAACTTAGAGAAACACTAGGGAACTTTATCTAGAATTGGGCGGTGACAAAGTCACCTATGTTAGAGTATATTGACTAAGGAGTCAAGTGAGAACACTTAATCATAAGTCATACTCATCGTTTAAGCTCGAAATGGGGTTAACATTTTTTTTAAGCATTGATGTATTCTCATCTTGCTGAGTTGCTTTGACCCATGTCTTGGGGGTAAAGCTTCTCTAAGATGGAATAACATACCTTGGGTGGTGGTGTTGATCTTGATCATTGATGTCTACTATGCAACCTTCTTCTTGTAGACGTTGTTGGGCCTCCAAGTGCAGAGGTTTGTAGGACAGTAACAAATTTCCCTCAAGTGGATGACCTAAGGTTTATCAATCCGTGGGAGGCGTAGGATGAAGATGGTCTCTCTCAAGCAACCCTGCAACCAAATAAAAGAGTCTCTTGTGTCCCCAACACACCCAATACAATGGTAAATTTTATAGGTGCACTAGTTCAGCGAAGAGATGGTGATACAAGTGCAATATGGATAGTAGATATAGGTTTTTGTAATCTGAAAATATAAAAATAGCAAGGTAACTTATGATAAAAGTGAGCGTAAACGGTATTGCAATGCTTTGAAACAAGGCCTAGGGTTCATACTTTCACTAGTGCAAGTTCTCTCAACAATAATAAATAACTGGATCATATAACTATCCCTCAACATGTAACAAAGAGACACTCCAAAGTAACTAATAGTGGAGAACAAACGAAGAGATTATGGTAGGGTACGAAACCACCTCAAAGTTATTCTTTCTGATCGATCTATTCAAGAGTCCGTAGTAAAATAACATGAAGCTATTCTTTCCATTCAATCTATCATAGAGTTCGTACTAGAATAACACCTTAAGACACAAATCAACCAAAACCGTAATGTCACCTAGATACTCCATTGTCACCTCAAGTATCCGTGGGCATGATTATACGATATGCATCACACAGTCTTAGATTCATCTATTCAACCAACACAAAGAACTTCAAAGAGTGCCCCAAAGTTTCTACCGGAGAGTCAAGACGAAAACGTGTGCCAACCCCTATGCAAAGATTCCCAAGGTCACGAAACGTGCAAGTTGATCACCAAAACATACATCAAGTGAATCGATAGAATACCCCATTTTCACCACGGGTATCCCACGCAAGACATACATAAAGTGTTCTCAAATCCTTAAAGACTCAATCCGATAAGATAACTTCAAAGGGAAAACTAAATCCATCACAAGAGAGTAGAGGGGGAGAAACATCATAAGATCCAACTATAATAGCAAAGCTCGCGATACATCAAGATCGTGCCATCTCAAGAACACGAGAGAGAGAGAGAGAGAGAGAGAGAGAGAGAGAGAGAGAGAGCGAGAGAGAGAGAGAGAGAGAGAGAGAGATCAAACACATAGCTACTGATACATACCCTCAGCCCCGAGGGTGAACTACTCCTCCCTCGTCATGGAGAGCGTCGGGATGATGAAGATGGCCATCGGAGAGGGATTCCCCCCTCCGGTAGGGTGCCAGAACGGGTCTAGATTGGTTTTCGGTGGCAACAGAGGCTTTCGGTGGCGGAACTCCCGATCTAGGTTATTTTCCGGAGGTTTGGGTATTTATAGGATTTTTTGGCGTAGGGCACAAGTCAGGGGGTCTTCGGGCTGTCCACGAGATAGGGGGCGTGCCTAGGGGGTGGGCGCGCCCCCCACCCTCGTGGGAAGCCCGGGACTCTCCTGGCCCAACTCTTTTACTTCGGGGGCTTCGTTTGGTCCATAAAAAATCATCAAAAATTGGCACATCAATTGGACTCCGTTTGGTATTCCTTATGTGTAAAACTCAAAACAACGAAAAAACTGAAATTGGCACTGGGCTCTGAGTTAATAGGTTAGATGCTAAGTATTGTTTGCTTTGCTTATGTTATATCAAGCATTGGAAGATGCTTATGTGATGGCTTCTCGCCCCTCGTTGGTTACCCCAAGTGGAAGGTTTGAGATGCAGTGTAGCGGTAGTTTTCCCTTGGCAAAGATACCAAGGATCGAATTCCCCTGAGACTCGAAGGTTCAACAAGAAGGTGTCAACTGCTAATGGCGCCAGATACTTAGCAATCAACTGGACCTGCACACAGATACAAACAACTTTGCTCCCAACGAGTATAGAGAGGTTGTCAATCCCTCCGGCCTTGTCGTTTACAAAGGATCAAACGCAAGAGATAATAGTGATAGGTATTGCTGCAACTAGTAAGTAAAAATAGAAAGTAAATAGCGGATGTGATCAGTGATGGTAATATGGACCGGGGTCCCATGATGTTCACTAGTGATGTCTCTCTCCCAAAAGACGATAAAACAGCTATGTGAGGTAAACGAATTACAGCTGGGCAATTGACAGAATTATGTGCGCAAACCAATGCTAACTATGCTGCAAGAAAGGTTGAGGCTCAAAAGCATGGGCGGTACGCCAAGGTAAGTAGACCGAAATCCATCTGCATCTACTACTAATCATCCACCTTGAGATATCTATCCAGAACATCTCGCTGGTATTAAGTTGCGAGTCCCACCCATAGTGTAAACTCAAAGCAACAGACAACTGCATTAAAAGAACTTTCCGTAAAGTAAACAATCCTTGCACCCGCAAGTACAAGCATCGTTGTTTTCCCCCTTGTGGCAACAACACATCCCCTAGACTCATGTTTCTGTCACTCAAGCTAGTCATCGAGGGGCATGAACCCACAATCAAGCATAACGTTCCCTCTTGGAGTTACTACCTACTACTTGGCCAAAGCAATAAACAGCAACGGAGAACATGCAAGAATTACTCAAGAACATAAATATAAAAGAGGTAAATCAAATATATTACTCACACACAATCTGAACATAATCTCATAATCCATCGGATCCCAGCAAACTCAACATAGCAACAGCATAAGGATTACATATGTTCCTCGATCATGTAGGGCAGCTCACGAGGTCTAATTAGTGAAGAACAAAGTGTTGGGGAACGTAGTATTTTAAAATTTTCCTACGATCACGCAAGATCTATCTACCAGATGCATAGCAACGAGAGGGAAGAGTGTGTCTACGTACCCTCGTAGACCGGAAGCGGAAGCGTCAAGTGACGCGGTTGATGTAGTCGAACTTCTTCGCGATTCAACCGATCAAGCACCGAACGTACGGCACCTCCGAGTTCAGCACACGTTCAGCTTGATGATGTCCCACGAGCTCTTGATCCAGTTGAGCTTCACGGGAGAGTTTCGTCAGCACGACGGCGTGGTGACGGATATGATGTATTTACCGGCGCAGGGCTTCGCCTAAGCACTGCAACGGTATGACCGAGGTGTGTTTCTGTGGAGGGGGGCACCGCACACGGCTGGAACAATTCAACTTGTGTGTCTTTGGGTGCCCCCCTGCCCCCGTATATAAAGGAGCAAGGGAGGAGGGCTGGCCGGCCTCCTATGGTGCGGCTAGGGCAATGAGTCCACCAAGAAGGAAGAGAGGGAAAGGAAAAGAGGGAGAGGTGGCGCCCCCCAATCCTAGTCCAACTAGGATCCCCTGGTGGGGCGCCGGCCAGCCTCTATGGGCTGCCTCTCTCCTTTCCTTCAAGGCCCACTATGGACCATCCCCCCTCGTGGGGGGTTCCGGTAACCCCCTCCGGCAATCCAGTTAAATCCGAAACTTTTCCGGAACACTTTCGGTGTCCGAATATAGTCGTCCAATATATCAATCTTTATGTCTCGGACATTCCGAGACTCCTCGTCATGTCCGTGATCTCATCCGGGACTCCGAACTACCTTCGGAACATCAAAACTCATAAACTCATAATACCGATCGTCATCAAACGTTAAGCGTGCGGACCCTACGGGTTCGAGAACTATGTAGACATGACCGAGACTCATCTCCGGTCAATAACCAATAGCGGAACCTGGATGCTCATATTGGTTCCTACATATTCTACGAAGATCTTTATCGGTCAAACCGCATAACAACATACGTTGTTCCTTTTGTCATCAGTATGTTACTTGCCCGAGATTCGATCGTCGGTATCTCCATACCTAGTTCAATCTCGTTACCGGCAAGTCTCTTTACTCGTTCCGTAACACATCATCTCGTGACTAACTTATTAGTCTTTTGCTTGCAAGGCTTATTGTGATGTGTGTTACCGAGAGGGCCCAGAGATACCTCTCCGACACTCGGAGTGACAAATCCTAATCTTGATCTATGCCAACACCACGAATACTTTCGGAGACACTTGTAGAGCATCTTTATGATCACCCAGTTACGTTGTGACATTTGATAGCACACAAGGTGTTCCTACGGTATTCGGGAGTTGCATAATCTCATAGTCATAGGAACATGTATAAGTCATGAAGAAAGCAATAGCAGTAAAACTAAACGATCATAGTGCTATGCTAACGGATGGGTCTTGTCCATCACATCATTCTCCTAATGATGTGATCCCGTTGATCAAATGACAACTCATGTCTATGGTTAGGAAACATAACCATCTTTGATCAATGAGCTAGTCTAGTAGAGGCATACTAGGGACACTCTGTTTTGTCTATGTATTCACACATGTACTAAGTTTCCGGTTAATACAATTCTAGCATGAATAATAAACATTTATCATGATATAAGGAAATATAAATAACAACTTTATTATTGCCTCTAGGGCATATTTCCTTCCGTCTCCCACTTGCACTAGAGTCAATAATCTAGCTCACATCGCCATGTGATTTAATACCGATAGTTCACATTGTTATGTGAATAACACCCATAGTTCACATCACCATGTGACCAACACCCAAAGGGTTTACTAGAGTCAATAATCTAGTTCACATCGCTATGTGATTAATACCCAAGAGTAATAAGGTGTGATCATGTTTTGCTTGTGAGAGAAGTTTAGTCAACGGGTCTGTCACATTCAGATCCGTATGTATTTCGCAAATTTCTATGTCTACAATGCTCTGCATGGAGCTACTCTAGCTAATTGCTCCCACTTTCAATACGTATCCAGATTGATACTTAGAGTCATCTGGATTTAGTGTCAAAGCTTGCATCGGCGTAACCCTTTACGACGAACTCTTTATCACCTCCATAATCGAGAAATATTTCCTTAGTCATCCAATTACTAAGGATAATTTTGACCGCTGTACAGTGATCTACTCCTGGATCACTATTGTACCTCCCTGTCAAACTCATGGCAAGGTACACAACGTGTTTTGTACACAGCATGGCATACTTTATAGAACCTATGGCTGAGGCATAGGGAATGACTTTCATTCTCTCTATATTTTTCTGCTGTGGTCTGGCTTTGAGTCTTACTCAACTTCACACCTTACAAGTCAGGCAAGAACTCCTTCTTTGACTGATCCATTTTGAACTATTTCAAAATTCTATCAAGGTATGTACTCATCGAAAGTCTTATCAAGCGTCTTGATCTATCTCTATAGATCTTGATGCCCAATATGTAAGCAGCTTCACCAAGGTCTTTCTTTGAAAAAACTCCTTTCAAACACTCCTTTATGCTTTCCAGAAAATTCTACATCATTTCCGATCGACAATATGTCATTCACATATACTTATCAGAAAGGTTGTAGTGCTCCCACTCACTTCTTGTAAATACAGGCTTCACCGCAAGTCTGTATAAATCTATATGCTTTGATCAACTTATCAAAGCGTATATTCCAACTCCGAGATGCTTGCACCAGTCCATAGATGGATCGCTGGAGCTTGCACATTTTGTTAGCACCTTTAGGATTGACAAAACCTTCTGGTTGCATCATATACAAGTCTTCTTTAATAAATCCATTAAAGAATGCAGTTTTGTTATCCATTTGCCAGATTTCTTAAAATGCGGCAATTACTAACATGATTCGGACAGACTTAAGCATCGCTACGGGTGAGAAAGTCTCATCGTAGTCAACTCCTTGAACTTGTCGAAACCCTTTCGCAACAAGTCGAGCTTTGTAAACAGTATCATTACCGTTTGCGTCGGTCTTCTTCTTGAAGATCCATTTATTTTCGATGGCTTGCCGATCATCGGGCAAGTCAACCAAAGTCCATACTTTGTTCTAATACATGGATCCCATCTCAGATTTCATGGTCTCAAGCCATTTTGCGGAATCTGGGCTCATCATCGCTTCCTCATAGTTCGTAGGTTCATCATGGTCTAGTAACATGACTTCCAGAACTGGGTTGCCGTACCACTCTGGTGCGGAACGAACTCTGGTTGATCTACGAAGTTCAGCAGAAAACTTGATCTGAAGTTTCATGATCATCATCATTAGCTTCCTCACTAATTGGTGTAGGAATCACTGGAACGAGTTTCTGTGATGTACTACCTTCCAATTCGGGAGAAGGTACAATTACCTCATCAAGTTCTACTTTCCTCCCACTCACTTCTTTCGAGAGAAACTCCTTCTCTAGAAAGGATCCACTCTTAGCAACAAAGACCTTACCTTAGGATCTGTGATAGAAGGTGTACCCAACAGTTTCTTTTTGGGTATCCTATGAAGATTTACTTCTCCGAATTGGGTTCGAGCTTATCATGTTGAAACTTTTTCACATAAGCATCACAGTCCCAAACTTAAAGAAATGACAGCTTAGGTTTCTCGTCAAACCACAGTTCATACGGTGTCATCTCCACGGATTTAGATGGTGCCCTATTTAACGTGAATGTAGCTGTCTCTAATGCATAACCCCAAAAGCGATAGTGGTAGATCGGTAAGAGACATCATCGATCGCACCATATCTAATAAAGTACGGTTATGACGTTCGGACACACCATTACACTGTGGTGTTCCAGGTGGCGTGAGTAGTGAAACTATTTCACATTGTTTTTATTGAAGGCCAAACTCGCTAACTCAAATATTTTACCTCTACGATCATATCGTAGAAACTCTTATTTTCTTGTTACGATGATTCTCCACTTCACTCTGAAATTCTTTGAACTTTTCAAATGTTTCAGACTTGTGCTTCATTAAGTAGATATACCCATATCTGCTCAAATCATCAGTGAAGGTCAGAAAATAACGATATCTGCCGCGAGCTTCAACACTCATTGGTCCGCATACATCAGTATGTATGATTTCCAACAACTCTGTTGCTCGCTCCACGGTTCCGGAGAATGGAGTTTTAGTCATCTTGCCCATGAGGCATGGTTCGCAAGCACCAAGTGATTCATAATCAAGTGATTCAAAAAGTCCATCACTATGGAGTTTCTTCATGCGCTTTACACCAATATGACCTAAACGGCAGTGCCACAAATAAGTTGCACTATCATTATTAACCTTGCATCTTTTGGCTTCAATATTATGAATATGTGTATCACACGATCGAGATCCAACAAACCATTTTCATTGGGTGTATGACCATAGAAGGTTTTATTCATGTAAACAGAACAACAATTATTCTCTAACTTACATGAATAACCGTATTGCAATAAACATGATCAAATCATATTCATGCTCAACACAAACACCAAATAACACTTATTTAGGTTCAATACTAATCCCAAAAGTATAGGGAGTGTGCGATGATGATCATATCAATCTTGGAACTACTTCCAATACACATCGTCACTTCATCCTTTAACTAGTTTCTGTTCATTATGCAACTCCCATTTCGAGTTACTACTCTTTAGCAACTGAACCAATATCAAATACCGAGGGGTTGCTATGAACACTAGTAAAATACACATCAATAATCTGTATATCAAATATACCTTTGTTCACTTTGCCATCCTTCTTATCCGCCAAATATCTAGGGCAGTTCCACTTCTAGTGACCATTTCCTTTGCAGTAGAAGCATTTGTTTCAGGCTTGAGTTTAGCTTTGGGTTTCTTCACGGGAGTGACAACTTGCTTGTCATTCTTCTTGAAGTTCCCCTTCTATCCCTTTGCCCTTTACTTGAAACAAGTGGTCTGGTTAACCATCAACACTTGATGCTCTTTCTTGATTTCTACCTTCGCCGATTTCAGCATCGTGAAGAGCTCGGGAATTACTTTCGTCATCCCTTGCATATTATAGTTCATCACGAAGTTCTACTAACTTGGTGATAGTGTCTAGAGAACTTTGTCAATTACTATCTTATCTGGAAGATTAACTCCCACTTGATTCAAGCAATTGTACTACCCAGACAATCTGAGCACATGCTCACTGGTTGAGCTATTCTCCTCTATCTTGTAGGCAAAGTACTGTCAGAGGTCTTATACCTCTCGACACGGGCATGAGTATGAAATAATAATTTCAACTCTTGGAACATCTCATATGCTCCGTGGCGTTTCAAAACGTTTTTGAAGTCCCGGTTATAAGCCGTAAAGTATGGTGCACTAAACTATCAAGTAGTCATCATATCGAGCTTTTGTCAAAACGTTCATAACGTCTACATCTGCTCCTGCAATAGGTCTGTCACCTAGCGGTGCATCAAGGACATAATTCTTCTGTGCAGCAATGAGGATAATCCTCAGATCACGGAACAATTCCGCATCATTGCTACTAACATCTTTCAACTTGGTTTTCTCTAGGAACATATAAAAAATAAACGTGGAGCAACATCGCGAGCTATTGATCTACAACATAGATATGCTAATACTACCAGGACTAAGTTCATGATAAATTAAAGTTCAATTAATCATATTACTTAAGAACTCCCACTTAGATAGACATCCCTCCGGTCATCTAAATGATCACGTGATCCAAATCAACTAAACCATGTCCGATCATCACGTGAGATGGAGTAGTTTCAATGGTGAACATCTTATGTTGATCATATCTACTATATGATTCACGCTCGACCTTTCGGTCTCCAGTGTTCCGAGGCCATATCTGCATATGCCAGGCTCGTCAAGTTTAACCCGAGTATTCTGCGTGTGCAAAACTGGCTTACACCTGTTGTATTTGAACGTAGAGGTTATCACACCCGATCATCACGTGGTGTCTCGGCACAACGAACTTTCGCAACGGTGCATACTCAGGGAGAACACTTATACCTTGAAATTTAGTAAGGGATCATCTTATAATGCTACCGTCGTTCTAAGCAAAATAAGAAGCATAATAAGATAAACATCACATGCAATCAAAATATGTGACATGATATGGCCATCATCATCTTGTTCTTTTGATCTCCATCTCCAAAGCACCGTCATGATCACCTTCGTCACCGGCGCGACACCTTGATCTCCATCGTAGCATCGTTGTCGTCTCGCCAACTATTGCTTCTACGACTATCGCTACCGTTTAGTGATAAAGTAAAGCAATTACATGGCGATTGCATTTCATACAATAAAGCGACAACCATATGGCTCCTGCCAGTTGCCGATAACATTACAAAACATGATCATCTCATACAAAAACCGTATAACTCATCATGTCTTGACCATATCACATCACAACATGCCCTGCAAAAACAAGTTAGACGTCCTCTACTTTGTTGTTGCAAGTTTTACGTGGCTGCTACGGGCTTAGCAAGAACCGTTCTTACCTACGCATACAAAACCACAACGATGTTTCGTCAAGTATGTGCTGTTTTAACCTTCACAAGGACCGGGCGTAGCCACACTTGATTCAGCTAAAGTGAGAGAGATAGACACCCGCCAGTCACCTTTAAGCAACGAGTGCTCCTAACGGTGAAACCAGTCTCGCGTAAGCGTACGCGTAATGTCGGTCCGGGCCGCTTCATCTCACAATACCGTCGAAGCAAAATATGACATGCTGGTAAGCAGTATGACTAGTATCGCCCACAACTCATTGTGTTCTACTCGTGCATATCATCTACGCATAGACCTGGCTCTAATGCCACTATTGGGGAACGTAGTATTTTAAAATTTTCCTACGATCACGCAAGATCTATCTACCAGATGCATAACAACGAGAGGGAAGAGTGTGTCTACGTACCCTCGTAGACCGGAAGCGGAAGCGTCAAGTGACGCGGTTGATGTAGTCGAACTTCTTCGCGATTCAACCGATCAAGCACCGAACGTACGGCACCTCCGCGTTCAGCACACGTTCAGCTTGATGTCGTCCCACGAGCTCTTGATCCAGTTGAGCTTCACGGGAGAGTTTCGTCAGCACGACGGCGTGGTGACGGATAGGATGTATTTACCGGCGCAGGGCTTCGCCTAAGCACTGCAACGGTATGACCGAGGTGTGTTTCTGTGGAGGGGGGCACCGCACACGGCTGGAACAATTCAACTTGTGTGTCTTTGGGTGCCCCCCTGCCCCCGTATATAAAGGAGCAAGGGAGGAGGGCTGGCCGGCCTCCTATGGTGCGGCTAGGGCAATCCTACTAGGAATAGGATTGCAATCCTATTCCTAGTAGGAGTCCACCAAGAAGGAAGAGAGGGAAAGGAAAAGAGGGAGAGGTGGCGCCCCCCAATCCTAGTCCAACTAGGATCCCCTGGTGGGGCGCCGGCCAGCCTCTATGGGCTGCCTCTCTCCTTTCCTTCAAGGCCCACTATGGACCATCCCCCCTCGTGGGGGGTTCCGGTAACCCCCTCCGGCAATCCAGTTAAATCCGAAACTTTTCCGGAACACTTCCGGTGTCCGAATATAGTCGTCCAATATATCAATCTTTATGTCTCGGACATTCCGAGACTCCTCGTCATGTCCGTGATCTCATCCGGGACTCCGAACTACCTTCGGAACATCAAAACTCATAAACTCATAATATCGATCGTCATCAAACGTTAAGCGTGCGGACCCTACATGTTCGAGAACTATGTAGACACGACCGAGACTCATCTCCGGTCAATAACCAATAGCGGAACCTGGATGCTCATATTGGTTCCTACATATTCTACGAAGATCTTTATCGGTCAAACCGCATAACAACATACGTTGTTCCTTTTGTCATCAGTATGTTACTTGCCCGAGATTCGATCGTCGGTATCTCCATACCTAGTTCAATCTCGTTACCGGCAAGTCTCTTTACTCGTTCCGTAACACATCATCTCGTGACTAACTTATTAGTCTTTTGCTTGCAAGGCTTATTGTGATGTGTGTTACCGAGAGGGCCCAGAGATACCTCTCCGACACTCGGAGTGACAAATCCTAATCTTGATCTATGCCAACACCACGAATACTTTCGGAGACACCTGTAGAGCATCTTTATGATCACCCAGTTACGTTGTGACGTTTGATAGCACACAAGGTGTTTCTACGGTATTCGGGAGTTGCATAATCTCATAGTCATAGGAACATGTATAAGTCATGAAGAAAGCAATAGCAGTAAAACTAAACGATCATAGTGCTATGCTAACGGATGGGTCTAGTCCATCACATCATTCTCCTAATGATGTGATCCCGTTGATCAAATGACAACTCATGTCTATGGCTAGGAAACATAACCATCTTTGATCAATGAGCTAGTCTAGTAGAGGCATACTAGGGACATACTGTTTTTGTCTATGTATCCACACATGTACTAAGTTTCCGGTTAATACAATTCTAGCATGAATAAAAGACATTTATCATGATATAAGGAAATACAAATAACATCTTTATTATTGCCTCTAGGGCATATTTCCTTCAGTCTCCCACTTGAACTAGAGTCAATAATCTAGATTACAAAGTGATGATCCTCACACCCATGGAGTCTTGGTGTTGATCATGTTTTGCCCGTGGAAGAGGCTTAGTCAACGGGTCTGCAACATTCAGATCCGTATGTATTTTGCAAATTTCTATGTCTCCCTCCTTGACTAGATCGCGGATGGAATTGAAGCGTCTTTTGATGTGCTTTGTTCTCTTGTGAAACCTGGATTCCTTCGCCAAGGCTATGGCTCCAGTGTTGTCACAAAAGATTTTCATTGGACCCGATGCACTAGGTACTACACCTAGATCGGATATGAACTCCTTCATCCAGACTCCTTCATTTGCTGCTTCCGAAGCAGCTATGTATTCCGCTTCACACGTAGATCCCGCCACGACGCTCTGCTTGGAACTGCACCAACTGACAGCTCCACCGTTCAATAAAAATACATATCCGGTTTGTGACTTTGAGTCATCCGGATCAGTGTCAAAGCTAGAATCGACGTAACCGTTTACGACGAGCTCTTTGTCACCTCCATATACGAGAAACATATCCTTTGTTCTTTTCAGATACTTTAGGATGTTTTTGACCGATGTCCAGTGATCCACTCCTGGATTACTTTGGTACCTCCCTGCTAGACTTATAGCAAGGCACACATCAGGTCTGGTACACAGCATTGCATACATGATAGATCCTATGGCTGAGGCATAGGGAATGACTTTCATTTTCTCTCTATCTTCTGCAGTGGTCGTGTTGGGGAACGTAGTATTTTAAAATTTTCCTACGATCACGCAAGATCTATCTACCAGATGCATAGCAACGAGAGGGGAGAGTGTGTCTACGTACCCTCGTAGACCGGGAGCGGAAGCGTCAAGTGACGCGGTTGATGTTGTCGAACTTCTTCGCGATCCAACCGATCAAGCACCGAACGTACGGCACCTCCGCGTTCAGCACACGTTCAGCTTGATGACGTCCCACGAGCTCTTGATCCAGTTGAGCTTCACGGGAGAGTTTCGTCAGCACGACGGCGTGGTGACAGATATGATGTGTTCACCGGCGCAGGGCTTCGCCTAAGCTCCGCGACGGTACGACCGAGGTGTGATTCTGTGGAGGGGGGCACCGCACACGGCTAAAACAATTCAACTTGTGTGTCTTTGGGTGCCCCCCTGCCCCCGTATATAAAGGAGCAGGGGAGGGAGGCCGGCCAACCTCTCCTGGTGCGGCTAGGGAGGGAGTCCTACTAGGAATAGGATTGCAATCCTATTCCTAGTAGGATTCACCGAAAGGAAGAAGGGGGAAAGGAATAGGAGAGGTGGCGCCCCCCCAATCCTAGTCCAACTAGGATTCCTAGGTGGGGGCGCCGGCCAGCCCTATGGGCTGTCTCTCTCTCACCCTTTAGGCCCACTATGGACCATCCCCTCTCGTAGGGGGTTCCGGTAACCCCCTCCGGCATTCCCGATAAATCCGAAACTTTTCCGGTATACTTCCGGTGTCCGAATATAGCCGTCCAATATATCAATCTTTATGTCTCGGGCATTCCGAGACTCCTCGTCATGTCCGTGATCTCATCCGGGACTCCGAACTACCTTCGGTACATCAATACTCAAAAACTCATAATACCGATCGTCATCAAACGTTAAGCGTGCGGACCCTACGGGTTCGAGAACTATGTAGACATGACCGAGACTCATCTCTGGTCAATAACCAATAGCGGAACCTGGATGTTCATATTGGCTCCTACATATTCTACGAAGATCTTTTATCGGTCAGAACCGCATAACAACATACGTTGTTCCTTTTGTCAAACGGTATGTTACTTGCCCGAGATTCGATCGTCGGTATCCTTATACCTAGTTCAATCTCGTTACCGGCAAGTCTCTTTACTCGTTCCGTAACACATCATCTCGTGACTAACTCATTAGTCTTTTGCTTGCAAGGCTTATTATGATGTGTGTTACCGAGAGGGCCCAGAGATACCTCTCCGACACTCGGAGTGACAAATCCTAATCTTGATCTATGCCAACACCATGAATACTTTCGGAGACACCTGTAGAGCATCTTTATGATCACCCAGTTACGTTGTGACGTTTGATAGCACACAAGGTGTTCCTACGGTATTCGGGAGTTGCATAATCTCATAGTCATAGGAACATGTATAAGTCATGAAGAAAGCAATAGCAGTAAAACTAAACGATCATAGTGCTATGCTAACGGATGGGTCTTGTCCATCACATCATTCTCCTAATGATGTGATCCCGTTGATCAAATGACAACTCATGTCTATGGTTAGGAAACATAACCATCTTTGATCAATGAGCTAGTCTAGTAGAGGCATACTAGGGACACTCTGTTTTGTCTATGTATTCACACATGTACTAAGTTTCCGGTTAATACAATTCTAGCATGAATAATAAACATTTATCATGATATAAGGAAATATAAATAACAACTTTATTATTGCCTCTAGGGCATATTTCCTTCACAAAGAGGGGAGGAGAACATCACATAGCTACTGGTCATGGACCCATGGTCCAAGGGAGACTACTCACAACTCATCCGGGAGGCGTCCATGGTGGTGGAGAGGCTCCCGGTGATGGTTCTCCCCTCCGGCAGGGTGCCGGGAAGAGTTCTCCTGGTGCTCCCGATCTTGGAAGTGCGGCGGCGGCGGAACAGAGATGAGATCGCGAAAAAGGGTTCCGTCCTCGAGGGTTTCGGGACGCGGTGTAAATATATGCCAAAGGGGGGCATCAGCGGAGGCTTGGGGGGCCCAGGCGCCCCCCCGGCACGGCCAGGAGGGGGGTCGCGCCACCAGTGCGCCCGGAGCCCTGGTGGCCCCCCTCCGGCCCTACTTCGGCCGTGTGGAAGCTTCCGGAACGCTGATTTTTTATATAATTTTTCCGGGATATTTCTGGTAGTTTACGTAATGGGAAAACCTGAAATACAAAAATAGCAGAAAACAGAAACTGGCACTGGGGTGCACTGAGTTAATAGGTTAGTACAAATATGATCAAAAGTGTATGGAAGTGTATAAATATCATAGCAATATCACACAAAAGAGGCATGGAGCAAGCAGAAATTATAGATACGTTTTGGATGTATCAACATCCCCAAGCTTAATTCCTGCTCGTCCTCGAGTATGTAAATGATAACAAGCATAATTTCTGTGGTGACATGCTATTAACCATATAAGAACTTTTCATAGTCACATGACAAGTGCTTACTGAGACAATGAATCTGTAGTAATTAAGTTGCCTCATGAGAAAATCACAAAGAACTGAAAGTTTTACAATATGTTACTGAAACACTCAATAGATTTGTAATGAGCATGGTGTGCAAATATGACAAAGTGATATCTCGCTTGACCCCTTTAGTGAAGCAAAACATAAATGCAGGGGAACCTCCAAGGTTTAAGTGATGACTAGATACAATGATTTCAGAATAAACGATATCACAATCATGCAAAAGACAATGCTACTTTGGGACAATGCACATTACACTCAGAATGACAATCATGCTCTTAATAGTTGGTGCTTTAAAAAAGGTGGAGACTCTCGAACCGTGGCTTTTGTTGGCAAGGTTGAAAACCCGTGGTCGGAAACAAAGACAAAACATGTACCAGAGCTCTTGGTTTTAAAAACAGAGTTAATAATTGCATGTTTCGTCAACGAATGCTAGCAGACAACTCAATCACTTCTTGAGATGGACAAGTTTCGAGGAACGGCTCCCGAATGAGGACGATCACATCCTCTTAATCTCCTTTGTTTATCACTGCAAAAGTTTTCTGATTTCTCATGAACAAAGCATGAAGGAGGGTTTGTTTGTTGTATAATTTTTTAATGAGCCGGGCGCACTCTATGCCAGTTCCCTCTCGTATTATGGGTTTGCACATTAGACATGCAATCCCGGGGTGAAGCTTGTCCAACTTAAAACGATCATGAATTAACTACTACTTCCTCATGAACTAAAACAGAGGCACAAAAGAGAAATGCTTTTTTGAATAATTTCGAGATGGTACATGAAAGTCTTCGTTAGGAATGGCAGGTAAATACCATGTATAGGAAGGTATGGTGGACTCATATGGCATAACTGGTTTAAAGGATTTTGGATGCACAAGCAGTCAGTCCGCTTAGTACAGGCGAAGGTTAGCAAAAGACTGGGAGCGACCAACTAAAAAGAGCAATGACGGTCATAATCATGCAGAGCGACAATGCAACATTGAATCAGGCATGGAAGTTATATCGCTACTCAGAAATTAAAGATCATCAAGGCTTGACAGACTTTCTTTACAGTCTTAAATATGCGTGAGCATACGCCAAGTCAATCAAAATAAATTCTTGAAGGAAGATATTACTAAACCATACCACATCATAGGCAAACAAATCATGTTGGTACTCCAATAACACATTGAGAATCCCCCAGCTATTTGAGACTAACCATAAGAAAACATGAACTACTAAGCATCATTATGCACATAGCATTTTATCATAGACATATCGACCAGTGCAACAGAAGCTAACTCTCTTAATAAGATAAGCATGATAACTAAAGAGAGTTCCAACGACCAACTAAACAAAAGCTCTTTAAAAAGATAAGCATGAAAACTAAGAGCTGAACATGATAGTAGCTATTGAAAGACAAAGAACACACACAGCAAGGATAGACATGAAAATTCTATGTTATGTTCTAGGTTGAAGTGGAGCATGTTTCTCTCCCACACAAAGAAAGCTGAGTTCCAACTCGTTATGAACAGCAAGCAAAGATAAAGAAAACTAAAAAGGAAACTAAAAGCAAGACGCTCCAAGCGTAGCACAAAACACATGAAGTGACAAAATATAGTGGAACGAAAGACGAACTGATAATTGTTGATGGAGAAGGGGATGCACGGGGGCATCCCCAAGCTTAGACGCTTGAGTCTTCTTGAATATTTCTTGGGGGTGCATGGGGGCATCCCCAAGCTTGACCGTTTGACACTCCTGAATCTTTTTATCATCTTCCCTCGCACACTTGAAAACTCCCTTCATACATAACTCATCATAATCTGATTAGCGAGGTTAGTACCCATAATAAAATAATTGTTCCTTGCTGGAAATAAGGATATTCTTGAAGGTCTACTGTTTCTCAAGATTTCCAAAAGGTTTTTGCAAAGAAAAAGCAAGCTCAAGGTTTGCAAAATGAAGGAAAGGCAAAACAGGACAGAATCTGTGAAAAACAGACCAGCAGGTAGTAAATGATTTTTTCGGGGCACTTCTGCAACTCAAATCAAAAAACTCAGAACAGACGCCCGAAAGACAATTGTATAGAGCACGCTGTCGGAAAAATTCAGACCAAAAAGATGATCTGGTGATTTTATACGAAATTTTCTGTCCAAGGACAGAATCTGTTTCCTGGACAGCACGTCACAACTTTTGAACTTTCTTGCAATCAGAGGCTACACTTGGCACAAAGCTGAAAAGTAAAGATACAATGATGGTGCTAATGTAGTAACAACATCAAGACACAACAAAAGCAAAATACAATTTTATTCATTGTGGGCTGCCTCCCAAAAGCACTTTCTTTTATGCCTTTAAGCTAGGCATGAGACTTTAATGATGCTCTCGTAGGAATAAGAGTTGAAGAACAAAAGAGAGCATCAAGAAGCAAATACCAAACACATTTAAGCCTAACATGCTTCCTATGCATAGGAATATTGCAATACAATAATTCATTGAAGCACAAAGCAATAAGCATAGGAAGACAAAACAAGTGCAGCTTCAAAACCTTCAACATAAAGAGAGGGAACTTGATATTATTGAAATATCTATAAGCATATGTTCCCTTCTCATAATAATTTTCAGTGGGCTCACAAATAAACTCAACAATATAAGCATCACATAAAGCATTGTTACCATGATCCACATGCAAAAAGGTATCATTACTCTTCATATAAGCAAAATCTTTCTTATTAGGAATAGTGAGAGTAAAGCAATCATAACCATCATGGTAATCATTGTATTTAGGAGGCATATCATAATCATAATAAATTTTATCTTCAAAAGTTGGGGGACTAAAAATATCATGTTCATCAAACGTGTCATCCCCAAGCTTAGAGCTTTCCATGTCATTAGCAATATTGATATTCAAAGAAAGCATACTAATAACATCACCACCATCATGATTGTTATGCAAATAATAAAGTTCCATAGGTTTTTTAATTTTCTCTTCAAACACATCATGTCCCAAAGCAAGGTAGAGCTTATAAAGCTCTCTCATATTTTTGTTGTTTTCCATTAAGCAAAACTAGTGAAAAGACATAAAGAAAACTGAAAGGCAAACTAACAAGGCTAAAAAGCAAAGATAAAAGATAGCGTGCAACTCCCCTATCTTGAAGAGTGGAGTCCCCGGCAACGGCGCCAGAAAACTTTGCTTGATGGCTTCTCGCCCCTCGTTGGTTACCCCAAGTGGAAGGTTTGAGATGCAGTGTAGCGGTAGTTTTCCCTTGGCAAAGATACCAAGGATCGAATTCCCCTGAGACTCCAAGGTTCAACAAGAAGGTGTCAACTGCTAATGGCGTCAGATACTTAGCAATCAACTGGACCTGCACAAAGATACAAATAACTTTGCTCCCAACGAGTACAGAGAGGTTGTCAATCCCTCCAGCCTTGTCGTTTACAAAGGATCAAACGCAAGAGATAATAGTGATAGGTATTGCTGCAACTAGTAAGTAAGAACAGAAAGTAAATAGCGGATGTGATCAGTGATGGTAATATGGACCGGGGTCCCATGATGTTCACTAGTGATGTCTCTCTCCCAAAAGACGATAAAACAACTATGTGAGGTAAACGAATTACAGCTGGGCAATTGACAGAATTATGTGCGCAAACCAATGCTAACTATGCTACAAGAAAGGTTGAGGCTCAAAAGCATGGGCGGTACGCCAAGGTAAGTAGACCGAAATCCATCTGCATCTACTACTAATCATCCACCTTGAGATATCTATCCAGAACATCTCGCTGATACGTCCAAAACGTATCTATAATTTCTGCTTGCTCCATGCCTCTTTTGGGTGATATTGCTATGATATTTATACACTTCCATACACTTTTGATCATATTTGGACTAACCTATTAACTCAGTGCACCCCAGTGCCAGTTTCTGTTTTCGGCTGTTTTTGTATTTCAGGTTTTCCCATTACGAGAACTGCCAGAAAAATTCCGGAAAAATTATATAAAAAATCAGCGTTCCGGAAGGTTCCCGGTAGCCAAAGTACAGCCGGGGGGGGGGGGGCACCAGGGCTCCAGGCGCCCTGGCGGCGCGCCCCCCCTGGGCCGAGCCGGGGGGGCGCCTGGCCCCCTCGAGCCTCGTCTGGTGCCCCCCTTTGGCATATATTTAGACCGTCTCCCAAAACCCTCGAGACGGAAACCCTTTTTCGCGATCTCATCTCTGTTCCGCCGCCGCCGCCGCTTCCAAGATCGGGAGCACCAGGAGAACCCTTCCCGGCACCCTGCCGGAGGGGAGGATCATGATACGTCCAAAACGTATCTATAATTTCTGATTGCTCCATGCCTTTTTGTGTGATATTGCTATGATATTTATGCACTTCCATACACTTTTGATCATATTTGGACTAACCTACTAATGGTTGCAAAAGTGCACAATGTTCTTGTTTTACACTTTATTGTGTAGGAATTACTTGGAAATTGACAAAAACGCAAAAGGAGTCGTATTGGAGTAGGACTCTGACTTTCCTGAAATCTGTATGAGAACGTTTTTTAAAGATGGTCACGTTCCGGCCCGAAGACGACGTCAAACGGAAAAAGTCTAGTTGCGAAAGTTGTGGGGAATTTCGAGGCGATGCTTCTGGATATAAAATTCGTCCAAATCGGAGTCCATACGGCCGAGTAAAGCCCGTTTTACTGAGGCCCAAAATCTGATGACGGAAATCCGAGAGTCTATATAAAGAGAGGAAACCTAGGTCACCAAGGGCCACGAATTTTCCTCCTCCCAAGCCGCCGTCTTGGAGGGGAGGACCAGCACCATTGCAGCACCATCCACAAGGAAGAAGGGGGGCCAAGGGCCGCCGCTGCCCCTAGGGCCGCCGCCGCCCCCAAGGGCCGCCGCCGCCCCCTAGGGCCGCCGCCGTCTCCTCCTCGCCGCCACCGCCTCCGTGGCCGCCGCCAGCCACCGCCTCCTCGCGGGGCTGCACCTCTCCATCAACACCATCATCAACCTCCTCCTCACCATGACCATGCGTGAGTAGTTTCCTCCGGGGCCGAGGGCTCGTACGTGTAGCTATGTGGTTATCTCTCTCTCCCATGATGTGATCTTCGTTGTGATCATAGGCTATGTTAATCTAGGGTGATCCCATGATATTTCCCCTTCCTCTATGTATTGGATTGATGTACTCACTTGTCTTTATCTAGTATAATCCCCCAGACCAAGGTGACAGCGGTCTATTGGACATGGATTAGAAAAATATTTTCATGAATGATTTCCTCTCTTGTGTGTTGATTGAAGATTGAGAGTCTCTTGGTGCTTGTCTTTGACTATCCTTTAGATATGTTGTGGTGATTGTGGGACTCTCTTTGGATGGCCGCGGTGACATTGGGAAATCCTTAGATTGAGAACTACGAACTTTGAGGTGTGCTTTTGTAGCCCTACATAATTCTCGTCCTCTCTTGACCACGGAGGAATGACCTCCGGGTGCGTCTCCATTGCATGTTTTATGGGAAATATCATGTGATTCGATTATGTTAATGTTGTTGGGAGTTGCCACTAGTGAAAGTATGATCCATAGGCCTTGTTTCCACCATTGCAATACCATTTGTGCTCACGTTTACCACTTGTTTGCTTGCTGCACTTTTTATTACAGATTTATATTACTTTGCTTTGCCACTCCTATCATCCATATTTTACCATCTCTTCGCCGAACTAGTGCACCTATACAACTCCTAGTTGTATTAGGTGTGTTGGGGACACAAGAGACTTCTTGTATCTTAGTTGCAGGGTTGCTTGAGAGAGACCATCTTCAACCTCTACTTCCCTGAGTTCGATAAACCTTAGGTCATCCATTTGAGGGAAATTGCTGCTGTCCTACAAACCTCTGCGCTTGGAGGCCCAACATAGTCTACAAGAGTAGAAGCGTGTGTAGACATCAAGCTATTTCTGGCGCCGTTGCCGGGGAGGTGAGTGCTTGAAGGTATATCTTTAGATCTTGCAATTAAATCTTTTTGTTTCTTGTTTTTATTTTCACTAGTTTTGCTTAATGGAAAACAACAAAAATATGAGAGAGCTTTATAAGCTCTACCTTGAACTTGGATATGATGTGTTCGAAGAGAAAATTAAAAAACCTTTGGAACTTTATTATTTGCATAACAATCATGATGGTGGTGATGTTATTAGTATGTTTTTATTTAATATCAATATTGCTAATGACATGGAAATCTCTAAGCTTGGGGATGACACGTTTGATGAACATGATATTTTTAGTCCCCCAACTATTGAGGATAAAATTTATTATGATTATGATATGCCTCCTAAATATGATGATTACCATGATGGTTATGATAGTCTTACTCTCACTATTCCTAATAAGAAAGATTTTGCTTATATGAAGAGTAATGACACTTTTATGCTTTTGGATCATGGAAATAATGCCTTATGTGATAGTTATATTGTTGAGTTGATCCATGATGCCACTGAAATTTATAATGAGAGAGGGAGACATGGTTCTAAATATCTTAATAATAAGAAGTTTCCTCTTTTTATGGTGAATATTTTGAAGTTATGCTTGTTTTGCCTTCCTATGCTTATTGCTTTGTGCTTCAATGAATTATTCTATTGCAATATTCCTATGCATAGGAAGCATGTTAGGCTTAAATGTGTTTGGTATTTGCTTCTTGATGCTCTCTTTTGTTCTTCAACTCTTATTCCTACGAGAGCATCATTAAAGTCTTATGCCTAGCTTAAACGCATAAAAGAAAGCGCTTTTGGGAGGCAGCCCACAATGAATAAAATTTTATTTTGCTTTTGTTGTGTCTTGATGTTGTTACTACAGTAGCATCATCATTGTATCTTTACTTTTCAGCTTTGTGCCAAGTGTAGCCTCTGATTGCAAGAAAGTTCAAAAGTTGTGACGTGCTGTCCAGGAAACAGATTCTGTCCTTGGATAGAAAAATTCGTATAAAATCACCAGATCATCTTTTTGGTCTGAATTTTTTCGACAGCGTGCTCTATACAATTTGCTTTCGGGCGTCTGTTCCGAGTTTTTTGATTAGAGTTGCAGAAGTGCCCCGAAAAAATCATTTACTACCTGCTGGTCTGTTTTTCACAGATTCTGTCCTGTTTTGCCTTTCCTTCATTTTGCAAACCTTGAGCTTGCTTTTTCTTTGCAAAAACCTTTTGGCAATCTTGAGAAACAGTAGACCTTCAAGAATATCCTTATTTCCAGCAAGGAACAATTATTTTATTAAGGGTACTAACCTCGCTAATCAGATTATGATGAGTTATGTACGGAGGGAGTTTTCAAGTGTGCGAGGGAAGATGATAAAAAGATTTAGGAGTGTCAAACGCTCAAGCTTGGGGATGCCCCCGTGCACCCCAAGAAATATTCAAGAAGACTCAAGCGTCTAAGCTTGGGGATGCCCCCGTGCATCCCCTTCTCCATCAACAATTATCAGTTCGTCTTTCGTTCCACTATATTTTTATCACTTCATGTGTTATGTGCTATGCTTGGAGCGTCTTGCTTTTAGTTTCCTTTTTAGTTTTCTTTAGTTTTGCTTGCTGTTCATAACGAGTTGGAACCCAACTTTCTTTGTGTGGGAGAGAGACCCGCTCCACTTCAACCTATAACATAACATAGAATTTTCATGTCTATCTTTGTTGTGTGTGTTCTTTGTCTTTCAATAGCTACTATCATGTTCAGCTCTTAGTTTTCATGCTTATCTTTTTAAAAAGCTTTTGTTTAGTTGGTCGCTGGAACACTCTTTATTTATCATGCTTATCTTGTTAAGAGAGTTGGCTTCTGTTGCACTGGTTGATATGTCTATGATAAAAATGCTATGTGCATAATGGTGCTTAGTAGTTCATGTTTTCTTATGGTTAGTCTCAAATAGCCGGGGGGTTCTCAATGTGTTATTGGAGTACCAACATGATTTGTTTGCCTATGATGTGGTATGGTTTAGTGGTATCTTCCCTCAAGAATTTATTTTGATTGACTTGGCGTATGCTCATGCATATTTAAGACTGTAAAGAAAGTCTATCAAGCCTTGATGATCTTTAATTTCTGAGTAGCGATATAACTTCCATGCCTGATTCAATGTTGCTTTGTCGCTCTGCATGATTATGACCGTCATTGCTCTTTTAGTTGGTCGCTCCCAGTCTTTTGCTAACCTTCGCCTGTACTAAGCGGACTGACTGCTTGTGCATCCAAAATCCTTTAAACCAGTTATGCCATATGAGTCCACGATACCTTCCTATACATGGTATTTACCTGCCATTCCTAACGAAGACTTTCATGTACCATCTCGAAATTATACAAAAAAAGCATTTCTCTTTTGTGCCTCTGTTTTAGTTCATGAGGAAGTAGTAGTTAATTCATGATCTTCTTAAGTTGGACAAGCTTCACCCCAGGATTGCATGTCTAATGTGCAAACCCATAATACGAGAAGGAACTGGCATAGAGTGCGCCCGGCTCATTAAAAAATTATACAACAAACAAACCCTCCTTCACGCTTTGTTCATAAGAAATCAGAAAACTTTGGCAGTGATAAACAAAGGAGATTAAGAGGATGTGATCGTCCTCATTCGGGAGCCGTTCCTCGAAACTTGTCCAGCTCAAGAAGTAATTGAGTTATCTGCTAGCATTCGTTGACGAAATATGCATAATCTAAAATAATAATTATTACCTCTGTTTTTAAAACCAAGAGCTCTAGTACATGTTTAGTTTTTATTTCCGACCACGGGTTTTCAACCTTGCCAACAAAAGCCACGGTTCGAGAGTCTCCACCTTCTTTAAAGCACCAACTATTGAGAGCATGATTGTCATTCTGAGTGTAATGTGCATTGTCCCAAAGTACCATTGTCTTTTGCATGATTATGATATCATTTATTCTGAAATCATTGTATCTAGTCGTCACTTAAACTTTGGAGGTGCCCCTGCATTTATGTTTTGCTTCACTAAAGGGGGCAAGCGAGATATCACTTTATCATGTTTGCACACCATGTTCATTACAAATCTATTGAGTATCTCAGTTTCATATTGTAAAACTTTCAGTTCTTTGTGATTTTCTCATGAGGCAACTTAATTACTACACATTCATTGTCTCAGTAAGCACTTGTCATGTGACTGTTAAAAGTTCTTATATGGTTAATAGCATGTCACCACATAAATTATGCTGGTTATCATTTACCTACCCGAGGACGAGCAGGAATTAAGCTTGGGGATGTTGATACGTCCAAAACGTATCTATAATTTATGCTTGCTCCATGCCTTTTTTGTGTGATATTGCTATGATATTTATGCACTTCCATACACTTTTGATCTTATTTGGACTAACCTACTAATGGTTGCAAAAGTGCACAATGTTCTTGTTTTACACTTTATTGTGTAGGAATTACTTGGAAATTGACAAAAACGCAAAAGGAGTCGTATTGGAGTAGGACTCTGACTTTCCTGAAATCTGTCTGAGAACGTTTTTTAAAGATGGTCACGTTCCGGCCCGAAGACGACGTCAAACGGAAAAAGTCTAGTTGCGAAAGTTGTGGGGAATTTCGAAACGATGCTTCTGGACATAAAATTCGTCCAAATCGGAGTCCGTACGGCCGAGTAAAGCCCGTTTTACTGAGGCCCAAAATCTGATGACGGGAATCCGAGAGTCTATATAAAGAGAGGAAACCTAGGTCACCAAGGGCCACGAATTTTCCTCCTCCCAAGCCGCCGTCTTGGAGGGGAGGACCAGCACCATCGCAGCACCATCCACAAGGAAGAAGAGGGGCCAAGGAGCCGCTGCCCCTAGGGCCGCCGCCGCCCCCAAGGGCCGCCGCCGCCCCCTAGGGCCGCCGTCGTCTCCTCCTCGCCGCCGCCGCCTCCGTGGCCGCCGCCGGCCGCCGCCTCCTCGCGGGGCTGCACCTCTCCATCAACACCATCATCAACCTCCTCCTCACCATGACCATGCGTGAGTAGTTTCCTCCGGGGCCGAGGGCTCGTACGTGTAGCTATGTGGTTATCTCTCTCTCCCATGATGTGATATTCATTGTGATCATAGGCTATGTATATCTAGGGTGATCCCATGATATTTCCCCTTCCTCTATGTATTGGATTGATGTACTCACTTGTCTTTATCTAGTATAATCCCCCAGACCAAGGTGACAGCGGTCTATTGGACATGGATTAGAAAAATATTTTCATGAATGATTTCCTCTCTTGTGTGTTGATTGAAGATTGAGAGTCTCTTGGTGCTTGTCTTTGACTATCCTTTAGATATGTTGTGGTGATTGTGGGACTCTCTTTGGATGGCCGCAGTGACATTGGGAAATCCTTAGATTGAGAACTACGAACTTTGAGGTGTGCTTTTGTAGCCCTACATAATTCTCGTCCTCTCTTGACCACGGAGGAATGACCTCCGGGTGCGTCTCCATTGCATGTTTTATGGGAAATATCATGTGATTCGATTATGTTAATGTTGTTGGGAGTTGCCACTAGTGAAACTATGATCCCTAGGCCTTGTTTACACCATTGCAATACCATTTGTGCTCACGTTTACCACTTGTTTGCTTGCTGCACTTTTTATTACAGATTTATATCACTTTATTTTGCCACCCATATCACTTGCCATTTAACATCTCTTCTCCGAACTAGTGCACCTATACAACTCCTAGTTGTATTAGGTGTGTTGGGGACACAAGAGACTTCTTGTATCTTAGTTGCAGGGTTGCTTGAGAGAGACCATCTTCAACCTCTACTTCCTTGAGTTCGATAAACCTTAGGTCATCCACTTGAGGGAAATTGCTGCTGTCCTACAAACCTCTGCGCTTGGAGGCCCAACATAGTCTACAAGAGTAGAAGCGTGTGTAGACATCAGATCACCACCGGGAGCTTCTCCACCACCATGGACGCCTCCCGGATGAGTTGTGAGTAGTCTCCCTTGGACCATGGGTCCATGACCAGTAGCTATGTGATGTTCTCCTCCCGTTCTTGTGCTTCACTAATTAGTCCTCGTGAGCTGCCCTACATGATCGAGGCACATATGTAATCCTTATGCTGTTGCTATGATGAGTTTGCTGGGATCCGATGGATTATGAGATTATGTTCAGATTGTGTTTGAGTAATATATTTGATTCACCTCTTTTATATTTATGTTCGTAAGTAATTCTTGCATGTTCTTCGTTGTTATTTATTGCTTTGGCCAAGTAGTAGGTAGTGACTCCAAGAGGGAACGTTATGCTTGATTGTGGGTTCATGCCCCTCGATGACTAGCTTGAGTGACAGAAAATGAGTCTAGGGGATGTGCTGTTGCCACAAGGGGGAAAACAACGGTGCTTGTGCCCGCGGGTGCAAGGATTGTTTACTTTACGCAAAGTACTTTTAATGCAGTTGTCTGTTGCATTGAGTTTACACTATGGGTGGGACTCGCAACTTAATACCAGCGAGATGTTCTGGATAGATATCTCAAGGTGGATGATTAGTAGTAGATATTGATGGATTTCGGTCTACTTACCTTGGCGTACCGCCCATGCTTTGAACCTCTACCTTTCTTGCAACTTAGTCAGCATTGGTTTGCGCACATGGTCCTGTCAATTGCCCAGCTGTAATTCGTTTACCTCACATAGCAGTTTTATCGTCTTTTGGGAGAGAGACATCACTAGTGAACATCATGAGACTCCGGTCCATATTACCATCATTGATCACATCCACTATTTACTTTCCGCTTTTACTTACTATTGCAATTATACCTATCACTACTATCATTTGCGTTTAATCCTTTGTGAACTACAAGGCCGGAGGGATTGACAACCTCTCTGTACTCGTTGGGAGCAAAGTTATTTGTATCTGTGTGCAGGTCCACGTTGATTGCTAATATCTGGCGCCGTTAGCAGTTGACACCTTCTTGTTGAAACTGGGAGTCTCAGGGAAATCGATCCTTGGTATCGCCAAGGGAAAACTTCCGCTACACTGCATCTCAAACCTTCCACTTGGGGTAACCAGCGAGGGGCGAGAAGCCATCAAGCAAAGTTTTCTGGCGCCGTTGCCGGGGACTCCACTCTTCAGGATAGGGGAGTTGCACGCTATCTTTTACCTTTGCTATTTAGTCTTGTTAGTTTACCTTTCAGTTTTGCTTTAGTATCTTTTATCGAAAATCACAAAAATAGTTATCTTGCTTGCTTGCTACTATGGGTTCCACCGAGAACACCAAGTTGTGTGACTTCACTAGTCACAACAACGATGACTTTATCTGCACACCTATCACTACACCTGCCACTTCAGCACCTTCGTATGAAATTAAACCTGCTTTACTGAACTTGGTCATGAAAGATCAATTCTCCGGTGCTGGAGATGATGCTGCTTTACACTTGAACAACTTTGTTGAACTTTGTGACATGCAAAAGTACCAAGAAATAGATGGTAATATTGTTAAGCTTAAGCTTTTTCCTTTCTCCTTGAGAGGAGGAGCTAAAATTTGGTTTCAGTCTTTGCCTAGAAACAACATAGATTCATGGGACAAGTGCAAAAATGCTTTTATTGGAAAATACTATCCACCTGCTAAAATTATCCAACTAAGAAGTAACATAATGAATTTTAAACAATTGGATAATGAACACGTTGCCCAAGCTTGGGAACGTATGAAATCTCTTATCAAGAACTGCCCTACTCATGGTTTGACTACTTGGATGGTTATCCAAACTTTTTATGCAGGCTTAAACTTTACCTCGCGGAACTTGTTAGATTCGGCCACGGGAGGAACTTTTATGTCAACTACACTTGGTGCTGCCACAAAGCTTCTCGATGAGATGATGACCAAATATTCCCAATGGCACACTGAACGCGCTCCAACAGGTAGGAAGGTAAACTCTGTCGAGGAGATTTCCTCCCTAAATGAAAAAGTTGACTTGATCATGTCTCTACTTTCGAAGCAATCTTCTGTTGATCCTCGTGATGTTCCTTTAAATTCTTTGATTGCTCAAGAACAAGTAGATGTGAACTTTATCTCTAGAAACAATTTTAATAACAATGCTTATAGGAGTAATTTTGGTAGCAATCCTAGACCGTTCCCCTCTAATTCTTATGGGAACAACAATGCTTATCCTAGCACCAAGAACTCCACTACTGAACTAGAGATTATGCTTAAAGATTTCATCACTACCCAAAAAGCTTTTAATAATAGTGTAGAAGAAAAACTAAACAAACTAGGTGATCTCTCTTCAAAGGTAGACAATTTAGCCAATGAGGTAGAATTGCTTAAAATTAGAACTTCTCCTCTTGAGGAGAGGAAGCTCACTCCTATTAATGCTATTCAAGTGCAAATTAATGAAAATATTAGGATGATGGCTAAACTTAAAGAGAGATGGGCTAGAGAAAGGGAGGAAGAAGATAGAATTAAGAGCCTTCCTACCCACCACACTGTTGCTACTATCCAAGTTGTTGAGGATATCCAAACTCTTAGCACCCAATGCACTCCTGGTCCCGATGGACCTATTAATGGTGATGCTATGACTATCGAAACTACCAAACAAGTGAACCTAAAGGACACCACTACCACCTTACTTGATGGTAGTGACCTTGATTTTGACAATTGCACTCTTACCGAAGTTATTGATTTCCTTCACAAGATGTCTAGAGATCCCCGCACTAGCACGATTAACCTTGCCTTTATAGAGCATATCACTAATGCTCTCATCAAAGCTAGGGAGGAGAAACTTAGAGTAGAAGCCTCCATACCTAGAAAGCTAGAAGATGGTTGGGATCCTATGATAAAAATTAAGTTGAATAACTTCTCTTGCTATGCTTTATGTGATGTTGGTGCTAGTACCTCTGTTATGCCCAAAAGAATATATGATATGCTTAAATTGAAACCTTTTGATTCTTGTTCTTTTGGTGTTCGTCTCGTTGATTCTTCCATAAAGAAACCTTTGGGGAGGATCGACGATGTTCTTATCATTGTCAATGACAACTATGTTCCAGTTGATTTTACTATTATGGATATTGAATGTGAACCTTCTTGTCCAATTATTTTGGGACGTCCTTTTCTACGCACCGTTGGTGCTATCATTGACATGAAAGAGGGGAATATAAAATTTCAGTTTCCTCTCAAGAAAGGGATGGAACACTTCCCTCGAAAGAAGATTAAGTTACCTTTTGAGTCCGTTATACGGGCTAGCTATTCTTTTACTCTTGATAAAACTTGATCTCTATGCATTATGCCTAGCTTAAAGGCATAAAAGAAAGCGCTTTTGGGAGGCAGCCCAATGAATAAATTTTATTTTGTTTTTGTTGTGTCTTGATGTTGTTACTACTGTAGCATCATCATTGTATCTTTGCTTTTCAATTTTGTGCCAAGTATAGCCTCTGATTGCAAGAAAGTTCAAAAGTTGTGACGTGCTGTCCAGGAAACAGATTCTGTCCTTGGATAGAACAATTCGTATAAAATCACCAGATCATCTTTTTGGTCTGAATTTTTTCGACAGCGTGCTCTATATAATTGTCTTTCGTGCGTCTGTTTTGAGTTTTTTGATTAGAGTTGCAGAAGTGCCCCGGAAAAATCATTTACTACCTGCTGTTCTGTTTTTCACAGATTCTGTCCTGTTTTGCCTTTCCTTCATTTTGCAAACCTAGAGCTTGCTTTTTCTTTGCAAAAACCTTTTGGCAATCTTGAGAAACAGTAGAACTTCAAGAATATCTTTATTTCCAGCAAGGAACAATTATTTTATTATGGGTACTAACCTCGCTAATCAGATTATGATGAGTTATGTATGAAGGGAGTTTTCAAGTGTGCGAGGGAAGATGATAAAAAGATTCAGGAGTGTCAAACGCTCAAGCTTGGGGATGCCCCCGTGCACCCCCAAGAAATATTCAAGGAGACTCAAGCGTCTAAGCTTGGGGATGCCCCCGTGCATCCCCTTCTCCATTAACATTATCAGTTCGTCTTTCGTTCCACTATATTTTAATCACTTCATGTGTTATGTGCTATGCTTGGAGCGTCTTGTTTTAGTTTTCCTTTTAGTTTTCTTTAGCTTTTCATAACGAGTCGGAACTCAGCTTTCTTTATGTGGGAGAGAAACACGCTCCACTTCTACCTAGAACATAACATAGAATTTTCATGTCTATCCTTGCTCTGTGTGTTCTTTGTCTTTTAATAGCTACTATCATGCTTAGCTCTTAGCTTTCATGCTTATCTTTTTAAAGAGCTTTTCTTTAGTTGGTCGCTTGAACTCTCTTTATTTATCATGATTATCTTGTTAAGAGAGTTTGCTTCCGTGGCACCGGTTGATATGTCTATGATAAAGATGCTACGTGCATAATGGCGCTTAGTAGTTCATGTTTTCTTATGGTTAGTCTCAAATAGCTGGAGGGTTTCCAATGTGTTATTGGAGTACCAACATGATTTGTTTGCCTATGATGTGGTATGGTTTAGTAATATCTTCCTTCGAGAATTTATTTTGATTGACTTGGCGTATGCTCACGCATATTTAAGACTGCAAAGAAAGTCTGTCAAGCCTTGATGATCTTTTGTTTCTGAGTAGCGATATAACTTCCATGCCTGATTCAATGTTGCTTTGTCGCTCTGCATGATTATGACCGTCATTGTTCTCTTAGTTGGTCGCTCCCAGTCTTTTGCTAACCTCCACCTGTACTAAGCGGACTGACTGCTTGTGCATCCACATTCTTTTATACCAGTTATGCCATATGAGTCCACCATACCTTCCTACATGGTATTTACCTGCCATTCCTAACGGAGACTTGCATGTACCATCTCGAAATTATTCAAAGAAAAATGCATTCCTATTTTGTGCTCTGTTGTAAGTTCATGAGGAAGTAGTAGTTAATTCATAATCTTTTTAAGTTGGACAAGCTTCACCCCGGGATTGCATGTATAATGTGCAAACCCATAATACGAGAAGGAACTGGCATTGAGTGCGCCCGGCTCAAAATTAATATAACAAACAAACCCTCCTTCACGCTTTGTTCATGAGAAATCAGAAAACTTTGGAAGTGATAAACAAAGGAGATTAAGAGGATGTGATCGTCCTCATTCGGGAGCCGTTCCTCGAAACTTGTCCATCTCAAGAAGTGATTGAGTTGTCTGCTAGCATTCGTTGACGAAACATGCATGATCTAAAAAAATTATTATTACCTCTGTTTTAAAACCAAGAGCTCTGGTACATGTTTTGTCTTTGTTTCCGACTACGGGTTTTCAACCTTGCCAACAAAAGCCACGGTTCGAGAGTCTCCACCTTCTTTTAAAAGCACCAACTACTGAGAGCATGATTGTCATTCTGAGTGTAATGTGCATTGTCCCAAAGTAGAATTGTCTTTTGCATGATTGTGATATCGTTTATTCTGAAATCATTGTATCTAGTCATCACCTAAACCTTGGAGGTGCCCCTGCATTTATGTTTTGCTTCACTAAAGGGGGCAAGCGAGATATCACTTTATCATATTTGCACACCATGTTCATTACAAATCTATTTGATGTTTCAGTATCATATTGTAAAACTTTTAGTTCTTTGTGATTTTCTCATGAGGCAACTTAATTACTATAGATTCATTGTCTCAGTAAGCTTTTGTCATGTGACTATGAAAAAGTCCTATATGGTTAATAGCATGTCACCACAGAAATTATTCTTGTTATCATTTACCTACTCGAGGACGAGCAGGAATTAAGCTTGGGGATGTTGATACGTCCAAAACGTATCTATAATTTCTGCTTGCTCCATGCCTCTTTTGGGTGATATTGCTATGATATTTATACACTTCCATACACTTTTGATCATATTTGGACTAACCTATTAACTCAGTGCACCCCAGTGCCAGTTTCTGTTTTCGGCTGTTTTTGTATTTCAGGTTTTCCCATTACGAGAACTGCCAGAAAAATTCCGGAAAAATTATATAAAAAATCAGCGTTCCGGAAGGTTCCCGGTAGCCAAAGTACAGCCGGGGGGGGGGGGGCACCAGGGCTCCAGGCGCCCTGGCGGCGCGCCCCCCTGGGCCGCGCCGGGGGGGCGCCTGGGCCCCCCGAGCCTCGTCTGGTGCCCCCCTTTGGCATATATTTAGACCGTCTCCCAAAACCCTCGAGACGGAAACCCTTTTTCGCGATCTCATTTCTATTCCGCCGCCACCGCCGCTTCCAAGATCGGGAGCACCAGGAGTACCCTTCCCGGCACCCTGCCGGAGGGGAGGATCACCACCGAGAGCTTCTCCACCACCATGGACGCCTCCCGGATGAGTTGTGAGTAGTCTCCCTTGGACCATGGGTCCATGACCAGTAGCTATGTGATGTTCTCCTCCCGTTCTTGTGCTTCACTATTTAGTCCTCGTGAGCTGCCCTACATGATCGAGGCACATATGTAATCCTTATGCTGTTGCTATGATGAGTTTGCTGGGATCCGATGGATTATGAGATTATGTTCAGATTATGTTTGAGTAATATATTTGATTCACCTCTTTTATATTTATGTTCGTAAGTAATTCTTGCATGTTCTCCGTTGTTATTTATTGCTTTGGCCAAGTAGTAGGTAGTGACTCCAAGAGGGAACGTTATGCTTGATTGTGGGTTCATGCCCCTCGATGACTAGCTTGAGTGACAGAAACATGAGTCTAGGGGATGTGCTATTGCCACAAGGGGGAAAACAACGGTGTTTGTGCCCGCGGGTGCAAGGATTGTTTACTTTACACAAAGTACTTTTAATGCAGTTGTCTGTTGCTTTGAGTTTACACTATGGGTGGGACTCGCAACTTAATACCAGCGAGATGTTCTGGATAGATATCTCAAGGTGGATGATTAGTAGTAGATATTGATGGATTTCGGTCTACTTACCTTGGCGTACCGCCCATGCTTTGAACCTCTACCTTTCTTACAACTTAGTCAGCATTGGTTTGCGCACATGGTCCTGTCAATTTCCCAGCTGTAATTCGTTTACCTCACATAGCAGTTTTATCGTCTTTTGGGAGAGAGACATCACTAGTGAACATCATGAGACTCCGGTCCATATTACCATCATTGATCACATCCACTATTTAATTTTCGCTTTTACTTACTATTGCAATTATACCTATCACTACTATCATTTGCGTTTGATCCTTTGTAAACTACAAGGCCGGAGGGATTGACAACCTCTCTGTACTCGTTGGGAGCAAAGTTATTTGTATCTGCGTGCAGGTCCATGTTGATTGCTAATATCTGGCGCCGTTAGCAGTTGACACCTTCTTGTTGAAACCGGGAGTCTCAGGGAAATCGATCCTTGGTATTGCCAAGGGAAAACTTCCGCTACACTGCATCTCAAACCTTCCACTTGGGGTAACCAACGAGGGGCGAGAAGCCATCACTCGCTGGTATTAAGTTGCGAGTCCCAGTCATAGTGTAAACTCAAAGCAACAGACAACTGCATTAAAAGAACTTTGCGTAAAGTAAACAATCCTTGCACCCACAAGTACAAGCACCGTTGTTTTCCCCCTTGTGGCAACAACACATCCCCTAGACTCATGTTTCTGTCACTCAAGCTAGTCATCGAGGGGCATGAACCCACAATCAAGCATAACGTTCCCTCTTGGAGTTACTACCTACTACTTGGCCAAAGCAATAAACAGCAACGGAGAACATGCAAGAATTACTCAAGAACATAAATATAAAAGAGGTAAATCAAATATATTACTCACACACAATCTGAACATAATCTCATAATCCATCGGATCCCAGCAAACTCAACATAGCAACAGCATAAGGATTACATATGTGCCTCGATCATGTAGGGCAGCTCACGAGGTCTAATTAGTGAAGAACAAAGAGGGGAGTAGAACATCACATAGATACTGGTCATGGACCCATGGTCCAAGGGAGACTACTCACAACTCATCCGGGAGGCGTCCATGGTGGTGGAGAGGCTCCCGGTGGTGGTTCTCCCCTCCGGCAGGGTGCCGGGAAGAGTTCTCCTGGTGCTCCCGATCTTGGAAGCGCGGCGGCGGCGGAACAAAGATGAGATCGCGAAAAAGGGTTCCGTCCTCGAGGGTTTCGGGACGCGGTGTAAATATATGCCAAAGGGGGCATTGATACGTCGAAAACGTATCTATAATTTCTGCTTGCTCCATGCCACTTTTGGGTGAAATTGCTATGATATCTATACACTTCCATACACTTTTGATCATATTTGGACTAACCTACTAATCCAGTGCACCCCAGTGCCAGTTTCTGTTTTCGGCTGTTTTTGTATTTCCGGTTTTCACATTACAAGAACTGTCAGGAAAAATCCAGAAAAATTATATAAAAAATCAGCGTTCCAGAACCTACCTTGCGCCCGAAGTACAGCCGGGGGGGGGGCACCAGGGCCCCAGGCGCCCTGGCGGGGCGCCCCCCTGGGCCGCGCCGGGGGGGCGCCTGGGCCCCCCGAGCCCCGTCTGGTGCCCCCCTTTGGCATATATTTAGAGCGTCCTTCGAAACCCTCGGGACGGGAACTCCTTTTCGCGATCTCATCTCTGATCCGCCGCCGCCGCCGCTTCCAAGATCGGGAGCACCAGGAGAACTCTTCCCGGCACCCTGCCGGAGGGGAGGATCACCATCGGGAGCTTCTCCACCACCATGGACGCCTCCCGGATGAGTTGTGAGTAGTCTCCCTTGGACCATGAGTCCATGACCAGTAGCTATGTGATGTTCTCCTCCCGTTCTTGTGCTTCACTAATTAGTCCTCGTGAGCTACCCTACATGATCGAGGCACATATGTAATCCTTATGCTGTTGCTATGATGAGTTTGCTGGGATCCGATGGATTATGAGATTATGTTCAGATTGTGATTGAGTAATATATTTGATCTACCTCTTTTATATTTATGTTCGTAAGTAATTCTTGCATGTTCTCCGTTGTTATTTATTGCTTTGGCCAAGTAATACGTAGTGACTCCAAGAGGGAACGTTATGCTTGATTGTGGGTTCATGCCCCTCGATGACTAGCTTGAGTGACAGAAACATGAGTCTAGGGGATGTGCTGTTGCCACAAGGGGGAAAACAACGGTGCTTGTGCCCGCGGGTGCAAGGATTGTTTACTTTACGCAAAGTACTTTTAATGCAGTTGTCTGTTGCATTGAGTTTACACTATGGGTTGGACTCGCAACTTAATACCAGCGAGATGTTCTGGATAGATATCTCAAGGTGGATGATTAGTAGTAGATATTGATGGATTTCGGTCTACTTACTTTGGCGTACCGCCCATGCTTTGAACCTCAACCTTTCTTGCAATGTAGTCAGCATTGGTTTGCGTTCGTGGTCCTGTCAATTGCCCAGCTGTAATTCGTTTACCTCACATAGCTGTTTTATCGTCTTTTGGGAGAGAGACATCACTAGTGAACATCATGAGACTCCGGTCCATATTACCATCATTGATCACATCCGCTATTTACTTTTCGCTTTTATTTACTATTGCAAACATTATCTATCACTACTATCATTTGCGTTTAATCCTTTGTGAACTACAAGGCCGGAGGGATTGACAACCTCTCTGTACTCGTTGGGAGCAAAGTTATTTGTATCTGTGTGCAGGTCCACGTTGATTGCTAATATCTGGCGCCGTTAGCAGTTGACACCTAATTGTTGAACCTAGGAGTCTCTGGGGATTCGATCCTTGGCATCTTTGCTAAGGGAAAAACTTCCACAACACTGCATCTCACACCTTCCACTTGGGGTAACCAACGAGGGGTTAGAGGCCCATCAAGGAGTTTTTCTGGCGCCGTTGCCGGGGACTCCACTCTTCAGGATAGGGGAGTTGCATGCTATCTTTTACCTTTGATTTTTAGTCTTGTTAGTTTACCTTTCAGTTTTTGCTTTAGTACCTTTTATCGAAAATCACAAAAATAGTTATCTTGCTTGCTTGCTACTATGGGTTCCACTGAGAACACCAAGTTGTGTGACTTCACTAGTCACAACAACGATGACTTTATCAGCACACCTATCACTACACCTGCCACTTCAGCACCTTCATATGAAATTAAACCTGCTTTACTGAACTTAGTCATGAAAGATCAATTCTCTGGTGCTGGAGATGATGCTGCTTTACACTTAAACAACTTTGTTGAACTTTGTGATATGCAAAAGTACCAAGAAATAGATGGTAATATTGTTAAGCTTAAGCTTTTTCCTTTCTCCTTGAGAGGAGGAGCTAAAATTTGGTTTCAGTCTTTGCCTAGAAATAGCATAGATTCATGGGACAAGTGCAAAGATGCTTTTATCGGAAAATACTATCCAATTGCTAAAATTATCCAACTGAGAAGTAACATAATGAATTTTAAACAATTGGATAATGAACACGTTGCCCAAGCTTGGGAACGTATGAAATCTCTTATCAAGAACTGCCCTACTCATGGTTTGACTACTTGGATGGTTATCCAAACTTTTTATGCAGGCTTGAACTTTACCTCGCGGAACTTGTTAGATTCGGCCGCGGGAGGAACTTTTATGTCAACTACACTTGGTGCTGCCACAAAGCTTCTCGATGAGATGATGACCAACTATTCCCAATGGCACACCGAACGCGCTCCAACAGGTATGAAGGTAAACTCTGTCGAGGAGATTTCCTCCCTTAATGAAAAAGTTGACTTGATCATGTCTCTACTTTCGAAGCAATCTACTGTTGATCCTCGTGATGTTCCTTTAAATTCTTTGATTTCTCAAGAACAAGTAGATGTGAACTTTATCTCTAGAAACAATTTTAATAACAATGCTTATAGGAGTAACTTTGGTAACAATCCTATACCGTTCCCCTCTAATTCCTATGGGAACAACAATGCTTATCCTATCACCAAGAACTCCACTACTGAACTAGAGACTATGCTTAAAGATTTCATCACTACCCAAAAAGCCTTCAATAAGAGTGTAGAAGAAAAACTACATAAACTAGATGATCTTTCTTTTAAGGTAGACCATTTAGCCAATGAGGTAAAATTGCTAAAAATTAAAACTTCTCCTCTTGAGGAGAGGGAAGTCACTCCTGTAAATGCTACTCAAGTGCAAATTAATGAAAATATTAGGATGATGGCTAATCTTAAAGAGAGATGGGCTAGAGAAAGGGAGGAAGAAGATAGAATTAAGAGCCTTCCTACCCACCACACTGTTGCTACTATCCAAGTTGTTGAGGATATCCAAACTCTTAGCACCCAATGTACTCCTGGTCCCAATGGACCTATTAATGGTGATGCTATGACTATAGAAACTACCAAACAAGTGAACCTAAAGGACACCACTACCACTTTACTTGATGCTCGTGACCTTGATTTTGATAATTGCACTCTTACCGAAGTTATTGATTTCCTTCACAAGATGTCTAGAGATCCCCGCACTAGCACGCTTAACCTTGCCTTCACGGAGCATATCACTAATGCTCTCATCAAAGCTAGGGAGGAGAAACTTAGAGTAGAAGCCTCCATACCTAGAAAGCTAGAAGATGGTTGGGATCCTATGATAAAAATTAAATTGAATGACTTCTCTTGCTATGCATTATGTGATGTTGGAGCTAGTACCTCTGTTATGCCCAAAAGAATATATGATATGCTTAAATTGAAACCTTATGATTCTTGTTCTTTTGGTGTTCGTCTCGTTGATTCTTCCATAAAGAAACCTTCGGGGAGGATCGACGATGTTCTTATCGTTGGTAATGATAATTATGTTCCCGTTGATTTCACTATTATGGATATTGAATGTGATCCTTCATGTCCAATTATTTTGGGACGTCCCTTTTTGCGCACCGTTGGTGCTATCATTGACATGAAAGAGGGTAATATAAAATTTCAGTTTCCTCTCAATAAAGGGATGGAACACTTCCCTCGAAATAAGATCAAGTTACCTTTTGAGTCCGTTGTACGGGCTAGCTATTCTTTTACTCTTGATAAAACTTGATCTCTATGCATTATGCCTAGCTCAAAGGCATAAAAGAAAGCGCTTTTGGGAGGCAGCCCACATGAATAAAATTTTATTTTGCTTTTGTTGTGTCTTGATGTTGTTTACTACAGTAGCATCATCATTGTATCTTTGCTTTTCATATTTGTGCCCAGTATAGCCTCTGATTGCTAGAAAGTTCAAAAGTTGTGAGGTGCTGTCCAGGAAACAGATTCTGTCCTTGGATAGAAAAATTCGTATAAAATCACCAGATCATCTTTTTGGTCTGAATGTTTTCGACAGCGTTCTCTATATAATTGTCTTTCGTGCGTCTGTTCTGAGTTTTTTGATTTGAGTTGCAGAAGTACCCCGAACAAATCAATTACTACCTGCTGTTCTGTTTTTCACAGATTCTGTCCTGTTTTGCCTTTTCTTCATTTTGCAAATCAAGAGCTTGCTTTTTCTTTGCAAAAAACCTTTTGGCAATCTTGAGAAACAGTATAACTTCAAGAATATATTTATTTCCAGCAAGGAACAATTATTTTATTAAGGGTACTAACCTCGCTAATCAGATTATGATGAGTTATGTATGAAGGGAGTTTTCAAGTGTGCGAGGGAAGATGATAAAAAGATTCAGGAGTGTCAAGCGCTCAAGCTTGGGGATGCCCCCGTGCACCCCCAAGAAATATTCAAGGAGACTCAAGCGTCTAAGCTTGGGGATGCCCCCGTGCATCCCCTTCTCCATCAACATTATCAGTTCGTCTTTCGTTCCGCTATATTTTTATCACTTCATGTGTTATGTGCTATGCTTGGAGCGTCTTGCTTTTAGTTTTCTTTTTAGTTTTTCATAGCGAGTCGGAACTCAGCGTTCTTTATGTGGGAGAGAAACACGCTCCACTTCTACCTAGAACATAACATAGAATTTTCATGTATATCTTTGCTGTGTGTGTTCTTTGTCTTTTAATAGCTACTATCATGTTCAGCTCTTAGTATTCATGCTTATCTTTTTAAAGAGCTTTTGTTTAGTTGTGTCGGGGGAAACTGTCCTCCCACGAGCACCTATGGGACCGGAGCCCCTTCTACGTTGCGGTAAGGGAGCGGAGGGAGCACGGAGAGCAGATCGAGGGGCACACGCGGGCAGTTTACCCAGGTTCGGGCCGCGATGACGCGTAAAACCCTACTCCTGCTTTAGTTGTATTTGGTTCTCGGAGCTCGGGAGCTTGAAGATCTACAGTACCAGCTGCACCGAGCATGGAGTGAGCAAGTTTCTGGGATCGAACCTCCTCTACATTGTGCATGGGCCTCCTTTTATAGCTCAAAGTGGTCACCGACAGGTGTCAACGTAGAGGAGGGTAAAAATGTAACTTTGGTGGTAGTTGTAACAGTGCATGAACAATGCATGAACAGTGGTCTTCACCTAACCTTGACGGTGGGGGACAAGGGCATTTAATGCCCGTCGCCGTCGACCCCAAAAGCGTCTGTCCATGCGTCTCCGTTCGCCACGGCGGTAGCCTCGTCACCGCGGCTTGCCAGCGTGTCCCTCAGGCTGCACAGCCATCCGCCACATGCCCCTGGAAGGACCCCGGGGCGACGCGTGGCCGAATGAGCTGGAGCGCAGGCACACAGTGTGAGCTCCCCCCGGCAAGTACCTTGCCGGGGCCGCTATCTTGCCGGGCCCGGAAGCTTGCCGCTTCCCGGGCCCTGCTGGGGCGTACGATGCGCCGCGATGTATCTTCTGCGGTGTTATCCTTTGGCCTGCCTGGCAAGCACCTCTTGCCAGGGTCTCGTGCTGAAAAGATGTCCTTGAGCCTGGTGCGGCCTTCCCGGCAAGCTCCTCTTGCCGGGGTCTTGTCTCCTAACTTGAATACTTTGTTCTTGAATGGCTTGAAGGGGTCTGGAGCGGGCCTCGGCAAGCGCGTGGTATGCCCTGCCGCGGGAAGCTGCTATTGCCCGTGCACAAGTTGGGGTACTAAGGTACCCCTACCTTAGTACACCGACAGGAGCCCCCGGGCCTAGGCCACACACGGTGCCGAGCGCTGTTGGGCCAGGCCCAAGACAGTGCACGGGCACACGCGGCCCACGGCAAGCCGTATCCCTCTTCGTATCCGCCGCATCCCTACCTAACGGCACGCGTCGATTGCGACGTCGTGGGAGATATCGTGGCCTGTTCTTTAATGGGAAATGCGGAACGTCCCCCACTTCCCCCATCGTCTTCATTGCGCCTTGAGTTCTCAGAAACCCCCGCCGCCCCCCTGCTTCTGCCCTTCCTCCACCGTCCTCCCCACCCGCCGTGCCGCCGTCCTCCCTCGCCACCCCCACCATGGCCCCGAAGAGCGACCAGGCGAAGAGCGACAAGGCGAATAGCGACAAGGCGAAGAAGGAGAAGTCCGAGCAGGCGGCGAAGCTGGTGGCCATGAGGAGAAAGAGTGTGGTCTTCCCTCCAAGGCTCGGCCCGAGGGAGCTGCGGGACAAGTACTACTTGTTCTGGGCGAGGGAGACGAAGGATCATCCCCGCACCCAAGTCCTCCCCGCCGTGGCCGTCGACATGTTCCCGGGAGGTTACTACTTCTTCGCTGCATTCTTCTACAGCGGTCTTTGCCCTCCGTTCTTGGAGTTCTTCTGCGACGTGATGAATACGTACGGCTTCCGTCTCTTAGATTTCACCCCCAACGCCGTTCTCACCTTGGCCGTTTTCGCACATCTGTGCGAAAACTATGTTGGGGTCCACCCAAATGTAGCCCTTTTCCGCCACTTCTTCACGCCTAGAGTAGAGTCCGGATCCCCCCTCTCCGGCGGTATCTCCTGGATCTTCAGGCTGAACAAGAAGGAGGCGTACTTGAAGGGAGAGCTCCGCGGCAAGTGGGAGGAGTGGAGGGCGGATTGGTGTTGGATTCTGGAGAAAGAGCCCGAGCAGTTTACCTTGCCGCGCCAGACTGCAATAGTCCGCGGCAAGGATTGGAGCGACTTGGCCCCAGAGGACGACAAGCTGCATATCGCCCTTACCAGGATTCTTCGTCTCCGGGCTGCCAATCTGACTGTGGGTGAAGTTGGAGCTGATTTCCTCCGCCGCCGCATTGCCCCTCTGCAGGAAAGGAAGAGGCTTGCTTGGGAGTTCGGCAATGCGGCAGACCGCATGAGGCTGTGCCCCGGGTTGAACTACAACTTCACCGTCTTGGAGTTGAAGGGGATGGTCCGGGAGCTGTTCAAACACGACCCCAAGCACCCAGAGTGGTTCAGACCGTCGACCGGAGTGGTCCCTTTGTGCAACAACACTGCTCTCAGTGCCATCCGCGCGGCAATGCCAGAGTTCGATTCCCACGGTGTCGTCCCCACCTGGCTGGAGCCTTCAGCGGAGACCGTGCAAGCCTTCTTCGACAACTTGGTTGAAAAACCACGCAAAGCTGATGAGAAGAAGGGGCTCACCCGGGAGACCACCGCGCGGGATATAGCGTACATTGCCTCCAGGATGGAGGAGGCCGCCGCGGCAGCAGCGGCAGGCGAGTTCGGATATACAGTTGATGAAGCGGAGGCGGCGGACGCGGTGAGCCAGGCCGAGGAGGAGGAAATCCTCAAGCTACTGCAGATCACGCCCGAGGAGTTTGCCGGGGAGTCTACCGGGGAGCCTGCCGGGATCAGCGAGGCTGCCGGGCAGGGTACCGAGTCCAGCGGGCCTGCCGAGGAGGAGGAGGAGGAGGAGGCCGAGTCCGGTGATTCCGATGAAGACTCCGGCGGATCCCTGAATCTTGACGACGACGCCTCCTCATCCTCGGAGAACTCTCCGCCACCACCAAGCCCAAGCCCTCCGCCGCAACCGAAGAAGCGCCTCCGCAAGGCCGTCGAGACGGTGAGGCCGCCGGCGCCCCAACAACGACCGCAGCGCCGGGCGACGCGCGCCCTCACGACGAGCAAGGTCGACAAGGAGGCGCCCCGTGCCCGAGCGACAAGTGGAGGGGGGTCTTCCCGGAGTGACTCCGGGGTACCTTCTGCTCCTCGGTCCTCAGCAACGACCGGTGCTGGGTCTTCACAGCCCGCAGCTCCGGAGCCCGCCAAGCGCCCGAGTGAGCCCTCTCCTCCAGCTCCTCGCACTGGAGCAGTCGAGGCGGGATTTGACTTCTCTGCTCTCAGCTCCGACGAAGAGGAGGAAGAGTAAGTGCTTGCGATTTTTTATTTCCTTTGATTTTGTCTTGATTTCTTTTGATTGGTTCTGATCTTGTTTTGGCTTCCAGGACCTTGGCCCAGCGGATGGCGAAGAGGGCCAAGATCCCTGTGGTCGAGATCGAGGACGACGAGCCCGCCGCAGCGACAGGAGACGCGCCAGCGGCAGACTTGCCGGATCAGCCTGCTGCTCCGAGGAGCAGCCCCCAGCGCAGTCCCCAGCGTAAGTCTGGTATCTATTTTTCTGCTTGACAGGCGCGCTCGAGGTTATTGTCTGTACTGATGTCTTGTTATTTTGTGCAGAAGTGGAGCCGCAGCCGCGGGAGCGCCAGGAAGTCGCCCCCGACGAGCCGCTTGCTCCGCCCTCCCCGCCAAGGACGAGCTCCCCGACAAGGGACGGTGCTCCGCCAAGGATGGGTACTCCGCCAAGGGCGAGTACCCCGCCAAGGGCGAGCACCCCGACAAGGGCGGACTCCCCGCCAAGGGAGGGCACCGGAGGCCCTCCGCCGGCGGGGGCTTCTTCTACGCCGCCAAGGGACAACTCCCCGGCGAGGGACCCCGTCATCGAAGAGGCCCGCGCAGGTAAGCCCTTGTAGTTTCTTCTTTTCGAACTCTTCTTTTTGGATATTTGCTTGACAAATCTTTCTTTTCTTTTTCTTCTGTTATCAGACTCGCCCGCTCCGGAGCCGATGGAGACTGAAACCATCGTTGAGGAGGAGGCGCGCGGCGAGACTGGCGACGGCACCGCCGCGGAAGGGACGGTCGGCGCCGACGAGCCAGCTGCCGAGGAGACTGCCCCAACCGCCGATGCCGCGGCTGGGGAAGGGACCGGCGACCATACCGCTGGCCCGGAGGCCGCGGGAGCGCCGGACGCTGCACCGGCCGCCGACCCCTCCGCCTCCGCGCTTGGGTCAGGCGTTTATCTGGAGGCCGCCAACGGGGTGTTCATTCAAGTCCCGTGGGCGTCCTCGTCAAGGGCACCCGCGGAGGGAGAGACGTTCGACGGAGAAGTCCTCACCTCCGCCGGGTTGAAGGTTGTTGATGCGCCCGGCAGCAGCGACGAGCCCGAAGAGGAGCGGCTCCTTCGCCGGCTCCTGGCCTTGTACCGGGCCAGGCAGGCAAAGTTGGAGTCTCGGGAGGCTCTGGCTGCCAAGGCTGGTGCTGACCTGGAGAAGCGCGCCGCGGAGCTCCGTGCCGCCAACCAGGCGGCCCTCCAGAACTTGGCGGAGGAGCGCGAGGAGCTTGCCGGGGTGCAGCAAGCATACGTCCTCGAAAAGGCCGAGGTCGAGGAGCAGCAGCGTCTGGTCGCCGAAGAGCTGTCTCGGCGGGAAGGGGCGCTCAACCAGCGGAAGGTCGACCTCGACAGCCACGAGGACGACCTCACCGCTCGGGAGCAGGCTATTGGCGGGGCTCTGCGGGAGGCGAGGAATGCTGCCGCTGCCGCAGAGACCGCCAAGAAGGATCTGGAAGGCAGAGTGGCGCAGTTGGAGCTGTTCTTGAAGGCGAGTGAAGACAGGGTCACCGCGCTCAACGTGGAGCGGGAGAAGGACGCCCACACCAACTCGGAGTTGCAAATCCGCCTCTCCGACAAGGGCAAAGAGCTCACCGATGCCAAGGACTCCATTGCTGATGTAGAGCTGAAGGTCTCCACCCTTACTGACTCGCTGGACGCTGCCCGGGACCGCGAGACGAAGCTGAAGGAAGATCTCCGCGCTGAGAGGGCCCTGCTGGAAAGCACCGCCGTCTCGCAAACCCAATTCCAGCAGACGGTGGAGCGATGGACTGAGGACCTCGTCACCTCCGCCGCCAACATCGACATGGAGATGATGGCGTTGAGGGCGGAGCATCTCGTGTACTCCCCCGACGAGAACCTCCCTCACAGCGCCAAACTGAGTCTGTTCTTCAGGGGGGTGGCGCCGGCGCTTGCACGGCTGCGGGAGAAGATCCCCGAGCAGCTGGCCAACGAGGCGCGCCGGCTCTGCATGGGCACCATGGAGCGGGTGCTGTCGAAGATTGTGTATCGCAACCCCGGGATCAACCTCGTCAACGTCCTCCGCACCTTGCCGCCCGAAGCTGATCAAGAGGCGTTAGGGCCCAAGTTGCCCACATTGTAGCCAAGGTGGGCAAGATCCAGAGGGTCGACGGGAACCGTAGGGATTAGGCTTCTTGCTTCCCTCGCCGCTGTTGATTAGAGTCATAGGCAGTAGTTGATTAGAACAACGGCAAGCTATCTTTGTAATATATACTCTTATTTTGGGTAATCAATGCAGTGTTATCTCCCTTGCTTTCGGTCCTTTACTTTGTATGCTTTTCACCTTACGCTTTTAGGAGAACTTGCCGGCAAGGGGCCCTTGCCGCGAGCGCTGAGTGCGGGACTCTTAGCAGCCTGCTAGCAAAGACCTTGTCGGCAAGTAACCTTGCCGCGGCTAGTCGCAGCACACTTAAGTTGCTGAGCGAACTCGAAAACGAAGTAAGGGCGTGACACTTGTCACAGCTCACTCAAGCCGTTGAGCGTGCTCGAAACAAAGTAAGGGCGCGGCTAGCCACGGGTAGGTTCCTCCGCGCACAGGTTTTCCATACAAAGTGTGGTTGTTCAAGGAAGATAACTAAAATTTAAAAATTTGAATGCTCAAACTTTGGTGACTTAGCTTTCATTGGGTTGTTTACTTCCCGGCAAGACTTTTCTTTCTTGAACATCACTTGTTCCATACTTCCATCTCCTTCCCCCCCGGCAAACTTGTGCGCGAGGAACACTCCTTCTGTTTCAGAGAAAAAGACAAAAGAGAAGGAAATACAAGTATGGAGCCTTGCATCTTGTTACTGCTTACCGGGAGTGCTTGCTGCACAAAATATCAGATGATACGTGCAAGTACAAGGAAAAGCACGAAATGACGAATGGTGCGAAGCACAAAAGTTTTACTGATGCACGGGGTCTGTGCCTGGCTTTGTACAAAGGTTTACATGCAACAGCGGCAAGACTTGTACAAAAGGTGGTTGCCGGAGCGGATCACGACAACCGCGCCTTATGGGTGAAACTTGCGAAGATGCTCTATGTTCCAAGAGTTGCTCACCGGTAAGCCTTCTTCGGTCTCAAGGCGGACAGCGCCGGGCCTTGTGACTTGTCTCACCCGATAAGGGCCTTCCCACTTCGGCGTCAACTTGTTGGAATTCTTGGCGGACTGAACACGCCGAAGAACAAGGTCGCCTTCCTCGAGACTCCTGGCCTTGACCTTGCGGCTATGATAGCGACGCAAGGCTTGCTGGTATCGAGCAGCTCGTACAGCAGCCTGGAGATGTTCCTCCTTGAGGAGCAATGCATCATCTTGTCGCAGTTGCTCTTGCTCGAGCTCGTCGTAAGCGAGCACTCGAGGAGACCCGTATACGAGTTCCGTGGGGAGAACTGCCTCTGCTCCATAGACAAGAGCAAAGGGTGTCTGTCCGGTGGCTCGATTTGGTGTCGTCCTGATTGACCAAAGAGCCGCCGGCAACTCCTCTATCCAGTTTCTTCCACACTTGTGCAGCCTGTCAAAGGTTCTTGTCTTTAGTCCGCGCATCACTTCAGCATTGGCCCTCTCTGCTTGACCATTGCTCCTTGGGTGAGCAACGGAAGCAAAGCAGACCTTGGCGCCAAGGTCTTGGACGTACTGCATGAAGGTGCGGCTTGTGAATTGTGTGCCGTTGTCGGTGATGATCCTGTTAGGGATTCCGAAACGGCAAACTATTGATCTGAAGAACCTGACTGCTGACTGTGCTGTCACCTTTCTCGCTGGTTCCACTTCTGGCCACTTTGTGAACTTGTCGATTGCGACGTACAAGTACTCAAAGCCCCCGACGGCACGGGGAAAGGGGCCGAGGATATCGAGCCCCCAGACCAAGAAGGGCCAGGACAAAGGGATCGTCTGGAGAGCTTGAGCTGGCTGATGAATCTGCTTTGCATGGAACTGGCACGCTTCACACTTGGTTACTTGTGCAGTTGCATCTTGGAGGGCTTCTGGCCAAAAGAAACCTTGCCGGAACGCCTTCCCGGCAAGTGCTCTTGCGCCAATGTGGTGACCACATATGCCTCCGTGTATCTCTGCCAACAGCTTCTGTCCATCTTCCCGGGAAATGCACTTCAACCTGACACCGTTGAGTCTTCTTCTGTACAGTTCGTTGTCGACGAACTGGTACATACTTGACTGCCTGGTTATCCTCTCTATCTCTTCTGGTTCTTCGGGAAGTTCTCCAGTTTGAAGAAAACGGATGATTTGCTGCGCCCATGCTGGAGCCTGAGGCTCAACAACAAGGACTAAAGGCATCAGTGCTGCTGCGGGAACCTCAGCTTCTACGGCAAGAACCTGCGGTTCTGCCGGAGCTGAGGGTTCCCCGGCAAGCCTGCCGGGCCAAGGCTTGTCGGGAACGCCTGCTTCAACTGTACAGACCCTCGGGTCCGCAGGAGCAGACTGTTCCTCAGCATTTAGGTTGCTGGTCTTGGTGACCTTGGCGGCGGTTTCGGGAAGATCCGCCAGCAAGTAGTCACCGGAGACCAACTTTCTCTTCTTGCTTTGCCCAACTGATGGTGTAACGGATGGCTGAGTTAGCTTGAGCACGAAGATTCCTGGTTCCACAGGTAACTTCATTGCAGCACACTTTGAGAGGCTATCTGCGATATCATTCTGAGCTCTTGGGACGTGCTCCATCTGCAAGCCCTCAAAGTGTTCTTCAAGCTTCCTCACTTCATCGACATAAGCTTCCATCAAGGGACTCTGGTAACTTTTGTTCACTTGTCGGACCACCAATTGTGAATCTCCCCGCACAATCAACTTCTTGATCCCAAGTTCGGCCGCAATTATGAGGCCGGCAAGCAGTCCTTCATACTCAGCAGTATTGTTTGTCGCTTGCTCCTTGGGAAAGTGCATTTGAACAACATACTTGAGGTGCTCTCCGGTGGGTGCTACGAGTAACACGCCGGCACCGGCGCCTTGCAGCGAGAAGGCACCATCGAAGTACATTATCCACTCCTTGCTTGCTTCTTGGACGGGGATGCTTGTCTCCGGAACTTCTTCATCTGGTGTTGGGGTCCATTCTGCTATAAATTCTGCCAAAGCTCTGCTCTGTATGGTTGAAGTACTCTCAAACTTGAGACCAAAGCTTGACAGCTCCAGCGCCCACTCGACGATCCTGCCTGTTGCTTCTGGATTTTGCAATATCCTCTTCAACGGAAAGCGAGTGACCACTGTTATCTCATGTGCCTGGAAGTAATGGCGCAGCTTTCTTGAGGCCATGAGGAGGCCGAAAAGCAACTTCTGCACTCTAGAGTATCTTGATCTAGCCCCCTGCAAGAGGGAACTTACAAAATAAACTGGGCGCTGCACCATCTTCCTTCCCACTTCTTCTTGTTCCTGCGCAGACTTGTCCTTGTCGGGGCCAGAGCTTGTCGGGGAAGCCCCCTGCTTGCCGCTGGATGCGCTTGCTGGGGATGTGGGTTCCTCATCTGCCTCCCTCTCCGCTACCAACGCAGCACTAACCACTTGATTGGTTGCTGCTAAGTACAGCAGCAACTTCTCTTGTGGCTTAGGTGCGACAAGTATTGGAGTGGAGGACAGGTATCCTTTCAAGTCTTGCAGCGCAGCCTCCGCTTCCGGAGTCCATTTCATAGGACCTGCCTTTTTCAAAATTTTGAAGAAAGGCAGGGCGCGTTCTGCAGACTTAGAAATGAACCTGCTGAGGGCAGCCACACAACAAGCAAGTCTTCTTACGTCCTTGACGCGCTTCGGGGCTTCAATCTGCTCGATGGCTTTAATCTTGTCGGGATTGGCTTCAATCCCCCTCTGGGACACGAAGAACCCGAGAAGCTTGCCGGAGGGGACTCCGAAGACGCACTTCTCGGGGTTCAACTTGAGTTGTATCTTGCGCAGATTCTCAAAGGTTTCTTCCAAGTCTTGAATCAGGGTGTCCTTGCTCTTGCTCTTGACCACTATATCATCCATGTAGGCTTCTACATTTCTGTGTATCTGTGGCTCAAAAGCAGTGTGCACCACCCTTGCAAATGTCGAGCCTGCATTCTTCAATCCAAAGGGCATGCGTATGAAGCAGTATGTGCCGCATGGAGTAATGAATGCAGTCTTTTCTTCATCTTCCTTGGCCATGAATATCTGGTGGTAACCTGAGTATGCATCAAGGAATGAAAGCAACTCACATCCGGCGGTGGAGTCAACAATCTGGTCAATACGCGGCAAGGGAAATGGATCCTTGGGACATGCTTTATTCACATCAGTGAAGTCTATACAAAGTCTCCACTTCCCATTGGCCTTGCGCACAACAACTGGATTGGCCAACCACGTAGGATGGATTACGCCTCTAACTAGGCCTGCTGCTTCCAACTTGTTTATCTCTTCAGCTATGAACTCTTGGCGCTCCACGGCTTGCTTCCTGACCTTCTGCTTGACGGGCCGCGCATGAGGGCAAACAGCAAGCTTGTGCTCAATTACCTTCCTGGGAACTCCGGGGATGTCAGACGGTTGCCATGCAAACACGTCGACATTCACCCGCAGGAAGGCAACGAGCGCGCTTTCCTATTTGGGGTCGAGTGTAGCACTGATGGTAAAGGTACCACCAGTGCCGTCCTCCTTGGCGGACACCTTCTTGGTTGCCGGTGGAGCTGCCATTCCTTTCTTGCACTTGCCGGTGGAGCTCGATGGTGCGTCCTCGACGGCAGCGCAGCACTCCGAAGAGGTGCGTTTGCCGGAGTGGGCTCCAGAGCTCTTGCCGGACTTGGTCTTGGTCTTCCCCCCGGGAGCTTCGGCGGCAAGTGTTTTGCTTTCTGCCGCGGCTGCTGCATCCCGGTAGATCTTGTCGGCGCAAATAAGCGCATCTTTCTTGTCGCCGGGGACAGAGATGATGCTTATCGGCCCTGGCATCTTGAGCATGTTATATGCGTAGTGGGAAGCTGCCATAAACTTGGCGAGCGCAGGACGGCCAAGTATCCCATTGTACGGCAATGGGATATCGGCGACGTCGAACGTAATCCTCTCCGTCCTGAAGTTGAGCTCCCCACCAAAGGTCACTGGCAGTGTAACCTTCCCCTTCGGCTTGCTCCTTCCCGGGTTGATTCCTTGGAACGTCCCGGTTTCTTCGAGCTCGCTGTCGGGGATCTGTAGTTTCTTGATCACAGCGGAGGAGATCAAGTTGAGGCCGGCCCCGCCGTCAACCAACATCTTGGTGACCTTGAGGTTGCGGATAGTTGGTGAAACCAACATCGGCAAGCACCCGACCGCGGTTGTGCGGTCAGGGTGATCCTCAAAGTCAAAGATGATGGGCGTACCGGACCATTTCAGGAGCCTGCGCGACTCGACGGGTGGCTCCGCTGCATTCACTTCCCGCACCCATTGCTTGAGTTGGCGGTGGGAAGTGTGCAGAAAGGCACCTCCATCGACGCACAGAACTTATGTGACCTTCTGGAACTCCTGCTCGCTGTTGTCTCCTTCATCCATATCCTCATCATCGTCCTCGTCTTCGTCCTTGTCGCGGCCCCGGGGAGGTCTGTCTCCTTGCCGCTGCTTGGCCTTGCCGCAGCGTCCTCCCCGGCCATTGAACGGCCGCTTCTTGCTGGGCTCTCCTCCGCCTCCTTGGGCCTTCTCCTTGTCGCGACGCTCGTATTCAGCCTTCTGCTGTTCTACGAGGTACTCTACTCTCTTGCAGTTCTGGAGATCGTGGCCCTTGGTGCGGTGGATCTTGCAGTACTGCTTGTCGGAGCCGTCCTACTTGTCGGCTGCCGCTACAGGGGCGGCCTCCTTGCCGGAGCCACCAGCCTGTGTCTTCTTGGTGGGAGCCTCCTAGCCGGACTGCTCGACAACCAGTACCTCCTTGCTCTTCTTCTTCTTGTTTCGCCGCCGACCTTTCCTTGCTGGGGCGGCATCCTCGCTGTCGCTTCCTCCTGCGCCAGTATCCTCTCCGGGGAGTCTCCTCCCCTCTTCAGCGCGTGCACATTTGTCAGCCAGAGCGTAAAGCTCGCTGACGTCCCGGATCTTGGTCATGGCCATCTCCTCCCTCATCCGACGGTTACGCACATTCTGGTGGAACGCGCTGATAACCGCGGCAGGGTGGACATCGGGAATGTTGTGCTGAACGCAGCTGAACCTTTGGATGTATTTGCGCAGGGATTCTCCCTCCTTCTGGGCAAGGATATGAAGATCGCTCTCCTGGCCGTGGGGCTTGTGGCCGCCCGTGAAGGCGCCGACAAACTGGTGGCACAAATCCGCCCATGAAGAGATGGAGTTCTCCGGCAAGTGCATAAGCCAAGACCTGACGTTTGGCTTAAGCACGAGCGGGAAGTAGTTGGCTAGGATCTTCTCGTCGCGTCCCCCGGCAGCTTGCACCGCAATGGTGTAGATGCTGAGGAACTCCGAGGGGTGTGTCTTGCCGTCGTACTTCTCGGGTACGTCGGGCTTGAAATTCTTCATGCTGGGCCACTGGACTTGCCGCAGCTCTCGGGTGAACGCAGGGCAACCTGCCGCGTACGGCAAGTCGCCTGGTTCACCGGGCGCGTGCATGTCGACGGCGGTCCCAGCGCGCTGATCGGACTGTCTTCTGGCTTCTCGTCGACGCTCGATGCGGGTGCGAGCGTCCTCTCGTCGCCTGTCGTCGAGGACTTGGCGCTGATCGCGGCGAGCCCGCGGATCCAACGACGTCGTGGAATCGTCGTCGACGTTGATCCGGCGGGGCGGCGTTTTCTGCTTCCGCGGCGGGGAGTGCACGGTAGTTGCACCCCCGGCGGTCTTGTCGCCATCGGCCTTCGCTTGGTCAACTTGCCGCGGCCGTGAAGTTGCCGGCTGCTGAGGCGCATCGTTGTTGGCGAAGGCGATGAGGCTCTGGATCGTCGCCCTCCAGTCTTCGGCCTTGTCCGCCGCTGGAGGGAAGTCGAGGAGCAGCTGAGCCCTGGCCAGGGCTTCTGCTGGAGAAGAAGGAAATGGTGGCGAGCGGTGCGAGGAGCGGGACACGCTCGGACTTCTAACCGCGTTAGAAGGAGCACGTTCCCGTCCCGGCGACCGCGCCTTGCTCGTGCCAGGACGTTGGCCTTGAGCGTCCTGAGACTCGCCGGCCTGGCCTTGTCCCAGCAAGCGTATGGTACCTCCGGTACCACGTCGCTGCTGGTCTGGCACCTCCTGAGAGGGACGTGGTGCGTGCACGGACACCGAGGCCTTGGAGTTCGCCCGGTCGTCCGTCTTGTCCTTGGACTTGGTGGCGCCGTGAGTGTCCCCACCGGCGTCCACCCTTCCGCCGACGCCTTCCCCACCGACCGTTGGCTCTGGTGGCGGTGGGATCGACGCAGACGGGCCTCCAACCTCCGAAACCTTCTTCTTCGGAGGCATGTTGATGTAGCCGTTGAAATTGGAGAGGTTGATGAAGAATGCGCCCGCGTGAGCACCGGATCAGGTTCGCACAACCTCGACGCCCCCTACCTGGCGCGCCAAAGATGTCGGGGGAAACTGTCCTCCCACAAGCACCTATGGGACCGGAGCCCCTTCTACGTTGCGGTAAGGGAGCGGAGGGAGCACGGAGAGCAGATCGAGGGGCACACGCGGGAAGTTTACCCAGGTTCGGGCCGCGATGACGCGTAAAACCCTACTCCTGCTTTAGTTGTATTTGGTTCTCGGAGCTCGGGAGCTTGAAGATCTACAGTACCAGCTGCACCGAGCGTGGAGTGAGCAAGTTTCTGGGATCGAACCTCCTCTACGTTGTGCATGGGCCTCCTTTTATAGCTCAAAGGGGTCACCGACAGGTGTCAACGTAGAGGAGGGTAAAAATGTAACTTTGGTGGTAGTTGTAACAGTGCATGAACAGTGCATGAACAGTTGTCTTCACCTAACCTTGATGGTGGGGGACAAGGGCATTTAATGCCCGTCGCCGTCGACCCCAAAAGCGTCTGTCCATGCGTCTCCGTTCGCCACGGCGGTAGCCTCGTCACCGCGGCTTGCCAGCGTGTCCCTCAGGCTGCACAGCCATCCGCCACGTGCCCCTGGAAGGACCCCGGGGTGACGCGTGGCCGAATGAGCTGGAGCGCAGGCACACAGTGTGAGCTCCCCCCGGCAAGTACCTTGCCGGGGCCGCTATCTTGCCGGGCCCGGAAGCTTGCCGCTTCCCGGGCCCTGCTGGGGCGTACGATGCACCGCGATGTATCTTCTGCGGTGTTATCCTTTGGCCTACCTGGCAAGCACCTCTTGCCAGGGTCTCGTGCTGAAAAGATGTCCTTGAGCCTGGTGCGGCCTTCCCGGCAAGCTCCTCTTGCCGGGGTCTTGTCTCCTAACTTGAATACTTTGTTCTTGAATGGCTTGAAGGGGTCTGGAGCGGGCCTCGGCAAGCGCGTGGTATGCCCTGCTGCGGGAAGCTGCTATTGCCCGTGCACAAGTTGGGGTACTAAGGTACCCCTACCTTAGTACACCGACAAGTTGGTTGCTTGAACTCTCTTTAATTATCACGCTTATCTAATTAAGAGAGTTTGCTTCCGTTGCATTGGTTGATATGTCTATGATAAAGATGCTACGTGCATAATGGCGCTTAGTAGTTCAGGTTTTCTTATGGTTAGTCTCAAATAGCTGGGGGATTCCCAATGTGTTATTGGAGTACCAACTTGATTTGTTTGCCTATGATGTGGTATGGTTTAGTAATATCTTCCTTTGAGAATTTATTTTGATTGACTTGGCGTATGCTCACGCATATTTAAGACTGTAAAGAAAGTCTGTCAAGCCTTGATGATCTTTTATTTCTGAGTAGCGATATAACTTCCATGCCTGATTCAATATTGCTTTGTCGCTCTGCATGATTATGACCGTCATTGCTCTCTTAGTTGGTCGCTCCCAGTCTTTTGCTAATCTCCACCTGTACTAAGCAGACTAACTTTGCAATACATAGCTCATGGGAAAGTAGCTTAAAAACTATTGTGGTAAAGAATATGTTGCTTATGTATCTTATTTCTTATAAGTTGCTTGCTGAGCGGTAACCATGTTTCTGGGGACGCCATCAACTGTCACACTTTTGTTGAATATCATGTGAGTTGCTATGCATGTTCGTCTTGTCTGAAATAAGGGTGATTTGCCATGGGTTGAATGAGAATGCATATTGTTAGAGAAGAACATTGGGCCGCCAACCAAAGCCATGTATCATGGTGGAAGTTTTAGCTTGGACATTAATCCTCAATCTCTTATGAGAATATGCTTAAGCATTAAAGAGGAGTCCATCATCTATTTTCTATGTTGTCCCGGTATGGATGTCCTCAAGTTGAGATCTATCAAAAACGAGAAATCAAATGCGATTTATCTCCTTGGACCTTTGTACAAGTGGCATAGAGGTACCCCTTTGTGACACTTGGTTGAAACATATGTAATGCAATGATAACCCATGGAAATCCGAGCTAATTAGGACAAGGTGCGAGCACTATTGGTATTCGATGCATGAGGCTTGCAACTTATAAGATGTCTTATGCATGACACATATGAAGTACTACTACCATTGACAAAATTGCTTCTATGTTTTCAAAATAAAAAGCTCTAGCACATAACCATTCTTTTACTTTTATGTTGAGTCTCAACCTTCTTTTAAAAGCACCAACTACTGAGAGCATGATTGTCATTCTGAGTGTAATGTGCATTGTCCCAAAGTAGCATTGTCTTTTGCATGATTGTGATATCGTTTATTTTGAAATCATTGTATCTAGTCATCACTTAAACCTTGAAGGTGCCCCTGCATTTATGTTTTGCTTCACTAAAGGGGGCAAGCTAGATATCACTTTATCATATTTGCACACCATGTTCATTGCAAATCTTTTTGATGTTTCAGTTTCATATTGTAAAACTTTCAGTCATTTGTGATTTTTCTCATGAGGCAACTTAATTACTACAGATTCATTGTCTCAGTAAGCTTTTGTCATATGACTATAAAAAGTCCTATATGGTTAATAGCATGTCACCACAGAAATTATTCTTGTTATCATTTACCTACTCGAGGACGAGTAGGAATTAAGCTTGGGGATGTTGATACGTCCAAAACGTATCTATAATTTCTGCTTGCTCCATGCCACTTTTGGGTGATATTTCTATGATATTTATACACTTCCATACACTTTTGATCATATTTGGACTAACCTACTAATCCAGTGCACCCCAGTGCCAGTTTCTGTTTTCGGCTGTTTTTGTATTTCAGGTTTTCACATTACGAGAATTGTCAGGAAAAATCCAGAAAATTATATAAAAAATCAGCGTTCCAGAACCTACCTTGCGCCCGAAGTATAGCCCGGGGGGGAGGGGGCACCAGGGCCCCAGGCGCCCTGGCGGCGCGCCCCCCCTGGGCCGCGCCGGGGGGCGCCTGGGCCCCCCGAGCCCCGTCTGGTGCCCCCCTTTGGCATATATTTAGAGCGTCCTTCGAAGCCCTCGGGACGGGAACTCCTTTTCGCGATCTCATCTCTGTTCCGCCGCCACCGCCGCTTCCAAGATCGGGAGCACCAGGAGAACTCTTCCCGGCACCCTGCCGGAGGGGAGGATCACCATCGGGAGCTTCTCCACCACCATGGACGCCTCCCGGATGAGTTGTGAGTAGTCTCCCTTGGACCACGAGTCCATGACCAGTAGCTATGTGATGTTCTCCTCCCGTTCTTGTGCTTCACTAATTAGTCCTCGTGAGCTGCCCTACATGATCGAGGCACATATGTAATCCTTATGCTGTTGCTATGATGAGTTTGCTGGGATCCGATGGATTATGAGATTATGTTCAGATTGTGATTGAGTAATATATTTGATCTACCTCTTTTATATTTATGTTCGTAAGTAATTCTTGCATGTTCTCCGTTGTTATTTATTGCTTTGGCCAAGTAATACGTAGTGACTCCAAGAGGGAACGTTATGCTTGATTGTGGGTTCATGCCCCTCGATGACTAGCTTGAGTGACAGAAACATGAGTCTAGGGGATGTGCTGTTGCCACAAGGGGGAAAACAACGGTGCTTGTGCCCGCGGGTGCAAGGATTGTTTACTTTACGCAAAGTTCTTTTAATGCAGTTGTCTGTTGCATTGAGTTTACCCTATGGGTGGGACTCGCAACTTAATACCAGCGAGATGTTCTGGATAGATATCTCAAGGTGGATGATTAGTAGTAGATATTGATGGATTTCGGTCTACTTACTTTGGCGTACCGCCCATGCTTTGAACCTCAACCTTTCTTGCAATGTAGTCAGCATTGGTTTGCATTCGTGGTCCTGTCAATTGCCCAGCTGTAATTCGTTTACCTCACATAGCTGTTTTATCGTATTTTGGGAGAGAGACATCACTAGTGAACATCATGAGACTCCGGTCCATATTACCATCATTGATCACATCCGCTATTTACTTTTCGCTTTTATTTACTATTGCAAACATTATCTATCACTACTATCATTTGCGTTTAATCCTTTGTGAACTACAAGGCCGGAGGGATTGACAACCTCTCTGTACTCGTTGGGAGCAAAGTTATTTGTATCTGTGTGCAGGTCCACGTTGATTGCTAATATCTGGCGCCGTTAGTAGTTGACACCTACTTGTTGAACCTAGGAGTCTCTGGGGATTCGATCCTTGGCATCTTTGCTAAGGGAAAAACTTCCACAACACTGCTTCTCACACCTTCCACTTGGGGTAACCAACGAGGGGTTAGAGGCCCATCAGGCATCAGCGGAGGCCTGGGGGGCCCAGGCGCCCCCCCGGCGCGACCAGGAGGGGGGCCGCGCCACCAGGGCGCCTGGAGCCCTGGTGGCCCCCCTCCGGCCCTACTTCGGCCGTGTGGAAGCTTCCGGAACGCTGATTTTTTATATAATTTTTCCGGGATTTTTCTGGTAGTTTACGTAATGGGAAAACCTGAAATACAAAAACAGCAGAAAACAGAAACTGGCACTGGGGTGCACTGAGTTAATAGGTTAGTCCAAATATGATCAAAAGTGTATGGAAGTGTATAAATATCATAGCAATATCACACAAAAGAGGCATGGAGCAAGCAGAAATTATAGATACGTTTTGGACGTATCATTATGTTATAATGATGTATTAGATGCTTGTGTCATAGTGATGTTTTGATGCTTGAATTCTTATATTCTTATGCTATGCTGCCTCCATATATAAAGCATTGCAAGATGATTTAGGTGGATCTTGTTTTAGGTGGTTTGGTCAACGTCGGGCCACCTTTAACACCACAGACTCTGTTAGGGTGGTTCCGTCGACCTCGAGCCACCCAAAACCCTATATGCTTGTTTTAGGTGGTTCCGTCGACGTCGGACCACCTTTAACACCACAGACTATGTTAGGGTGGTTCCGTTGACCCCGAGCCACCCAAAACCCTAGATGCTTGTTGTAGGTGGTTTGGTCAACACCGAGCCACCTTTAACACCACCGACTATGTTAGGGTGGTTCCG
>LR738709.1:628732010-628745037 GCA_902687465.1 Secale cereale | reverse complement strand
TAGATGCTTGTTGTAGGTGGTTTCGTCGACGCCGGGCCACCTTTAACACCACAGACTATGTTAGGGTGGTTCCGTCGACCCCGGGCCACCCAAAACCCTAGATGCTTGTTGTAGGTGGTTTCGTCGACGTCGGGCCACCTTTAACACCATAGACTATGTTAGGGTGGTTCCGTCGACCCCGAGCCACCCAAAACCCTAGATGCTTGTTTTAGGTGGTTTCGTCGACGCCGGGCCACCTTTAACACCACAAACTATGTTAGGGTGGTTCCGTCGACCCCGAGCCACCCAAAACCCTACATGATAGTGTTAGGTGGTTCATCAACCTTAAACACAATATAGACTTAGGGTGGTCTCAAACCAAGACTAAAACACAATATAGACTTAGGTTGGTCTCAAACCAAAAGTAAAACACAATATAGACTTAGGGTGGTTCATCAACCTTAAGCATCAAGGTATCCACCAAGAGAAGAATTATAGCATCACCAATTGTTGCTGAAGTGGCATCATACCAAAATATAACATAGTATAACATCAACAGAAGTTGCTCCAGTGGCATCAAACCAAAATAGAACATAGTATAACATCAACAGAAGTTGCTCCAGTGGCATCAAACCAAAATATAACACAATGTAGCACCAACAGAAGTTTACATGGCACATCTTGCCATTCAGTGGTTTCCACTTGCTATGAAAAACGCCATCCAGCCAGTGTGTGTGCCATGACTAGGTGGAGGAGCACCAGATGTTGGGGCAGCATACTGCCTTGGGGCAGAGAATGCTCTTCCAGTTCCTCTTCCACCAGCAGCAGCCCTTCTACCTCCACTTGTACTAGCACCAGTTCTTGTTCTTGTTGGAGGACCTGTTGGTGCTGGTCCTCCACCAACATCACCTATTGCAGAAGATGATCTTCCAGCTCCTCTGCCAGTTCCAGTTGGAGGACCTCTTGCTGTTGGTTCAGGAGCTGTAGGAGCTTGTGAATTCCTTGCAATGGGCTTGGAAAACAATTCAAAGGAAAAACTGTTAATATTCTTGCAAGTAAGAAATGTACAGAGGTAAGAACTAGTTAATATTACATCAAACTAAGAACTAGATCAAAGGCAATTACCACATGTTTGTTCTTTCTCAAGGCAAACTCATGTTTCAACTCTTTCAGGAAACTAGTGTACCTATGCCCTTGTAATCGACAATTACTACAAGTAATAGTCCCCATTCTTGAAGTGTCCTTTGGCTTTGGAACTTCAAATTTACCTTTGATCCTCTTCACTTTCCTTCTACCTTTCTTCACTTTGAATGCAGGTGGTTCTATGTCTGGACTATTGGTCTTTGTCCAATCATGCTCACCAGGAACTGATATATATCATTGGTTCATATGCAGCTAAGTACATTTGTTTTTTGAAGAACTTGCTGACATACTCCTCTGGAAACCTTTTTCCCTTGTTAATTGCTTAGATGGCATGGTTGCATGGGATGCCACCGAGGTCCCACTTTCTGCAACCACAAGTATGAAGTTGCAAATTCACAGCATGTGTTTGCTATCCACTAGTAACCTGCCATAGGTTAACACCTGCTTGAATAGGTTTGCAGAACTTGGCCCTTTCCTTTTCCTGCTCTAACTTTTCTTCATAATGTGGTGTGATCACCCATCTAGCTGCCTTCCCACACTCTCTATTCCTGTGCCACCTAACCATCTGCTTATCCTTTATGCCATCACACATTGTCCTGATAGGTTTTTTCCTAACATCTAGGATGTATTTGTTAAAAACCTCAGACAAATTGTTAACTACCAAATCAGTTTTGCAAATTTTGTCAAATGCATGCCTGGCCCATGTTTTCTTGGGTATTGCACTAAGCCACTCCCAAGCTTGCTCACACTCAGCTTTGAGATCATCCATTGCAATATTAAATTTGTGTTCACTATATGCATAACTGGCATTATCCATACACTTCTTAAGATCTTCCCCCCTAAAACCAGCATTTTGAAAGTTTGCATATATGTGTCTTAGGCAGAATCTTTGGTGGCAGTTAGGAAATACTTGATCAACTGCAAATAGGAGCCCCTGGTGCACATAAATAACAAGCTAAGCTACTACCTAATTCATACCAACTAGGTGCATTCACAGGCTAGAAAACATATATATGCAAAACACAAATGAAGATGCATTCACATACATTCTGTCTATCAGACATTAAAGTATATGGACCAAATTGTCCAACTTCTCCTCCTAGACAGATTTTTAGTTGGTGTAAAAACCAACACCAATTAGCTTTGTCCTCTTGTCCAACAATTCCAAATGCAATTGGGTACATGTTGTTATTTCCATCTCTACCAGTGGCAGGAAGGATTTGTGCACCAGTTGTAAGTTTAATAAAACATCCATCAAGACCTAAAAGAGAAATAAAAGAGAACTAGGGTTACTGACAAGTATCAAATTCATTTATATGTGCAATGTATTGAAGAGCAAGTAAAGAAAACTAGGGTGACTGACAAGGAACTAACCAATGAATGGTCTGCAACCATGAAGAAACCCCTCTATTACACCATTCATGCAGTAAAACATGGCATGGAATCTTGGTCCTGGATGTGGAATTTTCTCGGTTGGTCTTGGAGTCACTATAGTAACTATAACTCTGCTCCCAGGGTTAGTATCCATGACAGTGTGTGCATAATCTCTAAGCCTTGGGTATTGCTTCCTATGATCTCCCAACACTGCCTCAACATCTATATTTTTTGCCCTATATGCCAGAGCCTTGGGCACATCAACTCCATACTTTTTCATGCAAGCATCTATCATAGTATGTATGCTTGTACTGATATCTAATCTGAACAGTGGCTCATAATGCTTTGCAAGCCACTTGGCACTTACCATGGTTGTGTCTGTAGTAGAGGGACAAGTATGTTGAAGTCTCATCTTCTTAATTGCAAATGTTTTTTCACATTTTATAACAGCTGCAACAATGCAGAATTTGCAATTTTCATCTTTGCAATGCACAATGATCCTCTGATCTGAGTTCCTGTGATACTTGAAGTCTCTGGCCCGAGTGATGTGCAAGCTCAACAAAGCTTCCCTAAATTGATGCTGATCTCTGAAACACATATGCAGCTGTAGTTGCTGATGTGGTTACTCCAACTGCTCATTGTAATATACTCTAGGTGGCCTCTTCTTTGCCCTACTCTTCCTTTTTTGAGGAAGCACAAATGCTAGTGGTTCATACCCATCATCTTCTATGTCTTTCAATAAACCTTTCTCTTCTTCATCTGATGAGGGTTTCCAATCAGGTTGCACTTCTTCTAAAATACTGCTATGTGACCTTGTAGTTGGTCCCCTCCTAACTGGCAGCTTCTGCTTCTTCTTTGCTGCCAAATACAGCCTCTTCTTCTTCTTCTTCTTCTGAAACTACTGTATCACCCTCATCCAAATCAAATAAATCTTCAACCTCTGTGTCCCCCTCATAATGCAAAATTTCCCCTTCTGATTCTTCTTCCTCTGTTTCTTGCTCTTCTATATCTTCTAGTTCTTCCTCTCTATCTCTCCTACCCTCTTCCATCTCTATGTCTTCAGCCTGCCTCAATTCCTCTTCATAAACAAATGAGTGCACATTACTGCCATCACAACCTTCATGTTCCTCTTCCATAACAACTTTCAATTTTGGATTAGCAATATTCCTACTTTCTTGTGTTAAAACTTGAGGAACCAAAGCACTTGAGGAGCTACTTTGGCTTTCAAAAACAACACCTTGCTCATCAACAACATAAACATGAGCATCACTCAAGTCATAAACAATAGGTTCAGAATACACAATTGGGGCTAATTGCTGACTCTGTAATACACTGCCAGGAGATAAACCAGCCCTAACTAACACATTTAGCACCAAACTGTGCTTATTCTCCCTCTTAATCAACTGTAATTTGGCATTATTTTCAACCAAGTCTAGGCCCTGCTCTCCTGGAGACTCCATGTAATACAATGAATCATACATATTAAAACCCTGGGTTTCCATAAGTGCTCTCAGATTCAGATATGTCACATCAGAGCTAGATATCTTCCTCACTAATGTTTCCTGAGCATCAAAATGCATTCTAACATTCCAAATGTCTTCATACAAACTACAAATCATAGCCAATTAAACTAATCAGTACAACTTACCGAACTAGACAGTTAACTATTCAGTAAACACTACCTGGGCCAAATTGGTTTCATATTTCAGTTCACAAATAATTAAGTTCTACTTGTTTAGCATAATGCACTAAATGAATACCAAATCAGTTTCACATTTAATTTGACAGGAAATTATAATCAGTTCACAAATTATAATGCACTAATTTTCAGTTTGCAGAGGATACAAGCAACTAACCCTAACACTAATCCTCATACAAGCTAACATTGAATGGATATTTGAACAAATCTTGAACATCAGAGAAGGAAAAGAGAAGAAAATCTTACACCACGCCGCCAACTCCTTGTGTTATCTCATGGCTACTGCACGGGTTCGCCACCCATAGCTGGGCCAGACGTACCCGTTGCTACATGGAGAGTGCGGGCTCCATGAATTCGTCATCATCGTCGGTGGAGTAGGCGGAGCTCGAGTGGGAGTCGTCGTCGCCGCCGTCGAAACTCCTTGAAGCAGAGCCGCCCGAGCGTCCACTGTCCCCCCCGCCATAGCCTCCGCCTCCGCTACTACTGCCACCGGCCACATCGCCTGGGGTCGCCGCCGCCATCGCCGCATAGACGAAGGGGATCTAGGGTTCGAAGAGTGAGGGAGGAGGACGAGAGGAGAGAAGGAGGAGTGAGGAGACCGAACCGGTCGAGCCGGACCGGACCGCCAGATAACGGGCGAGGGCGTGCCGTTTGCCAGCATGGTGTCTTACATGCGGGCCCGGGATGTCAGTTTCGGCGTCAATACGTAGAAATACAGAGTTTAGTTTGTTTTGCAACGGTTAGTCCGAAACTTGGTACTGATCCGCAATTTTTTCGTAACGTGGTACCAATCCGCCACCTCTGCCCCAAATGTGGTACCATCATGCAATTAACTCAGGAAACAGCTACCATTCCTCGTTTCTTCCTGAATGTCACCACACCATCAGAACTCCACGAAATTGGCTATGTTGGACATGTCTGCAAATTTCGCCATGTGCACATGCTACATCGAGCAGATGGTCACCTTGATACTCAGTGACAACGAGAAGGCGACCAGGAAGAAGAAGAAAGAAAAGGCAATGAAGAAGAAGAAGAAAGAAAAAGCAATGAGAAAGAAGAAATTGCTGACGAATCAGATGAAGAGTAGGAGAAAGAAGCCAGCGTGTTGGACAAGGGTAGTAAGAACGAGGGGAATGTCTCTGCTTTCGGCCTTTATGTGCACCAAGATTTGAATGGCTGGTCGTAATACGCTGTGCGTACGCTTGTAGTATATGCAAATCGGGCTGATGCTTATATGACTAAAAATAAAGTTGTATTTCTTTTAAGCTATATGGCAGTTTCTGGCATGTAATTCAGGGTGAATGTGGATGCTGCCCACGGCAGGATCTCGGTGGAGGAGCTGCGGGTGAGGATGCGTGCTACACGCTGGACTAGATAGTGTTGGCGGAGGATGCCGAGACACTGGTTGCGTCGGCGACGGGCTGCTATGCGAGGCGGAGTTCATCGGGCTGGTGCAGTAGCCGACTTGGGTGGCTGACGACGATGAGGGCGAGGCAGAGCCTGAGGGAGACGTTCCGGATGTATACGACATTGAAAGATGCTTAGCTAGGCAGGGTTCCTCTAAAAATATCATCATGACATTGTATAATGCTACAACAACATGCCATTAGACCTGACAGTTACATTGGCTAACATGTGCATTATCGGGTACTTGGAAGAAACAGTCTTCGGCTTAATTCTACACAAACGATTCTTATATTTCTTTATAAAGGGAGTAGCAGTTATATTTTTTTCTCGAACTTCCTTGGTTGAGGATATGCTACCCTGTTTCTTTTCCATCAGTAGAACTATGGTGGAGCGTGCTCTTCTTCCGAAGCGCGAACATCGGATTCAAGAAACACGACAGCGCTGGCTCAAGTGCACGCTCTGACCACGAAACATGTTGTCATTTGGCTGGATTCATTCTCTTTTTAGTTTTTACATACTAATGGCGTCCAACAAACATTAACCTTCAGTAACTGTCCAATCCCTTAAGTTTGCCAATGCAACTCTGCACATACTCGATGATCTCCAGCGTGATACCATCACCAACAGCCAACTTGTACTGCTCAAACTTGTCTTCTTCACACTACAACGAGGCTTTCTTCCAGGCCCTGATAGTTCTTGGAAATGAGAGGCTGATGGTCAGCCCTGGCCTGGTACAATTTAGTCAAATGCCAAACTATATGAGGATAAGCATCAAAACTATATGTGGAGAAACTTTATCAGACCAAAGTTTATGCAGTGAAAGCACTCTGGACTAATCTGGTTCTTGTCGAGAAAAATAGTTTTAATAAACTCAACAGTATACACACATGTAAAGAAGTCAAGACAGACGTTGTTGTGGTTGCTAAGAGCATCTCTAACTAATCCCTTATAATTTGGAGGAGCAAACGGTCTTCTATCCTTTAACTTCTTATATTCTCTCCTATGAAAAAATACGATTTCTAAACGATTTTCTACTTTTTAAAACAGAAATTGGGTCATCAAGTTAAACTTCAGTACTCAATTATTTTAATAAACGGCTTCTTGATCACATATTTCACCATATTTTCGCTATAATATCATGCATATATCATAAAGAAGGAGTATGGACCCGGTAGTGGGAATCGAACCCGCAACCCGACGTTCCTCTTCTTCGACTACATCTGATGAAGTTGACGGTGCCGAGATCTGGTGACCACGGGGAAGATCCCTAGCCTGCGTGCCACAAAGACTAGGTCTCGTCGCTTGCGGCGACCCGCTTCAACGGCTCAAAAAGCATCTTTGTATGCGATGGTGCTCTCCTAGATCCTGGTATGGCGGCTGTTCTCATCTTTTTCCGGCGTTGCCATGGTGGCGGCAGAGGATGTCTGTGGACTATGTTTCGGCGAGGCACGAGTTTCTGCAAGGGTGGAATAGTAGTTTCACATCTTATGGAATTCTTTGTGCAAAGTTGCTTGACAAGCATTTGTGTCTCGTATGGTGACCATATGTGTAATCCCTGTAAACAGTTTGTCTAATGAAATATATGGTTGCTAAAAAAAAAGTTTATGAGCACCAAACTGCTCTATACTCTTAAATTAAAGATGGGTAATTAGTGGATAAAAGAGGGTTGGATACACCCCTCTACCAATATCTATACAAATAGAATAGTCCATTTACACACTAAGAGAACTCTTTCAAAAGAAAACTTCGAAAAAGAAAAAATACAGTTCGGTAGAAACATAGTTCCTTCACTGCTCCTACTAGTAACTTGAATGATCAAGGCTTATTGCAAGAAAACCAAGACAGAGGAAAACTTAAAGGAGTCGAGAGGATTAAGGAGGTAATGCGTGAGGCGTATGCAAGAAGCCAAGGATGGAATCCGACGATACTCAGGATTGCGACGTGACCTTCGACGCTGTGATAGTTCTTCGCCCTCCTCTGATCTGTCAACGGCTTCTGAAAGAAGACGCGTATAAATTATTTACCTAACTTAGAATTAAAATACCACCGAACTCAGTCTGACCAACTTGCCTGGTAATGTCAAGATGGATACTTCCACGGAAGATATGAGGGAACTGATGCGCTACAACATTGTCAAAAGTTTGATTCTGGAATAATGGAAAATGCAAGCATGCTCAGAGGAACAAGCAAAGGCAAAACCCAATCAAATCTTAAAGTATTATTCTGGAAGAAATATGAAAAAGATTTTAACCACGCTTAGTTTCAGAGCTACACACACCTAAAAAGGACCAACATGTGTTTGATTGAACATATTATAGGTGATCATATTAGGTGTTGTTTGAATGGAGGATTTTAGAATTACCGACGAACAAAAGAAATATATATTTGTATCAAGTAAGTATATATAAGAAGATTCGACAAATGATGAGTAACCATTTATGAAAGAACCGCCTAAGCTAAGTGAATTGTGAAATATGAACACTGCGGTATGAAGGAATCATGACGATTTCCGGCGAGTGAGGATGTCATGGAGAGTCCGGTCCGGCACGGGGATGAACTTGACGGCCCAGCCGATGGGCCACGACACGGCGGCGATGGCGAGGCAAACGCCCCACTGTCCCAGCCCCAGCCTCTTGGTGCCGGCGAACCTGGTGAGCACCTCCACCATGACCACCTGCAAGACGAGCGTGACGGCGATGATGACGAGGAACATCCTGTTCTTGAGCACCCCGGCGAAGACGTTCTTCTTCTCGATGTCGCGCGCGTTGAACTCGTTGAACACCTGGCAGAGCACGAAGGCGTTGAAGATCATGGTGCCGTTGGCCTTCTCGTCGGTGCCGAAGACGTCCCGGCCGCGGTACTGAAGCGCGAGCAGCACGGCGATCTGGAACGCCGCCTGCGCGGCGAGGTTGCGCCACATTGCGTTGCTGATGAGCGGCGCCGTGCGGCCGATGGGCGGGCGGTCCATGAGCGCCTTGGTGGGCGTGTCCGTGGCCAGCGCCAGCGCGCCCATGGTGTCCATGATCAGGTTCACCCAGAGGAGCTGCACGGTGGTGAGCGGCATCTTGCCCGTGGTGATCGCGGACACGAAGTTGATGACGAGGGCCGCCACGTTGACGGTGAGCTGGAACTGGATGAACTTCTGGATGTTGTTGTAGACGCAGCGCCCCCACCGCGTGGCCGTCACCACCGTGTCGAAGTTGTCGTTGAGGATGATGATGTCGGAGCTCTCCTTGGCCACCTCGGTGCCCTGGACGCCCATGGACAGCCCCACGTCCGCCTCCTTGAGCGCCGGCGCGTCGTTGGTGCCGTCGCCGGTCACGGCCACAACGTGCCCCTTCTGCTTCAGCCGCTGCACCAGCGCCAGCTTGTCCAACGGCAGGGACCGCGCCATGACGCGGATCCTGTCCACGATCTCCAGCTGCTGCTCCGGCGACATGGCGCGGAACTCGTGCCCCTCGATGACGATGCCGCTGGGGTCGTTGCTGGATATGATGCCGCACTCCTTGGCGATCGCGCGGGCCGTGAGGATGTTGTCGCCGGTGACCATCTTGACGGCGACGCCTGCCTTGGTGCAAGCTTCAATGGCGGCCTTGACCTCTGGCCGGCACGGGTCTTTCAACCCGACGAAGCCCAGCAACGTCAGACCGTCGTCGTCGATCTTTGAGTGCTCAGTGCCGTTGAGTTGCTTGTAGGCGAAGGCGATGCACCGAAGGCTGCCGACCGCCATGTCGTTGATCACCCGCTCAAGGTTCCTCCTCTGCTCCACCCCGAGTTGGCGCGCCGCTCCGTCCGTGTCCACGTACATCGAGCAGTTCGCCAGCACCATCTCCGCGGCACCTTTCCAGTGCGCGATCACCCCGCCGGTGACATTGTCCCTGATCATCACGCCGCTGCGCTTCTTGTCCGAGTTGAAGGCCTCGACGTGCAGCACCTTGCAGCTCCTCTTCAATGCGTCGGCGTCCATGCCGAGGTCCGCCAGGGCCCACGACAGCAGCGCCTTCTCCGTCGGGCTGCCTGTGATCTCCGGCGGCGACACGTTGTCCGGCTTGTAAACGCTTCCCGTGGTGTTGAGCCCAGCTCCCTGGCAGAGCAAGGTGACGACGCTCCCGGCGATCGCCGTGGCACCTCTGGGCTGGTCAGTGCCGACCCAGAACTCGGTCACCTTCATCTGGTTGAGCGTCAGCGTTCCGGTCTTGTCGGTGCAGATGGCTGTGACCGACCCCATTGTCTCGCACGCCGACAGGCGGCGCACCAGCGCGTTCTCCTTCACCATCCTCTTCATGGAGAAGGCGAGCGTGAGCGTCACCGCGAGCGGGAGCCCCTCGGGGATGGCGACGACGATGATGGTGACGGCCTGCTGGAAGATGACGACGAGGGAGCTGAACACGGCGTCGAAGGTGACGTGGCCCTTGTTGAACAGCGGCTTGCCTTGGTCGTCCTTGGTGCTGCCGGTGAAGTGGCGCGCGGTGAGCACGGTGAAGACGAGCACCGCGACGGCGACGCCGATCTTGCCAATGCTTGAGGTGAGGCGCTCGAGGCGCTCCTGGAGCGGCGTTGCCTCGGCGGTCTCCTTGGTTATGCTGCTCATCATATCGCCCCACAAGGTGTCGGTGCCGACGGCGGTCACGAGCATTCGGCCGTAGCCGTCGACGATCTTCACCCCGCCGGTGAGGAAGGGGTTCTTCTCGGCATCGATCTCGATTGGGTGGGGCTCCCCTGTCATGCTCGACTCGTCCTCCTGCAGGCCGTGACCCTGCAGGAAGACCCCGTCCGCCGGCACCGAGTCGCCGATCTTCAGTATGACGACGTCGCCGACGAGGATATCGAATATGGAGACCTCCTGCCTGCGGCCGGCGCGGACGACGGTGACGGCGATGTTGTCGGACTCACTGGCCAGCTTGTCGAACCTCTTGGCTTGGCTGTGGTTGCTGACGGCGGACACGGCGGCGACAAGGAACACGGCGAGAAAGATACTTACACCGTCATACCAGCCGTCCTTGAGGCCGTGCTCCTTGATGCCGAAGCCGAGGGAGACGACGGCGCAGACGAGGAGCACGATGAGCGCGTCCCAGACATGGCTGAAGAAGCTCTTGGGCCTGGGCTTGGGGTACGTGTTCCCGCCGAACGACTCCCTGCGGTGCCGCACGTCGTCGCCGTCACCGCTGATGCCGCGCTCGGCGTCCGACGCCAGCGCGGCCGCGATGCCGGCGCCGCCCCCGAGGCGGCGGAAGCAGTCTTCGCGCTTCTCCTTGACCAGGCCCTTGAAAAGCTCGTCATCGGCGGCGACAGAGAATGCTGCGGCGTTGGTGGTATTGCCGGACGAGTCGGCGTCGGAGTCGCTGCCGTCGTGGTGGATCTTGATGGCGACGTAGGAGGAGTTTCTCCGTGGCAGGGCTCCCGCGGAGAGAATGCCGACTCTGGCTAGCCTGTGGCACGTCCGGATGACGTTGAGCGCCTTGCGCCATTGCCTCCCCGGCTGCCACGACGAGGACGACGGAGGTGACGTTGACCGGCGGCCCACGGCGATCAGGATATCGGCGCACTCCATCCGCTGTGCAGCGGACGATTGGGGAACCAAGCGAGAGGTGGAGGATGGACGGATCGACGGACGCGGCGGCGGGGAGGCGATCAGTCGATCAAGAAGTCGTATAGGAGGAGTCGATCACGATGGATGGGTGGAAGGGTCAAATAGCTAGGTGGTAGGTGCTTGAATTGCTGGGTTTGATCGATGCAGCTGAATCCTGTAGTATATAAGTATGAGGAAAAATTGGGGGAAGGAAGGTTCCTGGAAATCAAGCTGCGATAGCAACGAAGCCGCTCCATGAACCGCCTCGGCATTGCATTGCCTTGCAACAGAAATTAAAACCAACCAACAACGGTGGTACTTTGCCGTTGCATCCCACGCGGTTCAGTTTAGTTTTGCAGGGGAAGGAAGAGCGCGCGCGGACGAACCTTCTTCACCAAAAACAATTTTTGTTGCGTGGATGTTTTCCAAAGTTGCAACGTAGGAGTATTTTACATATACATAGGACAAAGCGAAGAGAAAGAGAAAACCGTATGTGGCGCGAATGTGGACGGTGTAGGTACTTACGTGCACGCCTTGGTGGCTAAGGCACGAGAAAGGCTTCTTTAAGAAAAAAGGGCATGAGAAAGGACATGTCACCCGCAAGACAAAACAAACATAAGAGAAATGGTACGTCGACGATGTACACCAAGCTTAATTGCTCGATCGGCTTCTAGCTTAGCTAGTGTGCATGCATGGACGCGGTGAACAAATGGAAACGCCGCCGTGCACCGCGGCGGCCGGCGCGAGGCCGGGCCAAGGTCCTCTGGACGGCGTCCATCCACGCGGTTTCCCGCCACCTGGGAGACGCAATGCAGGTGTTTTCTGCTGCGCGGCCAAGGCGACGTGAAACAGCCAGCGTACGTCCTGGCCGTTCCAACGGCCGGCCAAGTGGCACCACTCCCATGGATAGGGGGTTGCACGTTGGCTTGGTGGTCGAATAAAAGGCGAATAACTGTTTTCTGAAGCAACTAACAGGCCGAAATCCTTGGGTTAAACATAACTAGTACTATAAGGGCATGTACAATGGTTGATAAGATAGTCTTATCTTAAGTTTTGCATGTAAATTAGAGATGACAAAAAAATAAGTCTATAATGGGTCATCTCTTAGCCTTATCTTCAATAATTAGTTATTCCTAAAAACATGGTGAGACAAATTGTGCTAAGCTATCATCTCTTGTCTTCTCTTAAATAAGATAAGACAAGCCTTCTCTTATAATTTCTCTCTCCTCCACCTCATCATTTATATTACGTGGCATCCTTAAGCTAGTACAATGGTTCTAGCTTAAGGATGCCACGTAATATAAATGATGAGGTGGAGGAGAGAGAAATCATAAGAGAAGGCTTGTCTTCTCTTATTCAAGAAAGGCTAAGAGATGAACTCTTAGCACAATTTGTCTCACCATGTTTTTAGGAACAACTAATTATTGAAGATAAGGCTAAGAGATGATCTATTGTAGACATCTTTTTTTGTCATATCTATTTTACATGCAAAACTTAAGATAAAACTATCTTATCAATCATTGTACATGCCCTAATACCGCTTCAGCACCGATCGCCGGAGCCACACACAAAAAAGACATATGTTTTTATTTTATTTTATTTTATTTTGATTTTATCGTTCATCTGAGTTTATTTGAGCTCAAGCTAAGAAACATTGCATCCGACTAAACAAGGCAAATAGCCCACCCCTCCTACAAAAAGAAATATAAAATCAAGCACTAAGCTTGTGGCTCCAAAACATCAAGAGTAAAACGCAATAAATGCACTAGTGCAAACTCTCCATCCACTTCCAAACCGCCATAAAGGTGAAGCCCGGTTGCAACGGTAGCGACTAGTAAGTTGAGGGAGCGCCCGCA
>LR738709.1:628721221-628732000 GCA_902687465.1 Secale cereale | reverse complement strand
CCTCTTTCTCTGGTGGAGTGATAGGTTTATCCGTAAACACATACGAGACATGTTAGATCTTTAGTTGGAGTCTTTCACCTATTAATACTCTTATACTACCTATAATTAATCAATATATTATTGTGAAATGTTATTTTTTTTCACTGCAAAATGTATGTGTGGATATGAAAAACACAAGTAAAAATAAAGTTGATGCATGATTTAGTCAACAAATTACGGCAATGTATGCATGGTAGACTCTTTTTTTTTTAGGTTTTAGTATTATTTTATGCTAAAAAATGATTCCATTTTATGACCGCTCTAAGTTTTTTCTCGTGTGTAAAAATAATAATAGGATACAGTCCTATACTTTCTACATTTGAAATATACTAGATTGTGGCCATTGTCCTCTTTGTAAGCAGGAACAAGTATTCGAGATGCACCTCTCCTTCATGCGCCGCTTCACCATCCGCCTATGGAACTTAGCAAATTAGTGCCTACACTTAGAGAACATCGACCCCTTCACTTGGCACCCTGAGAGATCCGTCAAGGACAGGCGGGTAAACCGTTCCGACATCTCCACTCCCAATAAGAAGGCCATGTCATCTCACGATTCCTTTGGAGTTGTGTCTGGATGCTCTAGGCCCTGAGGCCAACTCCACCGCACGACCCCGAACGGATGTCCGTTTTGTTCGGATTTTGTTCGCTTAAGGTGGCAATGGGTATGAAAACGGACATGTGTGTCCGGCCTTTGTTGAAGACGCCCAACGCAGCAGATGACCCCAAATTATCCGCCCGCACTATGATTGCCACGCCTCGGCCCTTGGCCGCGCGTCTGCCGCCCCCAAGAGCCTGCGCGGCCTCGCCGCTAGCCGCCGCCTCGCCGGCAACAGTAGCAGCCAGTCCTGCGCGCCTGCCGCCCAGGCCATCTCCGCCCTGGCTGCGCCCCGCCTGCGCGGCTGCGCCATGCCCGTTTTACCCTTAACGGACAAATCCGAAGAGAATGGGATCGTGCAGTGGAGTTGGCCTGAGTGGCTGGCCATGGATCTCAGGGATATCCTTGTCGTCCAGGCAACCGATGGTGGTAGGAGGAGTCACCTCCTATAGCTTGGTTACACTGCGCTCGTTTGGATCTTTTGGACGAATTGTAACAAATTTATTATTAAGAAAGTCTCTTAGTCGGCTGCTCACTGTGCTTAAATTACTCGCCGTGGCGGTCGATCGCTAAGCGACATAATTGGGGTGATCTTGAGGCGATGACCAAGTCTTCGGGAGTTTGCCCGTTGCCTTACTCCCTTTAGCTTGCTTCCTCGGGCATGTCCTCCAACTTATTGTGTACAGGAGTACTTTGTAACCTATTGTTGAATTTTGGATGGCGTTTTATCCGTAAAGCGAGATAATAGCATATTTGATTGAGTTCTAACGCAATGCGTGCTATAGATCACGTCAAGGTGACGTCCACCTGTAGATTGTGTCACCATCACCAATGCGCTAGGCAGCCAAAACGGACGCACTGTCAAAATATGGACATTCGCACAGTAGTTCACATATGAATCTGCGTGTGGTGTACACTCTGCCCATCTGCACCAACACATGCATGGCAAAAGATGGTCTAACTGTTTGCATGCATTTTAAAAAGTAGTCCCTCCGTTTTTAAATATATGTTTTTTCAGAATTTTTTTTTTTGCGAGGATAAAGGGAGTTTTATTGCATAGTAATAGAGTTACATTCGAGAGGCCACAAGTCCTCGATACAAGGTGGGGCCACGCCGAGCCACACAGCCGTGGCACGTTCGGTGCGGCTATGCTTTGCCAACCGATCGGCAACTCTATTTTGGGTTCTACTAAGTTTTTGTGGAAGAAACTCCCTATTATCTAAAAGCGACTTAATCTCCTGGATGATCTGACCATAGGACGAGCGGAGAAGTGCATTATTTGACAGGCAAGACAAAGCTTCCGAGGAGTCAGACTGCACCACCACCGGCAACTCCGAGTGCTGCACTGCAAGAGCTACTCCTTGCATGATTGCATGTAATTCTGCTTCAAGTGGATCATTGCAGTAGAAGATGAAGCGATAAGCTGCGAACAGGATCTCGCCTTTATCGTTCCGGAGAACCATCCCGATACCTGCCGTGCCGTCCTCAGAGAGAAAGGAGCCGTCGACCGAGCGCGCCAGTTTACCAGGCGAAGGCGCCGGCCAAGGCAAAGCTGGCAGCTTGTTGCATGGTCCCGTCCTCGCCTCTGCCTGAAGAGGCATTTTTCCTTTAATGATCTCCTCCGCCGAGTATCGAGCCGCCATCTTTATAGATTTGTAGTAACTATCTAGGAATTCGACGGTGGTAAGAACCGGCGGAGCCTCCTTGCCGTGGGTCACATCATTTCGAATTTGCCAGACCCTCCAAAAGAGCATAATAAGCATGTCGATCACCTCAGGCGAGCATTTCGAAAGGAGGGTAAGAAGCCATTCCTTGCCGTCATTGATGAGGAGATGATCAGACGGCAGGGGCCAGCGGAGGCACATACTTGTCCAGAGCTGTCTAGCATGAGGGCAGGCGATTAGGGCATGGAATGAATCCTCCTCCTCAACCCCGCAAAGCAGACAAGTAGAACGCGTCGCCAAGTGACGGTAAACCATATAACTCTGCGTAGCCAGCGTCCCTGTCACACACCTCCATGCGTTGATTTTCATCTTCTGCGGTACCCCGGACCGCCACACCTGATTCCATCCCGAACGGTTTCCCTCCGGAGCACCGCTGGACGCACCATTAGCAAAGGCAGCATTATGATCACATGTGGCCAGCTTATAGGCACTTCTCACCGTGAATACCCCACTCTTTTCAGGATACCACGCCCAGAAATCATCACGTTGGCGTGGTGAGGTCCTGATCTTCAAGATTTGATCAACATCCATAGGCCAGAAGAATGCCCTCAACCGGTCCAGTCTCCATGCACCACTTTCTTCTAGGAAATTCGAAACCCGGTGCAGCCGGCAGTTCCCCTTAGGCGTTATCGGCCGAAAAGAGGATGGCCGTGGCAGCCAAGGATCCCGCCAAGCTCGAATCTTCCTGCCATTGCCGACTCGCCAGATGATGCCTTTCTTAAGCAATTCGAGGCCATGAAGAATCCCTTTCCACACCTCAGACCCGGAGCTACGGAACACAGTATCCAATAGTTCACCAGATGGGTAGTATCTCGCCTTCAGGAGGCGAGCACAGAGGCTATCCGGCCGATCCAGTAGCCGCCAGGCTTGCTTAGCCAACAGCGCCTGGTTGAAAGCTCTCATGTCCCTGAAGCCCATGCCGCCCATTGCTTTAGGTAGCCTTAGCTTGTCCCAGCTCAACCAGGCCATCTTCTTCTTCCCGTTCTCCACCCCCCACCAGTATTGACGTATCATCCTTGAAATATCATCACAAACCGAGGCCGGGAGCTTGAAGACGCTCATAACATAAGTTGGTAGGGCCTGTGCCACTGACTTGATCAGTATCTCCTTGTTCCCTGATGACATGTACTGCTCACTCCAGTCCACCAAGATCTTCCTTAATCGTTCTTGAATGGTCTCAAATTGTCCTTTGTGCATTCTCCCTTCCGGAACCGGCAAGCCCAAGTATTTGGGTTCAAACGCCTCTTGGCTAATTTCCAGCGTAGTTTTAACCTCAGTTACGAAGTCATCTTGGCAGTGTTTAGAGAAAATGATGGAGCACTTCGACGGGTTGATGAGCTGTCCTGTCGTCGTCGCAAAAGTGTTCAACACCCCTTTCACTAATAAAGCCGGCTGATTATTAGCTTGAAAGAACAAAAGTGAGTATATACAGAACAAAATAATTGAATCTACACTCCCAAATATGTCTACATATATCTGTACGTTGTACTAGTTCATTTAAAATGTGTAAAAAGACTTATATTTAGGAACGGAGGGAGTAAAATGTTCTCTGTATTAATTTTCATTTCACGCAAAAAGGGCCAACGACATCGCATGTATGAGACCATCTCATCAAGTCTGCGTGCGATGTAATTTTTATTATTTCTGATATTCATTGTACTGTCATGATTAAAGAGGAATAGATCCGAAAAAAATTCAAAAAAAAAGTCAGCGTGATATTCTCCATGCCGCGTAGTCGAAAAGGGTAAGAAACATTGCTACGAATTTCCGATGAACTCGCACATGTGACTCTACTCATGCGGTCTACGCATAGTATACTCGAGGAAATATAGGTCATCGCAGGTCTTCTCCACAATCAATATCTTAGTGACACTGGCCAGATTAGCCTCATTCAAAAGAAAATGGTAATCCATGGCGAGGATGCTTGGACGTACTAATTATCTAGCACGCAGATCACCTGCTCTCTCTTAATTTCTTCCTCCTAGAAAAGATTCAAAGACTAATCCAAAGAAGAAAATTAACGAAGCAAAGCCACGTAGATACTGTTGTACACTTGAACGTAATCCTTAGATCATGCAGCTGACTCTTTTCCTGCGTCAGCATTTATTTAGCAACAGTGCAAGAATTCAAGTTGTATTTTCTTCTTTTCTTTTTGAGGATAGAATCCAAGTCGTCTTGGTCTGCCTGCCGCGTACGTAGGTGGAGTCTCTATCCAGTTGCTGCAAAGGAGAAGGAAATTTTCTACCGGCCTCCTCGTCCTCGACCACCGTCTCTATGTCGCAAAGTCGGCGCGTCAACGGAAAGGGAGTTGAAACTGGTCAAGTCTGCCTTAGAATGTGTGCATTCTTCGTCAGATTACACAAAGGTAAATGTTTGGAGACGGTGCGCCGGCGGAAGCTTCGGCCGGTCTAGTCCACGCGCGCACGCGCGATCCACTCGCGAGCAACCACGTGGCGCGATGGATCCGAGTTGACTAGTCCTCCTGCGTTATCCCGCGGATCTCGCCTCATCCCCGTCTCTCACCTCCGTGGATCTCGCCCCATCCTCGTCTCCTGCGTCCATCGTTGCAGCACGCATCGCAGATTCCCGCATCTCCTGCCTCCATCACTGCAACGCTTGAGTAGCTTGTCATCGGTCATGGAAGATCGAATCCCCGTGCGGCCATGGATGTAGATCTCACACCCGCCATGCTTAGAGCCCCGTTCGCCATTTGGATGCAGCAAGGCCGTTGACCAATCCCATTCCTGGCGGTTGCAACTCCCACGCACCTCGTGCTTCTGCCTCGTCGCCGACGAGCCGGGCAGCGATGGGCGACACCAGAGGCTTCTGCAGAAACCGTCGCATGCCGTCATGTTGCAACCGTTTTACAAAAAGCTTCATCCCCTTGATGGAAAGCTTCAACCGGATGTAGAGAAAGCTACAAGCTGTCAGCGCCATCGCCGGAAAGCTACAACCCTTGACATGAAATGCTACAACCTTCAATGAAAAAAGCTTCAACCGAAACGACACAAAAAGCCTTGACCAAGCGTTGCTAAAAAGAAAATAGCTACAACCATTGATAGAAAAGCTTCAACCGTAGTTGGAAAAAGCTCCAACCATTGAGAGAGAAAGCTACAACTAGATATTATGCAAATCAAAAAAGTTTCAACCGCTAACAGAAAATGCTTCAATTATATGTGTGAAAAGTTTCAACCGGCGACTGGCGAGGGGGAAAGCCACGAGCGGTGCCGGGTGTGGGCATGTTGGATATGCTACATTGCTTTTGTGTTGGAACCGGCATTTTCTTTTGCTACGACCGTGTGACATTTTTGCTTCAACCATGTGGATTTTTGCTACTACCGTCCACAGTTTTTGCTACATCCTGACATTTTTGCTTCAACCATGTGGATTTTTGCTACTACCGTCCACAGTTTTTGCTGCATTCATTTTTTCACGACGGCGAGACACCGGTGGTGGGTTTCTGTGAATTCCGGCGGCCAGATCCAGCACGAGGGCAGGGGCGGATGCTGCAACCGGTCACCGGCGAGCTGCAACGGGCTCGCGGCGAGCTGCAACCTCCACCGGCGAGGCATGGCGGCGAGTACGCGGGGGCTACAACCTAGCGCCGGATGTGCTGTAGATGCGCCTCATTTTTTGGCCGGAACCGACGCCCGCGGGAGCTTGATGGCCACCACGGCGAGCGCGGCGAGCGCGGATGAGGGCGCGGGCGTGCTCGCTGCGGGGGAGGGAGAGAAGCGGGGGGATTTTGACCCGTGCAGGAGGAAGGAGAAGGAACAGATCTAGCGGCCCACCTCGCTCAGATCGGACGGCTGCTAGCCGACCGGCCGAAAGTTTGGGCCGGTGCACCGACGCAGAGTGCTGCCCTTGCACAAAAGCTACTAGGTACAATGTACTGTACCACACAAATAAAAAAGATACATGAATGTACCACGAGCCTGTAATAAGAGCATCTCCAGCCGTTGGCCCCTAGGAAGGGCTAAAAATCGCCCACTGGGGCGCACCGGCGCTAAACCGCGCACTGGGGGCGTGATGCCCCCAGTCGCGGCGCCCACGTTTTTTTGAAAAAGTCAAATACGGCGCAAACACGGCTCAAATTTAACGCAAACATCGGCGAGTTCGTTCATATTTAAACATATTTTACAAAAAAAAACTAGCACGGGCTGCCCCCGCCGTCTCCATCGCCGCTCCTCGCCGTCTACCTCGCCGCTCGCCGTCCGCCTTTGCAGTTCTACATGCCGAGGAGGCGGTAGAACCACGTGTAGTCGCCACCGTCGTCGTCGTCGTCGTCCCCGCCTCCGACGCCGCCGTCCCTGCTGCATCCCTTCCCCGGTTGGCGCGGCGGATTGGACGGTCCGGGGGCGTCGTCATCGTCGTCGTCGCTATCGAGGACCACGACCCCGTGCTCGTCCTCGCGCCCACGTTTGCGGGCGGCGATCTCCTCCAGGGCCCGGCACTGCCGGACCATTTCGTCCCGGAGGTAGTCGTCCCGCGCCCACCGCAGGGCGTCCTCATCGGAGAAGCCGCGTCGGGCTATCTCCTCGTACTCCGCGGGGAGGCCGAGCTCCGACTTGGGCTCGACGAGGACACCGGAGCTGCGGGTACGCGCGCTGACAGGCGTGTCCTGGGGCTCCGGCTTGACGGGGTGGAGGCAGGGAGAGCCCGACGAGCGGCCGGACGAGCGCGCGCAGCTTTGTCATTGATTTGCCGCGGGAAACGAGGCGACGAGGACGACGAAGCGGCGAGAAGAGAGTCGAGTCGCTGACGCGGCTGACCCGCGGCTCTTCGCGCCAAAAACGATTCGCCCGGCGCCCCCGAGCGACCCCAGCGCGCCGGGTTCGGGTTGGGTCCGCCGGCGCCAATTTCAGCCCGAGCCGACGAAAACTGAGCTCTTGGGGGCATGACTGGGTCGATTTTTTGACGCCGGCGACCGAAAAATCGCCTGAGGGGCCTTCTTGGGGCGCGGCTGGAGATGCTCTAAGGCACCCACATACAATTCGTGTTTTTTCAGTGCACCGCACACCTTACATTAGTTCTTCCCTCGACCTCGAGTCGCGGGGTGTGCACGTGCGAACATGCGTGTATCGACCCAGGACTCACGCGTTTGTGTCTTGCCACCTTTTTTTTTCTTCTTGAGCGGCTACTACCACCTTTGCTTGAGGAATTGAGGTCCACGCACGTACGGGCAGAGTTCCGTAAACTGCTAGCGTGTTCGTGATGTGATGGAGATTGCAAAGCAGTTGCGGCTGGGACTTTTTTTTTGCGGGTGATAAAATTGTAGTATGTATTACTTAAATTATAGTGTCCATACAATCAGTGAGAGTTAGCTCAACATCAACATCTATACCAGAACCAACTCACACTACCAGAATAACTGCCGATGCCGACGGCCTCATCTATGCCGACGACCTCATCTATGCCGATGGCCTAGGGCACGCCGTAGGCGTAGAAATGCCGTCGGCATATGTCGTTCTATGCCGACGAGGGCCGTCGGTATAGGACGGCCGTCGAGACCGCTCGCGATACGCCTACGGGGGCCGTCGACATAGATGAGGCCGTCGGCATATCCCAGGCCCACCTACCCGGCCAGCGACGACCGTTTTGATGACATCTAAACTATGCCGACAGGGGCTAACGGCGGCCGTCGGCATAGATATGCTGACATCACCGATCCACGTCGTTGACATGTCATCGATCCGAGGGAGTGAAGGGCTGTGGTGTGGCTCAGATATGCCGACGGCATAGCTGTTGGCATAGGCCTCTGCCACGTCATCGATCCGCCTGCGATGCCACGTCATCAATCAGAGGGATCGTAGCTCCGTGCGCGTAGCTATGCCGTCGGCATACCTCTATTATTTTATTTTTACTTTATATTATTTATTATTTTGTATTTTTTCACAAGATAAATGTGTGTTTTATCTAAAACCAAAACATACCCCGATGGTATATCGATTGCCCCCCCCCCCCCACACGGACGTCGCTGCCGTCGTGTCACGGAGGGGAAAAACGGTTGGCACGGAGGGAATCTAGTTAGAGGGGTATTCGGGGTGGCCTTCGGGGTGTAGCTATGCCATCTAAACATCACACGGGTCCCGATGCATGTGTGAAAGTGTTTTGGCATGCGTAGACGCCCGTCTTGGGGTTCCGTGGTGTGCCCCCTCCACGAAAGGCAGAGCCGCCGTCACTTGGAGGGGGGATGGTGCGAACCGGAGGGAATCTAGTGTTGGGTTGGGTCCAGACCGTGTTCGGGGATGTTGCTATGGGCTGACCTATCGCAACCAGATGGAAGAGTCCACCGGTCAAAGCCCGTCCGACGAAAGTCAAAGGGCTAGATCTACTGGTCAACTAGGATTCGGGGTGTAGCTATGCCACTGAAACATCGCATGGGTCCCGATGCATGTGTGAAAGTGTTTTGGCATGCGTAGATGCCCGTGTTGGGGCTCCGTGGTGTGCCCCTGATGGGCCTCGAACCCCTCATTGGTTACCCCAAGTGGAAGGTGTAAGATGCAGTAAGTAGAAGCGTTTTCCCCTAGCAAAGATGCCAAGGATCGATTCCCCAGAGACTCTAGGTTCAACAAGTAGGTGTCAATTGCTACGGCGCCAGATTAGTAGCAACCAACGTGGACCTGCACACAGATACAAATAATTTTGCTCCCAACGAGTACAGAGAGGTTGTCAATCTCTCCGGCCTTGTAGTTCACAAAGGATTAAAAGCAGTGATAGTAGTGATAGATAGTTTTTGCAATAGTAAATAATAACGGAAAGTAAATAGTGGATGTGATCAATGATGGTAATATGGACCGGAGTCTCATGATGTTCACTAGTGATGTCTCTCTCCCAAAAGACGATAAAATATCTATGTGAGGTACACAAATTACAGCTGGGCAATTGACAGGACCACGAACGCAAACCAATGCTGACTACATTGCAAGAAAGGTTGAGGTTCAAAGCATGGGCGGTACGCCAAAGTAAGTAGACCGAAATCCATCAATATCTACTACTAATCATCCACCTTGAGATATCTATCCAGAACATCTCGCTGGTATTAAGTTGCGAGTCCCACCCATAGTGTAAACTCAATGCAACAGACAACTGCATTAAAAGAACTTTGCGTAAAGTAAACAATCCTTGCACCCGCGGGCACAAGCACCGTTGTTTTCCCCCTTGTGGCAACAGCACATCCCCTAGACTCATGTTTCTGTCACTCAAGCTAGTCATCGAGGGGCATGAACCCACAATCGAGCATAACGTTCCCTCTTGGAGTCACTACCTATTACTCGGCCAAAGCAATAAATAACAACGGAGAACATGCAAGAATTACATATGAACTAAAATATAAAAGAGGTGAATCAAATATATTACTCAAGATCAATCTGAACATAATCTCATAATCCATCGGATCCCAGCAAACTCAACATAGCAACAGCATAAGGATTACATAGGTGCCTCGATCATGTAGGGCAGCTCACGAGGACTAATTAGTGAAGCACAAGAACGGGAGGAGAACATCACATAGCTACTAGTCATGGACTCATGGTCCAAGGGAGACTACTCACGAGTCATCCGGGAGGCGTCCATGGTGGTGGAGAAGCTCCCGGTGGTGATCCTCCCCTCCGGCAGGGTGCCGGGAAGAGTTCTCCTGGTGCTCCCGATCTTGGAAGCGGCGGCGGCGGCGGAACAGAGATGGGATCGCGAAAAGAAGTCCTGTTCTGAGGGTTACGGAGGGTCCTTTAAATATATGCCAAAGTAGGGCACCGGGGGATCCTCGGGGGGCCGAGGCGCCCCCCAGCGCGGCCCAGGGGGGGGGGGCGCCCACAGGGCGCCTGGAGCCCCTGTGGCCCCCCCCAGGTTGCCCTTCGGACGCAGTGTTGTTTCCGGTTCGCTGATTTTTTATATAATTTTTCTGGGCAGTTCTCGAAACGTGAAAACCTGAAATACAAAAACAGCCGAAAACAGAAACTGGCACTGGGGTGCACTGGATTAGTAAGTTAGTCCAAATATGATCAAAAGTGTATGGAAGTGTATGAATATCATAGCAATATCACCCAAAAGTGGCATGGAGCAAGCAGAAATTATAGATACGTTTTGGACGTATCAGCCCCCTGCATGGAAGGCAGTACCGCCGTCACTTGGAGGGGGGATGGTGCGAGCCAGAGGGAATCGAGTGTTGGGTTGGGTCCAGAGCATGTTCGGGGATGTTGCATGGGCTGACCTATCGCAGCCAGGTGGAAGAGTCCACCAGTCAAAGCCCGTCCGGTGAAAGTAAAAGGGCTAGATCTACTGGTCAACCGGGATTCGGGGTGTAGCTATGCCACCAAAACATCGCACGGGTCCCGATGCATGTGTGCAATTGTTCTGGCATGCGTAGACGCCCGTCTTGGGGCTTCGTGGTGTGCCCTCCTCTACGGAAGGCAGAGCCGTCGT
>LR738709.1:628706521-628721211 GCA_902687465.1 Secale cereale | reverse complement strand
CATCACTTGGAGGGGGGATGATGCGGGTGCGGTGGAACCGGAGGGAATCTAGTTTTGGGTTAGGTCTAGATTGTGTTCGGGGATGTTGCTATGGGCTGACCTATCGCAACCAGGTGGAAGAGTCCACCAATCAAATCCCGCCCGGCGAAAGTCAAAGGGCTAGATCTACTGGTCAACTGGGATTCGGGGTGGCCTTCGGGGTGTAGTTGTGCCACCGGAATATTGCACGGGTCCCGATGCATGTGTGAAAGTGTTTTGGCACGCGTAGATGCCCGTCTTGGGGCTCCGCGGTGTGCCCCCTCCCCTAAAGGTAGAGCCGCCGTCACTTGGAGGGGGATGGTGCCACTACTAGGGAAATGCTTATACACAAGAGCTTAGTAGTAGCGCTGGAAAATAGTCACCGCTGCTGCTAGTTAGCAGTAGCACTGCTCAAGGGAAGCGCTACTAGTAAGTCTATAGCAGTGCGCTGGATAACAAAAATGTGCTACTACTATATGGGACCAGACGAGGCCACTGACGGTAGCATTAGTACCAGCGCTGTACAAAATCAAGCGCTACTACTAACAGTTTAGTAGTAGCACTGTATCTTACTGCCCGCTACTGCTAATGGCCCCCATTTGGTAGTAGCGCTTTTCCAGGAAAGCGCTACTACTAAGTACCGTAGCAGCAGCGCGTTTTGGTAAGCAGCTCTACTTCTAGTTGCGGCTGGTGCCACCTTTTCACACCTCCCCTCCTCTCCCCCACTTTGCCCTCTCTCTCCCCCTCCTTTCCCCTCTCTACTCTCCACCATTGTTGCTCTTCTTCTCTCTTCCTCCTACCTCTCTTCTCTCCTCATTAATGTCCCCCTCCACCATAACTCTCCTCCATAAATGGCCTCTCTCACATCTCTCTTTCTCCTACCTCTCTTCCTCTCCCCATTATTGCCCCCCTCCACCATAACTCCCTCTCCATTAGTTAGCTAGCTAGATTCACCTCTCCTCCCCAACAACTAGATCTAGCTACCTATTTAGCGATCCATGCGTGCTCTCTCGATCGGTCTATCTCATCATCTGATTAATGGCGTGCTCTCTCGATCAGTCTCTCTCAGGAGATATATATGTGAGTAAAAAGTTGTTCATTTCAAGAATGGGAATATGCCCTCGAGTTGCTTATGTTTTGCCGAAATGTCGATTTATTTCCGTTTCGGTGAATTTCTAGCAAACTCAATATGTCCTATTTTTAGGCAAGGTCATGCCAAAATTTTATATAACTTTGAAGCATGCATCCATTATTTATATTATAACCCTTTTGCTTGTTATACCGTGTAGTCGGTCATGTAGGTGAGTGGATGGAACGTGGAGCGGTTCATGCAATCCGCGGTGATGGACATGTACGGAAATAATCGGACTAGGATTAGATGTCCGTGTGCAACATGCAAGGAATGAGTCCTTTTGGACCCTTTTGATTGTGGCACTTTGAAGGCGCACCTGCTGATGAATGGTTTCATGGATGGCTATACTCAGTGGATAAGTGGAGAAGATGATGATGATGAGGACGTCCACTTGGCAAGGAATAACGACATGGGGCTCGACGAAGAGATGACTGATCGACACGACGATGGCGCCGGACATGGTGGCGGGGAAGAGTCTGGAAATGACGACAGCGGAGAACATTCCAGACACGGCAAAGAAGATTCCGGACATGAAGGAGAAGAGGCGGCGGTCACGCTACCGTTTTCGACGCTACTAAGTGCAGTCGTGCAGGACCCTCGTGTTCGAGAACTCCTTCGCAAGAGTACGACTAGCGAAAGAGTTGCTTCTATAGAGGAGGCCAAGCTGGCGCAACTTGAAGTAGACTCGAAGACTCCATTGTATGACGGTTGCGATCCTGAGGTGACCCGCTTGAGTTTCACGCTCTAACTTCTAAAGACGAAGGCCAAAAACAAATGGACAGACAAAAGCCTCGATGAGCATTCGAAGTATCTACATAATAAAGTTCTTCCCGTGGGGAACATGTGTCCTACTAGTGTCGAGGATGCCAAGAAAATCGTTTTCCCTTTTGATTTGCCGCACATTAGGTACCACGCATGCATCAACGATTGCATCATTTATCGGGGGGAGCACGCGGAAAAACCAGCGGTCTAGTGTGCAATGCTTCTCGATACAAGAAGGCAAGAAAGAAAGCTCCTCAGAAAGTTGTATGGTACTTTCCGAGCACTCCCCGTCTGTAGCGGTATTTCATAGATACTAAGGAAGCAAAGCTCATGTGCTGGCACGCGGAGAGGAAGAAGCCCGACGATGAAGATGATCCGAAGCTGAGACACCTCGTAGATGGTAGCCATTGGAGATTATTCAACGCCGTATATGGATTTGCCGCAGAAGATCCAGGGAACATCGTGCTTGGTGCGAGTACCGATGGCATGAATCGGTTTGGAAACCAGAACACCAACCACAACACATGGCCCGTGTTTGTATGGATGTACAACCTCCCCACATGGAAGTGCATGAAGACAAAGTGCGTACACATGAGCATGCTGATTCAAGGGCCGAAACAACCGGGAAATAGTATTAACCTCTATATGGGGCTTCTGCAAGAGGATCTAGACACGTTATGGAAAACACCGACATGGACATGGGATGCCAGCAAAGGAGAGTATTTCCATATGAGAGTCACGCTGATGACGACGGTGCACGACTATCTCGGTTACGGGTACACCTCAGGCCAGGTGTGCCACAGATACTGCGGATGCACGAGGTGCATGGATGATACAACGTCTCAGCAGCTTACGTCAACGAAAGATGGCGGGTCTGGGAAAATCGTGTACATGGGGCATCATAGATGGCTCGAGAAGGATGGCATGTGGAGAAAGCGTGGAGATCTATTCAATGGGTTGGCTGAGCTTCGAGTACCTCCACGTAAGAGAAGCGCCGCCGAAATCGACAAGCTGTTGACAAACCGGGAAAGATCAAAAAGGCGCCGGAGCCGTTGCTGAAGGTATGTAAAACTAAGTCTGTTTTCTGGGACTTGGAGTACTGGCCCAATCACGACACGCCTCATTTCCTTGATCAAATGCATATCACGAAGAATGTCCTCGAGAGCTTGCTTGGCACACTAATGTGTTGGGGAACGTAGCAGAATTCAAAAAAATTCAACGCTTCACCAAGATCAATCTAAGGAGTCATCTAGCAACGAGGGATAAAGGAGTGCATATACATACCCTTGAAGATCGCGAGCGGAAGCGTTCAAGAGAATGTGGATGATGGAGTCGTACTCGTCGTGATCCAAATCACCGATGATCCCAGCGCCGAACGGACGACACCTCCGCGTTCAACAAACGTACAGTGCAGCGACGTCTCCTCCTTCTTGATCCAGCAAGGGGGGAGGAGAAGTTGATGGAGATCCAGCAGCACGACGACGTGGTGGTGGATGCAACGGTATTTCCGCAGGGCTTCGCCAAGCGCTGCGGGAGGAGGGAGAGGTGTAACGGGAGGGAGAGGGAGGCGCCAGGGGCAAGGGTGCGGCTGCCCTCCCTCCCCCACTATATATAGGGGCCCAGGGGGGGCGCCAGCCCTAGGAGATCCAATCTCCTAGGGGGGCGGCGGCCTAAGGGGGGAACTTGCCCCCCAAGGCATGTGGGGCGCCCCCACCCCTAGGGTTCCCAACCCTAGGCGCAGGGGGAAAGCCCAAGGGGGGCGTACCAGCCCACTATGGGCTGGTTCCCCTCCCCCTTAGGCCCATGGGCCCCTCCGAGATAGGTGGCCCCACCCGGTGGACCCCCGGGACCCTTCCGGTGGTCCCGGTACACTACCGGTGACCCCCGAAACTCTCTCGATGGCCGAAACTAGACTTCATATATATAATTCTTTACCTCCGGACCATTCCGGAACTGCTCGTGACGTCCGGGATCTCATCCGGGACTCCGAACAACATTCGGGTTACCGTGTGCATATATCTCTACAACCCTAGCGTCACCGAACCTTAAGTGTGTAGACCCTACGGGTTTGGGAGACACGCAGACATGACCGAGACGACTCTCCGGTCAATAACCAACAGCAGGACCTGGATACCCATGTTGGTTCCTACATGTTCCTCGATGATCTCATCGGATGAACCACGATGTCAAGGATTCACTCAATCCCGTATGCTATTCCCTTTGTCTATCGGTATAGTACTTGCCCGAGATTCGATCGTTGATATACCGATACCATGTTCAATCTCGTCATGGCAAGTCTCTTTACTCGTTCCGTAATACATCATCCTGTGACCAACACCTTAGTCACATTGAGCTCATTCTGATGATGTCTTACCGAGTGGGCCCAGAGATACCTCTCCGTCATACGGAGTGACAAATCCCAGTCTCGGTTCGTGCCAACTCAACAGATACTTTTGGAGATACCCGTTGCGTACCTTTATAGACACCCAGTTACGTTGTGACGTTTGGCACACCCAAAGTATTCCTACGGTATCCGGGAGTTGCACAACCTCATGGTCTAAGGAAAAGATACTTGACATTGGAAAAGCTTTAGCATTACGAACTATACGATCTTGTGCTAGGCTTAGGATTGGGACTTTTCCATCACATCATTCTCCTAATGATGTGATCTCGTTATCAATGACATCCAATGTCCATGGTCAGGAAACCGTAACCATCTGTTGATCAACGAGCTAGTAACTAGAGGTTTACCAGGGACACGTTGTGGTCTATGTATTCACACATGTATCACTGTTTCCGGATAATACAATTCAAGCATGAATAACAGACAATTATCATGAACAAGGAAATGTAATAATAACCATTTTATTATTGCCTCTAGGGCATATTTCCAACAGTCTCCCACTTGCACTAGAGTCAATAATCTAGTCACATTGTGATGAATCGAACACCCATAGAGTTTTTGTGTTGATCATGTTTTGCTCGTGGAAGAGGTTTAGTCAATGGATCTGCGATATTCAGATCCGTATGCACTTTACAAATATCTATGTCTCCATCTTGAACATAATTCCGGATGGAGTTGAAACGGCGCTTGATGTGCTTGGTCTTCTTGTGAAACCTGGGCTCCTTGGCAATGGCAATAGCTCCAGTGTTGTCACAGAAGAGTCATTGGGCCCGACGCGCTTGGAATGACTCCTAGGTCGGTGATGAACTCCTTCATCCAGACTCCTTCCCGCGCTGCTTCGCAAGCAGCTATGTACTCCACTTCACATGTAGAATGCGCCATGACGGTTTGCTTGCAACTGCACCAGCTGACTGCCCCACCATTCAAAATATACACGTATCCGGTTTATGACTTGGAGTCATCCAGATCCGTGTCGAACCTAGCATCGACGTAACCCTTTACGACGAGCTCTTCATCACCTCCATAAACGAGAAACATATCCTTAGTCCTTTTCAGGTACTTCAGGATGTTCTTGACCGCTGTCCAGTGTTCCATACCGGGATCACTTTGGTAACTCCCTACCAAACTTATGGCAAGGTTCACATCAGGTCTGGTACACAGCATGGCATACATAATAGAACCTATGGCTGAGGCATAGGGGATGACACTCATCTTTTCTCTATCTTCTGCCGTGGTCGGGGATTGAGCTGTGCTCAATCTCATACCTTGCAATACAGGCAAGATCCCTTTCTTGGACTGATCCATATTGAACTTCTTCAATATCTTATCAAGGTATGTGCTTTGTCAAAGACCAATGAGGTGTCTCGATCTATCTCTATAGATCTTGATGCCTAATACGTAAGCAGCTTCTCCAAGGTCCTTCATTGAAAAACTCTTATTCAAGTAGGCCTTTACGCTCTCCAAGAATTCTACATCATTTCCCATCAGTAATATATCATCCACATATAATATGAGAAATGCTACAGAGCTCCCACTCACTTTCTTGTAAATACAGGCTTCTTCCCAAGTCTGTATAAACCCAAACGCTTTGATCACATCATTAAAGCGAATATTCCAACTCCGAGATGCTTGCACCAGCCCATAGATTGAGCGCTGGAGCTTGCATACTTTGTTAGCATTCTCACGATCGACAAAACCTTCCGGCTGCATCATATATAGTTCTTCCTTGAGGAAGCCATTAAGGAATGCCGTTTTGACGTCCATTTGCCATATCTCAAAATCATAGAATGCGGCAATTGCTAACATGATTCAGACGGACTTTATCATCGCTACGGGAGAGAAAGTATCGTCGTAGTCAATCCCTTGAACTTGTCGATAACCTTTAGCGACAAGTCGAGCCTTATAGATGGTCACATTACCATCCGCGTCAGTCTTCTTCTTAAATATCCATTTATTTTCTATGGCGTGCCGATCATCGGGCAAGTCCACCAAAGTCCATACTTTGTTTTCATACATGGATCCTATCTCGGATTTCATGGCTTCAAGCCATTTGTTGGAATCCGGGCCCGCCATCGCTTCTTCATAGTTCGAAGGTTCACCATTGTCTAACAACATGATTTCCATGACAGGGTTGCCGTACCACTCTGGTGCGGAACGTGTCCTTGTGGACCTTCGAAGTTCAGTAGTAACTTGATCTGAAGCTTCATGATCATAATCATCAACTTCCTCCCTAGTCGGTGCAGGCACCTCAAGAACAACTTCCTGCGCTGCGCTACTTTCCGGTTCGGAAGGGGTGACTGTCACCTCATCAAGTTCCACTTTCCTCCCACTCACTTCTTTCGAGAGAAACTCTTTCTCTAGAAAGGATCCATTCTTGGCAACGAAGACCTTGCCTTCGGATCTGAGGTAGAAGGTATACCCAATACTTTCCTTTGGGTATCCTATGAAGACGCATTTTTCCGATTTGGGTTCGAGCTTTTCAGGTTGAAGTTTCTTGACATAAGCATCGCAACCCCAAACTTTCAGAAATGACAGCTTAGGTTTCTTGCCAAACCAAAGTTCATACGGTGTCGCCTCAACGGATTTAGACGGAGCCCCGTTTAAAGTGAATGCGACAGTCTCTAAAGCATATCCCCAAAAAGATAGCGGTAAGTCGGTAAGAGACATCATAGATCGGACCATGTCCAACAGAGTAGGATTACGACGTTCGGACACACCATTACGCTGAGGTGTTCCGGGCGGTGTCAATTGTGAAACAATTCCACAGTTCCTTAGGTGCGTGCCAAATTCGTGACTTAAATATTCACCCCCACGATCCGATCGTAAGAACTTTATTTTTCTGTCACGTTGATTCTCAACCTCATTCTAAAATTCCTTGAACTTTTCAAAGGTCTCTGACTTGTGTTTCATCAAGTAGACATACCCATATCTACTTAAGTCATCTGTGAGGGTGAGAACATAACGATAGACTCTGCGAGCTTCAACACTCATTGGACCGCACACATCGGTATGTATGATTTCCAATAAGTTGGTCGCTCGCTCCATTGTTCCGGAGAACGGAGTCTTGGTCATCTTGCCCAAGAGGCATGGTTCGCACGTGTCAAATGATTCATAATCAAGAGACTCTAGAAGTCCATCTGCATGGAGCTTCTTCATACGTTTGACGCCAATATGACAAAGGCAGCAATGCCACAAGTATGTGGGACTATCATTATCAACTTTACATCTTTTGGCATTCACGCTATGAATATGTGTAACATCACGTTCGAGATTAATCAAGAATAAACCATTGACCAGCGGGGCATGGCCATAAAACATATCTCTCATATAAATAGAACAACCATTATTCTCGGATTTAAATGAGTAGCCATCTCGCATTAAACGAGATCCATATACAATGTTCATGCTCAAAGCTGGTACTAAATAACAATTATTAAGGTTTAAAACTAATCCCGAGGGTAGATGTAGAGGTAGCGTGCCAACGGCGATCACATCGACCTTGGAACCATTCCCGACGCGCATCGTCACCTCGTCCTTCGCCAGTCTCCGCTTATTCCGCAGCTCCTGCTTTGAGTTACAAATGTGAGCAACTGCACTGGTATCAAATACCCAGGAGCTACTACGAGCGCTGGTAAGGTACACATCAATAACATGTATATCATATATACCTTTGACGTTGCCGACCTTCTTATCTGCTAAGTATTTGGGGCAGTTCCGCTTCCAGTGACCCGTTCCCTTGCAATAAAAGCACTCAGTCTCAGGCTTGGGTCCATTCTTTGGCTTCTTCCCGGCAACTGGCTTACCGGGCGCGGCAACTCCTTTGCCGTCCTTCTTGAAGTTCTTTTTACCCTTGCCTTTCTTGAACTTAGTGGTTTTATTCACCATCAACACTTGATGTTCTTTCTTGATATCCACCTCCGCTGATTTCAACATTGAATACACCTCGGGAATGGACTTCTCCATCCCTTGCATATTGAAGTTCATCACGAAGCTCTTGTAGCTAGGTGGGAGCGACTGAAGGATTCTGTCAACGACCGCTTCGTCTGGGAGATTGATTCCCAACTAAGACAAGCGATTGTGCAACCCAGACAATTTGAGTATGTGCTCGCAGACAGAACTGTTCTCCTCCATCTTACAACTGTAGAATGCGTCGGAGACGTCATATCTCTCGACTCGGGCATGAGCTTGGAAAACCATTTTCAGCTCTTGGAACATCTCATATGCCCCGTGGTGCTCAAAACGCTTTTGGAGCCCCGATTCTAAGCTGTAAGGCATGCCGCACTGAACCAGGGAGTAATCATCACAACGTGACTGCCAGGCAGTCATAACGTCTTGGGCTGCCGGGAAAACGGGTGCATCACCTAGCGGTGCTTCAAGGACATATGATTTCTTGGCAGCTATGAGGATAATCCTCAAGTTACGGACCCAATCCGTATAGTTGCTACCATCGTCTTTCAGCTTGGTTTTCTCTAGGAACGCGTTGAAGTTGAGGGCAACATGAGCGTGGGCCATTTGATCTACAAGACATATTGTAAAGATTTTAGACTAAGTTCATGACAATTAAGTTCACCTAAACAAATTTAATGAACTCCCACTCAGATAGACATCTCTCTAGTCATCTAAGTGATACATGATCCGAATCAACTAGGCCGTGTCCGATCATCACGTGAGACGGACTAGTCATCAACGGTGAACATCTTCATGTTGATCGTATCTTCTATACGACTCATGTTCGACCTTTCGGTCTTCCGTGTTCCGAGGCCATGTCTGTACATGCTAGGCTCGTCATGTAAACCCTAAGTGTATTGCGTGTGTAAATCCGGCTTACACCCATTGTATGCGAACATTAGAGCCTATCACACCCGATCATCACGTGGTGCTTCAGAACAACGATCCTTAGCAATGATGTACAGATAGGGGGAACACAATTCTTGAAATTTTAGTGAGAGATCATCTTATTTACTACCGTCGTTCTAAGCAAATAAGATGTAATAAACATGATAAGCATCACATGCAATCAAAAAGTGACATGATATGGCCAATATCATCTTGCTCCTTTGATCTTCATCTTCGGGGCTCCATGATCATCATCGTCACCGGCATGACACCATGATCTCCATCATCATGATCTCCATCATCGTGTCTTCATGAAGTCGTCTCGCCAAATATTACTTCTACTACTATGGCTAACGTTTAGCAATAAAGTAAAGTAATTACATGGCGATATTCAGTGACACGCATGTCATACAATAAATAAGACAACTCCTATGGCTCCTGCCGGTTGTCATTCTCATCGACATGCAAGTCGTGATTCCTATTACATAAACATGATCAATCTCATACATACATATATCATTCATCACATCTTTTGGCCATATCACATCGCACGGCACATGCTGCAAGAACAAGTTAGATGCCCTCTAATTGTTGTTGCAAGTTTTACGTGGCTGCTATAGGTTTCTAGCAAGAACGTTTCTTACCTATGCAAAAACCACAACGTGATATGCCAATTTCTATTTACCCTTCATAAGGACCCTTTTCATCGAATCCGATCCGACTAAAGTGGGAGAGACTGTCACCCGCTAGCCACCTTATGCAACTAGTGCATGTCAGTCGGTGGAACCTATCTCACGTAAGCATACGTGTAAGGTCGGTCTGGGCCACTTCATTCCACAATACCGCCGAATGAAGATTAGACTAGTAGCGGCAAGAGAATTGAACAAATCTACGCCCACAACTGCTTTGTGTTCTACTCGTGCAAGATACTACGCAAAGACCTAGCTCAGATGCACTGTTGGGGAACGTAGCAGAATTCAAAAAAAATCTACGCTTCACCAAGATCAGTCTAAGGAGTCATCTAGCAACAAGGGAGAAAGGAGTGCATCTACATACCCTTGTAGATCGCGAGCGGAAGCGTTCAAGAGAACGTGGATGATGGAGTCGTACTCGTCGTGATCCAAATCACCAATGATCCCAGCGCCGAATGGACGGCACCTTCGTGTTCACCACACGTACGGTGCAGCGACGTCTCCTCCTTCTTGATCCAACAAGGGGGGGAGGAGAGGTTGATGGAGATCCAGCAGCACGACGGTGTGGTGGTGGATGCAACAGTATTTCAGCAGGGCTTCGCCAAGCGCTGCGGGAGGAGGGAGAGGTGTAACGGGAGGGAGAGGGAGGCGCCAGGGGCAAGGGTGCGGCTGCCCTCCCTCCCCCCACTATATATAGGGGCCCAGGGGGGCGCCGGCCCTAGGAGATCCAATCTCCTAGGGGGGCGCCGGCCTAAGGGGGGGAACTTGCCCCCCAAGGCATGTGGGGCGCCCCCACCCCTAGGGTTCCCAACCCTAGGCGTAGGGGGAAAGCCCAAGGGGGGCGCACCAGCCGACTATGGGCTGTTTCCCCTCCCCCTTCGGCCCATGGGGCCCTCCGGGATAGGTGGACCCCCGGGACCCTACCGGTGGTCCCGGTACACTATCGGTGACCCCCAAAACTCTCCTGATGGCTGAAACTGGACTTCCTATATATAATTCTTTACCTCCGGACCATTCCGGAACTCCTCGTGACATCCGGGATCTCATCCGGGACTCCGAACAACATTCAGGTTACCGCATGCATATATTTCTATAACCCTAGCGTCACCGAACCTTAAGTGTGTAGACCCTACGGGTTCGGGAGACACGCAGACATGACCGAGACGACTCTCCGGTCAATAACCAACAGAGGGACCTGGATACCCATGTTGGTTCCTACATGTTCCTCGATGATCTCATCGGATGAACCACGATGTCAAGGATTCACTCAATCCCGTATGCTATTCCCTTTGTCTATCAGTATAGTACTTGCCTGAGATTCGATCGTCGGTATATCGATACCTTGTTCAATCTCGTCATGGCAAGTCTCTTTACTCGTTCCATAATACATCATCCCGTGACCAAAACCTTAGTCACATTGAGCTCATTCTGATGATGTCTTACCGAGTGGGCCCAGAGATACCTCTCCGTCATACGGAGTGACAAATCCCAGTCTCGGTTCGTGCCAACTCAACAGATACTTTCGGAGATACCCGTTGCGTACCTTTATAGCCACCCAGTTATGTTGTGACGTTTGGCACACCCAAAGTATTCCTACAGTAACCGAGAGTTGCACAACCTCATGGTCTGTAACACTCCAAATTTTTGGATTTGTTTCCTTCAAAACTTTTTGGTCTTTTGGAAGGGGGATATTTGATCTTCTCTTAAAACCCCTTTCTAAAAAAAAACGTTTCTGGCAAAAGTTTGTGTGTCCTTCTCAAACTTGATTCTGGTCTTGAAGGTTTTCTACTGGTGTTAGCTCAACACAAGTTATTTTCAAAAGGGTTTTGTTTGACTTCCATTCATGAAAAAAACCATCATATAAGAACCATGGACTTGTCTTCCCCATTCAATTTTTTTCTCTTGCCATGACACCCAATGAAAGGCTTTCTCTCCAAAACCTCCTTTCCACCTTGAAACAAGTCTCTCATCAATTCCAATAGGTTTCAACCTCATTGGGATTTTTCTTCTAATTATTTTATACCAAAAACCATTTCTATCTTTTAAATTGAACCTTGGTGATTTACAAAGGAACCACCATTTCCATTTTGATTTTTGATTCCAAACCAACTCCCCTGGCTAGTCCTTAGTACCCACAACCTAGATCCATCTTGTTTCACTGGTCCACAGTTCAAAATTTTCAAATTTCATTTGCTGCAAGTTTGGACCAGATTTGTCAATTTTGGTGAAATTCATATTTTCTCTCTTCCTGAAAATTTGTGAAAATTCAGGCAGCCTCTAGATGCATCAAGAGGCCACCTCACCAAATATCAGCTCCAGAAAGATTTTTCACATGCCAAAAACATTTCATCGAACACCTGGCGTGCACTGTTTCTGTCAAATTCAGAAATTCAGTGATTCAGTTTTGCTGTCAGTGTCATTTCTTCAGAGTCGCAACGTCAATCTTGCCAGTGCCCGCTCTGGCGTGATGCTCACTGCTCCTCTCGCTTATCCTGAGCGCCGCACACTCGCTTGGCTGGTTGCTGGCGTCGGTGGCACCATGGCCCGCCTGCGCCGGTGTCTTTCGCGGCGGCAGAGCCACCTATGGTGGCCGACAGGCGCCCGCCCTGCAGAACAGCGCCGTCCGGCACCGCCCTGACCACCAGAGGCCTCCGCGTGGCCATCCCCTCCTCTGCACACGCCGCAGCACCGTCGCCGGGGCCTGGCAACCACAGGGCGCGCTCTCTGCCGCCGACGTGCCCGTGAGCCGTCCCGTCGAGGACGTAGAGTAGCGCCCAAGTTTGGCCAAGATCAGCCTCTGAATGGAACTAGTAGACCCGCACGTTGATGCCCAACCACCTAAAGACCCCGTTCTGCCACTGCCCTGCCGTAATCATCACCAGAGTTATCCCGTTCACGGCAACCGCCTCGGATCTGCTATAAAAGGGGTCCTCGAGCTCGCCTTCGAGACTGCGCCACACCTCCACTTCACCAGAGCCCCGCCTAACCACTGGAAGAGCCTCGAGGGGCCCTTCTTCCCCAACTTCGGCCGCCTCGGTCCGCTTTGGGCTCCGGCAGCTTCCTCTCTGGTGAGTGCTCCCCCACCGCCCTAGCTTGCCAGTAGTCTCCTGACATCCCTAGGCGACTAACCCTCGCTCCAATTTGACCCCAGCAGCTCTCTCCGACGAGACCCACGACCACCTAAACCGCCGTCCGTCGTAGACAAGGTCGCCGTCGACGTGGTGCTCGCCGACGTCCAACTCCACCACCCACCGACGCGGAAGAGCACCAGGAACACGTAGGTACTACCCACTCCCTCTACCACGCCGTGGGTCGGTGCCGGCGACCACCGCAGCTCTCTCGCGCCGGCGTGACTCTGTTTACTAGTTCCAAACCTGACGAGTGGGACCCCCTCGTCAGTCTCTCAATCTCATTCGAATCGTTTTTCTGGAAGGCGCCTTCGGGCAAAGTACGTCTTCCCTATTCAGCTGGCGTACTGCGTACCGAATCGTTTTCTGTTTTTATATTCAGCCCCTGGAAACTTTCTGTTTCATTACAAACAAGTCCCTAGACAGAAACTTTAATAACTTTTAAACAAAAGATGATTTTGAGTTGATTCTTTTTCTGTCCTCTTTAGTTTTCTTCCTAGTTTTTTATCATATTTATTTGAAAAATATTTGGGACAACTTCTATACACGCACGGTATTTATGTTAGTGCCCGTTTTATTTGTATACGTAGATACCGAAGGAAGTGACGGAGCCGCAAACTTCACCGAGTTAGACTCCGACTTCTCCGAACCAGGCAAGCATGTTTGAACCTTTGATATGATGAGTGTGTTGCATGTTTGCGTGAGTAGCTCTTCTGCATAGCATGGTTATATAAGCATTTATGGATGATATATTTCATGCAAGCAAGATTTGAGAGAGCCCCGAAAGATGATGATGAACCACCCTGATCATGTGGTGACATGATGGGTTGTGGGCTGGTATTGTTGGAGCATGCCAGTCAACTATTAACTCTAGTATCAACATGGATCAAATCATGATTCCGTTCATCTCCTTTTTGGTACTGTCACATGCCTTCTGCAAAGATTACGGTTTAGTCAGTTCCAAACCTCTTTCCGTGTACACACCAAATAGAGGGGCCGGGATGAGGGTTCCATGGCCCTGGATTAAAGCCTGTCATCCGTTCAGGGGGCATGGGTGTTTCCGGTTGGGACCGAGAGGGGGCGCCCCTTAGAGCGTGCGATAAAAATTTGATCCCATGCTATTCGAGGTTGTAGCCTCACCGTCTTAAAGTTTTTCGTGAGTGTTGTCTCAGGTGATTCCGGGCAGCAGGATGTGAAATGGGTGTGTACTGGTTAGTTGTGTTTCAGCTAAAACACCGTAGATGGAACTAGTCCTTGTGGCTAGTGAAATCCGTTGGCTGTGATTTAAGAGTACAAACTCTGCAGAGTCAAAAATCTTCCGAGTAGCCATGCCTATGGCTTAGTGTCAATCTCCGTGTCCACCCCAGTGTCCGTCTCGGTTAATTTATGATAATGATGATCTAGTCAAGAGTCATTTTGGTAGATGAACTAACCAGTTATTTCTGCATTGATTAATCCCTTGAAATAATTTACCGTTATACCAAAGATTGTTACAAGCCCTTTATGTGATGTCACTCAGACGTCCGACTGTGGCATTCTTGTTATTTACTTTTGAATATAAGCCCTTTATGTGATGTCGCTTAGACATCTGACTGTGGCATTCTTGTTATTTATTTTTGTTATAAGCCCTTTATGTGATGTCGCTCAGACGTCCGACTGTGGCATTTTTGTTATTTACTTTTGAATATAAGCCCTTTATGTGATGTCGCTCATACGTC
>LR738709.1:628678677-628706467 GCA_902687465.1 Secale cereale | reverse complement strand
TTTTGTGATGTCGCTCAGACGTCCGACTGTGGCATTCTTGTTATTTATTTTTGTTATAAGCCCTTTATGTGATGTCGCTCAGACGTCCCACTGTGGCATTCTTGTTATTTATTTTTGTTATAAGCCCTTTATGTGATGTCGCACAGACGTCCGACTGTGGCATGTGTTTATTCATTTTTCCTCACGAGGCATCGCTCAGACACGCGAAATGGTTTTCTTTTAATTCTCTTTGGGGATTTTGGGAGGACTACCACCCGACTTCCATTTTTACTTTGCAGCGAAAATTATATTATTCGGGTACATATTGCTAGTTTGCTCATATGCATCATGTTTTCATTTATTATATCTTATTTCCGAACTATCTTGCGAGTACATTCAAAGTACTCACCTGGCTTGTTGATTTGGTCAGATGTTGACGAAGGCGATCTCATGGATGAAGAGTTCGATAGCGAGTCCGACATCTAGTGGAGTCCCAGTCAGTCCCTTGCGATCCTGGAGTTGATCACTGTTTTATAACCGCTTCTGCCAACCACCAAATAAATTCATCTGGTCTCACTCTGACACTCGATGAACTGTAAGATATTGGAGTCATGTCACCCACTATACTGTGACATATCCACCACCTCCTTTTATTACGTGTTAGTAGATTATGCCACCCTACCATTGTGCCATATCCACCCTTATGTATTATATCGGCGTGCTTGTAATAAATCGTTGAGCAACCTCAGCTCAAACATGTATAATATTCAGTACTCTGGAATTCTGTATCAAACATTTATCTGCCAGTGAGAAGTATTCTCCTGTACTGGTTCGACAAAAAGGTCGGTTCTCTCGGTAAATATTTTACTGGAAAACCAGTCCTGACAACCTTGGTACCAGAGCCAGGCTGACTGTAGGAAGCCACTAGGTGCGATCGCTAATCGGTTATTAGCATATTGAGCTCTATTTCAGCATTTTTACATCTGTAGCAATTTTCTGTTAGTCGTCATAAATTTATGATTTGACTATTTGGAATTTTTGTCTACTTTTGTAGATGGCCAGCAATGACTGTGATCCACAAGTGTTCGCCAACATCCCTGAGGGGTTTATCAAGCTCCTCGTCGCCATCACCAAGGTCGCGATCGGGCCATCGACTCGTCCAGAGTTCACACTCTACCGGCACAAGATCAGCGACAGCATGTCGATGCACCCGGCCGCGGTGCAATTCAAGGGAGGGCGTTCTGAAGCACGCCGCTTCCGATTTGTGGGCAGGGCCATGCCTACGGAGAGGCATGCCATGCAGATGGCTGCCCGTGAGGCGATAGCTCGTCTATGGGATGCTCTTCCTTCGATGAAGACTCGTCGCTACCGTTACCTCCCCTGCCACGTACCTTACACATGCCACTATGCGTTTGCTTGCGCAAGGGGAGAACGTGATGAAGCCATCGAATCATTGGTTGAGTACCTCAAGGCTCTTGAGGCAACCTTTGATAATCTTGTGGACGACTTGGTGGCTGCTCGTTTGGACTTAGTTCAGAGCGGTTCCGCCAACAGGAGGGAGCTTCTCCATACTTCACCACCACTGACATTTGTCTCGTCCTCAGCATCTTATGCACCGGCCATCTTAGCCACCGCTCGCCGCCTACCTACAACTGAGGAGTTTGACCAGGTCATTGCTCCTACTCCAGTCAGAGCTGCACCACCTGCCGCGCCCGCACCAACTCCTCGAACCAGTATTCCACGCCTGGAACCTATTAGTGAGGAGGAGGTTGAGTCCCCATCGCCACTGGGTCTTACCCTCGGCAGGCCAAGGGAAGTCTTCAACATCTCCGACTAGTACGCTTGTCTGCGACGCGTTGTGTTCGCTTGTATGATATGTTTTATATGTAAAATAGGTTGATGGGAAGTAGTCTGTTTGCGCATCATGTAGGAACTTGGAAAAGTGCACTAGCATGAATAACATGTCAGGAATGTGTACGTGCATCCTGAGTGATGTATTGTATAATTACGACTCGCGTGTAAGATGTGTACTAAGCGGTCCTTCTCCATGCGCAATCAAGTTCTTTATTTAAAAATCTTTGGAGCTTGTGTTTTTGCTGCATTTGCAAAATCATTGGTTTATTTTTTGCCGCTCAGTTTTTCTCATGAATTCTGCAATAATACCCCAGAGTGGAAAATGACTCGTCCCTGGACACGTTCCATGCCAAGTCCGCCAGAGGAAAATTATGGTACCCAGACAAGTAACAATTTCACGCAGGGGCAGTCAAGTCAGCAGGGCAGTGAAGCAGCATTTTCTCAAGTAGGCCGCCTTTACGAGCAAAGCCAGCAGCATCATCAAGAAATGATGAACCATGTTATCAATATGGGGAATCACCGTGAGCCACACCAGCAGCATTCTAAATTGTCTGAATTACAGAAGACACGTCCGCCAACATTTTCTCACACTGACAGACCTCTTGAGGCTGATGATTAGCTTCGAGACATTGAAAGGAAATTGATTATTGCACAATGTTCAGATCGTGAGAAGGTACTTTATGCACCACACTATCTTACTGGAGCAGCTCCATCATGGTGGGAAAATTTTCTGCATTTGCACCCCAATGAAAATGATATCACTTGGGAGAATATTAAAGAAGGCTTTCGTGGGGCGCACATCCCTAGAAGCATTATGAAGATCAAGAAAAGGGAGTTTGATGACCTCAAGCAAAGGGGCATGACAGTGACCGAGTACAACAGCCAGTTTACTCAATTATCTCGTTATGCCAACGAAGAGCGTATGACTGAAAATAAGAAGATGGAAAAATTCCTGGACGGTCTAGCACCAGCACTTAAATGCCAGCTAGTCGTACATACTTTTCCAGATTTCAAGAAACTTGTGGACAAGGCTATTACTTTGGAAAATGAGCGTCGCAGCCTGGAAGATGTTCGCAAGCGAAAAAGGGATAAGACTACCCACACTCGCAACAACCGGAATAAGATTAATTTTCAGAAAAATAGGGCGAACAAATCCATGACCAATGACACGCGTCCGAACAAAAATTTTAATGCAAGGGACAAGGATTTCATGTATTGCCCAGGTGTTACTTGCTACACTTGTGGAGAAGAGGGACACTATGCCAAACAGTGCCCAAAACCAAGGAACTCGACCCCGAAGCCGAACAACAATGGAAATAATTCAGCGCCCAAGCGTAACAACTTCAACCCCAATAACAACCACAAGAGAGGCCACCTGAACCATGTGACCAAGGAGCAAGCACAGGATGCCCCGGATATCGTACTCGGTTCGTTCCCTGTCAACACAATAGCTGCCACGGTTTTGTTTGATTCTGGAGCTTCTCATTCAAATTTCGAAGAACTTTGCTTTGCAACATGATTTTTCGATGCTTCCCTTGGGAAAATCAATGACCATCAAGTCCCCCGGGAGTAAGCAGATTACTCAGAATTACTGCCAAGGTGTAACTATTGAGATTGAAGGATTAAAGTTTCACGCAAACCTCATCGTGTTGGAAAACAAGGGACTGGATGTTATCCTGGGTATGGACTGGCTAACCACCAACAAAGGATTTATCAACTGCTTCAACTGAACTGTGATTCTTACTCATCATCACGGAAAGACGATAAGAGTCACAGCTCAAGAAAGACCAGTATCGCGGTAACCAAAATTGAACAAGGTAGACACTTCTGAGTTAAGCAAGGTTCAAGTAGTATGTGAGTTTCCGGACGTATTTCCCGAAGAACTGCCAGGCATGCCACCAGACAGAGAAATAGAATTCATCATTGAGCTAGCACCTGGAACCACCCCCATTTACAAGAAACCATACAGAATGGCACCGTCCGAATTGGTTGAACTAAAGAAGCAAATAAAGGAATTACCGGACAAAGGATTTATATGGGACAACTCCTCACCTTGGGGTTCGCCGGTATTATTTGCCAAAAAGAAGGATGGGACTATGAGATTGTGTATAGACTACCGAGCGCTCAACATGGTCACTATCAAGAACAAATATCCGATGCCACGGATAAATGATTTATTTGACCAGCTCGCTCAAGCCAAGGTTTTCTCAAAAATTGATTTAAGGTCGGGTTATCATCAATTAAAAGTACAGACAGAAGATATCCCGAAAACAGCATTCACCTCCAGATACGGACTATATGAATTTACAGTAATGCCATTTAGACTGACCAACGCCCCCGCATAATTTGTCCATCTCATGAAGAAAGTATTTATGAAATTTATGGACAAATTTGTTGTGGTATTTATTGATGATATCCTGGTATATTCAAAGACGCCAGAAGAACATGCCGAACATCTCCGAATTGTACTGGGAGAATTAAGGAAACATGAACTCTACGCCAAATTCAGTAAATGTGAATTTTGGGTAAGACAGGTTGGTTTTCTAGGCCACATATTGACACAAGAAGGAGTTGTTGTGGACCCGAAAAAGTCAAGGCCGTACTTGGTTGGAAGCCACTTTCCAATGTAACAGATGTACGCAGTTTCCTCGAAATGGCTGGATATTACCGAAGGTTTATAGAGGGATTTTCCACCATAGCCAAACCAATGACACAGTTACTCAAGAAGGATAAGAAATTCATATGGACTAAAGCTTGTGAGAAAAGCTTCCAAGAACTCAAAAATAAATTAACAACAACCCCAGTATTGGTCGTACCGGACATACACAAAAGTTTTGAAGTATATTTCGACGCATCCCGGAAAGGCCTCGGATGCGTACTAATGCAAGAAGGCAAGGTAGTCGCATACGCTTCCCGGCAACTACGGAAACATGAAGAAAATTATCCTACTCACGACTTGGAATTGGCAGCAGTCGTTCATGCACTCAAAGAGTGGAGGCACTTTTTGCTTGGGAATCGTTGTGAAATATATACGGACCATAAGAGCCTCAGATATATTTTCACACAACCAGAACTCAATTTACGGCAATGACGCTGGTTGGAACTAGTGAAAGATTATGACGTTGGCATTCACTATCACCCAGGAAAGGCAAACGTAGTGGCAGATGCTCTCAGCCGTAACCCCAGCTCGGATAACGGCAGCCTACAAAACTTGAGACCCGAGTTTCAGCAGGAATTCGCCAAGCTCAACTTGATGATGGTCACCGAAGGCGAAGTGTCAAATACGGAAATACGACCTACACTAATAGAACAAATTAAGAAGACTCAGCATGGACACCCCAGCATTGAAGGCATAAAAAGAAAAGTGAGTCAGGGCAAGGCCTCAGAATTTGCCATAGACAGTGAGGGAATATTATGGTTCGGAGACAGGCTTTGCGTACCCAATAACGAAGACCTCAAATAGCAAATTCTAACAGAGAGCCACACTGCTCCATATTCAATTCACCCCGGAGGGACCAAAATGTACAAGGACATTCAGGAAAGGTTTTGGTGGCACGGTATGAAGAGTTGATATAGCCACATACATTGCATGTTGTGATTCATGTCAATGCATTAAAGCCGAGCACCAAAAACCCGCAGGACTGTTACAGCCAAACAAGATACCTGAGTGGAAATGGGACGATATTGGAATGGATTTTATTGTTGGACTACCATGGTCACAGCACGGAAATGATGCCATATGGGTCATCACAGATAGGCTAACTAAGGTGGCACACTTCATCCCAGTCAAGACAACCCACACCACCCAGAAGCTTGCCAAACTTTACCTCGCCCGTATAGTATGCCTACATGGAGTCCCAAAGACTATAATATCCGACAGAGGCACTCAGTTCGTCTCCAAATTTCGGGATCATTTACAGCAAGCCCTGGGAACGCAACTAGTATTCTATTCAGTACAGCTTATCACCCCCAGACTGCAGGACAAACTGAACGGGTAAATCAAATTCTAGAAGACATGCTGAGGGCATGTGTTCTCACCTATGGGACCAGTTGGGAAGCAAGCTTGCCGTATGCCGAGTTCGCATACAACAATAGTTACCAAGCCAGTCTGAAAATGGCACCTTTCGAAGCCTTGTACGGACGAAGATGCCGTACCCCATTAAACTGGTCAGAAATAGGGGACAGTCATATCTTCGGCCCAGACATGCTCAAGGAAGCTGAGGAGAAACTTAGACTAATACGGGATCGACTCAAGATAGCCCAAAGCCGACAGAAGAGTTATTACGATCAAAAACATCGTGAAGTCAGTTTTGAACCCGGTGAAAACGTGTATCTACGTGTATCTCCTATGAGGGGCCTGCAATGATTCAAAGTCAAAGGAAAGCTAGCACCACGATTTATCGGACCCTTTCGTATAGTTGCACGGAGAGGCACAGTGGCCTACCAGTTGGACCTTCCCAAAGAACTATCAGACGTCCATGACGTGTTCCATATCTCACAGCTAAGGAAATGTGTAAGCAACCCGGAGAAGCATGTGTCGCATGAAAACCTGGATGTGCAACCAGACCTCACCTACCGGGAATGCCCAATAAAAATATTGGAGGAGTCTGAAAGAAGAACCCGTCAGAAGACAATTAAATTTCTCAAGGTTCAGTGGAGCAATCACACCGAGGAGGAGGCAACATGGGAAAGAGAGGATTTTCTTCGGACAGAGTACCCACACCTATTTGAGGATCAGCTGAAATCTCGGGGACGAGATTTTTCCTAATGGGGTAGGTGTTGTAACACTCCAAATTTTTGGATTTGTTTCCTTCAAAACTTTTTGTTCTTTTGGAAGGGGGATATTTGATCTTCTCTTAAAACCCCTTTCTAAAAATAATAAAAAAAACTTTTCTAGCAAAATTTTGTGTGTCCTTCTCAAACTTGATTCTGGTCTTGAAGGTTTTCTACTTGTGTTAGCTCAACACAAGTTATTTTCAAAAAGGGTTTTGTTTGACTATTTTTCCCTTCATGAAAAAAACCATCATATAAGAACCATGGACTTGTCTTCCCCATTCAATTTTTTTCTCTTGCCATGACACCCAATGAAAGGCTTTCTCTCCAAAACCTCCTTTCCACCTTGAAACAAGTCTCTCATCAATTCCAGTAGGTTTCAACCTCATTGGGATTTTTCTTCTAATTATTTTATACCAAAAACCATTTATGTCTTTTAAATTGAACCTTGGTGATTTACAAAGGAACCACCATTTCCATTTTGATTATTGATTCCAAACCAACTCCCCTGGCTAGTCCTTAGTACCCACAACCAAGATCCATCTTGTTTCACTGGTCCACAGTTCAAAATTTTCAAATTTCATTTGCTGCAAGTTTGGACCAGATTTGTCAATTTTGGTGAAATTCATATTTTCTCTCTTCCTAAAAATCTGTGAAAATTCAGGCAGTCTCTAGATGCATCAAAAGGCCACATCACCAAATATCAGCTCCAGAAAGATTTTTCACATGCCAAAAACATTTCATCGAACACCTGGCGTGCACTGTTTCTGTCAAATTCAGAAATTTAGTGATTCAGTTTTGCCGTTAGTGTCGTTTCTTCAGAGTCGCAGCGTCAATCTCGCCAGTACCCGCTCTGGCGCGATGCTCACTGCTCCTCTCGCTTATCCTGAGCGCCGCACGCTCGCTTGGCTGGTTGCTGGCGTCGGTGGCACCATGGCCCGCCTGCGCCGGCGTCTTCCGCGGCGGCAGAGCCACCTGTGGCGGCCGACAGGCGCCCGCCCTGCAGAACAGCGCCGTCCGGCACCGCCCCGACCACCAAAGGCCTCCGCGTGGCCATCCCCTCCTCTGCGCACGCCGCAGCACCGTTGCCGTGGCCTGGCAAGCACAGGGCGCACTCTCTGCCGCCGACGTGCCCGTGAGCCGTCCCATCGAGGACGTAGAGTAGCACCCAAGTTTGTCCAAGATCAGCCTCTGAATGGAACCAGTAGACCCGCACGTTGATGCCCAACCACCTAAAGACCCCGTTCTTCCACTGCCCCGCCATAATCATCACCGGAGTTATCCCGTTCACGGCAACCGCCTCAGATATGCTATAAAAGGGGTCCTCGAGCTCGCCTTCGAGACTGCGCCACACCTCCACTTCACCATAGCCCCGCCTAGCCACTGGAAGAGCCTCGAGGGGCCCTTCTTCCCCAACACCGGCCGCCTCGGTCCGCTTCAGGCTCCGACAGCTTCCTCTCTGGTGAGAGCTCCCCCACCGCCCTAGACTTGCCAGTAGTCTCCTGACATCCCTAGGCGACTAACCCCCGCTCCAATTTGACCCCAGCAGCTCTCTCTGACGAGACCCACGACCACCCGAACCGCCGTCCGCCGGAGACAAGGTCGCCGTCAACGTGGTGCTCGCCGACGTCCAACTCCACCACCCACCGACGCGGAAGAGCACCAGGAACACGTAGGTACCACCCACTCCCTCTACCTCCCCGTGGATCGGCGCCGGTGACCACCGCAGCTCTCTGGCGCCGGCGCGACTCTGTTTTCTATTTTCAAACCTGACGAGTGGGACCCCCTCGTCAGTCTCTCAATCTCATTAGAATCGTTTTTCTAGAAGGCGCCTTCGGGCAAAGTACGTCTTCCCTATTCAGCTGGCGTACTGCGTACCGAATCATTTTCTGTTTTTATATTCTAGCCCCTGGAAACTTTATGTTTCATTACAGACAAGTCCCTGGACAGAAACTTTAATAACTTTTAAACAAAAGATGATTTTGAGTTGATTCTTTTTCTGTCCTCTTTAGTTTTCTTCCTAGTTTTTTATCATATTTATTTGAAAAATATTTGGGACAACTTCTATACACGCACGGTATTTATTTTAGTGCCCGTTTTATTTGTATACGTAGATACCGAAGGAAGTGATGGAGCCGCAAACTTCACCGAGTTAGACTCTGACTTCTCCGAACCAGGCAAGCATGTTTGAACCTTTGATATGATGAGTGTGTTGCATGTTTGCTTGAGTAGCTCTTCTGCATAGCATGGTTATATAAGCATTTATGGATGATATATTTCATGCAAGCAAGCTTCGAGAGAGCCCCGAAAGATGATGATGAACCACCCTGATCATGTGGTGACATGATGGGTTGTGGGCTGGTATTGTTGGAGCATGCCAGTCAACTGTTAACTCTAGTATCAACGTGGATCAAATCATGATTCCGTTCGTCTCCTTTTTGGTACTGTCACATGCCTTCTGCAAAGATTACGGTTTAGTCAGTTGCAAACCTCTTTCCGTGTACACACCAAATAGAGGGGCCGGGATGAGGGTTCCATGGCCCTGGATTAAAGCCCGTCATCCGGTCAGGGGGCAAGGGTGTTTCCGGTTGGGCCCGACAGGGGGGCACCCCTTAGAGCGGGCGATAAAAATTTGATCCCATGCTATTCGAGGTTGTAGCCTCCCCGTCTTAAAGTTTTTCGTGAGTGTTGTCTCGGGTGATTCCGGGCAGCAGGATGTGAAATGGGTGTGTACTGGTTAGTTGTGTTTCTTCTAAAACACCGTAGACGAAACTAGTCCTTATGGCTAGTGAAATCTTCCGAGTAGCCATGCCTATGGCTTAGTGTCAATCTCCGTGTCCACCCCAGTGTCCGTCTCGGTTAATTTATGATAATGATGATCTAGTCAAGAGTCATTTTGGTAGATGAACTAACCAGTTATTTCTGCACTGATTGATCCCTTGAAATAATTTATCGTTATACCAAAGATTGTTACAAGCCCTTTATGTGATGTCGCTCAGACGTCCGACTGTGGCATTCTTGTTATTTACTTTTGAATAGAAGCCCTTTATGTGATGTTGCTCAGACGTCCGACTGTGGCATTCTTGTTATTTATTTTTGTTATAAGCCCTTTATGTGATGTCGCTCAGACATCCGACTGTGGCATTCTTGTTATTTACTTTTGAATATAAGCCATTTATGTGATGTCGCTCAGACGTCCGACTGTGGCATTCTTGTTATTTATTTTTGTTATAAGCCCTTTATGTGATGTCGCTCAGACGTCCGACTGTGGCATTCTTGTTATTTATTTTTGTTATAAGCCCTTTATGTGATGTCGCACAGACGTCCGACTATGGCATGTGTTTATTCATTTTTCCTCACGAGGCGTCGCTCAGACACTCGAATTGGTTTTCTTTTAATTCTCTTTGGGGATTTCGGGAGGACTACCGCCCGACTTCCATTTTTACTTTGCAGCGAAAATTATATTATTCGGGTACATATTGCTAGTTTGCTCATATGCATCATGTTTGCATTTATTATATCTTATGTCTGAACTGTCTTGCGAGTACATTCAAAGTACTCACCTGGCTTGTTGATTTGGCCAGATGTTGACGAAGGCGATCTCATGGATGAAGAGTTCGATAGCGAGTCCGACGTCTAGTGGAGTCCTAGTCAGCCCCTTGCGATCCTGGAGTTGATCACTGTTTTATAACCACTTCCGCCAACCACCAAATAAATTCATCGGGTCTCACTCCGACACTCGATGAACTGTAAGATATTGGAGTCATGTCACCCACTACAGTGTGACACATATCCACCACCTCCTTTTATTACGAGTTAGTAGATTATGCCACCCTACCATTGTGCCATATCCGCCCTTATGTATTATATCGGCGTGCTTGTAGAAAATCATTGAGCAACCTCAGCTCAACCATGTATAATATTCAGTACTCTCGAATTCTGTATCAAGGATTTATCTGCCAGTGAGAAGTATTCTCCTGTACTGGTTCGACAAAAAGGTCGGTTCTCTCGGTAAATATTTTACTGGAAAACCGTTCCTGACATGGTCTAAGGAAAAGATACTTGACATTGGAAAAGCTTTAGCATTACGAACTATACGATATTGTGCTAGACTTAGGATTGGGTCTTGTCCATCACATCATTCTCCTAATGATGTGATCTCGTTATCAATGACATCCAATGTCCATGGTCAGGAAACCATAACCATCTGTTGATCAACGAGCTAGTAACTAGAGGTTTACCAGGGACACGTTGTGGTCTATGTATTGACACATGTATCATTGTTTCCGGATAATAAAATTCAAGCATGAATAACAGACAATTATCATGAACAAGGAAATATAATAATAACCATTTTATTATAGCCTCTAGGGCATATTTCCAACATAATGAACATGCCGGAGAAGGCTAAAGATGGGCTGAAGGCAAGGAAAGACTTGGAAGATTTGAAGATCAGGAAAGATCTCCACCATAAAAAGTCGACGGAGGACACAGAGACAGAGATGGAGGAGGAGGAAAGGGGCAGAAAAGTCAACAAGAAGGAGGAGAATTATTGCCCCCCTTCTTGCTTCACCTTAAGTGCGAAGGAGATCGATCAACTCATCAAGTGCCTTATGGGAATCAAAGTCAGTTTCAATTAATGTAGGAAGATAAGCATATTTCTAGACCCCAAGAAGAAAAGGTTCAGCGGGATGAAGTCTCATCACTGTCACGTGATGATGACGCAGATACTCTCGGTGGCCATTAGAGGGATAATGGAGAAGCATGTCCATGACACGCTTACTGGTCTCTGCAACTTCTTCGACGGTATCTGGTACTTCTCAAGCTTGCGTTGTTTCCCTCAAAGAGGAAAGGGTGATGCAGCACATTAGCGTAAGTATTTCCCTCAGGTTTTGAGAACCAAGGTATCAATCCAGTAGGAGACCACGCGCGAGTCCCTCGCACCTGCACAAACAAATAAGAACCTTGCAACCAACGCGATAAAGGGTTGTCAATCCCTTCACGGCCACTTGCAAAAATGAGATTTGATAGATATAATAAGATAATATTTTTGATATAGATTAAAAGTAAAGATTGCTAAACAAAAGTAAAGTAGATAGTTGATGGAAGATTAATATGATGAAGATAGACCCGGGGGCCATAGGTTTCACTAGTGGCTTCTCTCATGAGAACATATTTCAACGATGGGTGAACGAATTACTGTCGAGCAATTGATAGAAAAGCGCATAGTTATGAGAATATCTAGGCATGCTCATTGTATATAGGCATCACGTCCGTGACAAGTAGACCGAAACGATTCTGCATCTACTACTATTACTCCACACATCGACCGCTATCCAGCATGCATCTAGAGTATTAAGTTCATAAGAAGATAGTAACGCCTTAAGCAAGATGACATGATGTAGATGGATAAACTCATGCAATATGATATAAACCCCATCTATTTATCCTCGATGGAAACAATACAATACGTGCCTTGCTGCCCCTGCTGTCACTGGGAAAGGACACCGCAATATTGAACCCAAAGCCATGCACTTCTCCCATTGCAAGAACTATAGATCTAGTAGGCCAAACCAAATCGTCAATTCGAAGAGACTTGCAAGGATATTTAAATCATGCATAAAAGATTTCAGAAAAGAATCCAATATTGTTCATAGATAATCTTGATCATAAACCCACAATTCATCGGATCTCGACAAACACACCAGAAAAAGAATTACATCGAATAGATCTCCACGAAGATCGTGGAGAACTTTGTATTGAGATCCAAAGAGAGAGAAGAAGCCATCTAGCTAATAACTATGGACCCGAAGGTCTGTGGTAAACTACTCACAACTCACCAGAGAAGCTATGGTGTTGATGTAGAAGCCCTCCGTGATCGATGCCCCCCCCGGTGGAGCACTGGAACAGGCCCCAAGATGGGATCTCACGGGAACAGAAGGCTGTGGAGGTGGAATTAGGGTATCGTGGTTCTCCTCGATAGTTTCAGGGTACGTAGGTATATATAGGAGGAAGAGGGACGTCAGGGGAGCAACAGGGGGCCCACGAGGATGGGGGGCGCGCCTACCCCCCGGGGCGCGCCCCTGCTCTCGTGGCCGCCTCTCTTGCTTCCTGGCGTGTACTCCAAGTCTTCTGTGTTGATATTGTTCCAAAAATAACTCTCCTGAAGGTTTCATTCCGTTTGGACTCCGTTTGATATTCCTTTTCTGCGAAACACTGAAATAGGCAAAAAAAACAACAATTTGCACTAGGCCTTGGGTTAGTAGGGTAGTCCCAAAAATAATATAAAAGTGCATAATATATCCCATTAAACATCCACAATAGAATATATAATAGCATGGAACAATACAAAATTATAGATACGTTGGAGACGTATCAAGCATCCCCAAGCTTAATTCCTGCTCAACCTCGAGTAGGTAAATGAGAAAAACAGAATTTTTCATGTGGAATGCTAACCAACATAATTCTCAATGTGATTTTCTTTATTGTGGCATGAATGTTCAGATCCGAAAGATTCAAGATAAAAGTTTATATTGACATAAGAATAATAATACTTCAAGCATACTAACAAACTAATCATGTCTTCTCAAAATAACATGGCCAAAGAAAGTTCAACCCTACAAAATCATATAGTTTGGATATGTCCATCTTCGTCACACACAAATACTCAAATCATGCACAACCCCAGTTTCAGCCAAGCAACAGTTTCATACTTTAATTTTTTTCATACTCTTTCAACCTTTACGCAATACATGAGCGTGAGCCATGGATATAGCACTATAGGTGGAATAGAGTGGTGGTTGTGGAGAAGAGAAAAGAGGAATATGGTCTGATGACCCACAAGTGTAGGGGATCTATCGTAGTCCTCTCGATAAGTAAGAGTGTCGAACCCAACGAGGAGCAGAAGGAAATGATAGGCAGTTTTTAGTATGGTATTTTCTGCAAGCATTGAAATTATAGGTAACAGATAGTTTTGTGATAAGGTAATTGGTAGCAAGTGACAAAAGGTAAAAGCAAATAAGGGGCAGCAAGGTGGACCAATCCTTTTTGTAGCAAAGGACAAGCCTGGAAAAACTCTTATATGAAGGAAAGCGCTCCCGAGGACACATGGGAATTATCGTCAAGCTACTTTTCATCACGATCATCAGATCCACGTTCGGCACTTTGGTAATTTGGTATGTGGGTGGACCGGTGCTTGGGTGCTGTCCTTACTTGGACAAGCCTCCCACTTATGGTTAACATCTAATGCAAGCATCCGCAACTACAAAAGAAGTATTAAGGTAAACCTAACCATAGCGTGAAACAAGTGGATCCACATGAGCCCCTTACGAAGCAACGCATAAACTAGGGTTTAAGCTTCTGTCACTCTGGCAACCCATCATCTACTTATTACTTCCCAATGCCTCCCTCTAGGCCCAAATAATGGTGAAGTGTCATGTAGTCGACGTTCACATGACACCACTAAAGGAGAGACAACTTACATCTCATCAAAATATCGAACGAATACCAAATTCACATGACTACTAATAGCAAGACTTCTCCCATGTCCTCAGGAACAAAATTAACTACTCACAAGACATAATAATGTTCATGAGCAGAGGGGTATTAATATGCATAATGGATCTGAACATATGATCTTCCACTAAATAAACCAACTAGCATCAACTTAAAGGAGTAATCAACACGACTAGCAACCCACAGGTACCAATCTGATGTTTGGGAACAAAGATTGGATACAAGAGATGAACTAGGGTTTGAGAGGAGATGGTGCTGATGAAGATGTTGATGAAGATAGCCCCCCTAAGATGGGAGAGTTGTTGGTGATGACGGCGGTGACGATTTCCCCCTCCCGGAGGAAAGTATCCCTGGCAGAACAGCTCTACCGGAGCCCTAGATTGGTTTCCACCAAGGTTCCGCCTCAAGACGACGACGTATGGTCCCGAAAGCCTCCTTATGATTTTTTCCAGGTCAAAGCACCTCATATAGGAGAAGATGGGCATCGGGGGCCCATCGGGGGGCCCACGAGGCAGGGGGCGCGCCTAGAGAGGGGGGGGGCGCCACCCACCCTCGTGCACAGCTGGTGGCCCCCCTGGTGATCTTCTTTTGCCAGATATTTTTTATATTTTCTAAAACGGTGTCCTGTGAAGTTTCGGGCCTTTTTGAGTTGTGCAGAATAGGTTTCCAGAGTTTGCTTCTTTTCCAGCCCAGAATTCCAGTTGCCGGCATTCTCCCTCTTCATGTAAACCTTGTAAAATAAGAGAGAAAAGGCATAAGTATTGTGACATAACGTGTAATAACAGCCCATAAAGCAATAAATATCAACATGTAAGCATGATGCAAAATGGACGTATCAACTCCCCCAAGCTTAGACCTCGCTTGTCCTCAAGCGAAAGCCGATATCGAAAAATATGTCCACATGTTTAGAGATAGAGGTGTCGATAAAAATAAAATATGGACATGAGGGCATCATGATCATTCCCATAATAGCAACACATATGTATATATTGTCATATGATTCTTATGCTAAAGTAACAATTCATTCACAATATCAGGCATGAATCATAAACTTCATTGAAAACCAACAAACTCTGATCTCGGTCATTGAAGCAATTGCAATTGATCGTAACATTGGAAGGAGTCAACATAAGAGCTTTTCAGCAAGCCTACATACTCAACTAACATATAGTCTTTCACAATTGCTCTCACTCACGCAATACTTATGGTTATGGAGTTTTAATTGGACACAGAGAAAGATAGGGGCTTATGGTGTTGCCTCCCAACCATTTACCTCAAGAGGAATTTCAACAGTAATAGACCATGAAAACTTACATCCAAGTGGGTATATATGCCAGGATCTTTCCAACGCGATGTGCTTGCCAAAGGATAAAATGTAAAAAGGAAAGGTGATTTTCACCTAGACTCTTATAAGGCAAGAATAATAGATAGGCCCTTCGCATAGGGAAGCAGAGGTTGTCATGTGTTTTTTTATGGTTGGATGCACAAAGTCTTAGCACAGAAGAACATCACTTTATATTGCCACTTGTGATGAGGACCTTTATTATGCAGTTCGTCGCTTTTATTACTTCCATATCACAAGATCGTATAAAGCTTATTTCCTCCACACTAATAAATCATACATATTTTAGCGAGTTTACAACATGACAACTTACTTGGAAGGATCTTTCTCAATCCATAGGTAGGTATGGTGGACTCTCATGGCAAAACTGGGTTTAAGGATGTATGGAAGCACAAGTAGTATCTCTACTTAGTGCGAGGAGTTTTGGCTAGCATGAGGGGGAAAGGCAAGTTCAACATGTTGGATGATCCATGACAATATACTTTATTTTAGATATAAGAAAACAAGACCCATTATGTTGTCTTCCTTGTCCAACATCAACCCTTTAGCATGTCATATTTTAATGAGTGCTCACAATCATAAAAGATGTCCAAGATAGTGTATTTGTATGTGAAGCCTCTCTTTCTTTATTACTTCCTATTAAATGCAACGATGACCAAGACTATGCTTGTCAACTCCCAATAACTTTTATTCATCATACTCTTTATATGTGAGGTCATTACTTCCCATAAGATCAATATGATCTCTTGGATACTTTTTATATTTAGTTTTATTCTATCATGACCAAAGTGAGGAAATCAAGCTGTCGGTGTACTAAAGTAGGGGTACCTTAGTATCCCGACTTGTGCACGGGCAGTAGCAGCGTCCCGTGGTCTGGCTCACCACGCGCCCGCCAAAGCCCGCTCTGGACCCCTTTGAAGCCATTCAAGAACAAAGTATACAAGTCAGAAGATCAAGGCCCCGGCAAGAGGAGCTTGCCGGGAAGGCTGCTCCAACCACAAGACCACTCTATTCTCACAAGACCCTGGCAAGAGGAGCTTGCCAGGAAGGCCAAAGAATAACACTTCAGAAGATATATCGTGGCGCATCGTGCGCCCCGGCAGAGCCCGGAGAGCGACAAGCTTCCGGGCCCGGCAAGGTAGCAACCCCGGCAAGGTGCTTGCCAGGGGAGGCCTACACTGTGTGCCTGCGCTCCAGCTCATCTGGCCACGCGTCGCCCTGGGGCCCTTCCAGGGGCACGTGGCAGATGGCTGTGCAGCCTGGGGTACACGGTGGCGAGCCGCGGTGACGAGGCCGTCGTCGTGGCGAACGGAGACGCCCGGGCGGGCGCTTTTGGGATGACGGCGACGGGCATTCAATGCCCTTGTCCCCCACCGTCTGGGTTAGGTATAGATCACTGTTCATGCACTGTTCCGTCTACCACCAATTTTACACTTTTACCCTCCTCTACGTTGACACCTGTCGGTGACCCCTTTGAGCTATAAAAGGAGGCCCATGCACAACGTAGAGGGGGTTCGATCCCAGAAACTCGATCACTCCTTCGCTCGGTGTAGCTAGTACTGTAGATCTTCAAGCTCCCGAGCCCAAGAACTTAATACAACCAAGGCATGAGTAGGGTTTTACGCATCCTTGCGGCCCGAACCTGGGTAAACTGCCCGCGTGTGTCCCTCGATCTGCTCTTTGTGCTCCCTCCGCTCCCTTGCCTTACCGTAGAAGGGGCTCCGGTCCCATAGGTGTTCGTGGGTGGTCAGTTTCCCCGACATCTTTGGCACCGGGGAGCCTGCCGGAACGCGCGAGGCTGCCGGGCAGGGCTCCGAGTCCAGTGAGCCCGCCGAAGAAGACGCCGAATCGGGCGATTCTGACGAAGACTCGGGCGGGTCACTGAACCTCGACGACGACGCCTCCTCATCCTCGGAGAACTCTCCGCCACCACCAAGTCCTCCGCCACAGCCGAAGAAGCGCCCCCGCAAGGCCACTGAGACGGCGAGGCCACCGGCGCCCCGACAGTAGCCGAGGCGTCGTGCGACGCGCGCCACTACGACGAGCAAGGTCGTCAAGGAGGCGCCCCGCGCCCGAGCGACAAGCGGAGGGGGATCTTCTCGGAGTGGCTCTGGTGTTCCTTCCACCCCTCGGTCCCCGGGGACGACCGGAGCGGGGTCTTCACAAACCACGGCTCCGGAGCCCGCCAAGCGCCCGAGGGAGCCTTCTCCTCCAGCTCCTCGCGCCGGAGCACGCGAGGCTGAGTTTGACTTCTCCGCCCTCAGCTCCGACGAAGAGGAGGAAGAGTAAGTACTTGCAATTTCTATTTCTTTTGATTTTTGTTGCTTTTGTCTTGATTTCTCTTGCATGGTTCTGATCTTGTTTGGCTTCCAGGACCTTGACCCAGAGGATGGCGAAGAGGGCCAAAATCCCTGTGGTTGACCTTGATGACGACGAGCCCGTCGCAGCGGCAGGTGACGCACCGGCGACAAGCTTGCCGGACCAGCCTGCTGCTCCGGAGAGCAGCCCCCAGCGCAGCCCCCAGCGTAAGTCTGGTATTCATTTTTCTGCTTGCGGGTGCGCTTGATGTTGTTATCCTTATTGATGTCTTGTTGTCTTGTGCAGAAGTGGAGCCGCAGCCGCAGGAGCACCAAGAGGTCGCCCCCGATGCGTCGCTTGTTCCACCCTCCCCGCCAAGGAGGAGCTCCCCGGCGAGGGATAGCGCTCCGCCAAGGACGGGTACTCCGCCAAGGGCGAGTACCCCGCCAAGGGCGAGCACCCCGACAAGGGTGGGCACCCCGCCAAGGGAAGGCGCAAGCGGCCCTCCGCCAGCAGGGGCCACTACTACGCCGCCAAGGGAGAATTCCCAGGCGAGGGACCCCGTTATCGAAGAGGCCCGCGCAGGTAAACCCTTGTACTTTCCTTCTTTTGAACTCTTCTTTTTGGTTATTTGCTTGACGATTCTTTCTTTTCTTTTTCTTCTGTTAGATCCGCCCGCCCCGGAGCCGATGGAGACGGAGACCATCGCCGAGGAAGACGTGCGCGGCAATGCTGGCGACGCCGCCACCGAAGGAATGGTTGGTGCTGACAAGCCAACCGCCGAGGAGACCGCCCCGACCGCTGACGCCGCAGCTGGGGAAGGGACCGGCGACCGCACTGCTGGCCCTGAGGCCGCAGGAGCGCCGGACGCTGCACCGGCCGCCGACCCCTCCGCCTCCGCATCTGGGTCGGGCGTCTATCTGGAGGCCGCCAACGGGGTCTTTATCCAAGTCCCGTGGGCGTCTTCGTCAAGGGCACCCGCGGAGGGGGAGAGCTTTGACGGAGAAGTTCTCGCCTCCGCCGGGCTGAGGGTCGTCGATGCGCCCGGCAGCAGCCACGAGCCCGAAGAGGAGCAACTCTTACGCCGGCTTCTGGCCTTGTACCGGGCCAGGCAGGCTAAGTTGGACTCCCGGGAGGCCCTGGCTGCCAAGGCTGGTGCTGATCTGGAGAAGCGCGCCGCGGAGCTCCGTGCCGCCAACCAAGCGGCCCTCCGGAACTTGGCGGAGGAGCGTGAAGAGCTTGCCGAGGCGCAGCAAGCATTCATCCTCAAGAAGGCTGAGGTCGAGGAGCAGCAGCGACGGACCGCCGACGATCTGTCTCGGCGGGAGGGAGAGCTCAACCAGCGGAAGGTCGACCTCGATAGCCACGAGGACGACCTTACCGCCCGCGAGTAGGCCATTGGCGGGGCTCTGCAGGAGGCGAGGGACGCCGGTGCCGCCGCAGAGACCGCCAAGAGGGATCTGGAGGCCAGGGTGGCGCAGTTGGAAACAGGCTTGAAGGCGAGCGAGGACAGGGTTGCCGCGCTCAACGTGGCGCGGGAGAAGGACGCCCACACCAACTCGGAGCTGCAAGTCCGCCTCTCCGAGAAAGGTAAAGAGCTCACCGACGCCAGGGACTCCATTGCTGACTTGGAGCTGAAGGTTTCCACCCTCACCGATTCGCTTGACGCCGCCCGGGACAGCGAGACGAAGCTGAAGGACGATCTCCGTACTGAGAGGGCCTTGCTGGAAAGCGCCGCCGTCTCGCAAAACCACTTCCAGCGGACGGTGGAGCAGTGGACCGAGGAGCTCGTCCCCTCCGCCGCCAACATTGACAAGGAGATGGTGGCGTTGAGGGCGGAGCACCTCGTGTACTCCCCCGACGAGAGCCTCCCCCACAGCGCCAAGCTGAGCTTGTTCTTCAGAGGAGTGGCGCCGGCTCTTGCGCAGCTACGGGAGAAGATCCCCGCGCAGCTGGCTGACGAGGCGCGCCGGCTTTGCACGGGTACAATGGAGCGGGTGCTGTCGAAGATCGTCTACCGCAACCCCGGAATCAACCTCGTCAACGTCCTCCGGACCCTGCCGCCCGAAGCTGACCAGGAGGCATTGAAGGCACAAGTTGCCCACATCGTAGCCAAGGCGGGTAAGATCAAGAGGGTCGACGGAGACCGAAGAGACTAGGCTCCCCTCTTTCTGCTTCCTTCGCCGCTGTCGATTAAGTCATGGGTAGTAGTTGGTTAGAACAGCGGCAAGCTATCTTGTAATATAACTTTATTTTGGATAATCAATGCAGTGTTATTTCCTTTGTTTAGTCTCTTCACTTTGTATGCTTTCCACCCTACGCTACTAGGGAACTTGCCGGCAAAGGGACCCTTGCCGCGAGCGCTGAGTGCGGGACTCTTAGCAGCCTGCTAGCAATACCCTTGCCGGCAAGAAACCTTGCCACAGCTAGTCGCAACACACTTAGATTGTTGAGCGAACTCGAAAATGAAATAAGGGCGCGACACTTGTCGCAGCTCACTTAAGCCGTTGAGCGTGCTCGAAACAAAGCAAGGGTGCGGCTAGCCACGGGTAGGTTCCTTCGCGCACAGGTTTTCCATACAAAGTGTGGTTGTTCAAGGAAGACAACTAAGAATTTGAAGTTTTTAAATTGCTCAAACTTTGGCAACTTATCTTATGTGTTCTGTTTGCTTCTCGGCAAGGCTTTCCTTTCTTGAACAGCGCTTGGTCCATACCACTATCTCCTCCCCCCCCCCGGCAAATTTGTGCGCGAGGAACACTTCTTCTGTTTAAGAGAGAATGGAAAAGAGGAGGAAACACAAGTATGGAGCCTTGCGGCTTGCTACTGCTTACCGGGGATGTGTGTTGCACAACATGTCAGATGATACATGCAAATAAAAGAAAATCATAAAATGACAGACAGTGCGAAGCACAAAAGTTTTACTGATGCACGGGGTCTGCGCCCGGCTTTGTACAAAGGCTTACATGCAACAGCGGCAAGACTTGTACAAAAGGTGGTTGCCGGAGCGGATCACGGCAACCGCGCCTTACGGGTGAAACTTGCGAAGATGCTCTATGTTCTAGGAGTTGCTCACCGGTAAGCCTTCTTCGGTCTCAAGGCGGACAGCGCCGGGCCTTGTGACTTGTCTCACCCGATAAGGGCCTTCCCACTTCGGCATCAACTTGTTGGAATTCTTGGCGGACTGAACGCGCCGAAGAACAAGGTCGCCTTCCTCGAGACTCCTGGCCTTGACCTTGCGCCTATGATAGCGACGCAAGGCTTGCTGGTATCGAGCAGCTCGTACAGCAGCCTGGAGACGGTTCTCCTCGAGGAGCAATGCATCATCTTGCCGCAGGACGGCCAAGTATCCCATTGTATGGTAATGGGATATCGGCAACGTCGAACGTGATCCTCTCTGTCCTGAAGTTAATCTCTCCGCCAAAGGTTACCGGCAGCGTGATCTTCCCCTTCGGCTTGCTCCTTCCCGGGTTAATTCCTTGGAACGTCCCGGTTTCCTCGAGCTCGCTGTCGGGGATCTACAGCTTCTTGATCACAGCGGAGGAGATCAAGTTGAGGCCGGCCTCGCCGTCAACCAACATCTTGGTGACCTTAAGGTTGCGGATAGTTGGTGAAACCAACATCGGCAAGCACCCGACTGCAGTTGTGCGGTCAGGGTGGTCCTCAAGGTCGAAGATGATGGGCGTGCCGGACCATTTTAGCAGCCTGCGCGACTCGACGGGTGGCTCAGCTGCATTCACTTCCCGCACCCATTGTTTGAGTTGGCGGTGGGAAGTGTGCAGAGAGGCACCTCCGTCGACACACAGGACTTCTGTGGCCTTCTGGAACTCCTGCTCGCTGTTGTCTCCTTCATCCATGTCCTCGTCATCGTCTTCGTCTTCATCCTTGTCACGGCCCCGGGGAGGTCTGTCTCCTTGCCGCTGCTTGGCCTTGCCGCGGCGTCCTCCCCGGCCATTGAACGGCCGCTTCTTGCTGGGCTCTCCTCCGCCTCCTTGGGCCTTCTCCTTGTCGCGTCGCTCGTATTCAGCTTTCTGCTGCTCTACGAGGTACTCTACCCTTTTGCAGTTCTGGAGATCGTGGCCCTTGGTGCGGTGGATCTTGCAGTACTGCTTGTCGGAGCCGTCCTGCTTGTCGGCTGCCGCTACAGGGGTGGACTCCTTGCCGGAGCCACCAGCCTGTGTCTTCTTGGCGGCAGCCTCCTTGCCGGACTGCTCGACAACTAATACCTCCTTGTTCTTCTTCTTCTTGTTGTTCCGCCGCCGATTTTTCCTTGTCGGGGCGGCATCCTCGCTGTCTGTTCCTCCTGCTCCAGTATCCTCTCCGGGGAGTCTCCTCCCCTCCTCAGCGCGCGCGCACTTGTCAGCCAGAGCGTAAAGCTCGCTGACGTCCCGAATCTTGGTCATCGCCATCTCCTCCCTCATCCGGCGGTTACGCACGTTCTGGTGGAACGCGCTAATAACCGCGGCAGGGTGGACATCGGGGATGTTGTGCTGAACGCGGCTGAACCTCTGGATATCGAGACGGCGGCGTCTGGTCCCGAAAGCCTCCTTATGAATTTTCCAGGTCAAAACACCTCATGTAGGAGAAGATGGGCATCGGGGGGCCCATGAGGCAGGGGGCGCGCCCAGAAAGGGGGGCGCGCCCCCACCCTCGTGGACAGCTGGTGGCCCCATGGTGATCTTCTTTCGCAAGATATTTTTTATATTTTCTAAAACGGTGTCCTGTGAAGTTTCGGGGCTTTTTGAGTTGTGCAGAATAGGTTTCCAGAGTTTGCTTATTTTCCAGCCTAGAATTCCAGTTGCCGGCATTCTCCCTCTTCATGTAAACCTTGTAAAATAAGAGAGAAAAGGCATACGTATTGTGAGATAACGTGTAATAACAACCCATAAAGCAATAAATATCAACATATAAGCATGAGGCAAAATGGATGTATCAACTCCCCCAAGCTTAGAGCTCGCTTGTCCTCAAGCGAAAGCCGATTTCAAAAAATATGTCCACATGTTTAGAGATAGAGGTGTCGATAAAAATAAAATACGGACATGAGGGCATCATGATCATTCCCATACTAGCAACACATATGTATATATTGTCAGATTATTCTTATGCTAAAGTAACAATTCATTCACAATATTAGGCATGAATCATAAACTTCATTGAAAACCAACAAACTATGATATCGGTCATTGAAGCAATTGCAATTTATCGTAACATCGGAAGGAGTCAACATAAGAGCTTTTCAGCAAGCCTACATACTCAACTATCATATAGTCTTTCACAATTGCTCACACTCACGCAATACTTATGGTTATGGATTTTTAATCGGACACAGAGAAAGATAGGGGCTTATGGTGTTGCCTCCCAACCTTTTACCTCAAGGGTAATGTCAACAGTAAGAGACCATGAAAACTTACATCCAAGTGGGTATATACGTCAGGATCTTTCCAACATGGTGTGCTTGCCAAAGGATAAAATGTAAAAAGGAAAGGTGATTTTCACCTTTACTCTTATAAGGCAAGAATAATAGATAGGCCCTTCACAGAGGGAAGCAGAGGTTGTCATGTGTTTTTTTATGGTTGGATGCACAAAGTCTTAGCACAGAAGAACGTCACTTTATATTGCCACTTGTGATAAGGACCTTTATTATGCAGTCCGTCGCTTTTATTACTTCCATATCAGAAGATCGTATAAAGCTTATTTCCTCCACACTAATAAATCATACATATTTTAGCAAGTTTACAACATGACAACTTACTTGGAAGGATCTATCTCAATCCATAGGTAGGTATGGTGGACTCTCATGGCAAAAAAGGTTTAAGGATGTATGGAAGCACAAGTACTATCTCTACTTAGTGCGAGGAGTTTTGGCTAGCATGAGGGGAAAGGCAAGTTCAACATGTTGGATGATCCATGACAATATACTTTATTTTAGATATAAGAAAACATAACCCATTATGTTGTCTTCCTTGTCTAACATCAACCCTTTAGCATGTCATATTTTAATGAGTGCTCACAATCATAAAAGATGTCCAAGATAGTCTATTTGTATGTGAAGCCTCTCTTTCTTTATTACTTCCTATTAATTGCAACGATGACCAAAACTATGCTTGTCAACTCCCAACAACTTTTATTCATCATACTCTTTATATGTGAAGTCGTTACTTCCCATAAGATCAATATGATCTCTTGGATACTTTTTATATTTTCTTTTATTCTATCATGACCAAAGTGAGGAAATCAAGCCCTTGACTCAACACTAATCTTTCTTACACTACAAGAAATATGTCAACTTGTGACCCTGAGTATTGGTCGCTGAAAGGTCATAGTTTTTCATTTGCGACCTTTTTGTGACAAAAAACAGAAGGTCAAAAGCTGGCGGTCGTAAACTGAAATTAGCGACCTTCTCTGTGAGAAGGTCGTAGACGTTTACGACCAAAACAGAAGGTCGTTGAACCCATGACCTTTTGTTTTGGTCACTGGCTGTCTGCCCAGGCCATGTCGGATCCGACGTGGCAATCTGACGTGGCAAAATTGCGACCAATTGAAAAGGTCACTAACAAGATTCAGCCCGGTCCGATTCGGTGTTTTACATGGGCCGAGCCCATTAATTCAGTCTATTTGTGTTTTTTTTCATCAATTTTTTGTTGGGTTCATGGGCCTGGCCAATTTTATTTTCTAGGACGTAGCCTTCAATTCATTTCTTTTTTGGGCCTCAGCCCTTTTACAATCTAGTCTATTTTGGGCCTCCACAACATGCATTTAGAAGCTTGACATCACCAGGGCAGATGGCTATTCCAGCTTACATCTCAACATGTACGTATGTATCCAAACCATTTCATTTCTTTCAACACAAAGGATTCTTTCAACAGGCACAACAGTAGACAATAGATACATTCAAAAGAGACTGAATTAACATAGAAATGAAGCAACAAAGGGCAGACCGAGTACAGGAACTACGGCTACATGGGACTACAGCTACCATTTCTATTTCTACACGCTTGCAAGAGAGGGAGGGACTAACAAGGAGCTAAACTAACAGCGGCCGAGCTAAACTAACAGTGATCATCCATCATTAATCAGTGACAATAGCAATGAGTGGCCGCGGCAACGTTCGAGAGACACCCTCCCCCTGCTGCTGCTTGGTGTGCCTGCTACTGCTTGGTTTGCTGCATCACTAGCCGCCCTGCACACAATAAGAATTTTAGCTTTACATAAGGTTTACAAGAACAGGACCCTGATACATGAGATTGACATTCACAAGCTATTTGCATTTATATTTAGAACTACATCACACCATTTACATTGCTAGTTATGTATTGACATACTTATCTAAAAGAACATATATAGAAACATATGAATTTTATTTCTGAATACCATTACAGAAGTACTAAAAAAAGAAGAGCTCATTACACAAGAATCCAGGAAGAACCCATCAATTCTGCGCCAGAGCGAGAGATGTGCATGTAGATCAAATAGTAGATTCGAGCAAGAAGGATGTACTACCTGAAATGGGAAATGAGGAGGCCGATCCGACGAGTCCGACCCAAGCTGTGGAAGGAGCAGCGGATCCAGAAGGACTCAACGGACCAGACGCCGTCGTGGACCTGGTAGGTGACGATGGCGTGGTAGTGGTGGAAGCCGCTGCCGAGGCCGACTACGCCTGCGGCGTCCTCGTCATCCTCCAAGGTGATGACGACGGCAGGGTCAGCGTTGAGCCGGTGGTCGTGGTTCCGGTAAAAACAATAGGAAACTTGATTACTTCTCAATACTGTGCAGTGACACTTTTAGAAAACCTGTCTATGTATATACAAACTTGAAAGATTAGCCCTGCAAAGGTTCAGTGTATCCAAATAAACATGCACATCAGAAAACTAGAGGAACAGACAGTCAACACGTATATACCTAGTCAATAAAATATGCATGCAAAGTTGTACTGATGTATACATGCTCTCACATCAGAATTCAGAAACATCAGAGTCTCGCTGCATCTCAAAATCAAGCTGATCTAACATGTAGGCACTGATTAACTGATCCAATAATACTAATGCAATTGTAATGATACGGCAGAACAGATCGTTCAACATTTCCAGTGCAAGCATTGTACATAGCAAAACAAACTGAAACCCAATAAGACACTATCAATCATGATATGTTTGTACAATGGTTGGTGTATGCTGAGCTCGGCACTGTATGATGTATAACAGATGCTGTATAACAGAGAAGAACGGCAAAAAAATTGGTGGCATTGAGCTGTTGATAGAAGTATGCAAAAAAGCTACTCAGTTGCTAGCAAGATGAATCAAAGAGAACTATGAAGGTTGGAGTCTAGAAAGGTATTCCCAGTTACAAATCGACTACGGCAATAGTTAAGCTATGCATCATTCTTGGCGGTGGATCTCATCCCTGTCATTTTTAGCAATCACTGCACGTGGAAGAAGTAAAGCATGTCAGTTGTATTGATTTTCAAACACACAAAAATGAAGGAGCAAAAGGCAGCCAAAATATAACTGCAGGGCCCTCTTAACACATAATGTTTGTGCCTAATCTGTTAATCAACTTTTGCACGATCAAGGCAATTTTACTACTCCCTTCGTCCCATAATATAAGAAATTGCTTGCACATAATCCTTGGAGATTTATAGTGGATTAATACATTTGTCCAGTTTAGTGGAGTCCTTAAACAAGCAATAACATTTTATCAATGTTGAACAAGCAACTCCAGTATAAATTTGAACAAGCAATGGTAGTTGTCAATGCTGGAGATACAGTCAAACTGTAATCACAAAGAATGATTGAGTGCATTGGAGATACAGTCAAACTTTAATCACAAAGAATGATTGAGTCCATGGCTAGTCTGCATCTGGAAATGTACTGCGCTGCACATTTCAGTTTACTTCAGCATGCAATATTTAAGAAGTTCCGCTTTACTGAAAAAATCTTATAAATCAACATATTTTTAGTCACCGAGCATATGTCACAGTACTAGTCATGATCTTTCAGTAAGCATCGATTGTGGAAACAGTAGCACTGGCTACTATGGCTACAACAACACCAAGCAATTCAACGAAGCAAGGACCACCATACATAGATAAGCACTGGCTACTATGGCTAGGAAGTGAGTCGGTCAAATAGCCCTACGTACTTCTTGTTGATATGCAGCAGTACTCCTTGACAAATAGCCGATCAGATTCTGAGTCATTCCTGCTTTCCCTGTGCCAGATATAAATTTATAACTAGCCTTATGAAAGGGAAAGACATATAGATTCTGTGGTGAGAAAAAGCTAGCAGCTACCAGCCAGTCAGACAGCACCTCACTACCTCAGAGCCGTGAGCAAATTTGAGGGCCACAAAAAATACGTGTGGGTGAAGCAGATTACACAAATAATCCTCACCCGATCCACTGCATCGTCACATTTGTACACTAAATCAACTGACTAAAAATAGATTGTTGGATGCACAAATAGGACCGCGTTGCTTGTTAATTCTACTGCTGAAGCCTGCCTAAATGCAGGAACGCATCACGATTCAGACAGTCCATTAATCAGACGGGTGGATTCGTCAGACAAAAATGTGGATTGTCAAGAGGAGGGGGGCGGACCTGGGTGGGGAAGTATCGGATGACGTTGGCCTGGTTCCCGCACCAGAGCGCGGATGCGCCCTCCTCGTGGAGGACGCGGGAGAAGGCGTCGGTGATCCCGCGGTAGGGCCGCGTGAGGGCGCCCCGGCGCTGCATCTCGGCCTGGTTCTGCAGCAGCAGCTTGACGCGCTCCACCGGCGCCGCCCCCGTCTTGGCCAACACTGACGCCTCGCCGCCCATGGTGAAGTCTGCCGCCATGAGTCGGATCTCCCGGCGGCGGCCTCGGCGCCAGCCGTCCGCGTTCGTCCCCGCGCCCTTGGGCAGGTCCGAGGAGAGCTCCAGTTCCGAGGGGTCGGAGGGCTTGGGCTGCGCGGACTCCTCCGTGTCCGCCAGCAGCACGCACAGCCGTCAGTTTCGCATGTAGCACACGCACGACCGTAGCAGTTGGCATCGGGGGGG
>LR738709.1:628595931-628676917 GCA_902687465.1 Secale cereale | reverse complement strand
GAGAGTGGAGCGGCGAATCCCGCCGGGGGATGGGATGGATCGGGGTGGGTGGGAGAGAGAGGCGGCGGCAGGATGGGGAAGGAGGGGGCGGCGAAAGGGGGCCGTCTTGTCGGCGGGTGGCGGATCTGTAGTGAAAGAATGAAGGCGGGGGAGGGAGGAGTGATAGAAAGAATGGAGGCGGGAGGAGTGTTGGAAATATGCCCTAGAGGCAATAATAAAACGAAATTTGTATCTGGCAACCCGGTGCCCGATAGCAAAACTGCCACACGATCACATCGACGTCCGTTTTGAATCTAGCGGCAGGCAGGGGGTGCGCCGCAAGAGGGAGCAGCAACCCGCCCCATCAAGAGCTGCTCCGCGCGCCAGGTCACCGCGCTGCCGCCGCCGAGGACCTTCTTCCGCTCCTTCTTCGTCGATGGGAGCGAGAACGCCATGCCCGCCCGCTCCAAACCCTGCTTCCCTGCCGTCACCGTCACAGCCGGTGGCTCCCACACTCACGTTGACGCCAGCACCAGGCAGAGGTGTTGCTTTTAGCCCAGCCAGGTTCGAACTTCACCTGTGCATGGCCATACCCACTCCTTCCCAAATTCCTCCCCTGTACACAGCCGCCAACTCCTTCCCCTATTCCCCAATTATGCCATCTGCTGTCCACGTCCAACGACCAGTACAAGTGCAAGTGTTGGCTGCTGTCGCCTGCTAGTACTGGTTCCTTTCATGTTCATGAATCTTGACTTCATAACGAACAACAGTAGTGTAGAACTCATAGCACAAGCATAGTATTTGTTCCTTTATGTACGTATATGATTCAAGGAAGAATGTGTAGAGGTGATGGCATGCTATTTCTAGCCGGGGTTCTTGGCAGAAGGTGTTGAAGGTTATGCATGAGGTGGAGCAGCAGAACAAACAAGAGAATATTGACAAGCAGCAACACAAATAGGAGAAACTTGAGAAGCAGCAGCGGCATCGGTGGCAAATGTGTTGAGTACTTTAGTGTTCCTAACCCTCAAGCATAGCAGCTTCCTCCTACCAAAACCTCCCTTGATGAAACAACAGTATCCTTAGCCTAAGTATCCCTACTACTCATAAACTTTCATATGTCCGAAGCAAACGCACTACCATTTCTACTGAACACAAAAAAACTGCAACAGCCTCCGTCCAAAGTACTACTAGAATTCCTGAAATACCTCCTTTTCCTGTCGAAATAAGAATCATTTTTTACCCTATCTACCTCTCCCAATAAGTTTGGTTGTACATCCACGAGGTCAAATTTTGTTGGTGGTACTGTAAAACTGTTGGAAGAGAGAATGCATCCTGGTTCAGAAAAATAAAGTTTAGAAATGAATAATACTTTTATCGAGTACACAACTGCCTCACAGCTTGCTGCCTCTCAACGGTGTTTTTTGAGTTGCAAACATGGCAGTAACCTTTACCCGGCAATAAAACAGTTGCGAAAAAAGACACTCATAATTTCTCTAGTGGTTAGTAACGACAAATCTGTATGCGTCTTCTCATGACTGAAGCTATGATGTACTTCTTCTAGGCAATAGTTGAACATTTGCTGAGAGATAAAAAAGAGAGAGAGATGAATTTGTTCCTGGATAAGTCAGTATAAAATTTGTTTGTCCATCCATCGTCGATTCTTCAATAGGGGATGTATATATTATTCTTGTACAAACCAAATTAATCACGGGGCAATAATTTCTATTGCATGTAAGAATACTATTTTTTTCTATAGTAGGAACTTGAGCAAGTTGCGGAAAAATTTATTCAACAATAACCGATAAATTATGTGTAAATAACATGATAATATACACACTGCAGACGTGATAACTTACATACAAACATCGTGGTAATTTTTTACCGGAGAGAAAATATTTGACCCGAGAGGAAAGGTTGTCGAAAACATACCCTCGGTAACTTCTATGTAAATAGCATGGTAATATACGGACCGTAGATCTGACAGCACTTACAAACACCGCGGTAACATTGACAAAAGGGGAAAAATTGTTCAAAAACATTCCCCTAGTAACTTCAGCGAAAATTCCACGATAACTGACATGTCACAGGTGTGGTAACTTATGTAGCCCACGTGCGGGACCTTTAGCCCAGAATAAACAAGTTGTTGAAAATATACCTCCGGTAACTTTTGCGTAAATAACTTGGTAACATATGCACCACGGGCGTGATAACTTATCCACAAATACCTCGATAACTTTTACCCATGGGAAAAAAGTTGTTGAAAAATATACACCGATAACTTTTGTGAAAATAGCACGGTAATATATGAACTACATTCACGATAAATTACGTACAAAGACAACGGTAAATTTTACAAAGAAGCAAGAAAATTGTTGAAAACATATCATTGATAAATTATGTGAAAATAGCATGATAGTATAGAAATCACATACCCGATAACTTACGTAGAAACACTACGGTAACTTCTTCGATCGAAATAAAAAGTTGTTGTAAACATACTCCACGGTAACTTATGTGAAAATAGTACGGTAATATGCGACCCGTTTACCTGATAACTTATGTACAACCACCTTGGTAATTAACTTTTTTGACCGCAAGGAAAAAGTTGTTGAAAACATATCTCGATAATTAATGTGAAAATAACACGGTAATATACGAAACACATACTTGATAACTTACATAGAAACACCGCAGTAACTTTTTGACCAGGAGAAAAAGTTGTTGAAGAATATAACCTCAGAAACTTATGTAGAAATAGCACGATAATACACAAATCACATACACGATAACTTAGTACAAATAATGTGGTAACTTTTTAGACCGGGAGAAAAAGTTGTTGAAAACAACTTATGTGAAAATAACACGGTAATATATGAACTGCATGCCCGATAACTTACGAATAAACACCGCAATAATTTTGACCAACGGGAAAGAAAGTTGTTGAAAAACATACTCCAATCCTCGTGGTAACTTGTGCGAAAATAACACGGTAATATGTGAACTACGTACCCGACAACTTACCAGAAACACCGCGGTATCTTTTTTGACCAGGAGAAAGAACATACTCCGATAATTAATGTGAAAATAATATGGTAAATACGAACCGCATGCCTATGTACAAATACCACGGAAACTTTTAACCAAGGGGAAAAAGTTTTTGAGAAACATCCCCCGATAACTTATGTGAAAAATAGCACGGTAATATATGAACCATGTACCTACTAAATTAAGTACAATCACCTGCGGTAACTTTTCACCCGGGTTGGGGGGGGGGGTTGCTGAAAAATATAACCCCGGTAACTTATGTTGAAATAGCACGATAAGTTACATACCAGAGGCTTGGTAACTTATGTAGCCGAGGCGTGGTAACTTTTGACCCGAAAAAAAGATTCGTCGGAACATACCAACATGGGATCTAGTTTCGAAGATCTCATCACGACGAATCTTTTATGTGAAAACGGTTTTTGCATCGGACCTACGGTTTAAGCTACAAAACATTTTAAATTTTTGAAATAGGAGAGAATCTAGGATGACATCAGCTTTTTTGTCCTCTAGTGCATGTATGTAATTAGAGAGAGCGATGGACATGAAAAGAGAGTTAGTCACACCCTAATCTATATCCTAATGCATGCATGCATGTATTTATATGAAAGGAAGGAGGAGTGTGGTAGTTTTGCTATCCACCACACATGTGCCAAATATCATTGTCCATAATAAAATGGTTATTATTATACTAGCCGTGAACCCGTGCATCCGCACGGGCTAGCATTATACATAACTACACTTAGTAAAAGTTCATTTGACTCTACTTGCAATTTTTGGGAACGGAAAATATGCACACAAAAATCAAGTTTACTCATCATTTTGCAATATATATCAAATTTAAATAGTACTTCTCAATCCTTCATAATTATCGAATAAAATGCATGTATGGAATTTTAAAACATTGTTGTGTTCTATTAGGCTCAGTTAAAAGTGGATAAATTATGTTTCGATCTGTCTATTATATATTCAGGTGTTTTGAACTAATAATCAACATATGAAAGGAGTGGTTCAAAGAAACACTAATATAGAAAAATGTTGTTGGGGGCAAATGTTAACATGAGAATCCATAATGACAAACCTAGGATTAATCTTGTTGGTTTTACTAATAGCTCGGATGTTCATTGACGTAAGCTTCTCTGTGTGGAATCAAACGTTTATAGAGAAATATAATTGTATAAATTTGATAAAACTCGCCAACATGTAAATTTATAAGATAAATTTGATTATATAAGTGACCTCAACTCAAGTGATTTGGAGAACGAATAGATGCGATCTAGGATGCTAAATGTATACTTAAACTGTGTGGTCACTGAGGTCTACCTACATCAACTAATTATAGTATGTGCCAAAAGTTTTAACCATTGAGTAGTGTCAAAGAAGTCCTCTAGATTTTACAAACAGAAATATGATTTAGAAATAAACATGTTAGTGTGGAAATTGAACCATAGAATTTTCTTGGTAAGTGTAAAACATACACATGAGAACAACTACATTTACGTGATGTCAGAATCTCTGGTGCAAGCCTTCAACATAGTCATAGACTCATAGTTACACACAACGAATGAACCTAGTTAATTCAGTTAACAACAGATACTATACATCGCCCAAATGCAAAGGCCGGGGATATCCTCCTTTTCTTAAAAAAAATTGTATTTCATTGTTGGATCAACTAACTATAAGAAGTGCATAATTATAGAAGAAGAATATGTCAACATCATATTTGAATATTTTACATGTACTAATCTTTCCCCTCTTCCCTGCTAAAGATGACACAAAAACCTCAGCAAATTCCTCCCTAAAATTAAAGAAGAGAATCTAGAATCCCATTGACTGAAGTTATTATGTAATAAAACAATGAGTTAGCACCGTATTAATGATTGACGCTTCTGAAAAAAGTTGAGGTGTCCAAAACCAAACACATGAATGTGTGACATAGTTGGCCTAATTTGATATTATAGCCAGTTATCCTTATTTTCTTTTGTATCTATACAAAAGATATTGCACAAATCTAACATACAAAAAATGCATAGAAGGTATACACAATCATGAAACAATATCTTGTATAATTTAATATATATTAACTGTGTTTATTTGTCTACCATCAACTATGTAAAAAACTGTTTGCTTCCTCTTCTGTTTATTATGGAGAAATCAAGCAGCCACAAAAGCATGGAAATTTTGCTAAACTCTGAAATAAGGAACTCAACTTGGAAGCATTTGAAAAAAAATCTAGATACTACGAATAGATGATTACACAACCACATCACAATCACCAGCAAAAGAAAAACAGTCAAAAGGCCCATAACTGTAGAAGGAATTTTTTTGGACAATTGATTTAATGAACCCAAGTTGTTGACATAAGCCTGACTGTGTGGAATCAAACATTTATATATAGAGAAATATAATTGTAGAAATTTTCTAAAACTGGCCAACCTATAGATTTATATGATAAACTTGATTGTAGAAGTGGCCTAAACTCGAGTGATTTGGAGAATAAATAGATGTGATCTGATATGCTAAATCAATACTGCAAATGTGTTGTCATTGAGGTCTACCAACATCAACCAATTATGGCATGTGCCAAAAGTTTTAACCATTTAGCAATGTGCAAGAAGTTCTCTTGTTTTTACAAACAGAAATATGATTTAGAAATTCAATTAACATCACATACAATATATGGAAGATTGAATTACATAGTTGCATTTCAGATCAACTAACTTTAAGGCGTTATTCTAAGAATATATCAACATCATATTGAAAGATTTCACATGTAGTATTCTTGCCCCTTTTCCGAGGAAGAGAACACAAACAACTCAACAATTCCTCCCTGAAATTAGAGAAGACGAATCAAGAATCACAATGGATGGAAGTTGTTCCATGATAAAACAAAGAGTAAGCACCGGCTTAATGGTTTGACTATTCTGGCCAAACATGAGGTGTCCAAAACCAAACACATGGATGCGTGCCATGGTTGGGCGAATTCGATATTGTCGTCACTTACCCTTTAAACTTTTTGATCTGAAAAAAGATCTTGCTCATAACTAATATTCAAATAAAAAAATGCAGATGAGGTACACGGTCATGAAACACTTTATTGTGTAATTTCATTTATATTCTGGGAGTACATTCGTCTACCATATACAATGTAAAAACGTGTTTGCTTCTTCTTATTTTTGTGAAAAAGAAATCAAGCAGCCATGAAAGTAAAGAATTTTGTTTCTAATAGAAAAAAGGTGAACACTACTTAGAGAGCATCTGGATTTTTTTCCAGCTAATATAAATAGATGATAAAATTACCAGATCATTCACGTTCTTACCCTTTCGAAGCCTATTTGTAATTCTTTTGTATCATATTGTAGATATCCACCCTATACATGCAGTTAGGAATTATACGTGGCAATGAAGGTGAAACAAACGAATAGAACATGAAAAAATTAAGATCATACCATAAATTCGCTCGGCTGCTTGCAGTGCACCTTGTCCCACCGGGTCTCTCTGGCCAACGCCGGTGTGCAACCCCGCACCGACGTCTCGTACGTCGTCCTTGGAACTGGTGGGTTTTGCTCCCGGACAAAAGTGTAGGCCGAGTTGTCCAACAAAATCAATTAGCCCAGGCTGTCGTAACTTTTGTTTGTTTCCGGCCAGTCGAAAAGGTAGCTTGTATTAGATGGAATCGAGCAGTGGCCTGCCTCGAAGCGTATACTTGTGCGTCCCAACAAATCAAACCAAGCATGTATTTTTCTAAATAAAAAGCAAAGCATGTATGGCCTGCCTCAAAGCAGGATCGTATATCTATGTCTCAAAAAATAAGTCAAGCATGTACGTGCACTTGCGTCGGTGCCGTGCAGTTGTGCATGTAGTCCTGATTAGAGGCCTTGAGATTAGACGCCAACATCATGTATCCACGCTAGCTCACGATGGGAAAGGCTGGCATGCAGTCCCGCATGGGTGGCCATCCAGTCCAGGCTGCACGTCTTCTTCAAGGCCGTCCAGTATGAAACTTCAAAGTTGAGGATGACATGAAGAGGACGGTGCTAGAGTTTGTAGAGTACTCCCAACAAATCAAGCGACGCATGTATTTTTCTAAAAAAAGCCAAGCATGTATGGCCTGCCTCCAAGCAAGATCGTATACATCTGTGTCCCAACGAATCAAGTCAAGCACAGGCCCGGCCCTGAGGGGGGGCGAGAGGGGCGGCCACCCCGGGCCCCCGACCCCAAAGGGGCCCCCAGCAGATGGGTTTCTATACTGGGCCTTCCCTTGAGTAGCGCACAATCAGACGCGCCGACGCAAGTTGTTCGCTCGCCGAGATCTCCCTACGTGCGACGCTTCAATTCAGGAGGATCTCTTGCGGCGTAACCATCTCCTCCCAAGATTTCTCCATCTCTGTCCGACTGTCCCTGCACAACACTCCTCAACCCTTTTTTTTGCGAGAAAATTTTCGATCTATTCATCTTCAATCATGGCAGTACAACGAATACCAGAAATAATATAAATTACATCCAGATCCATAGACCACCTAGCGACAACTACCAGCACTGAAGCGAGCCAAAGGCGCGCCGCCGTCATCGCCCCTCCATCGTCGGAGTCGGGCACAACTTGTTGTAGTAGACAGTCGGGAAGTCGTCGTGCTAAGGCCCCGTAGGACCAGCGCACCAGAACAGCAACCGCCGCAGATGAAGAATAACGTAGATCGGAAAGATCCAATCCGAAGACACGCGAACGTAGACGAACACCGACAAGATCCGAGCAAATCCACCAAAGATAGATCCGCCGGAGACACACCTCCACACGCCCACCAACGATGCTAGACGCATCGTCGGAACGGGGGCTAGGCGGGGAGACCTTTATTCCATCTTCAGGGAGCCGCCGCCGTCTCGTCTTCCTGAGCAAGACACAAACCCTAGAAAAACTGAAAGAAATGATTATAAACGAAGCCCTCCCGCCGACCCTTGCCGAGATCCACCGCGCCCCCATGGCTCTAAGGCCACCGGAGAGGAGGCGAACCTGCGGCGGCGGCGGCGGGAGGCAAAAACCCTAACTTTTTGTGGAGGAGGAGGAGGAATTTGTGATTGGTTCGACAGTTCTAAGAAGCTAACACTCCTCAACCCTATCCTCACGCACCTCCAACTCCTGTGGCAACTCCAATCAATCACCAACAAATTAACTCTTTTTGCAATACGTACGTGCTGATGGATCTATACTACAACCTGCGTCGCTGCGTGAGTTGATGATCTGGCGTCAAACGTGACCTCCGCGTGAGTTGATGATCGGTAAGATTTTACTGGACCGATCCAATACCTTTATAACTTTGTGTCAGTTTCCAAATACTGATCTCTTTAATATTTTATTACTGTATATCCGTTTCATCTAAACATATGCAGCCCGTGGTGAGGAAGGAAAAAAAGAAGAAGAGAAAACGAGCAGATAAGTTGAAAGAATTATACAGGATCCATTGGCAGTTTATTAAGAGCAATATGGGCAGTTGAAGAAATCCAGACGACTTGTTGTGGAGTAACAACTAATGCTAATTCTGAAGATGAGAGAAATTAACAGCTGGTACCAATGTGAGTGAGTATGAGCAATTCATTTTGTTATAAAAACTGCTAGTCTTGACACAAAATCAATTTTGTACTTTGGATAGGTTTGATCTAACAAATTAGGATAATCTTGATAACGATCAAAGGACCATAAAAAGAAGTGTTAGAACTGAAGAAATTTTAGTACTTCAAGTATTTATTGGAACAATTTGATGTATATGCATATTAATTATTACTCCTTCATCTATATTTGCATTGCACATACATATTGAGGGACCAAGTTTGACCAACAAAATGTGGGTTATGTGTCATAAAAATTATATACAGTAGCAAATTTATATTGAAAATACATTTTGAAATGGTATAATTTTTTTAAAAAATATATATATTATTTGTGAAATTTATAGTCAATTTAATCACGAAAAACGGCAATGCCATGTAAATAGTGACAAACTGAGTATTAGTCTGGTATTTATATTAAGGGGCCCTGGATTATAGTTACGCCCCGGGCCTCCGAAATCTCAGGACCGGCCCTGGTCAAGCATGTACGTGCTCTTGCGCCAGTGCCGGCGCCGTTGCCGTGCAGCTGCGCATGTAGTACCGATTAGAGCCCTTCAGATTAGATTCCAACATCAGGCAGCCACGCTAGCTCACAATGGGAAAGACCAGCATGTTGTCTCGCATGGGAAGCCATCGTGTCCAAGCTGCACATCTTCCTCAAAGCAGTCCAGTATGAAACTTGGAAGTCGAGGATGTCATGAAGAGGACGGCGCTAGGGTTTGTAGAGGAGGCTTATGTTCCTTGGTGGAACAGATCTTCATGGGAGATATTGTTTTCCCTCACACGTGGAAGAGTTGAGTAGAAAATTATTAATGACTTATTTTTAATGATAGAGCCTGGATTTGTTTTTTATAGCTAGCCTATGTTGTTTTCCACGTTGTTTTTTCTTAGTTTGCAAGGATTAGATCGGTTGATCTACACCGTTATAACTCGGTCCCACGAGATGAACGGTCGGTAATTTCTAATTAACGTGGTAATTTCTTGGGAGTCTCTAATTAGTATAAGTATAGATTTCCTTGTTCATGATAATTGTCTGTTATTCATGCTTAAATTGTATTAGGCGGAAACAACGATACATGTGTGAATACATAGATCACAACGTGTCCCTGGTAAACCTCTAGTTACTAGCTCGTTGATCAACAGATGGTCACGGTTTCCTGACCATGGACATTGGATGTCATTGATAACGGGATCACATCATTAGGAGAATGATGTGATGGACAAGACCCAATCCTAAGCCTAGCACAAGATCGTGTAGTTCGTAATGCTAAAGCTTTTCCAGTGTCAAGTATCAGTTCCTTAGACCATGAGGTTGTGCAACTCTCGGATACCGTAGGAATACTTTGGGTGTGCCAAACGTCACAACGTAACTGAGTGGCTCTAAAGGTATGCAACGGGTATCTCCGAAAGTGTCTGTTGGGTTGGCACGAACCGAGACTGAGATTTGTCACTCCGTGTGACGGAGAGGTATCTCTGGGCCCACTCGGTAAGACATCATCATAATGAGCTCAATGTGACTAAGGAGTTGGTCACGGGATGATGGATTAAGGAACTAGTAAAGAGACTTGCCATGACGAGATTGAACAAGGTATCGGTATACCGACGATCGAATCTCGGGCAAGTACTATACCGATAGACAAAGGGAATTGCATACGAGATTGAGTGAATCCTTGACATCGTGGTTCATCCGATGAGATCATCGAGGAACACGTGGGAACCAACATGGGTATCCAGATCCCGCTGTTGGTTATTGACCGGAGAGTCGTCTCGGTCATGTCTACGTGTCTCCCGAACCCGTAGGGTCTACACACTTAAGGATCGGTGATGCTAGGGTTGTAGAGATATATGCACACGGTAACCCTAATGTTGTTTGGAGTCCCGGATGAGATCCCGGACGTCATGAGGAGTTCCGGAATGGTCCAGAGGTAAAGAATGATATATAGGAAGTTTAGTTTCGGCCATCTGGAGAGTTCCGGGGGTCACCGGTAGTGTACAGGGACCACCGGAAGGGTCCCGGGGGTCCATCAGGTGGGGCCACCCATCACGGAGGGCCCCGTGGGCCGTGAGGGGAGGGGACCAGCCCCTAGTGGGCTGGCGCACCCCCCTTGGGCCTCCCCCCTGCGCCTAGGTTTGGGAACCCTAGGGGTGGGGGGCGCCCCCTAGGCTTCGGGGGCAAGCCACCCCGTTGGCCGCCGCCCCCCCCTAGGAGATCCAATCTCCTAGGGCCGGCGCCCCCCTGCCCCCTATATATAGTGGGGGAGAGAGGGCAGCCGCACCTCAGCCCCTGGCGCCTCTCCCCCCCGTTACACCTCTCCCTCCTCCCGCAGGGTCTTGGCGAAGCCCTGCAGCTTTTCCCGTTGCATCCACCACCACGCCGTCGTGCTACTTGATCTCCATCAACCTCTCCTCCCCCCTTGCTGGATCAAGAAGGAGGAGACGTCGCTGTACCGTACGTGTGTTGAACGAGGAGGTGCCGTCCGTTCGGCGCTGGGATCATCGGTGATAGGGATCACGACGAGTACGACTCCATCATCCACGTTCCTTCGAACGCTTCCGCTCGCGATCTACAAAGGGTATGTAGATGCACTCCTTTATGCTCGTTGCTATATGACTCCTTAGATTGATCTTGGTGAAGCGTAGGAATTTTTTTGAATTCTGCTACGTTCCCCAACAGTGGCATCTAAGCTAGGTCTTTGCGTAGCATCTTGCACGAGTAGAACACAAACAAGTTGTGGGCGTTGATTATGTTCAATTCTCTTGCTGCTACTAGTCCAATCTTGATTCGGCGGCATCGTGGGGTGAAGCGGCCCGGACCGACCTTACACATACGCTTACGTGAGACTGGTTCCACCGACTGACATGCACTAGTTGCATAAGGTGGCTGGCGGGTGTCTGTCTCTCCCACTTTAGTCAGATCGGATTCAATGAAAAGGGTCCTTATGAAGGGTAAATAGAAATTGACATATCACGTTGTGTTTTTGGCATAGGTAAGAAACGTTCTTGCTAGAAACCTATAGCAGCCACGTGAAAACTTGCAACAACAATTAGAGGACGTCTAACTTGTTCTTGCAGCATGTGCTATGTGATGTGATATGGCCAAGAAGATGTGATGAATGATATATGTGATGTATGAGATTGATCATGTTCTTGTAATAGGGAATCACGACTTGCATGTCGATGAGAATGACAACCGGCAGGAGCCATAGGAGTTGTCTTATTTATTGTATGACCTGCGTGTCACTGAATAACGCCATGTAATTACTTTACTTTATTTCTAAACGTTAGCCATAGTAGTAGAAGTAATATTTGGCGAAACGACTTCATGAAGACACGATGATGGAGATCATGATGATGGACATCATTGTGTCATGCCGGTGACAAAGATGATCATGGTGCCCCGAAGATGGAGATCAAAGGAGCAAAATGATATTGGCCATATCATGTCACTTTATTTGATTGCATGTGATGTTTATCATGTTTATGCATCTTGTTTACTTAGAACGACGGTAGTAAATAAGATGATCTCTCACTAAAAATTTCAAGAATTGTGTTCCCCCTAACTGTGCACCGTTGCTAAGGATCGTTGTTCCGAAGCACCACGTGACGATCGGGTGTGATAGGCTCTAACGTTTGCATACAACGGGTGTAAGCCAGATTTACACACGCAATACACTTAGGGTTCACTTGACGAGCCTAGCATGTACAGACATGGCCTCGGAACACGGAAGACCGAAAGGTCGAACATGAGTCGTATAGAAGATACGATCAACATGAAGATGTTCACCGTTGATGACTAGTCCGTCTCACGTGATGATCGGACACGGGCTAGTCGATTCGGATCATGTATCACTTAGATGACTAGAGAGATGTCAATCTAAGTGGGAGTTCATTAAATTTGATTAGATGAACTTAATTGTCATGAACTTAGTCTAAATTCTTTACAATATGTCTTGTAGATCAAATGGCCCACGCTCATGTCACCCTCAACTTCAACGTGTTCCTAGAGAAATCCAAGCTGAAAGACGATGGTAGCAACTATACGGATTGGGTCCGTAACCTGAGGATCATCCTCATAGCTGCCAAGAAAACTTATGTCCTAGAAGCACCGCTAGGTGACGCTCCCGCCCCGGCAAACCAAGATGTTATGAACGCTTGGCAGTCGCGTTGTGATGATTACTCCCTGGTTCAGTGTGGCATGCTCTACAGCTTATAATCGGGGCTCCAAAAGCGTATTGAGCACCACAGAGCATACGAGAGGTTCCAAGAGCTGAAAATGGTTTTCCAAGCTCATGCCCGAGTTTAGAGATATGACGTCTCCAACACATTCTACAGCTGTAAGATGGAGGAAAATAGTTCTGTCAGCGAGCACATACTCAAGTTGTCTGGATTGCACAACTGCTTGTCTCAGTTGGGAATGAATCTCCCTGATGAAGCGGTCATTGATAGAATCCTTCAGTCGCTCCCACCTAGCTACAAGAACTTCATGTTGAACTTCAATATGCAAGGGATGGAGAAGTCCATTCTCGAAGTGTATTCAATGCTGAAATCAGCGGAGGTGGAGATCAAGAAAGAGCATCAAGTGTTTATGGTGAATAAAACCACTAAGTTCAAGAAGGGAAAGGGTAAGAAGAACTTCAAGAAGGACGGCAAAGGAGTTGCCGCGCCCGGTAAGCCAGTTGCCGGGAAGAAGCCAAAGAATGGACCCAAGCCTGAGACAGAGTGCTTTTATTGCAAGGGAACGGGTCACTGGAAGCGGAATTGCCCCAAATACTTAGCGGACAAGAAGGTCGGCAACGTCAAAGGTATATGTGATATACATGTTATTAATGTGTACCTTACCAATGCTCGTAGTAGCTCCTGGGTATTTGATACCGGTGCAGTTGCTCACATTTGTAACTCGAAGCAGGAGCTGCGGAATAAGCGGAGACTGGCGAAGGACGAGGTAATGATGCGCGTCGAGAATGGTTCCAAGGTCGATGTGATCGCCGTCGGCACGCTACCTCTACATCTACCCTCGGGATTAGTTTTAAACCTTAATAATTGTTATTTAGTACCAGCTCTGAGCATGTACATTGTATCTGGATCTCGTTTGATGCGAGATGGCTACTCATTTAAATCCGAGAATAATGGTTGTTCTATTTATATGAGAGATATGTTTTATGGTCATGCCCCGCTGGTCAATGGTTTATTTTTGATGAATCTCGAACGTGATGATACACATATTCATAGTGTGAATGCCAAAAGATGTAAAGTTGATAATGATAGTCCCACATACTTGTGGCATTGCCGCCTTGGTCATATTGGTGTCAAACGTATGAAGAAGCTCCATGCAGATGGACTTCTAGAGTCTCTTGATTATGAATCATTTGACACGTGCGAACCATGCCTTTTGGGCAAGATGACCAAGACTCCGTTCTCCGGAACAATGGAGCGAGCAACCAACTTATTGGAAATCATACATACCGATGTGTGCGGTCCAATGAGTGTTGAAGCTCGCGGAGGCTATCGTTATGTTCTCACCCTCACAGATGACTTGAGTAGATATGGGTATGTCTACTTGATGAAACACAAGTCTGAGACCTTTGAAAAGTTTAAGGAATTTCAGAATGAGGTTGAGAATCAACGTGACAGAAAAATAAAGTTCTTACGATCGGATCGTGGGGGTGAATATTTAAGTCATGAATTTGGCACGCACCTAAGGAACTGTGGAATTGTTTCACAATTTACACCGCCCGGAACACCTCAGCGTAATGGTGTGTCCGAACATCGAAATCGTACTCTGTTGGACATGATGCGATCTATGATGTCTCTCACCGACTTACCGCTATCTTTTTGGGGTTATGCTTTAGAGACTACCTGTGACGCCCGAAGACCGATGTCCCAGAAGATTCCAGAAGATTCCAGATGTTCTGGGTTCTCCCGTGTGCTTCAGTTGTGCTTGCTTTATTTATTTTTGCATCGCATCATGTCATCATGCCATCATTAATTTTTGCATCTCAACCTAATAAATCGTGTGGACCTTCGGTCCATTTAAACCGAGGGAAGTGTGTTTTCTCTTTATAACATATCCTCCTAATATTATGAAGCTATTAGAAATAAATATTCCATTGTTTTGGAACCACCGAAACACACTTGCATATCTTCCTTATTTTGTTGGAACCATTTTTGTTGGGTTGGTAATATTCCATAAAGCCTTACAAAAATGTTCCATCTTTTATTTTCTGTTCATGGCCTCCTTTCTTATTTTTTTGAGCACTCTCTATTTTACTGCTAAAGAAATAGAGAAGGAGAGAGAGGCCATCTAGGCCTCTAGGCCTCATCCCAGCCGCATGCCAGCTTCCCTTCCAGCTGGCCCAACTCCTCCTTCTGGCCAAGCCGCGGCCCAGGCCTCCCTGGCCCATCTCCTCCCTGGCCATCTCAGCCACCAGGCCTTCAGCATTCCAGCCCGACCACTCTAGGCCTCCTGGCCCATCAGGCCTCTCGCAGCGCAGCCCATTCCCAGTCCCCAACCCTAGAGCCCCGACCGCATCCCCTCGCTCTCTCCCTATTCCCCGCCGCATCCCCTCGAACCCCTCGCTCCTGCCCGATCCCGATTCCTCTCCTCTCTCCCGATTCCCCTCGAGTGCCTCGGCCAGGCGGCGCCGCGCCCCTGCGACGCCCCAGGCGCCCGCGCCTCGCCCCGATCGGCTCCATCCCGCGCGCCAGGAGCAGCCGACCCAGCCCGTCCTCGCCTCCATCGCCGCTCACCTGCATAGCCCTGGGCCGCCGCGCCTCTCCGTCCCTCTCCTCGGCTCCGCGCCCCGCCGCCGCTCCGACCGGCGAGTCAAGGCAGCGCCGCGCCCCGTCCTCAAGCTCCCTCGAGCACGAGCAGCACCCTCCGTCGCCAAGGCCGTCCTCCAGGGCGCCGCCCCTGCTGTCTCCAGCGCCGGACCGCGCCAGAAGAGTCACCGCGCCAAGTCCATGTCCAGCACCGAGGCCTCTTCTCCAGGAGCTGCGCGCCCAGGCAGCCGAGCCGTCCGCTCGCCATGGCCGCCCCGCCGGCCAGCACGTCAGCTCCGCCGGCCACCGCATCAGCCACCGCGTCTCAAGTACCTCGCCGTGCCACTGCCATGGCCTCGACAGCGCCTCCCCGTGATGCCGCTTTTGTTTTTTTTGTGTTGCCTTGTGCTGTTGGGTTTGTCCAGGACCCATGTACGACTACCCGACGAGACTGCAAGAACCGAGTCCGGACCGACAATATGAGCACCTCTACAACCCGTGCACATCTCCGGAATCGTCAAGTACCACTACGCTCGACGACCCGAACGGCTACGAGCTCCGTGAACGACTACCGTCGCCGAGACCGACAAGTACCACGACGACCCGCCAAGTACCCCTTCGGAGAGGTGAACGACTACGTACGGGAACAACTACACGGCGATACGTCAAGTACCACTACGTCCGATGCCGCGATGAGTATCCCTACCGATGGTTGTGTACCACTACTTCCTCGACGAATGGAACGCCTACTTCCTCTACGAACGAGAACGACCACCTTCGGAAGAAACGAGTACCCCTACCGATGTCAAGTTCGACTACCGTCGCCCCGAAGACGTCTGATGCCGCGACAAGTACCTCTTCGGAAACATGAACGACCTCGTGAACAACTACTTCCTCTACGACCCGTGTACCACTACGACCACTACGAACTCGAACCGCCCCGAAACGATTGTTTCGAAGGTATAACCCCGAGACGTGCCCGTGAACGAATGCTTGCATGTGTTGTATGAATGTTTGCTCCACTTGTGTGCTTCGTGCCCGAATCATCTTTTGACATGTTCCTCGGTTGCCTCGTCGCCGACCCATGGGAACCCGGTGACGGGATCACCCCACCTTTCATCTTGTTCCGCCCATCCACACCACCCTTTCTTTTGCACCGGTCTCTCCACGAGTTATCGGAACCGAGATGTTGCCGTTGCATCATTTTCGGATCGTTGCCGTGGCACCTTTTCCTTCCACCACGGAGACAAATACTCCTTATCATCTTCTCATCTCTAAATGTTAACCTTTAATTAATAAATTGCATAAACTTGATCATGTCATCCGCATCATGTTAACGACATTAAATGTGTGAATTGTTGTTTGCTAATAATTGCTAAACATGCTTATGGGGATTTTTCCGGAATTGTTGTTTGTATTTCCGGCCTCATTTAAAATTGTCTAAATAGGTAGTTTGTTTTTGCTTCACCTCTTGCCATGTTAACAAACATTTAATCTTGTCTTGTAAATAAACAAGAGTCAATTAAATAATTAAAATGTGGTGTTTCGTCAATATGCAACTCGTTGCATATTGAGCTCCACTTAACTTGTAGTTTTGTTTGTGCATTTTGCCATGCCATGCATAATTAAACCGGACATGCATCATACTTGTTTGTGCATCGTATGCCATGTTTATGCTTGTGTGTTTACCGTGTTGTTTGCTTCTTTCCGGTTGCTTCTCTTGTTAGCTTCGGTTTCGTTCCGGAGTTGTGAGGATTCGCTCGACTATGTTGCTCCGTCTACTTCATGGATCCGTTCTTCTCCCTTGTGGAATCCCAGGCAAGATGACCGAACCCGGATACCATTACTATTTTTGCCTATTGCTAGAAGTATCGCTCTGTAGTATATTGCCTCGATGCCCATGTTTTCCTGTCAGCCTCCTATTGTAACCATGATCCTGTCTAACCACCCTACCCATGCAAACCATTGATTGGCTATACGTAGGCTTCGCTCAGCCCCTCTTATAGCATTGCTAGTTGCAGGTGAAGATTGAAGATGCTTGCTTCATTGTGAAGTTATGTGGGGTTATATCACACTATATAAATGCTTAAATGAAATCATCTATATATTGGTAATGGGTGGAAGGCTAAGCCTTTTGCTTGGTGATTTGTTCCACTCATGCCGCTAGGAACCGTATAAACAGGTGTTATGTTCCTTGATTATGCGTTCCTCACACGGTTGGGGTTATGGGACCCCCTCGATAAACCGCTAAGTGCTAAGTCTTTTCCAGCAAGTCCCAACATTGGTACTATTCGCCTAATAACTAATAAAACTTGCATAGGGACTAGCTATCCCTTTTATTTTAATCAACAACCCCGGGCCAGTGCTCCACATGAGTGTTGGTCCGAAACGGGGAGCCTGCGGGGCCACCACGAGGAAACTCGAGGTTTGGTAAAAACCCGTAGCCTCGCCCATCCGGTCGTGTCCTGAGACTAGATACGCGCGGCTACTATCAGGGTGTCGACACGCCGGGAGGATTTGCTGGATTAGCCTTACCTTAGTTCGGAGTATCTTGAGCACGGGATTCCGAGAATACTCGGGTCTTCCCACCTTGGAGTTGCGACTCCGCAGATCGTGGGCTTGTCATGGGCCAAGTTGGAACACCCCTGCAGGGTTATGAACTTTCGAAAGCCGTGCCCGCGGTTATGTGGCAGATGGGAGCTAATTAATATCCGGTTGTAGAAAACTTGACACCATGTTCCAATACACTACCAGCGTGAGTACCGTGACTGTCTTTTTCCGAAAGGGATTCGGGAGATGAACACGGTGGGGTTATGTTTGACTTGATTAGTTCAGGATCACTTAGTGATCATCTCTCGACCGAGGCACCTTCTCTTCTCGCTCTCTTTTACGTAAGCTAGGCTAGTGCTGCTGCAACCACTTATTCTTTCGTCAGCCTTGTTCCACACCCAAGGCTTAAATAGTCATGTTACCCGGGAACGGGATTGCTGAGTCCTTTGTGGCTCACAGTTACTTCACCACACCAGATGCAGGTTCAGCCGAGTTTGATGCAGGAGATGGATCAGAACTTCCGGGAGTTCGATGAAGAGCGTGGCCATTTGCTTGTGTCGGTTTTCGACGATCAGTAGTGGTTTCTACTAGGATTCGATCTAGGCCTGTGGCTTTATGTTGTTTTGGTATCTTTCTTTGGATCTTCACCCGTAGTCGGGTTGTGATGTTTTGAATGATGGTTGCTTATTTAATGTATTGTGTGAAGTGGCGAGTGTAAGCCAACTATCTCCTTTTGCAATTTAATCCCTCTTTTACATGAGTCGTGCAAAGGTACCAAACTTGAGATCATTCCAGAATGGGCTTATATCTTTAAGTCGTGCCTCGACACGTAGGAGATATAGTCCCATCCTGGGCATTACAAGTTGGTATTCAGAGCCTTCTCCGACCTAGAAGCCCCCACTGATTGATCGAATCGTTGACGGTTGAGTCTAGGCACACACTTGAAAATGTTTTGAGTCCTATATATATATCGGAGAGTAGGATTTCTTTTGCTCCTCATCTCTTTCACTCTGGTGAGGACTCCGGACGACTACTCTTGCCTCTCCTACTTTCAAAAATTGCACCAATTTTTTTTTTAGGAATCTCGCGAGTATTGTTGGATTGTTTCGATGTTCTTGTGACGAGAATATTGTTCTCGATGCCTCCTGACATTAGGGGTTGTGGCAGTGTCCCGAGGAGTTGAGCTTCGGGGTATTGTCGTCACAAGTATATCGCGGCAGTACTAAATACTTAAGAAGGCCGACATCGAAAATCTTTCCTATACGGTTAGTGGCAAGATAACCCCGACATCACCCAGTACTGGGGAGGTAGTTCGGGAGTATTGCCATAGCTTGTATAGTAGATGCGTTTCGAAGGTCCGAGGTAAACGGTTTCCGAGAAAGACTGGTTATGTGTTGAAGGATGGATACAGCTGGATGTAGGATTAGAGTTGAGTGCGCGGTGCTTCCCCTGTATCCCCAACACCTGATTGCATAACTGGAAACTTTCGGAAATTAATAGGTGGGTTCATCTAGTAGTTCTAGGCATTCTTCCAACGAGTGCATGATATGAAGTTCGGGGTTCTACATTGAGTGAAGTGGTTTTATGGCCGATGTTCCGAACGGGAGTTGCATCTTAAAGGGTCCTTGGCTATGCTGATCCGGGGATTGCAAAACCCTTTTGTAACACGTTCCATGAGCTTTCAGCACGAAGATGTGGAATGAAGCTTCTATCTTGTATTTGTTCTATCTGTTCCTTGTTCCTTTTTATTTATCTTTTGTTCTCCCAAGTGGCTTCTCGACAAGTTGATGTACCTGCATAATTCATTCGTTCAATTCTCTGTTCGGATAGATATGTTGCAACATAATCTTCTTCATAAACATATCTATCCTTTGTTTCGTTTTGATTCTGGTATTCGAGTTGCTTCGATGTCAAGTGTTGATTCCATACCTGTCCTAATCGGTATTCTCATATTTCTATGGGAGTGCTAGTCCTTCGTAATCATCAAGATTCTCATGTTAATCCTTGTCAACCGGTGTGCCTTCTCTTCAAGTTACTCCATACGGACGCCGTTGAGAAATCTGACGATTTGTCTATTTCATTCATCCCAAGTTGTCTTTGTTTTTCCCCGCCCTCCCACCCTTCTTCTTCTCGGAGCAAGAAATTCTCAGATGAAGTATCCATTTTATTCATGTGAGGTTCTTCATTCATTTCCTTCAATGTTCTTATCCGGTGATTTATCTTGAAAATGCTCAAGAGCTTCAAGTTCATCATTCTTTTATTCTCAAATTCTGCCGGTGGATGTAATTCAAGATTTCGGTGTTGATCTTATCCTTTTCCTCATTTCACAATGCTTTCTTATTCCGGTGCTCCAATTAATCATTCTCCTCTTGCTATTCATATCCGGAGTGCTGAAGATTCATAATTCCATTCTTAATCCGTTCAAATTATTTTGAGGATTGTCATCTTATTCAAGCCATTTAATTCAACCGGGGCAATATCTCTTAAGCAATCTTTTCCAACGGTGTTTCTTTTGAGTGGGCCCTAACCCACAGGTCTTTCCCAGGATCTTACCTAACTCTTCTAATTTTTCTGGAGTTATACTCAAATTCTTTTCAAAGTGTGACGTAAGAATGATTTCCTTCAGTCACATGCCTTCCCCAAGATCGTTTTCAAATTCTTTTCATCGTTGGTTCAACCTTTTTAATTCTTCATTCCGGAGTGCTCAACAATTCTTCATGGCATTTCTCGTCTTCACTCGCAACATTTGAAGACCGGAGAAGTGTTTCTCGTAAATCTTGGCCCGTTCTCTCAAGATTCTTCATGAATTCTTTTCTTTGTGATCCTCTGAAGGCCATCATTTTAGAATATTTCTTCGTTCTCAATTTTCAACTTCGTCCTCCAAATATTCTTCATTGATGCCTCTTCGTTTGTCTCCAATTCTTACGGTGGTTCTTTCAAGATTACTCTTCCTTGTTATCGTATCAATTCATTTGTTCTTTTCATAATCCTACCGATGGTTCGTTGAAGAATTACCCAAGCTTGTGCGAGATCTCTCTTAATTCTTCCAACAAGAATAAGTAGTATGCCAAATCCTTGGTTGTCATCAACTTAAATTGGTAAAGGAGATGCATGACATAATTATTATTCTTATTCCTTCAAGGTGATTTAATTCTTTTGTCTGGAGCTTGTTCATCATATCATATCCTTGGTAATAAATTCTTCATCTTGTTTTCCGGAGCTTCAAGTTATTTCAATTATATCATTTCAAAGCTCCATCTAATTCATCGCAGGCCTTGAATCTTATTCTTTTCATCTTTCACTTCTCATGCTTTCATTACCGGAGTTCTTCATGGTGGTTCATCATGTTTTAATCCATCCTCAAAGTCTTCATCAAGATTCTTGTTGGAGCTCAAGCATTCTTCATCATGCTTTCCAATTGCAATTCTTTCTACCTTATTTTTTTCAGGTGGTGTTATGTCATTCTTGTCAATTCCTTCATGTTGTATGATTCACGAGTTATCAACAATGAGATATTTAAAACCATCATTTTCTTTGTTGAGGAGATCTTTTCAACTCTTCAATTATTCGTGGAGTAATCTTGGGTTGTGTTTCACCTAAAACCTTTCCCTAAGGATTGTTGCTATTTATGGTGCTCATAAATGACCCAAGTTCTTCATTTATCATTCCGGTGAAATAAGTTTATCGTCTCCTTGTTGATTTCAATCCAGTTAAATGTTTCCGTCAGTGGCTGGTTGTCACCTCATAATTTTGAGATGCTTTCCAAAATCCCACAACGAGCTTATTCTTTTCGTTGTTGATTGTTTCCAACAACTCCGTTCAACCCTTCTTCGTAAGGATGCCTTCAAAATCATTTCTAGTTGAAGAAGTTATTCTTCTTCGATCTTTTCACTCCATTATTCGTTCCGGAGGCTTTGTGATGTTGCTCTCTCCAAAACATTATATCGTTTTATCGAGATCATGTTTTTCCCTTGCTTATCTTTTAACCGGAGTGTTGTTTTCTTCATTCAAGTTACGTCATCTTATCTAGTTTTGCCTCTCTTTTCAACCGGAGTGCTGTCTGAAGCCTTCCTTACCCCTTGTGCCATTCTTTCAATGTTCCGGAGGCTGTGTGTTGTTGTTTTCATCAAGTATCATCCCAACTTGGCAAGTTCTTGTTAATTCCTTCCATTTTCAGTCGGAGTGCTGTCCGAATCATGTCATTCTTATTCCTTGGCTATACCATTGCGGTTTCATATTCTTTTGATTAGTAAGCTCGGGTTTCATGTCTTTCAACCTGCAAGGTTCTCGTGATGCTCCTTGTTCCTCTTTCCAACGGAGTGTTTTCATCTACGTTCATCTCCGTTGTATTCTTCTTTCAATTTGTTCAACCTCTCAAGGTTCTTTGGTTTCACTCGTCTGTCAAAGAAGCAACTTTGTTTTACCTCTTCTTTTTCGTTTTTATCCGGTGCCATCTCTAGGATCTCGGGTCGAGATCCTCTGTTAGTGTGGGAGAGTTGTGACGCCCGAAGACCGACGTCCCAGAAGATTCCAGAAGATTCCAGATGTTCCGGGTTCTCCCGTGTGCTTCAGTTGTGCTTGCTTTATTTATTTTTGCATCGCATCATGTCATCATGCCATCATTAATTTTTGCATCTCAACCTAATAAATCGTGTGGACCTTCGGTCCATTTAAACCGAGGGAAGTGTGTTTTCTCTTTATAACATATCCTCCTAATATTATGGAGCTATTATAAATAAATATTCCATTGTTTTGGAACCACCGAAACACACTTGCATATCTTCCTTATTTTGTTGGAACCATTTTTGTTGGGTTGGTAATATTCCATAAAGCCTTACAAAAATGTTCCATCTTTTATTTTCTGTTCATGGCCTCCTTTCTTATTTTTTTGAGCTCTCTCTATTTTACTGCTAAAGAAATAGAGAAGGAGAGAGAGGCCATCTAGGCCTCTAGGCCTCATCCCAGCCGCAGGCCAGCTTCCCTTCCAGCTGGCCCAACTCCTCTTTCTGGCCAAGCCGCGGCCCAGGCCTCCCTGGCCATCTCAGCCACCAGGCCTTCAGCATTCCAGCCCGACCACTCTAGGCCTCCTGGCCCATCAGGCCTCTCGTAGCGCAGCCCATTCCCAGTTCCCAACCCTAGAGCCCCGACCGCATCCCCTCGCTCTCTCCCTATTCCCCGCCGCATCCCCTCGAACCCCTCGCTCCTGCCCGATCCCGATTCCTCTCCTCTCTCCCGATTCCCCTCGAGGGCCTCGGCCAGGCGGCGCCGCGCCCCTGCGACGCCCCAGGCGCCCGCGCCTCGCCCCGATCGCTCCATCCCGCGCGCCAGGAGCAGCCGACCCAGCCCGTCCTCGCCTCCATCGCCGCTCACCTGCATAGCCCTGGGCCGCTGCGCCTCTCCGTCCCTCTCCTCGGCTCTGCGCCCCGCCGCCGCTCCGACCGGCGAGTCAAGGCAGCGCCGCGCCCCGTCCTCAAGCTCCCTCGAGCACGAGCAGCACCCTCCGTCGCCAAGGCCGTCCTCCAGGGCCCCGCCCCTGCTGTCTCCAGCGCCGGACCGCGCCAGAAGAGTCACCGCGCCAAGTCCACGTCCAGCACCGAGGCCTCTTCTCCAGGAGCTGCGCGCCCAGGCAGCCGAGCCGTCCGCTCGCCATGGCCGCCCCGCCGGCCAGCACGTCAGCTCCGCCGGCCACCGCATCAGCCACCGCGTCTCATGTACCTCGCCGTGCCGCTGCCATGGCCTCGACAGCGCCTCCCCGTGCTGCCGCTTTTGTTTTTTTTTTGTGTTGCCTTGTGCTGTTGGGTTTGTCCAGGACCCGTGTACGACTACCCGACGAGACTGCAAGAACCGAGTCCGGACCGACAATATGAGCACCTCTACAACCCGTGCACATCTCCGGAATCGTCAAGTACCACTACGCTCGACGACCCGAACGGCTACGAGCTCCGTGAATGACTACCGTCGCCGAGACCGACAAGTACCACGACGACCCGCCAAGTACCCCTTCGGAGAGGTGAACGACTACGTATGGGAACAACTACACGGCGATACGTCAAGTACCACTACGTCCGATGCCGCGACGAGTATCCCTACCGATGGTTGTGTACCACTACTTCCTCGACGAACGGAACGCCTACTTCCTCTACGAACGAGAACGACCACCTTCGGAAGAAACGAGTACCCCTACCGATGTCAAGTTCGACTACCGTCGCCCCGAAGACGTCCGATGCCGCGACAAGTACCTCTTCGGAAACGTGAACGATCTCGTGAACAACTACTTCCTCTACGACCCGTGTACCACTACGAACTCGAACCGCCCCGAAATGATTGTTTCGAAGGTATAACCCCGAGACGTGCCCGTGAACGTATGCTTGCATGTGTTGTATGAATGTTTGCTCCACTTGTGTGCTTCGTGCCCGAATCATCTTTTGACATGTTCCTTGGTTGCCTTGTCGCCGACCCGTGGGAACCCGGTGACGGGATCACCCCACCTTTCATCTTGTTCCGCCCGTCCACACCACCCTTTCTTTTGCACCGGTCTCTCCACGAGTTATCGGAACCGAGATGTTGCCGTTGCATCATTTTCGGATCGTTGCCGTGGCACCTTTTCCTTCCACCACGGAGACAAATACTCCTTATCATCTTCTTATCTCTTAATGTTAACCTTTAATTAATAAATTGCATAAACTTGATCATGTCATCCGCATCATGTTAACGACATTAAATGTGTGAATTGTTGTTTGCTAATAATTGCTAAACATGCTTATGGGGATTTTTCCGGAATTGTTGTTGTTATTTCCGGCCTCATTTAAAATTGTCTAAATAGGTAGTTTGTTTTTGCTTCACCTCTTGCCATGTTAACAAACATTTAATCTTGTCTTGTAAATAAACAAGAGTCAATTAAATAATTAAAATGTGGTGTTTCGTCAATATGCAACTCGTTGCATATTGAGCTCCACTTAACTTGTAGTTTTGTTTGTGCATTTTGCCATGCCATGCATAATTAAACCGGACATGCATCATACTTGTTTGTGCATCGTATGCCATGTTTATGCTTGTGTGTTTACCGTGTTGTTTGCTTCTTTTTGGTTGCTTCTCTTGTTAGCTTCGGTTTCGTTCCGGAGTTGTGAGGATTCGCTCGACTATGTTGCTCCGTCTACTTCATGGATCCGTTCTTCTCCCTTGTGGAATCCCAGGCAAGATGACCGAACCCGGATACCATTACTATTTTTGCCTATTGCTAGAAGTATCGCTCTGTAGTATATTGCCTCGATGCCCATGTTTTCCTGTCAGCCTCCTATTGTAACCATGATCCTGTCTAACCACCCTACCCATGCAAACCATTGATTGGCTATACGTAGGCTTCGCTCAGCCCCTCTTATTGCATTGCTAGTTGCAGGTGAATATTGAAGATGCTTGCTTCATGTTGAAGTTATGTGGGGTTATATCACACTATATAAATGCTTAAATGAAATCATCTATATATTGGTAATGGGTGGAAGGCTAAGCCTTTTGCTTGGTGATTTGTTCCACTCATGCCGCTAGGAACCGTATAAACCGGTGTTATGTTCCTTGATTATGCGTTCCTCACACGGTTGGGGTTATGGGACCCTCTCGATAAACCGCTAAGTGCTAAGTCTTTTCCAGCAAGTCCCAACATTGGTACTATTCGCCTAATAACTAATAAAACTTGCATAGGGACTAGCTATCCCTTTTATTTTAATCAACAACCCCAGGCCAGTGCTCCACATGAGTGTTGGTCCGAAACGGGGAGCCTACGGGGCCACCACGAGGAAACTCGAGGTTTGGTAAAAACCCGTAGCCTCGCCCATCCGGTCGTGTCCTGAGACTAGATACGCGCAGCTACTATCAGGGTGTCGACACGCCGGGAGGATTTGCTGGATTAGCCTTACCTTAGTTCGGAGTATCTTGAGCATGGGATTCCGAGAATACTCGGGTCTTCCCACCTTGGAGTTGCGACTCCGCGGATCGTGGGCTTCTCATGGGCCAAGTTGGAACACCCCTGCAGGGTTATGAACTTTCGAAAGCCGTGCCTGCGGTTATGTGGCAGATGGGAGCTTGTTAATATCCGGTTGTAGAAAACTTGACACCATGTTCCAATACACTACCAGCGTGAGTACCGTGACTGTCTTTTTCCGAAAGGGATTCAGGAGATGAACATGGTGGGGTTATGTTTGACTTGATTAGTTCAGGATCACTTAGTGATCATCTCTCGACCGAGGCACCTTCTCTTCTCGCTCTCTTTTACGTAAGCTAGGCTAGTGCTGCTGCAACCACTTATTCTTTCGTCAGCCTTGTTCCACACCCAAGGCTTAAATAGTCATGTTACCCGGGAACGGGATTGCTGAGTCCTCTGTGGCTCACAGTTACTTCACCACACCAGATGCAGGTTCAGCCGAGTTTGATGCAGGAGATGGATCAGAACTTCCGGGAGTTCGATGAAGAGCGTGGCCGTTTGCTTGTGTCGGTTTTCGAAGATCAGTAGTGGTTTCTACTAGGATTCGATCTAGGCCTGTGGCTTTATGTTGTTTTGGTATCTTTCTTTGGATCTTCACCCGTAGTCGGGTTGTGATGTTTTGAATGATGGTTGCTTATGTAATGTATTGTGTGAAGTGGCGAGTGTAAGCCAACTATCTCCTTTTGCAATTTAATCCCTCTTTTACATGAGTCGTGCAAAGGTACCAAACTTGAGATCATTCCAGAATGGGCTTATATCTTTAAGTCGTGCCTCGACACGTAGGAGATATAGTCCCATCCTGGGCATTACACTACCGCATTCACTTTAAATAGGGCTCCGTCAAAATCCGTTGAGACGACACCATATGAACTTTGGTTTGGCAAGAAACCTAAGCTGTCATTTCTGAAAGTTTGGGGTTGCGATGCTTATGTCAAGAAACTTCAACTTGAAAAGCTCGAACCCAAATCGGAAAAATGCGTCTTCATAGGATACCAAAAGGAAAAGATTGGGTACACCTTCTACCTCAGATCCGAAGGCAAGGTCTTCGTTGCCAAGAATGGATCCTTTCTGGAGAAAGAGTTTCTCTCGAAAGAAGTGAGTGGGAGGAAAGTAGAACTTGATGAGGTGACCGTCACCCCTCCGAAGCCGGAAAGTAGCACAGCACAGGAAATTGTTCCTGAGGTGCCTGCACCAACAAGGGAGGAAGTTAATGATGATGATCATGAAGACACAGATCAAGTTACTACTGAACTTTGAAGGTCCACAAGGACACGTTCCGCACCAGAGTGGTATGGCAACCCTGTCATGGAAATCATGTTGTTAGACAACGGTGAACCTTCGAACTATGAAGAAGCGATGGCGGGCCCGGATTCCAACAAATGGCTTGAAGCCAGGAAATCCGAGATAGGATCCATGTATGAAAACAAAGTATGGACTTTGGTGGACTTGTCCGTTGATCGGCACGCCATAGAAAACAAATGGATATTTAAGAAGAAGACAGACGCGGATGGTAATGTGACCATCTATAAGGCTCGGCTTGTCGCTAAAGGTTATCGACAAGTTCAAGGGATTGACTACGACGAGACTTTCTCTCCCGTAGCGATGCTGAAGTCCGTCCGAATCATGTTAGCAATTGCCGCATTCTATGATTATGAGATATGACAAATGGATGTCAAAATGGCATTCCTTAATGGCTTCCTCAAGGAAGAGCTGTATATGATGCAGCCGGAAGGTTTTGTCGATCCTGAGAATGCTAACAAGGTATGCAAGCTCCAGCGCTCTATCTACGGGTTGGTGCAAGCATCTCGGAGTTGGAATATTCACTTCAATGATGTGATCAAAGCGTTTGGTTTCATACAGACTTGGGGAGAAGCCTGTATTTACAAGAAAGTGAGTCGGAGCTCTGTTGCATTTCTCATATTATATGTGGATGACATACTGCTGATGGGAAATGATATAGAATTCTTGGAGAGCATAAAGTCCTACTTGAATAAGAGTTTTTCAATGAAGGACCTTGGAGAAGCTACTTACATATTAGGCATCAAGATCTATAGAGATAGATCAAGATGCCTCATTGGTCTTTCACAAAGCACATACCTTGATAAGATATTGAAGAAGTTCAATATGGATCAGTCCAAGAAAGGGTTCTTTCCTGTATTGCAAGGTATGAGATTGAGCACGGCTCAATCCCCGACCATGGCAGAAGATAGAGAAAAGATGAGTGTCATCCCCAATGCCTCAGCCATAGGTTCTATTATGTATGCCATGCTATGTACCAAACCTGATGTGAACCTTGCCATAAGTTTGGTAGGAAGGTACCAAAGTGATCCCGGTATGGAACACTGGACAGCGGTCAAGAACATCCTGAAGTACCTGAAGAGGACTAAGGATATGTTTCTCGTTTATGGAGGTGACGAAGAACTCGTCGTAAAGGGTTACATCGATGCTAGCTTCGACACAGATCTGGATGACTCCAAGTCACAAACCGGATACGTGTATATTTTGAATGGTGGAGCAGTCAGCTGGTGCAGTTGCAAGCAGAGCGTCGTGGCGCATTCTACATGTGAAGCGGAGTACATAGCTGCTTGCGAAGCAGCACATGAAGCTGTCTGGATGAAGGAGTTCATCACCGACCTAGGAGTCATTCCAAGCGCGTCAAGCCCGATGACTCTCTTCTGTGACAACACTGGAGCTATTGCCATTGCCAAGGAGCCCAGGTTTCACAAGAAGACCAAGCACATCAAGCGCCGTTTCAACTCCATCCGAAATTATGTTCAAGATGGAGACATATATATTTGTAAAGTGCATACGGATCTGAATGTCGCAGATCCGTTGACTAAACCTCTTCCAAGGGCAAAACATGATCAACACCAGAACTCTATGGGTGTTCGATTCATCACAATGTAACTAGATTATTGACTCTAGTGCAAGTGGGAGACTATTGGAAATATGCCCTAGAGGCAATAATAAAATGGTTATTATTATATTTCCTTGTTCATGATAATTGTCTGTTATTCATGCTTAAATTGTATTATGCGGAAACAGCGATACATGTGTGTATACATAGATCACAACGTGTCCCTGGTAAGCCTCTAGTTACTAGCTCGTTGATCAACAGATGGTCACGGTTTCCTGACCATGGACATTGGATGTCATTGATAACAAGATCACATCATTAGGAGAATGATGTGATGGACAAGACCCAATCCTAAGCCTAGCACAAGATCGTGTAGTTCGTAATGCTAAAGCTTTTCCAGTTTCAAGTATCAGTTCCTTAGACCATGAGGTTGTGCAACTACCGGATACCGTAGGAATACTTTGGGTGTGCCAAACGTCACAACGTAACTTGGTGGCTATAAAGGTATGCAATGGGTATCTCCGAAAGTGTCTGTTGGGTTGGCACGAACCGAGACTGGGATTTGTCACTCCGTGTGATGGAGAGGTATCTCTGGGCCCACTCGTTAAGACATCATCATAATGAGCTCAATTTGACTAAGGAGTTGGTCACGGGATGATGGATTACGGAACGAGTAAAGAGACTTGCCATGACGAGATTGAACAAGGTATCGGTATACCGACGATCGAATCTCGGGCAAGTACTATACCGATAGACAAAGGGAATTGCATACGGATTGAGTGAATCCTTGACATCGTGGTTCATCTGATGAGATCATCGAGGAACACGTGGGAACCAACATGGGTATCCAGATCCCGCTGTTGGTTATTGACCAAAGAGTCGTCTCGGTCATGTCTACGTGTCTCCCGAACCCGTAGGGTCTACAGACTTAAGGTTCGATGACGCTAGGGTTGTAGAGATATATGCACACGGTAACCCGAATGTTGTTCGGAGTCCCGGATGAGATCCCGGACGTCACGAGGAATTCCAAAATGGTCCGGAGGTAAAAAATGATATATAGGAAGTCCAGTTTCGGCCATAGGGAGAGTTCCGGGGGTCACCGGTAGTGTACCGGGACCACTGGAAGGGTCCCGGGGGTTCATCGGGTGGGGCCACCCATCCCGGAGGGCCCCGTGGGCCGTGAGGGGAGGGGGACTAGCCTCTAGTGGGCTGGCGCACTCCCCTTGGGCCTTCCCCTATGCCTAGGGTTGGGAACCCTAGGGGTGGGGGGCGCCCCTAGGCTTGGGGGGGCAAGCCACCCCCTTGGCCGCCGCCCCCCCTAGGAGATCCAATCTCCTAGGGCCGGCGCCCCCTGGCCCCCTATATATAGTGGGGGGAGAGAGGGCAGCCACACCTCAGCCCCTGGCGCCTCCCCCCCGTTACACCTCTCCCTCCTCCCGCAGGGTCTTGGCGAAGCCCTGCAACTTTTCCCGTTGCATCCACCACCACGCCGTCGTGCTGCTGGATCTCCATCAACCTCTCCTCCACCCTAGCTGGATCAAGAAGGAGGAGACGTTGCTGTACCGTACATGTGTTGAACGCGGAGGTGCCGTCCGTTCGACGCTGGGATCATCGGTGATAGGGATCACGACGAGTACGACTCCATCATCCACACGTTCCTTCGAACGCTTCCGCTCGCGATCTACAAAGGGTATGTAGATGCACTCCTTTATGCTCGTTGCTTGATGACTCCTTAGATTGATCTTGGTGAAGCGTAGGAATTTTTTTGAATTCTGCTACGTTCCCCAACAGGGGGGTGGGTGGAAAATGTCCATGAGGACAGACCTAGGGTTTTGGCTCGGGTGGGTTTGGGTCGTTGGATCCGGAAGCATCCGACGGTGGTTGATGCGTGATCCGCGTGATATGCCCATGGTCCAATCAGAACGCAGCAAACCATTTGATGACCTTATGACCATATAAATTGGTCGTGATCGATTCAAGATAAAAATTTCATTCATTTTTCACTGCTCAAAATGAGTTAATTGTGAAAGTCTTATGAAATATTTGTTCAAATGATCTCATATTGTGCACAATGGTGCATCTTCGAATTCCAAACAATGTTGCCTAAGGGAGTTTTCATTTTCTTTGCACGGAAAATTCATTTTCCATTTTTCGAGTGCCCAAAAAGAGGTTTTTTTGTGAAGGGCCTACCATATATTTGTTGCAAAATTGTACCAAATAAATTTTCTAAAATACTAGGACATATTTAATGCACAATTAACCAAATGGTTGGGTGTAAAAAGTTTTGATCCACCTCTCGTGAAAATGACAAGTTTTCGCCGATTCAGGTGGAAGCGAGTCAAATTTGAACTGTAGCTACCTCGTAGTTTGCTCTTTATTTTTTCCAAAAATCATTTCTAGGTACATAAGTATCTATTTAATCAGAGAAACATCAACAGTTTTCCAAGATTCAACCACTAGCTAGGAACGGTCATTCCCACCATTTTGACCGCATTTTGAAACGGGCATAAAAAATAAAAATAAAATCATAAAATTGGAAAACCTTTGCATTATTTCAATATATGTGGCCAAGTTACCCGTAAAAATTATAAACTTTTAATACGGCAATTATTTTTAAAAAGTGTTCTCAGAAACGAGCTATCACTCGTGAAGATTCATGGCTTTCAAGCCAAATGATCAATCTTATGGCCACATTCATAGCATAGTTTGTTCAAATGATCTCATATTGTGCACAAGGGTGCATCTTGGAATGGCAAACAATGTTGCCTAAGGGAGTTTTCACTTTCTTTGGACGAAAATTTCGTTTTCCATTTTTCGAGTGCCCAAAAGGAGATTTTTTTGTGAAGGACCTCCCAAATAATTGTTGCAAAATTGGACCAAATCATTTTTATAAAATACTAGGCCATATTTAATGCGCAATTGACCAAATGGTTGGGTGTAAAAAGTTTTGATCCACCTCTCGTGAAAAAGACAAATTTCGGCCGATTCAGTTGGAAGTGGGTCAAATTTGAACTGTAGCTGCCTTGTAGTTTGCTCTTTATTTTTTACAAAAATCATTTCTAGGTACATAAGTATCTATTTAATCAGAGAAACACCAAAAATATACCAAGATTCAACCACTAGCTAGGAACGGTCATTCCCGCCGTTTTGACCGCATTTTGAAACGGGCATAAAAAATTCAAAAAAAATCAAAAAATTGGAAAACCTTCGCATTGTGTCATTATATATGACCAAGTTACCAGGAAAAATAATAAACTTGTAATAAGGCAATTCTTTTAAAAAAGTGTTCTCAGAAATGAGCTATCATGCGTGAAGATTCATGGCTTTCAAGCCAAATGATCAATCCTATGGCCACATTCATGGCATAGTTTGTTCAAATGATCTCATATTGTGCACAAGGGTGCATCTTGGAATGGCAAACAATGTTGCCTAAGGGAGTTTTTACTTTCTTTGGACGAAAAAATCATTTTCCATTTTTCGAGTGCCCAAAAGGAGGTTTTTTTGTGAAGGACCTCCCAAATAATTGTTGCAAAATTGGACCAAATCATTTTTATAAAATACTAGGCCATATTTAATGCGCAATTGAACAAATGGTTGGGTGTAAAAAGTTTTGATCCACCTCTCGTGAAAAAGACAAATTTCGGCCGATTCAGTTGGAAGTGGGTCAAATTTGAACTGTAGCTGCCTTGTAGTTTGCTCTTTATTTTTTACAAAAATCTTTTTTAGGTACATAAGTATCTATTTAATCAGACAAACACCAAAAATATACCAAGATTCAACCACTAGCTAGGAACGGTCATTCCCGCCGTTTTGACCGCATTTTGAAACGGGCATAAAAAATTCAAAAAAATATCAAAAAATTGGAAAACCTTCGCGTTGTGTCATTATATATGACCAAGTTACCAGGAAAAATAATAAACTTGTAATACGGCAATTCTTTTAAAAAAGTGTTCTCAGAAATGAGCTATCATGCGTGAAGATTCATGGCTTTCAAGCCAAATGATCAATCCTATGGCCACATTCATGGCATAGTTTGTTCAAATGATCTCATATTGTGCACAAGGGTGCATCTTGGAATGGCAAACAATGTTGCCTAAGGGAGTTTTACTTTCTTTGGACGAAAAAATCATTTTCCATTTTTCGAGTGCCCAAAAGGAGGTTTTTTTTGTGAAGGACCTCCCAAATAATTGTTGCAAAATTGGACCAAATCATTTTTATAAAAAACTAGGCCATATTTAATGCACAATTGACCAAATGGTTGGGTGTAAAAAGTTTTGATCCACCTCTCGTGAAAAAGACAAATTTCGGCCGATTCAGTTGGAAGTGGGTCAAATTTGAACTGTAGCTGCCTTGTAGTTTGCTCTTTATTTTTTACAAAAATCATTTCTAGGTACATAAGTATCTATTTAATCAGAGAAACACCAAAAAAATACCAAGATTCATCCACTAGCTAGGAACGGTCATTCCCGCCGTTTTGACCGCATTTTGAAACGGGCATAAAAAATTCAAAAAAATCAAAAAATTGGAAAACCTTCGCATTGTGTCATTATATATGACCAAGTTACCAGGAAAAATAATAAACTTGTAATACGGCAATTATTTTAAAAAAGTGTTCTTAGAAATGAGCTATCATGCGTGAAGATTCATGGCTTTCAAGCCAAATGATCAATCCTATTGCCACATTCATGGCATAGTTTGTTCAAATAATCTCATATTGTGCACAAGGGTGCATCTTGGAATGGCAAACAATATTTCCTAAGGAAGTTTTCATTTTCTTTGGACGAAAAAATCATTTTCCATTTTTCGAGTGCCCAAAAGGAGGTTTTTTTGTGAAGGACCTCCCAAATAATTGTTGCAAAATTGGACCAAATCAATTTTCTAAAACACTAGGACATATTTAATGCACAATTTACAAAATGGTTGGGTGTAAAAAGTTTTGATCCACCTCTCGTGAAAAAGACAAATTTCCGCCGATTCAGCTGGAAGCGGGTCAAATTTGAACTGCAGCTGCCTCATAGTTTGCTATTTATTTTTTTCAAAAATCATTTCTAGTTACATAAGTACCTATTTAATCATAAATACATGGTTTGGTGGTTATACGTCGAGGTTTGGGCGGTGGTCGAGGGCCCCAACTCTAGAGCGCGTAAACTCGCATGCCCGCCGCGTGGTCACCGCGTGATTGTGGCCTTGCCATGTGTTCTGGGAGGCCTAGGCATGTCTAGTGGGTTGGGCACTCCCCAGAAAATTACAACATAAGATTCTCACGAGGAGACCGATCGATGCTCAAACATGAATTAGCAACCAAGTGTTTGATTAGCAGTACGGGAAATGCACATGGCTAATGGGCGTGAGTTTTGGTTGAGGATGATCAGTTACTAGGAAGACCGTCTTCACAAATTTTCAGCTCAAAAAGAGGAGTCTAGGTGGTACTTGCTTTGCAAAGTACCACACTCGACATAAATACGAATGTTGAAGCTGGGCTCAAAATAATGAACGGATTGAGTTGGCATTTGGTGGAGGATAGTTATTTGGGCATAGGAAAGCACTGTAGAAAATGGATACCATTTGGACATGCCAAAGTGGTACTTCCTGCACAAAGTGTTTTTTTGAACAGAATAGGAAAATGAATATTTTTGAATTATTTTTGAACTAGGCAAGGAAGGTTATTTTTACATATTTGACGAAGATATGACCCAAAGAATTTATGAGATTTTTTGGGGAATTTTGGGAATGACAGAAATATAGGCTGCTTCACAACCTAGGGCAAAAACTGCCACATGGACATGACACATAGGCAAAACTGATGAGATGGCGCCTAGTCGTAGCAACCCACCACAATTTACAAGGTTATGACCATCTATATTGGTCATGATCAGCTAGAAATAAGGTAGCGGACCAATGCTATCTGCTTTATGACCATTTCGTGTAAGGAAATTACGACCTTTCTGACCAAAATGGTCGTTATAGTTTAGGGTTTGGAGCCCCCCGAATAGCTTTTGACCAATTGGTATGAAATGGTCATAGATCTATGACCAATTCTTCTAGGGTCACTGACAGAAGGTCACTAGTTGACATATTTCTTGTAGTGTTATATAGCTCACGAACTCGATTACAAAGGGCCAAGATCATAAAGCAACAACTCACAACTAGATCATGCTAACTTTATTCTACTAGATCAAGATACTACCAAAAGGATCGAACTAAGAAAAACGGTAAAGATAGGAGTGATGGTGATACGATACCGGGGTCACTCCCCCAAGCTTGGAAGTTGCCAAGGGGAGTGCCCATACCCATGTGATTATGTCCCCTTCTTCGAAGGTGGTGATGTAGGCTTCTTCCTTAACTTGCGTTTGAGGGCGGAATTTTGCTCCCTTAAGTCATTGATCTCCTGCTCAAGGTTTAATATGTTCTTGCATAGTGCCTGCTTGTTTTCTTGCAAGAGGTGAAAAGGGATAAATTCGATCTTAGATTTTTTTGCTCTGTCGGGAAGGCTTGACTTTTTGAACTCCACATGCATGTCCCCAGGATTAGGTAGTGGGACTTCGTCTTCATCCGAGCTAGTCCAATCCTTTCCCTTGGGATCATGGTCTTCTTCTTCGTCCGTGGTCCATCCATAATTCTCCCAGTCCCCATAGACCTTGGGGTCAGCAAGGGAATCAGCCACATAGCTTTCTCCCTCCAAATCCTGGGACGACATGTTGCTTCTATCTGCGATAGAAATAGCTCGAAACAAAAACAGAGGATTTTGGCATGATACAGAGGTCAAAACCTTCGGGAGTATATATAATGAATTTTTACCGACCAAAAGGAGTAACATACCAGAAATCAGAGTCCGAGAGGCACACGAGGTTCCCACGAGGCAGGGGTCGTGCCCAGGGAAGGGGGGCGCGCCCTCCACCCTCGTGGACGCCTCGTGTCTCTTCCGGACTGCCACTTATTTTTCTATTTTTCTAAATATTCCAAAACGGTGAAAAATTGCCCTTAGAACTGTTTTGGAGTCAGTTTACTTACCGTACCACGTACCTCTTCCTTTTCGGAGTCTGAATCGTTCTGGAAAGTGTCCCTTATGTATTTCTCCGAGGTTACGGTTTCATTGACATTGGTTTCAACATTTATAGGGTTACCTGAGATATAATGTTTGATTCATTGACCGTTCACCACCTTCGGATTTGTGCCTTCGAAGTTGTTGATTTTTATGGCACCGGAATGATAGACCTCCTCTTTAACGTAAGGTCCTTCTCACTTAGAGAGAAGTTTTCCTGCAAAAAATCTTAAATGAGAGTTGTATAGCAAGACATAATCACCTATGTTAAACTCATGCTTTTGTATCCTTTTGTCATGCCATCTCTTAACTTTTTCTTTAAACAGCTTGGCATTCTCATAGGCCTGGGTCCTCTATTCATCAAGAGAGCTAATGTCAAATAACCTCTTCTCACCGGCAAGATTGAAATCATAATTGAGTTCTTTAATATCCCAATATGCCTTATGTTCTAGCTCAAGAGGTAAGTGACAAGCTTTTCCATAAACCATCTTATATGGAGACATACCCATAGGATTTTTGTATGCAGTTCTATAGGCCCAAAGTGCATCATCAAGTTTCTTGGACCAATTCTTTCTAGACCTATTAACTGTCTATTGCAAAATTAATTTCAACTCTCTATTACTTAGTTCTACTTGACCACCAGTCTGTGGGTGATAAGGGGATGCAATTCTATGGTCGATATCATACTTTGCAATTATTTTACGGAAAGCACCATTAATAAAGTGTGAACCACCATCAGTCATTAGGTATCTAGGGATTCCAAACCTCAGAAAATAACTTCTTTAAGCATCGTATAATAAAGGTGTTATGATCATCACTAATAGTTGGAATAGCTTCTACCCACTTAGTAATGTAATCAACAGCAACTAGAATATGTGTGTACCCATTAGAGGCAGGAAACGGTCCCATATAATCAAAGCCCCAAACATCAAATGGTTCAATAACAAGTGAATAATTCATAGGCATTTCTTGACGTCTACTAATATTACCAATTCTTTGACATTCATCACAAGATAAGACAAACTTACGGGCATCTTTGAAGAGAGTAGGCCAATAAAAACCAGATTGCAATACCTTAGGTGCAGTTCTATCTCCAGCATGGTGTCCTCCATAAGCTTCGGAGTGGCACTTGCGTAGGATCTGTTCCTGTTCATGCTCAGGTGCACAACAACTAATAATACCATCTACTCCTTCTTTATAAAGATGTGGGTCATCCCAGAAGTAATGTCTCAAATCATAGAAGAACTTTTTCATTTGCTGGTATCTGAAGCTAGGAGGTATAAACTTAGCAACAAAATAATTAGCATAATCAGCATACCATGGAGCAGTACGAGAAGTATTTATGATAGCTAATTGTTCATCAGGAAAGCTATCATCAATAGGTTGTGGCTCATCAAGTATATTCTCTAACCTAGACAAGTTATCTGCAACGGGGTTCTCATCTCCCTTTCTATCAATAATATGCAAGTCAAATTCTTGCAGTAAAGGAACCCATCTAATAATTCTAGGTTTAGCATCTTTCTTTTCCATAAGGTATTTGATAGCAGCATGATCAGTGTGAATAGTTACTTTAGAATCCACAACATAAGGTTTAAACTTATCACAAGCAAATACTAATGCTAAAAATTCTTTCTTAGTAGTAGCATAATTTCTCTGGGCACTGTCTAGAGTTTTACTAGCATATTGAGTAACATTCAATTTCTTATCAACCCTTTGCCCTACAACAGCACCTATGGCATAATCACGAGCATCGCACATAATCTCAAAAGGTAAATTCCAGTCTGGAGGCTGGACTATAGGTGCAGAGATCAATGCTTTCTTAAGTATTTCAAATGCTTCTAGACAATCATCATCAGCGACAAAAGGAATATCTTTTTGTAAGAGATTAGTCAGAGGCCTGGAGATTCTGGAGAAGTCCTTTATGAACCTCCTATAAAACCCGGCATGACCAAGGAAACTTCGTATACCTTTAATGTCCTTGGGGCACGACATCTTTTCAATAGCATCAACTTTAGCTTTGTCAACTTCAATACCTCTGTCAGAAATTTTATGTCCCAAGACAGTGCTTTCATTAACGATAAAGTGGCACTTCTCTCAATTCAAGACACAATTAGTGTCTTCACATCTCTGCAAAACTCGATCAAGGTTGCTCAAGCAATCATCAAAAGAAGTTCCATAAACGGAGAAATCATCCATGAAAACCTCAACAATCTTTTCACAAAAATCAGAGAATATAGCCATCATGCATCTTTGAAAGGTAGCAGGTGCATTACATAAACCAAAAGGCATACATCTATAAGCAAAGGTAACGAAAGGACAAGTAAGAGTGGTCTTTCTTGATCCCCTTTTGACACAGGTATTTGAGAGAAACCAGAATAACCATCTAGAAAGCAAAAGTGAGTATGTTTGGATAACCTTTCTAGCATTTGATCAATTAAAGGCAAAGGGTAATGATCTTTCTTAGTAGCTTTATTTAATTTGCGGAAATCAATTACCATCCTATAACCTGTAACTATTCTTTGCGGGATCAATTCATCTTTATCATTAGGAACAACAGTTATACCTCCCTTCTTAGGGACACAATGGACAGGACTTACCCATTGGCTATCAGCAACTGGATAGATAATACCTGCCTCTAGAAGCTTTAGAATTTCCTTCCTTATCACTTCTTTTATCTTAGGATTTAACCGTCGCTGATGATCAATAACCGGTTTAGCGTTTTCTTCCAATTTTATCTTGTGTTGGCATAAAGTGGGACTAATGCCCTTAAGATCATCCAGAGTATATCCAATAGCAGCACGGTGCTTCTTCAGAGTTTTCAATATTTTTTCTTCTTCCTGCTCTGAAAGGTTAGCACTAATAATAACAGGATATATCTTATTTTCATCAAGATAAACATACTTAAGATTATCAGGTAAAGGTTTGAGTTCAAACACGGGATCTCCCTTGGGTGGAGGAGGACCCCCTACGATTTCAACAGGCAAGTTGTTTTTCAATACGGGTCCCTGATTAAAGAATATTTCATATATTTCCCTTCTCTCATTCATATGCATATCATTTTCATGGTCTAGCAAATATTGTTATAAAGGATCATTAGGAGGCACAACAATAGAAGCAAGACCAATAATTTCATCCTTACTAGGTAATTCTTTATCAAGGGGTTGTCTACAAAATTTAGCAAAGTTAAAATCATGAGACATATCCCCTAAACCAATAGTAACAATATCTTTCACGCAGTCTATCTTAGCATTAACAGTATTCAAGAAGGGTCTGGCAAATATAATGGGACAAAAGTCATCTTGTGGGGAACTAAGAATAAGAAAATCAGTAGGGTATTTAACTTTCCCACACAAAACTTAAACATCTCTAACAATCCCAACGGGTGATATAGTGTCTCTATTAGCAAGCTTGATAGCAACATCAATCCCTTCTAACTCTATAGGTGCAATGTCATGCATACTTTCTTGATATAAGGTATGAGGGATAATACTCGCACTAGCACCCACATCACATAAACCATGATAGCAATGATCTCCTATTTTAACAGAGATAACAGGCAAGCCTACAATAAATCTTTGTTTATTCCTAGCGTCGGCTTTGGCTATTCTAGCAGATTCCTCTTGGAGGTAAATAACATGTCCATCTAAATCCTCTACCAAGAGATCTTTAACCATAGCAACACTAGGTTCAACTTTAATTTGCTCAGAGGGTGTAGGTGTTCTAGTATTACTCTTACGAACTACAGTTGAAGCTTTAGCATGATCCTTTATTCTAACAGGGAAAGGTGGTTTCTCAATATAAGCAGTAGGAACAATAGGATCAACATTATAAGTGGTAGTCTTTTCTTCCACTTTAACAGGTTCAACTACTTTTACTTCAATGGGAGGATGGTATTTAAACCACTTCTCCTTGGGAAGATCAACATGAGTAGCAAATGATTCACAGAAAGAAGCTACTATCTCAGAGTCAAGTCCATATTTAGTGCTAAACTCATGGAAAACATCGGTATCCATAAAATCTTTAACACAATCAAACTTAGGGGTCATACCTGACTCCTTACCTTCGTCAAGATCCCAATCTTCAGAGTTGAGTTTAATTCTTTCCAATAAATCCCATTTGAATTGAATAGTCTTCATCATAAAAGAGGCAGAACAAGAAATATCGAGCATGGAGCGATTATCGAGAGAAAGCCGAGCATAAATTTTTTGAATAATAATTTCTCTTGAGAGCCCATGATTGGGGCATGAATATAACATTGACTTAAGCCTCCCCAAGCTTGAGCGATGCTTTCTCCTTCGTGAGGCCACAAATTATAGATATAATTACGATCACGATGAACCTGGTGCATAGGGTAGAACTTATGATGAAATACCAACTTCAGATGATTATAGTTCCATGATCCAATATCATCACATAGCCTAAACCATGGCAATGCATCTCCCTTCCAAGATAAAAGGAAGACCTTCTTCTTGATAACATCCTCGGGCATACCCGCAAGCTTAAATAATCCACAAACTTCATCCACATATATTAGTTGTAAATCGGGATGCAGTGTTCCGTCTCCTCTAAAAGGATTATCTAGCAGTTTCTCTATCATACCCGAAGGAATTTCAATGCAAACATTTTCAGTAGGTGCAGTAGGTTGAGGAGCAACTCTTTGCTCTTCTGGTCGGGGTGAAGATACCCCGAACAAGCGCCTCAAAGGATTATGAGCCATAGTAACAAGTGACAATAAATTTCAGCACACTATATAAATTTTTCTTTACCAAATTCCACTTACCAAAGGCGCTTCACTCCCCGGCAACGGCGGCAGAAAAGAGTCTTGATGACCCACAAGTGTAGGGGATCTATCATAGTCCTTTCGATAAGTAAGAGTGTCGAACCCAACGAGGAGCAGAAGGAAATGATAGGCAGTTTTCAGTAAGGTATTTTCTGCAAGCACTGAAATTATAGGTAACAAATAGTTTTGTGATACGGTAATTGGTAGCAAGTGACAAAAGGTAAAAGTAAATAAGGTGCAGCAAGGTGGCCCAATCCTTTTTGTAGAAAAGGACAAGCCTGGACAAACTCTTATATGAAGGAAAGCACTCCCGAGGACACATGTGAATTATCGTCAAGCTAGTTTTCAACACGGTCATCTGATTCACGTTTGGTACTATGATAATTTGTTATGTGGGTGGACCGGTTCTTGGGTGTTGTACTTACTTAGACAAGCCTCCCGCTTATGATTAACTTCTAATGCAAGCATCCACAACTACAAAAGAAGTATTAAGGTAAACCTAACCATAGCATGAAACAAGTGAATCCAAATCAGCCCCTTACGAAGCAACACATAAACTAGGGTTTAAGCTTCTGTCACTCTAGCAACCCATCATCTACTTATTACTATCCAATGCCTTCCACTAGGCTCAAATAATGGTGAAGTGTCATGTAGTCGACATTCACATGACACCACTAGAGGAGAGACAACATACATCTCATCAAAATATCGAACGAATACCAAATTCACATGACTGCTAATAGCAAGACTTCTCCCATGTCCTCAGGAACAAAAGTAACTACTCACAAGACATAATAATGTTCATGATCAGAGGGGTATTAATATGCATAATGGATCTGAACATATGATCTTCCACCAAATAAACCAACTAGCATCAACTACAAGGAGTAATCAACACTACTAGCAACCCACATGTACCAATCTGAGGTTTGGGTACAAAGATTGGATACAAGAGATGAACTAGGGTTTGAGAGGAGAGGATGTTGGTGAGGATGTTGATGAAGATAGCCCTCCCTAAGATGGGAGAGTTGTTGGTGATGACGGCGGTGATGATTTCTTCCTCCCGGTGGGAAGTATCCCCGACAGAACAGCTCTGCCAGAGCCCTAGATTGGTTTCCACCAAGGTTCCGCCTCGAGACGGCGGCCTCTGGTCCCGAAAGCCTCCTTATGATTTTTTCCAGGTCAAAACACCTCATATAGGAGAAGATGGGCATTGGGGGGCCACGAGGCAGGGGGCGCGCCCAGAGAGGGGGGGTGCGCCCCCACCCTCATGGACAGCTGGTGGCCCCCTGGTGATATTCGTTCGCCAGATATTTTTTATATTTTCTGAAAGGGTGTCTTGTGAAGTTTCGGGGCTTTTTGAGTTGTGCAGAATAGGTTTCCAGAGTTTGCTTCTTTTCTAGCCTAGAATTCCAGTTGCCGGCATTCTCCCTCTTCATGTAAACCTTGTAAAATAAGAGAGAAAAGGCATAAGTATTGTGACATAATGTGTAATAACAGCCCATAAAGCAATAAATATCAACATATAAGCATGATGCAAAATGGACGTATCAACTCCCCCAAGCTTAGACCTCGCTTGTCCTCAAGCGAAAGACGATATCGAAAAATATGTCCACATGTTTAGAGATAGAGGTGTCGATAAAAATAAAATACGGACATGAGGGCATCATGATCATTCCCATAATAGCAACACATATGTATATATTGTCATATGATTCTTATGCTAAAGTAACAATTCATTCACAATATCAGGCATGAATCATAAACTTCATTGAAAACCTACAAACTATGATCTCGGTCATTGAAGCAATTGCAATTTATCGTAACATCGGAAGGAGTCAACATAAGAGCTTTTCCGCAAGCCTACATACTCAACTATCATATAATCTTTCACAATTGCTCACACTCACGCAATACTTATGGTTATGGAGTTTTAATCGTACACAGAGAAAGATAGGGGCTTATGGTGTTGCCTCCCAACCTTTTACCTCAAGGGTAATGTCAACAGTAATAGACCATGAAAACTTACATCCAAGTGGGTATATACGTCAGGATCTTTCCAACACGGTGTGCTTGCCAAAGGATAAAATGTAAAAAGGAAAGGTGATTTTCACCTTGACTCTTATAAGGTAAGAATAATAGATAGGCCCTTCGCAGAGGGAAGCACAAGTTGTCATGTGTTTTTTTATGGTTGGATGCACAAAATATTAGCCCAGAAGAACGTCACTTTATATTGCCACTTGAGATAAGGACCTTTATTATCCAGTCCGTCTCTTTTATTACTTCCATATCACAAGATCGTATAAAGCTTATTTCCTCCACACTAATAAATCATACATATTTTAGCGAGTTTACAACATGACAACTTACTTGGAAGGATCTTTCTCAATCCATAGGTAGGTATGGTGGACTCTCATGGCAGAACTGGGTTTAAGGATGTATGGAAGCACAAGTAGTATCCCTACTTAGTGCGAGGAGTTTTGGCTAGCATGAGGGGGAAAGGAAAGTTCAACATGTTGGATGATCCATGACAATATACTTTATTTTAGATATAAGAAAACATAACCCATTATGTTGTCTTCCTTGTCCAACATCAACCCTTTAGCATGTCATATTTTAATGAGTGCTCACAATCATAAAAGATGTCCAAGATAGTGTATTTGTATATGAAGCCTCTCTTTCTTTATTACTTCCTATTAATTGCAACGATGATCAAAACTATGCTTGTCAACTCCCAACAACTTTTATTCATCATACTCTTTATATGTGAAGTCATTACTTCCCATAAGATCAATATGATCTCTTGGATACTTTTTATATTTTCTTTTATTCTATCATGACCAAAGTGAGGAAATCAAGCCCTTGACTCAACACTTATCTTTATTATATAGCTCACGGACTCGATTACAAAGGGTAAAGATCATAAAGCAAAAACTCACAACTAGATCATGCTAACTTTATTCTACTAGATCAAGATACTACCAAAAGGATCGAACTAAGAAAAACGGTAAAGATAGAAGTGATGGTGATACGATACCGGGGTCACTCCCCCAAGCTTGGCAGATGCCATGGGGAGTGCCCATACCCATGTGATTATGTCACCTTCTTCAGAGGTGGTGATGTAGGCTTCTTCCTTAACTTGCGTTTGAAGGCGGAATTTTGCTCCCATAGGTCATTGATCTCCTGCTCAAGGTTTAATATTTTCTTGCATAGTGCCTGCTTGTTTTCCTGCAAGAGGTGAAAAGAGATAAATTCGATCTTAGATTTCTTTGCTCTGTTGGGAAGGCTTGACTTTTTGAACTCCACATGCATGTCCCCAGGATTAGGTAGTGGGACCTCGTCTTCATCTGAGCTAGTCCAATCCTTTCCCTTGGGATCATGGTCTTCTTCTTCCTCCGTGGTCCATCCATAATTCTCCCAGTCCCCATAGACCTTAGGGTCAACAAGGAAAGCAGCCACATAGCTTTCTCCCTCCGCATCCTGGGAGGACATGTTGCTTCTATCTGCGACAAAAACAGCTCGAAACAAAAACAAAGGATTTTGGCGTGATACGGAGGTCAAAACCTTCGGGAGTATATATAATGAATTTCTACCGACCAAAAGGAGTAACACCTTCCCTACCAATGTGAGTTTAGTGATAATGGAATTGTATCTTCGTATGCTAAGGGTGTTTATAGTTACTATGATGTTCAACAAATTGAAGAATTTGTTGCTTTTAAGGGTGCTTATGAAATTGCTTCTTTGATTGAAAAGTATGATGCTACTCTTTACAAATCTGAATTTTTTTCCATATTTAAATATTGTTATGATAATTATGCTTCTAATACCTATGTTAAACCATATATTGAGGCCTACTCCGCTGTCCAAGAAGAGACTAATATTTTGCAAGAGTCTATTGAAGAAGAAATTAATGACATTGTGAGCTCATTGGATGAAAAAGATGAGGAGGAGAGCGAAGAACAGAAGGAGGAAGAGAGGATTAGCTACCCATGCCCACCTTCTAATGAGAGTAACTCTTCAACTCATACATTGTTTAATTTCCCTTCATGCTTACCGAAGGATGAATGCTATGATGATTGCTATGATCCCTTGGATTCTATTGAAATATCCCTTTTTGATAATGCTTGCTATGCTTGTGGCCAAGATGCCAATATGAATTATGCTTATGGAGATGAACTTGCTATAGTTCCTTATGTTAAACATGAGATTGTTGCTATTGCACCCACACATGATAGTCCTATTATCTTTTTGAATTCTCCAAACTACACTATATTGGACAAGTTTGCACTTATCAAGGATTATATTGATGGGTTGCCTTTTTCTGTTACACATGATGATTTTGATGAATATAATATGCATGTGCTTGCTGCTCATACTTGCAATTATTATGAGAGAGGAACTACATCTCCGCCTCTCTATGTTTCCAACATGATAAAATCGCAAGAAACTGCTTATACTATGCATTGGCCTTTACTTGATGTGCATGAATTGTTCTTTTATGACATGCCGATGCATAGGAAGAGAGTTAGACTTCGTTGTTGCATGATATATATCACTTTGTGCTCACTACTAAATGTCAAATCATTGCTAATTAAAATTGGCTTTGATATACCTTGGGATCCTGGTGGATCCATTACTTGAGCACTATATGCCTAGCTTAATGGCTTTAAAGAAAGCGCTGCCAGGGAGACAACCCAGAAGTTTTAGAGATTCATTTATTTCTGTTGTGTGCTTTTATATAGTTTAAAAAAGGGGAACATAAAACTTTTTCAAAAAGAAAAGTGAAAGTAAGAAGGACGAGCACCGTTGAAATGGGGGAGCTCCTTGAACTTTGTTCATGCCCATGGAAACTTTGCAAATCTTGAATTACAGAAAATTTTCAATAAAAATAATTATCCCCTTGTACAATTCCATTGTATTATAAAAATAATGTGCCAAGAGTTTCCTTTAGGATGATTAAACTGCTTGTTGGTTTGTGCGGTGCAAAAACACAAACTTTGGCTGTAGTGCGCGATTTTACATTTTTTACTAGAACGTCGAAAGGATCTGAAACTTTTTGCAAAGTCTTGCTATACAAATTGTTGATTTTTCCTATTTTTTCCAGAATTGTTCGAGTTACAGAAGTATGGTTAATGTTCAGATTACTACAGACTGTCCTCTTTTCACAGATTGCTGTTATAGCTTATTTATTTGCATATGTTTGAATTCTTGTTGATGCCTCCTTGACTTGGGCCATAGAATTGTGATATCATACAGTAGGTAATGTTTGTTCATAATTATACAATAATTGTAGAGCAGTACATGATGGGATTTTATTGATCATATGCACTAACCCCGCCACTAAAAGTTCGGTAAAGTTTTGTGTGGATGAAGTGTTCGAAGACCGAGGAGGTCTCGATGCGAGGAGAAGGAGGAGAGGGAAGAGCTCAAGCTTGGGGATGCCCGAGGCACCCCAAGTTAATATTCAAGGAGACTCAAGCGTCTAAGCTTGGGGATGCCCCGGAAGGCATCCCGTCTTTCTTCAACAAGTATTAGTATGTTTTAGGATTCGTTTCGTTCACATGATATGCGTAAACTCTTGGAGCGTCGTGTGCTTTTTCTTTTTCTTTTAATAAATGCACCATGCTGGTATGAGATAGTCCTTGCTTGATTTATAGAATGCTCTTTGCACTTCACTTATATCTTTTGAGTATGGCTTTATAGAATGCTTCATGTGCTTCACTTATATCATTTCAAGTTTGGATTGCCTGTTTCTCTTCACATAGAAAACCACAATTTGTAGAATGCTCTTTTGCTTCACTTATAATTGTTAGAGCGTGGGCATGACTTTTGTACAAAGAATTAAAACTCTCTTGCTTCACTTATATCCATTTAGAGAGTTGGCAGTAATTGGTCATTCACATGGTTAGTCATAAAATCCTACATAAACTTCTAGATCGCGGAATATGATATGTTTGATTCCTTGCAATAGTTTTGCGATATAGAGATGCAAATATGTGGGAGGTACTAGTGAGTGATTGTGGTCTAGTAAAAATATTGGTGTTAAGGTTTGTGATTCCCGAAGCATGCATGTATGGTCTCCTAACTATGTAACCAAATTGGCGCGCATTGTATTTTGACTGTTTATCTTTGCGTGAAGGTCGGGGGCGCGCGATGGTTAACTCCTACCAACCTCCCCCTAGGAGCATGCGTTGTAGTATTTTTTCTTCGAGGGCTAATAGATTTTTCGCAATAAGTATGTGAGTTCTATATGACTAATGTTGAGTCCATGGATTATACGCACTCTCACCCTTCCAACTTGCTAGCCACTCTAGTACTGCGCAATTTTCGCCGGTGCATCAAACCACCTTATATCCTTCCTCAAAACAGCCACCATACCTACCTATTATGGCATTTCCATAGCCATTCCAAGATATATTGCCATGTAACTCCACTGTTCCGTCTATTATGACACGCACCGTCATTGTCATATTGCCTTGCATGATCGTAAGATAGCTAGCATGATGTTTCCATGGCTTGTCCATTTTTGATGTCATTGCTATGCTAGATCATTGCACATCCTGGTACACCGCCGGAGGCATTCATATAGAGTCATATTTTTGTTCTAGTATCGAGTTGTAATATCGAGTTGTAAGTAAATAGAAGTGTGATGATCATCATTATTAGAGCATTGTCCCTTGAGAAAAAAAGAACAAAAAGAAAGGCCAAAAGAAAAAAAAAGAAAGGCCAAATAAAAAAAGAAAGGCCAAATAAAAAAAGGAAGGCTCGAAAAAAAGAAAAAAAGGGGACAATTCTACTATCTTTTTTCCACACTTGTGCTTCAAAGTAGCACCATGATCTTCATGATAGAGAGTCTCCTATGTTGTCACTTCCATATACTAGCGGGAATTTCATTATAGAACTTGGCTTGTATATTCCAATGATGGGCTTCCTCAAATGCCCTAGGTCTTCATGAGCAAGCAAGTTGATGCACACCCACTCGTTTTCTTTTGAGCTTTCATACACTTATAGCTATAGTGCATCCGTTAAATGGTAATCGCTACTCACTCACATTGATATCTATTGATGGGCATCTCCATAGCCCATTGATACGCCTAGTTGATGTGAGACTTTCTCCCTCCTTTTGTCTACTATCTCCTTCTATTCCACCCATAGTGCTATGTCCATGGCTCACGCTCATGTATTGCGTGAAGAGTTGAAAAGGTTCGAAAAAGTAAAGTATGAAAAAAATTGCTTGGCTGAGGCATGAGGGGTACCTTGTGTTAAGAAAAGGGAGCATAAAAGACTATATGATTTTGTAGAGATAACATTCTTTAGCATTGATATTTTAAAAGACTTGATTGTTTGTTGGGATGCCCGAGTATTAAATTCTTTTATGTCAAATGATAGACTATTGCTTTGAATCACTCATGTCTTAATATTCATGCCATGATTAGATTACATGATCAAGATTATGCTAGGTAGCATTCCACATCAAAAATTATCTTTTTTATCATTTACCTACTCGATGACGAGCAGGAATTAAGCTTGGGGATGCTGATATGTCTCCGTAGTATCTATAATTTTTTATTGTTCCTTGCCAATATTCTACAACTTTCATATACTTTTGGCAACTTTTTATACTATTTTTTTGGGACTAACATATTGATCCAGTGCCCAGTGCCAGTTCCTGTTTGTTGCATGTTTTTTGTTTCGCAGAATATCCATATCAAACGGAGTCCAAATGGAATAAAAACGGACGGAGATTTTTAATTGGAATATATGTGAATTTTGGGAAGCGGAACCAACATGGGACGATGCCCGAGTGGGCCACGAGGCAGGGGGCGCGCCCACCAGGGGCAGGCGCGCCCTGGGCCCTTGTGGCCACACCGTAAGGTGGTTGATGCCCTTCTTTCTCCGCAAGAAACCTAATATCCGGATAAAAATCGTGTCAAAAAATCAGCCCAATCGGAGTTACGGATCTCCGGGAATTTAAGAAATGGTGAAGGGCCAGAATCTGGGAACGCAGAAACAGAGAGAGACAGAGAGACAGATCCAATCTCGGAGGGGCTCTCGCCCCTCCGCCGCCATGGAGGCAATGCACCAGAGGGGAAACCCTTCTACCACCTAGGGAGAAGGTCAAGGAAGAAGAAGAAGAAGAAGAAGGAGGGGGCTCTCTCCCCCTCGCTTCCGGTAGCACCAGAGTGCCACCCGAGCCATCATCGTGTGACAGCGATCTACAACAACACCTACGTCATCTTCACCAACATCTCCATCACCTTCCCCCATCTATCTATAGCGGTCCACTCTCCCGCAACCCGCCATACCCTCTACTTAAACATGGTGCTTTATGCTTCATATTATTATCCAATGATGTGTTGCCATCCTATGATGTCTGAGTAGATTATCGTTGTCCTATCGGTGATTGGTGAATTGCTATGATTGATTTAATTTGCTTGTGGTTATGTTGCTGTCCTTTGGTTCCCATCATAATAGCGTGTGCGTGGATCACACAATAGGGTTAGTTTTATATTGATAGGACTACGTATTGGAGGGCAAGAGTGACATAAGCTTTAACCTAGCGTAGAAATTGATGCATACGGGATTGAAGGGGGACCAATATATCTTAATGCTATGGTTCAGTTTTACCTTAATGAACGTTAGTAGTTGCGGATGCTTGCTAATAGTTCCAATCATAAGTGCATAAATTCCAAGTAAGGGATGACATGCTAGCAGTGGCCTCTCCCACATAAAACTTGCTATCGGTCTAGTAACGTAGTATTGCTTAGGGGCAATTTCGCAACTCCTACCACCACTTTTCCACACTCGCTATCATTAACTTTATTGCTTCTTTATCTTAACAGCCCCTAGTCTTTATTTACATGCTCTTTATATTCTTGCAAACCTATCCCACAAAAACTACAAAGTACTTCTAGTTTCATACTTGTTCTAGGTAAAGTAAACGTCAAGTGTGCGTAGAGTTGTATCGGTGGTCGATAGAACTTGAGGGAATATTTGTTCTGCCTTTAGCTCCTCGTTGGGTTCGACACTCTTACTTATCGAAAGAGGCTACAACTGATCCCCTACACTTGTGGGTTATAATGTTCCCAATAGTTTCCTTAGGGTATCCTATGAAGATGTTTTTTTCCTATTTGGGTTCGAGCTTTTCAGGTTGAAGTTTCTTGACATAAGCATCACATCCCCAAACTTTTAGAAACGACAACTTAGGTTTCTTTCCAAACCATAGTTCATACGGTGTCGTCTCAACGGATTTAGACGGTGCCCTATTTAAAGTGAATGGGGCAGTCTCTAAAGCATAATGTCGGAGATATTGACCATGGGTACCCTCGGTGACCACCCTTGGTATTTCAAGACAAATTATAGCTGCCTGCTCCACCCCGGCCGTCTGCTAATCAGGCCGCCTCCTAGGGTAGCCTGCCCTAGGAGCCGGCTACCAGCAAGCGGCAGGGACCCAACAGGCGGCGGCACCAACACCACCAGCTAGCAGACGGTCCCACATCCCTCCCTCGGGACGTGTCAGGGATATGACTAGCAGGTATAAACCGGCTAGTGTAAACCGGCTTTGTTATATTATACTTGTTTGTAATATTTAGTAAAGGCTACGGCCCATCAGATTTTAGGGCCTATGTGTAGAATTAAGGTTTGTAAACCGCCCCGTGATGTAACTTGAGAGATAAGGAAGAAAAGACAGAGACCGAGGCGGACACAAGTATGAGCCGGCCTCGGGACTCTGTAAACCGGACCAGGCGTACCCTCTATATAAAGGGACGACCCGGCGACGGTTCAAGACAAGCAACAATCAACCCGTCGAGACACAGGCAAGCGAATCCGCTCCCTGTAATCCGGCGCCCAAGCAATACCAAACCAAATAGACGTAGGCTTTTACCTTCATCGAAGGGGCCGAACTAGTATAAACCTTCTGTGTTCTTTGTGTGCTATGAACCCCTTCAAGCTAACCCGTGCGATGGTTCCATCATCAAGTCCGCTAAACCGGACATCTGCCGTGTTATTTCCACGACAGTTGGCGCCCACCGTGGGGCCTGCGCACGATGGTTTCGAGTTCTTGAAGGGCAGCTTCGAAGGGCTCAAGGGTTACGCGGTCGGCCGGATGACCAAGAGTCGCCGCGGCCGGATCTACATCGACGACGCAGGTTGGGGACCGGAAGCCGATTCAATCGAATACGGGTACCGGGTTCCCTTCGGCAGCATCCAAGTCTTCATTGGCAAAATCGGCAAACCGGGACCTGAGCCGGACGTCTTCCCCAACATCGTCGAGCCGGCTCAGCGTACGAGATCGGCCCGGATTCAGCCCGCCGTGAAACACATGTTCGTTGGAGCAATCCACAGAGGTCGAGCCCAGGACGGATCGGAATCTGATGGTGCAACAGTTGTCTACTCAGACGACGAGTCTTCATCCGGAGAAACTGAATCTCTGTATCAGTTGCAGGACGGCCGGTCTGAGGGCGAGTCCGATGGAAACAGTATTCCGGGCCCCTTTGGCCCGCCAAACCGGGTGGCTGTCTTTATGGCCGGTTCACAGCCCCCAGTGAACGGGACGACAGCGGAAGCTGGTGCAGGGGGAAGCGGCCCAACCCCCTCACCTACTGAAATTCTATCCACCTTGATCGAGGAGTTCACAGCTAAAGCGGTGGAAACAGTAGCTCCAGCAGACAAGGCGCATCATGATGCAGAGCTCCTTCAGTTGAAAGGCCGGATTGATCAGTTAAAGGAAGACCTGAAGGCAGAGAGAGAGATGATAGCGGTGAGACAAGCGGAATTGGATGATCAGGCTTTTCACCTAAGGATGGAGCAAGCTTCTATGGAAGGAGTAAGGGGACGAAAGTACCAGTCTTGTATACCGCCGGTTTATGAAGCAATGAATCTATTCAGGACACCTGGGGCTGGGACTAGTAATAATCCGGCTTCAAACCGGAGGGCACCCCCAGCCAGGGAGGAGCCGGTCCAGCAACCCGCCGCAGAGCAGGATCGTCGGATCACATCGGCACCTTACGTTCCCACCCCTCCAGGTCATTATTCAAACCCTTTGGATAACATCGCTGCAGCTGCTGCACGTTTGGCCGCTTTACCCGTGGAGGAGACGTCTCCGGTGGCATTGGAGGCGCGCAGGGTTAAGGAGCTGCTTAATACGGCATTGATACAGCAGCAAGCATATTCTCATAGCAGGGAGAGGTTACATTCAACACCACGTCCCAGCCGAAGTATACTAGGCATTGGGAGGAGCCAGAAGTGTCTAGCAGTGAACGCAGGAGGCATCAGCGCAGGCAGGATAATCCGGCAGGAGCGGCGATACCAGCTCCGGATATAAACCGGGTTAGATCAGGAGCTAGGGAGGAGATTCGTCAAACAACGCCGGTTCACACAGCCACTGCAGAAATAGGAGTTACGACGAGTTCCTTCGGGGTGCAGTGTCTGGTCCCTGCTTTACGGAGTGTCAAGCTGCCTAAAGATTTCAAGGGGCCCCGCAAGGTACCTAACTACACAGCCGATTTAGCACCGGAAGCTTGGGTTGAAAGTTATGAGATGGCCATGGAGATGCTGGACGTGGATGAATCGGCTTGTGCTAAATATTTTACTATGATGCTCGAAGGCACGGCCCGGACCTGGCTGAAAGCTCTACCCCCGAACTCTATTGGGTCATGGGGGGAACTGCGCAGCCAGTTTATCAAAAACTTCAAGGACACATGCAAACAGCCGATGTCAGTGGTGGATCTAGCAGCTTGTGTGCAAGGAGAGCAGGAGTCTACAGCAGCTTGGGTACGGAGAGTAGCAGAGATTTTACACTCTTCGAATGGTATTAATCCTAGTACGGCGATAGTGACTTTGGAGAACAATTGCCGGTTTGAATCTTTAAAGTTAAAGCTCGGACGGCTTAAAAGGGACTGCAATGATATGGGAACTCTCATGAGTGCCCTGGTGAAATACGGAGACTCTGATAATACCAAGTATCCAGAAGCGGAAGGGGACAAGACTGGGAAGGTTAGCAAGTCTGGTAAACCGGCGCCAGTTATTCCGGCTATCTCAAGTTTTTTGGGCAAACGGAAAGCAGAGGGTGGCTCTGACTTCGTGGCCAACACTCAAGTTCAAGGGGATTGTCAGCATAGCCTAGGAGGCTCACCTTCACAGACCAGCGGAGAAAAGTTTAGCTGGGATCAAGAGTTAGATCAGCCTTGTCCAAAGCATAGCAGAGGAGGGAAAATGGCAAAGCATACCATGAGGGAGTGCATACCCCTTATGAAAGCAGTGGCGGGCCATTTCAATCCTCATAATCGGCCCCCAAATAGCGGCTCAGGGCCTGGATTTTATGGTCCGGGTTATCAGGGGAACAGCTCCGGATCAGGATATAGGGGCAATAGCAATGGATATCAAAACCGGGCAGGTAGTCAGAATAATCAAGGAAACTATAATGGTCAGGGCAATCAGTCGCATCATCAAGGTGGTTACAATAATCAGAGTAATCAGCAGCAGAGCCAAGGGAATTACAATAATCAGGGAAATCAGCAGCAACAGCGTCAGCAACAGCAGCCGTAATCTGGATATCAGAGTAATCCGAAGGAATTAAGCAGTGGGCAATATCATGTCTTCACCACAAGTCTGTGTAAGAGAGACCAGAAGGTTTTGAAGCGGGCTGTTAATGCAGTTGAACCGGCGACACCGCAATTTCTTCGCTGGTCAGAGCAGCCCATTATATGGAGCAGAGAAGACCACCCGATGCGGGTGGATAATCCGGGCCATTTAGCCTTGGTGGTAGCACCTCAAGTGGGAGGTTACAAATTCACTAAAGTTCTCATGGACGGTGGTAGCAGTATCAATATCTTATATTATGAGACTTTCCGTCGTATGGGTCTGACGGTTAAGAAGCTAAGACAATCAAATACAGTATTTCATGGAGTGATCCCAGGTAAGTCAGCTTATCCGGTTGGAAAGATTGACTTGGAAGTTACCTTTGGGAATGAATATGATTCCAGGTCAGAGATGATCACTTTCGAAGTCGTCGAGATCAAAAGTCCATATCATGCTCTGTTTGGAAGGACGGTTTATGCTAAGTTTATGGCTAGGCCGTGTTATGTTTATTTGCAGCTTAAAATGCCGGGTCATAAAGGCACGATCACAGTTCATGGAAGTCGCAAGATAGCAGTGGAATGTGAAGAAGGTGATGCAGCTTATGCAGAAGCAGTATGTGCCACAGAAGAGTTGAAATTTTATAAAGATAATGTTGATCCGGCAGATATGACTCCGTTGAAGAAGCCAACTACCGAGCATGATCCGGCGTTGAAGTTTAAATCAGCAGAAGAGACCAAGCAAGTTGATTTTGTGCCTGGAGATTCGTCTAAGCAGTTCACTATCAGCGCTAACCTGGATCCCAAATAGGAAAGCGCGCTCATCGAGTTCATCCATGAGAACCGGGATATCTTTGCATGGAAACCTTCTGACATGCTAGGTATACCGAGGGAACTCGCTGAGCACAAGTTAAATATTGATCCGAAGTTTAAACCGGTTAAGCAGTATCTGCGCCGCTTCAACGAGGAGAGGCGCAAGGCTATAGGGGAAGAAGTGGCCAGACTTTTGGCCGCAGGGTTCATAGTAGAAGTTTTTCATCCGGAGTGGTTGGCTAATCCGGTGCTGGTGTTGAAGAAGAATGGGAAGTGGAGGATGTGTGTGGACTACACAGACCTCAATAAAGCTTGCCCAACTGATCCTTTTGTTCTACCTCGCATCGATCAGATCATCGATGCCACAGCGGGGTGTGAACGGCTAAGTTTTTTGGTTGCATACTCAGGGTATCACCAGATCAAGATGGCGGTGGAAGACCAAGAGAAGACAGCTTTCATAACTCCCTTTGGTGCTTTTTGCTATGTATCTATGCCTTTTGGGCTTAAATGTGCACAGGCAACTTATCAGCGTTGCGTTCAGAATTGTTTGAAAGGGCAGATAGGGAGGAATGTTCATGCCTACGTGGATGACATTGTGGTCAAATCGAAGAAAGAAGGAACAATGATAGAGGATCTTAAGGAAACCTTTGATAATCTTCGGGCCTATAGGATGATTCTTAATCTGGAAAAATGTGCTTTTGGTGTTCCGGCAGGTAAGCTACTGGGATTCTTGGTCTCAAACAGAGGAATAGAAGCTAACCCAGAGAAGATCAAGGCCATCACGTCTTTAACTAAACCGGTTTGCATCAACGATGTTCAGCGCATAGCTGGCCGGATCACAGCGTTAAGCCGGTTCATCAGTCGCTTAGGAGAGAAGGCGATCCCACTTTACCAGATGTTGAGGAAAACAGACCGGTTTATATGGAGTGATGATGCAAACGCAGCGTTTGAGGATCTGAAGCGGCAATTGGCAAAACCACCGGTTTTAGCTGCTCCTATTGACAAGGAGCCTTTGCTGTTATACGTCGCTGCTAATGCACGAGCAGTCAGCGTTGCAATCGTGGTTGAGCGCAAGGAAGCAGGGAAAGAGTACCCGGTTCAGCGCCCAGTTTATTATGTGAGTGAAGTACTCATTGAATCCAAGCAGAGATACCCTCATTGGCAGAAGTTGGTATATGGTGTGTTCATGGCAAACCGGAAGCTGAAGCACTATTTCCAAGGGCATCCAATAACTGTGGTTAGTTCAGCACCGTTGGGAGATATAATCCAGAACAGGGAAGCTACGGGCAGAGTAGCGAAGTGGGCCATTGAGCTCAGCCCACATGAGTTGAAATATGTACCGCGCACTGCTATAAAATCTCAGGCATTAGTAGACTTCATCAATGATTGGACAGAGTTGCAGACTCCTGAGGAGAAGCCGGATCTTACTTACTGGACGATTCACTTCGACGGTTCAAAACAGTTGGAGGGCTCGGGGGCTGGAGTTGTCTTAACTTCCCCCAGAGGTGATAAATTTTGTTATGTCCTCCGCTTATTGTTTCCTTGTACTAATAATGCAGCGGAATATGAAGCATTACTTCATGGTTTGCGGCTAGCAAAGGAAATGAACTTGAGCCGGGTTAAGTGCCTGGGCGACTCAGATCTGGTGGCACAGCAAATTTCTGGCAAGTGGGATTCAAGAGATCCCCTCATGGCGGCTTATAGACGTGAGGTTGAAGCAGTCGCAGGATACTTTAAAGGATATCAGGTGGATCATATAGACCGGCGGAGGAACGAAGCAGCTGACACTTTAAGCCGGCTGGGGTCGCAACGTAAACCGGTGCCATCAAACACCTTCTTGGATGAATTGCACAGTCCGTCGGTTCAGATACCGTCGGAGGGAGACCTAGCTGTTCCGGACCCAGAGGCACAGTTAGTTGCAGCGCTCCATATTATTCCGGATTGGACGCTGCCCTATTTGGCATACCTGAGCCAAGGAGAGTTGCCAGATGACGAAGAAGAAGCACGACAGATAATCCGGCACTCTAAGTCCATGACAATTTCAAACGGAGAACTTCACCATCGCAGTACTTCTGGAGTATTTCAGCGATGTGTATCAGCTGAGGAAGGTTGTGAGATTCTTCGCGAGATTCATGAAGGGGATTGTGGTCATCATGCCGGTTCAAAATCATTGGTGGCTAAGGCATTCCGGCATGGTTTCTATTGGTTAACCGCTCATGCAGATGCGGCAGATCTGGTCCGGAAGTGTGACGCTTGTCAGAAATTCTCGAGACGTGCTTTGGTTCCAGCACAGGAACTCCGGATGATACCAATAACTTGGCCGTTTGCGACTTGGGGGCTTGATATGGTTGGACCTTTCAAGCGATCCCAAGATCAGAAAACTCATCTACTAGTGGCAGTAGACAAGTTTACAAAGTGGGTTGAAGCGGAGCCTATAAGCAAGTGTGATGCAGCAACGGCAGTCAAATTCATCAAAAAAGTAATATTCCGTTTTGGCTTTCCACACAGCATCATCACAGACAATGGCACCAATTTATCTCAGGGTGAGATGGAAGAGTTCTGTCAACGAGAGCATATTCGTTTGGACGTATCTTCTGTGGCCCACCCCCAATCCAATGGTCAGGCTGAAAGGGCAAATCAGGAGATTTTGCGAGGAATCAAACCCCGGCTTATGACACCTTTGCAGAGAACCCCAGGATGTTGGGTTGAGGAATTGCCATCTGTTCTTTGGAGTATTAACACTACACCAAACCGGTCTACAGGTTACACACCTTTCTTCATGGTTTATGGTGCTGAAGCAGTTCTTCCGAGCGATATACGTCATGATTCACCAAGGGTGACGGCTTATGTGGAAGCAATCAACGAGGAGTCAAGACAGGACAGTTTAGACCGGCTGGATGAAGAGCGTGATATAGCTGCAGCACGATCTGCGATTTATCAGCAAGACTTGCGCAGATATCATAGCCGCCGGATTAGAACAAGGACGTTCCAGGAGGGTGATTTGGTACTCCGGCTCATCCAAGATCAAACAGATATGCACAAGCTATCCCCACCTTGGGAAGGGCCCTTTGTGGTCAGCAAGAACCTGCGCAACGGTTCATATTACTTGGTGGACGTTCGAGAACACAAGGACTCACGGACATCAGAAGAGGAGACGAAGAGGCCTTGGAACATCGCCCATTTACGGCCATACTATACTTGAGCTACGTGCTCCAATGTATCCTATGTATATATTATGAGTAATGAATAAACCGGCACCCTCGGTAAACCGGGGGCTTAGCCCTTTTTCCATATACAAAAATCCTGTGAAAGCAATCATACAAGTTTATTATCAGATATTATATTTCAAATATATTGGCCGGTTTAGGAATTGATTTTTTGCAGAATATGCAAAGGAGCAATAAAACTATCCAAAAAACATGAGACCATATCCGGTTCAAGGAGAGGAGGCGTCATAATTGACCTACCGGCTCAGGAGGAACCCTGGAAACCCTCTGAAAAGTTGGATAATTCCACGTTCAGTGATTGGTTTGAATTTACCCACCGGTTCAGGAGGAACCCTGGAGACCCTCTGAAAAGTTGGATAAATCCACGTTCAGTGATTGGTTTAAATTGACCCACCGGTTCAGGAGGAACCCTGGAGGCCCTGTGGGAGTGGTAACGCCCACTCCCAGTGATCGGATCAGTTTTGTAATTCTATCGGCCCTCTGAAAAGTTGGATAATGCCACTTTCAGTGATTGGCTAGGCCCTCTGGGAGTGTTGGACAAACCACGTCCCATTGATTGGCTCAGTTTTTATTTGCGGTTCTTTCAGCCCTCTGAAAAGTTGGATAATGCCACGTTCAGTGATTGGCTAGGCCCTCTGGGAGTGTTGGACAAACCACGTCCCATTGATTGGCTGAACCTTGCTTTGAGCCTGGCAGCTCTTAAAAAGCCTCGACTACATGGTCTTATTTGCAAAATTTGCATCTTTTTGGTGTTTGTGGTTTATAACCTTTTAAACCGGAGTGGAACAGGTACAGAAGCTGACCACATATCTATAAAGTGAAAAGTCTGGATCATGAATACCAGCATGAGTAAACCGGTGTTCATTATAACCCGGATCATATATCAGGCAAAAAGCTACAAATCTCTGAACAAAGTTTTGAAGAACAAGATAAACCGAAATTTATCATCAAGATGAACCAGAGTGTTTCGAATTTCTAATTGGATCCATGAAGGTCTTGATCAAGCAACTTTAAGGTTCTACCAGATTAAGAATGTTGGGCGTATATGATCTCAGGTATAAAGTCATTACTGGTATAGAGATATACTTATTTGTCGTTTTAAGAGAACAATTTAATCCGTCCAGTGGTAAGCCACTAGGACATCTTTTCAGTATTATTTTTACAGAAACAGAAGATATGCAAGATAAACAATATCAGACAACATTTTCAATCGGCAAATATTTCACATAGAGAAAGACAGAGTATCCGGAATAAAGCAGATCAAGTTTTAGCTATCCTATTACAAGGCATAGCAAGCCCGACGGATTGGAAATATTGTTTGGCGAAACACAGACTGCGATTGCAGCAGTAAAGTTTTAAAGTTAAGTTCCTCCTTGTTGAGACGGCTTACCATCACCTTGATCCGGAACTTCTTCATCTTCTTGAAGCGGTTGGAAATCCGGTACACGCCAGTCAATCTTCGCCAAGGCCCGGAAATACATCTCTTCGTTGATCAGTTCAAAAGGTTCGATATCTGGAGCGAAGGTATGAGGATGAACCGGCGGGATTAAATTCACGGTATCGTAAACCGGCCGCTCCACCCGTTCGTTTTGCAAGTTATATCCAGGATGATACCTGGATAAATCGGACTCAACTGCAAGCTTGCTGGCGAGAGGGCGCATCTCCTTTGTCAAGGTATAAAGGTCCTTTGCAGTAAAAGTTGAGCCGTCATCCTTTGTATCAGGAAAACCGGTCATAGCTTCCTCCGGATCAAGATCTGGGACCCAAGCCTTAGCCCTAGTAAGGGCTAGAAGAGCGCCACCTCGGGCAGCGGATTTTTTAACTTCTTCAAGACGAGCCGGCAAAACAGACAACTTGTTCAACGTATCTTGGATCGTCGAAGGGGCCGGTTTACCAAAGGAAGTGGCACTGATGATCCTCTGAGCGCTAGAATACAGCTGCTCGACCAATGTGTAACATGCTTTAAGCTTCTTCCGTAAGTCATCCCCAAGATGGGAGACACGGCGACCTGCACACAGATATAACGGTTAAGCCGGCACAGTTAGAACATTACAGGGATAAACCGGGAGTTCAGATTATACTTACCAAAGATTGCAGTGGTCATCATTTCAACCTGCTGCTTTAAACCGGTCAATTCCTCTGTAACCGGGTTAAGCGCCCCTTCAGCGTCCTGAACCCTTTTCTCCTGATCTTTCTTTTGAACCTCAAAAGCGGTCCGATCTTCTTCAAAATATTTCTTCAGATCTTCAGCAGTCTTTAAACTCACCTGAAGATCTTTTTTAGCTTTTGAAGCAGCATATTCTGTTTCAGTAAGACGGCTACGAAGTTCATTGATTTCAATAGCATTCCGGTTCAACTCAGCCTGCAAGCATAGTTAAAAGACAAGAGATATAAATCAGACAAGTCTCAAGCACACAAACAAGTTGTCTACTTGACACTTGGGGGCTAATGGCAGTTGAAGCAGTAAACAATAGCAATTCAAAGTTACAAGTCTCAAGCACACAAACAAGTTGTCTGCTTGACACTTGGGGGCTAATGTATGGTTGAAGTATCGTCAGCAACTTTTACAAGTATCAAATACATAAACAAGTTATCTACTTGATACTTGGGGGCTAATGTAAAGATCAGTTGTTCAATCTACAAAGTTCCGGTTCACCTTCAGTACGCAGCTAAACCGGAACTTGGGGGCTGTTATGGGATAGAAACACATCAAAGGAACAAAGTCAGAAGATGTAGCGACCCGACCCAAATGGATCGAAGTCTCTGTGCTTAAGTGTCATCCCTGGATCGGTATGCTGACACACATAGTACTCGATGAATTATAACAGAGTTCAATCACACACTTTATTACATCGAGGTCATCAAAAGAGTATTTATTACAATAATATGGCCAAAGGCCATCTGGATAAAATAACTGCGGAAGCATCAAAAGTAAAATGAGTCCATCAACTCCACGGCAAACTGAGTGCAGAACAATGACCTAGCGCACCTTTACTCCTCGTCGGAAAACTCTCCAACATGAGACGTTGCAGCCGTGTAGGTCAGCACATGGAATATGCTGGCAATGTCACACCATAGAAATAATAATAAATAAAAAGACTATCTCTATATGCAAATTTAACTGGTGGAGGCTCTAAGTTTAATTTTTGCATAAAGCCAATTTTTACCCTACAACAAAGGAATACATTTTTATTTACTACTAAGTTAGAAATGCCATTATTGAGAAGGTTCCTCCAACTCAATCCCAAATTTCTCAAGTTATTAGTAACCCAATGACTTCATTAAATAAAGTGATGAGATCAACCAATAATTCACTTCTAGATACTCAAGTTGTCCATAACAGGGGACACGGCTAATCATGATTAGTTTGTACACTCTGCAGAGGTTTGCGCACTTTTCCCCACAAGACTCGACCACCTCCATGATCGGAAGATCGAGACATAGTCTTTCTGAAGTATTTCCTCCAAACCCTGGGTAGACCGGTACACCTACTTTCCCCTACATCAGCTAGTCTACCACGGAAAGAGGTCACACAACTTACTCAACTATGCCAGAGCCCATAATGGCTTGTGGCTGCACACGGAAGTTTCTAGGCATGAAATATCTTATGATCCCTTTGAGCCTGGGTGGCGGACTTAGGGTAATCACACAGGTACTCCGGGATTCCCCTTGGGGAAGCACTGGTTTCTCCAGGTTCCCCAAACAATCCACCCAGATGTGTATTAAAGTTGCCACCTTATGTTGTCCCATAATTATTATCTCTCGCAACTTGCATGTATCACACATACCAATCCCCGTCTACGAGCATGGCTAAGCAATATATGACATAACGAATATTTCCCGGGGTGAAAAAAGGTCATAGGTTCCTACCACATAAACTACATAGCATAACCACATGTTCCCAATCCTACTAATGCAATATTTGAGGGTGAAACTAATGCATAGTAAAAACTGGGTATTGAAAATTTATGATCAAAGTGTGAACTTGCCTTGCTGACGTTCGTTGAACTCTAAAGATTTGTAGTAGCAAGCTTCGCACTCCGGATGATCTAGCGTAAGCAAGCAATAACATACATAAGCATACAAGCAAAGAATCAAAAAGAAAACGAATAAAAGACTTCGAAAAACTCCAAAAATACAAAAATAAAGTTTCTGTACAGAATATATTTTTCACAGCAACAAAAATAAATGGTTTTGGTTTTAACAGAAGGTACAAGTCACAAGCTTCGATTTGCAAAAAGAATCACCCAAAACGGAGTTACGAAACTCAAGTTATGGCCTAACGAAGTTTGAATTCAGATCTGCTTGAATTCAAATTTTAAAATTTTCAAAAATATATTTCGTTTGGTTCTCTGGATAGAGGATATTTTTATGAAACCGTAGGAAAAAGAATCAACTAAAACGGATCTACAGATTAAAAGATATACTAGAAACAAGAATTGGTATAGAATCTGAGATTGAAAAATTACTGGAAAAAAACAAAAATTCGGCCAGAGACAAGTGGCGCTCTCTGATTGGATGGGGTCTTTGCTGCGGCTAAAAGAGAAAAATAAACCGGAGGCCGGTTCAATCTAAACCGAAGACCAATCTAACTCAACAAAACGTTTTTTTTTTACTGAACTAGCGAACAGAAGTTAGTTCACGTACAGAGAAGTACGTGAGTTGGGGGCGGCTCGGGCGTGATGGTGGTGGCGGCTCCGCCGGTCGTGGGCGGCGGCGGAGGTGTCTAGGAGATGCGGTGGAGAGTGGCTCGTCCGGTGGTGGAGTCGGAGATGGTCGGCGACGACGAACGGCGATGGAACGAAGTGGCGAAGCTTGGTGCTCCGGGTGCTCTGGTGAAGACAAGGAGGTTGGTGCAGTGGCTGTAGATGGAGAGGGATCACAAAACCTTGTCAAAACGATGATAGGGATCAAGAGAAGTCGAAACCCAAAAGGATAGGGCTCGGGATGGCTCACCGGCGTCGAAAACTGACGATGAACTGGAGCTTCTGCTGCGAGATTGGAACGTCGAGTACGTGTTGTAGGGGTGGACTTGGCGAGGGATTTTCGTCTGAATCGGTCGAGGAGGGTCGTGGCTATTTATAGGACATCTTCCTTGGAAGGGAAACAGACTGAAGAATTGATTTCCATGAATTGGAAACGAAGGGACCTCGGGTGTACGCATACGTTTCTCTGTTCGTCCGTTCTCGGGAGGAAGAAGAAAAAGAAAAAAAATGCGGGGCCCAGACGTCAGGGGAGAGAGAGAGGGCGTTACGTGAGGAAGAGGGAGAGTGTACGGAGAGTTGGGCGCACGTGAGGCGAGCGAGGGCTGCGCTGCGATCAACTATTTTTTTTAAGAGGGAGATCACGTGGGAGAGGGAGCGAAGGGAAAATGGCCTGGCTGGGCGATTGGCCTGCCTGGCCATGGCCTTGCTGGCGGCTGGCCGGCCCGACTGGCTTGGCCTGTTTTTTTTTTTAATTAGACAGCGAGAAAAAAAATAAAAAGACAGAAAATAAAAATAATTTTATATAATACATATATATATCAAAAAAATCAGAAAAATAAATCCTACAAGATGAACTATTTTTCAGAGGCTATATAAAAATTTATAAAAAACATTTTTCTTAAAATCCAAATGAAACTCAAATTTGAATTCAAAACTTTCGGCATTGTTTTCTTCTGACTTTTTGGAGTGTCATGTTAGCTCCTCTCACACTTTTGGACAAGTGTTCGTCAGGGATTTTTGAAATAAATTTCAGATGCCAAGTTGAATCCAAAGTCAGATAAAACTCAATGCCTCTGAAATTTCCAAATGACACTCATAATAAAAAAAATGCATAGATGCTTAGATAATAATTGTAAAACATTCCAAATTGAAAATTTGGGATGTTACAAACCTACCCCCCTTAAGATGAATCTCGCCCTCGAGATTCGGGTTGGCTAGCAAAAAGGTGTGGGTGATCCTGTCGAAGATCTTCTTCGCGTTCCCACGTGGCTTCTTCCTCAGTATGATGACTCCACTGAACCTTGCAAAACTTGATGACCTTGCTGCGGGTAACCCTGCTTGTTGTTTCGAGAATCTTGACGGGCTTCTCATCATATGTCAGATCACTATCCAACTGTATGGCCTCCAGTGGCACTGTATCTCTCAAAGGAATATCAGCCATCTCTGCATGGCACTTCTTCAACTGGGAAACGTGAAACACATCATGAACTCCTGACAAGGCTTCGGGTAATTCCAACTTGTAGGCAACTTCACCCATGCGTTCCAAAATTCTGTATGGCCCCACAAATCGTGGTGCTAGTTTGCCTTTAACTCCAAACCGTTTAACTCCTCGAAGTGGAGACACACGAAGATATGCTCTATCTCCGACTTCATAAGTTACTTCCTTGCGTTTAGTATCGGCATAACTCTTCTGCCTGGATTGGGCTATCTTAAGTCTGTCACGGATCAACTTGACTTTCTCCTCCGAATCTCTGATAAGGTCGGGACCAAATAATTTTCGGTCTCCAACTCCATCCCACATTAATGGTGTCCTGCACCTCCTTCCGTACAAAGCTTCGAAAGGGGCCATCTTCAAACTAGCTTGATAGCTGTTGTTATATGAGAATTCTGCGTATGGCAAATTATCATCCCAACTAGATCCATAATCTAGCGCACAAGCTCTCAACATGTCCTCCAGAATCTGATTGACTCTCTCGGTCTGCCCATCTGTCTGCGGATGAAAGGCTGTACTGAACTCTAGCCTGGTACCCAAAGTTTCGTGTAACTGATGCCAAAACTTTGAGGTAAATTGTGTTTCCTCTATCTGATACGATGGTCCTCGGAACTCCATGCAGACATACGATCCTGGTCATATATATCTTGGCCAACTTAGCACTTGTATATGTGGTTTTCACGGGGATGAAGTGAGCTACCTTGGTCAAGCGATCAACTACTACCCAAATAGAATCATAGCCTGATCGGGTCCTGGGTAATCCTGTAATGAAGTCCATGCCAAGCTTGTCCCACTTCCAATCCGGTATCGGCAAAGGTTGAAGTAATCCTGCTGGTTTCTGGTGCTCTGCCTTAACCCTTTGACATACATCACATACTGCGACATACTCGGCAATATCCTTTTTCATACCTGTCCACCAGAAACTTTCCTTCAAGTCCAAATACATCTTGGTGTTTCCTGGGTGTATCGAATAAGGCGAATCATGAGCCTCCTGAAGAATCAATTTCCTGATCTCTGTGTCATTTGGCACATAAATACGCTGCTCAAACCATAAGGTTCCGTGTTCATCCTCACGAAATCCTTCCGCCTTTCCTTGGTTCATCCTTTCCTTTATTTCTGCAATACCTTTGTCTAACTTCTGGGCTTCTCGAATCTTTCCCAACAAGGTGGATTGAATTTCCATTGCGGTAACAAAACCTCGTGGTACTATCTCCAATCGGAGATCTCTGAGATCATCAATTAACTCTTGAGGTAATCCTCCTGTTGTGAGGGTATTGACATAACTCTTGCGGCTCAATGCATCTGCCACAACATTGGCCTTTCCTGGGTGATAGTGCAATTTCATGTCATAATCTTTTATGAGCTCCAACCATCTTCTCTGCCTGAGGTTCAACTCCTTTTGCGTGAAGATGTATTTCAAACTCTTGTGATCCGTGTAAACATCACAATGATTTCCAATAAGAAAATGCCTCCAGGTCTTGAGCGCATGCACTACGGCTGCTAACTCCAAATCATGTGTGGCATAATTCCGCTCATGGGGTCGAAGTTGACGTGAGGCATATGAAACAACTCTTCCTTCTTGCATAAGAACACCTCCAAGTCCCTGACGAGAAGCGTCGCAATATACCTGAAAAATCCTTGCGTATATTCGGAAGAATTAGTACTGGGGCTGTGACCAAACGTTTCTTCAACTCCTGAAAACTGGCCTCACATTCCTCGGTCCAATTAAACTTGGTGTCTTTCTTCAACAACTCTGTCATGGGCTTTGCGATCTTGGAGAAATTCTCAATAAATCTTCGGTAATATCCTGCAAGTCCAAGGAAACTGCGAATCTCTCCGACAGAGGTGGGTGCCTTCCATTCGGTGACGGCTTCAACTTTTGAAGGATCCACTGCTATTCCTTCCCCTGATATAACATGTCCGAGAAATCCAACTTCCTTCAACCAGAATTCACACTTGCTGAATTTTGCATATAACTGATGTTCCCTGAGCTTCTCAAGAACCAAGCGCAAATGTTCCTTGTGTTCTTCTTCATTCTTTGAGTAAATCAATATATCATCAATGAATACCACAACAAACTTATCCAAGAACTCCATGAATACCTTATTCATCATATTCATAAAATAGGCAGGGGCATTAGTCAAACCAAAAGACATGACTGTATACTCATAAAGCCCATATCTCGTGGTAAAGGCTGTCTTGGGTATATCCTGTTCTCGAATCTTCAGCTGGTGATATCCAGATCGAAGATCGATTTTTGAGAAAACTTTTGCTCCTTGTAGCTGGTCAAAGAAATCATTGATCATCGGCAGAGGGTACTTGTTCTTGATCGTCACCTCATTCAACGCACGGTAATCCACAACCATTCTCAAGGATCCATCCTTCTTCTCAACTAGAAGCACTGGGGCTCCCCAAGGTGATGAACTCAGTCGAATATAACCTTTCTCCAATAATTCCTTAATCTGCTTATTAATTTCCTCCAGGTCATTTGCGGGCATCCGGTACGGTCTCTTGGATATTGGTCCAGTGCCTGGTAACAATTCAATCAAAAACTCTATGTCTCGATCCGGTGGCATGCCTGGTAGTTCCTCCGGAAAAACATCGGGATAATCATTCACAACTGGTACTTCCTCCTGAGCAACTCCCGAAAGAGAATTCACTTGAGTCCTCCTTGGTGTATGCCTCGACACATACTTGATCCGTTTCCCCTCTGGGGTGGTGAGAAAAATCGACTTACTAGCACAATCAATATTCCCTTCATACTTGGATAGCCAGTCCATGCCTAGAATTACGTCCAATCCTTGTGATTCTAGGATGATGAGGTCTGTGGGAAAAACGTGTCTCCCTATGGTCAATGGCAACTAAAAACATCCCCGACTAGCCATGTTCTCTGCTCCTGGGGAACTCACTAACATTGGTGTTTTAAGGGCTACGGTCGGCAATTTAAACTTATCCACAAACCCCCTTGATATGAATGAATGCGATGCACCAGTGTCAAAAAGAACAAGGGCTGTAAATGAATTAATCAAGAACTTACCAACAACGGCGTCAGGCTGGTCATAAACTTCCTCCACATTGACATGGTTCACCTGACCTCTGGTAAAAGGATTTGTCTTCTTTCCAGAGCTTCCATTGCCATTCCCGTTCTTCGCCTCGGGACTTTCGGTGGCGTAGTGTCCGGTCTTCCCGCACTTGAAACAGGTAATGTGGCTCAGATCCTTCTTTGCCGGTGTAGCGGGGTTGGAGTGATGCTGATTGTTGTTTCCTCCGTTTCCATTGCCATTCCTATGGCCATTATGGTTGTGTCCATTCCCTCCATGATGTGAATGTCCTCCATGGTTATGGTGAGTGTGTCCACCATACTTGCCAGATCCTGATCCATTATTTCCCGAGTACGGGGTATAGCGGGGCTTCTGCTGAACTCCAGAGTTGTACTTTCCCTGTCCGTACTTCCTCTTGCGGTTTTCCACCTGTTGCTGCTTGCCTTCCAGAATGAGAGCCTTGTCAACCAACTCTTGATAATTGTTAAAGGTAGCCACAGTCAACTGAAGTCCCAGATCATCATTTAGTCCCTCAAGAAATTTCTCCTGCTTAGCGGCATCATCAGCCACGTCTCCGGGAGCATACCTGGATAACTTGCTGAATTCCTCCACATAATCACCAACAGAACGATTACCCTGGCGTAAGTTGCGGAACTCACGCTTCTTCAGACTCATAGCTCCGGCTGAAACATGTGCAGTACGAAACGCCTATTGGAACTGATCCCAAGTCACATTTGCTATGGGGAATGTGGTGGTGTAATTCTCCCACCATGAAGCTGCTGGTCCATCCAGTTGATGTGCGGCAAAGCGCACCTTCTCTGCGTCAGTACATCCTGCGGTGGTCAGCTCCCTTCCGATCTTGCGAAGCCAGTCATCTGCGACGATCGGCTCCGTGCTGCTAGAGAACACGGGTGGGTTCAACCTCAGGAAATGGGTAAGGTTGTCGACTGGGGGTGGTGGCGGTGGGTTGTTGTTGTTGTTCTGGTTCTGATTCTGGATGAGTAGCTGCATGAGGGCATTCTGGTTCTGGATCAACTGGGTAAGTTCCGGCGGAAATTCCGGGTCACGTCTCGGAGGCATCTGTTAGGTTTAGAGTGGATGAGAAATTTGAATAGAATAAGGGCCTAGTGAGAGAAATCACTACCCATATGCTTATGATAGCAATAAAACTTCAAATCAAGCAATTCACACAAATCACACCACACAAGCAAAACCTACAGGTAAGGTCATATCCACAAGAGATATGATCTCTTCATACTACCGTAATCATTCGTTGGACTCCATTTGGTTGTGGTGGTCTGAACTAAATCTTCTCAAATCAAAGTCAACTCTAGCTTCTTCTTCTTCTTCTTCATCAATGATGTCTTCATAGGTCTTGGTCTCATCGGCTGAGCAACTTGGTGATGGGGTTCAACAACTATTGAATTGAACTATAGAAGAGATAGAAATGAATAGAGAAGAGACAGACCAACAGATATATAAGGAAGTGGTAAAATAGAGTTTTCTTCCTATGGTTTTCCATTTCCTAGTGGTCGTGTCCTACAGTCAGCGTGTGCTCTGATACCATCTTGTAGCGACCCGACCCAAATGGATCGAAGTCTCTGTGCTTAAGTGTCATCCCTGGATAGGTATGCTGACACACACAGTACTCGATGAATTATAACAGAGTTCAATCACACACTTTATTACATCGAGGTCATCAAAAGAGTATTTATTACAATAATATGGCCAAAGGCCATCTGGATAAAATAACTGCGGAAGCATCAAAAGTAAAATGAGTCCATCAACTCCACGGCAAACTGAGTGCAGAACAACGACCTAGCACACCTTTACTCCTCGTCGGAAAACTCTGCAACATGAGACGTTGCAGCCGTGTAGGTCAGCACATGGAATATGCTGGCAATGTCACACCATAGAAATAATAATAAAGAAAAAGACTATCTCTATATGCAAATTTAACTGGTGGAGGCTCTAAGTTTAATATTTGCATAAAGCCAATTTTTACCCTACAACAAAGGAATACATTTTTATTTACTACTAAGTTAGAAATGCCATTATTGAGAAGGTTCCTCCAACTCAATCCCAAATTTCTCAAGTTATTAGTAACCCAATGATTTCATTAAATAAAGTGATGAGATCAACCAATAATTCACTTCTAGATACTCAAGTTGTCCATAACCGGGGACACGGCTAATCATGATTAGTTTGTACACTCTGCAGAGGTTTGCGCACTTTTCCCCACAAGACTCGACCACCTCCATGATCGGAAGATCGAGACATAGTCTTTCTGAAGTATTTCCTCCAAACCCTGGGTAGACCGGTACACCTACTTTCCCCTACATCAGCTAGTCTACGACGGAAAGAGGTCACACAACTTACTCAACTATGCTAGAGCCCATAATGGCTTGTGGCTGCACACGAAAGTTTCTAGGCATGAAATATCTTATGATCCCTTTGAGCTTGGGTGGCGGACCTAGGGTAATCACACAGGTACTCCGGGATTCCCATTGGGCAAGCACTGGTTTCTCCAGGTGCCCCAAACAATCCACCCAGATGTGTATTAAAGTTGCCACCTTATGTTGTCCCATAATTATTATCTCTCGCAACTTGCATGTATCACACATACCAATCCCCGTCTACGAGCATGGCTAAGCAATATATGACATAACGAATATTTCCCGGGGTGAAAAAAAGTCATAGGTTCCTACCACATAAACTACATAGCATAACCACATGTTCCCAATCCTACTAATGCAATATTTGAGGGTGAAACTAATGCATAGTAAAAACTGGGTATTGAAAATTTATGATCAAAGTGTGAACTTGCCTTGCTGACGTTCGTTGAACTCTAAAGATTCGTAGTAGCAAGCTTCGCACTCCGGATGATCTAGCGTAAGCAAGCAATAACATACATAAGCATACAAGCAAAGAATCAAAAAGAAAACGAATAAAAGACTTCAAAAAACTCCAAAAATACAAAAATAAAGTTTCTGTACAGAATATATTTTTCATAGCAACAAAAATAAATGGTTTTGGTTTTAACAGAAGGTACAAGTCACAAGCTTCGATTTGCAAAAAGAATCACCCAAAACGGAGTTACGAAACTCAAGTTATGGCCTAACGAAGTTTGAATTCAGATCTGCTTGAATTCAAATTTTAAAATTTTCAAAAATATATTTCGTTTGGTTCTCTGGATAGAGGATATTTTTATGAAACCGTAGGAAAAAGAATCAACTAAAACGGATCTATAGATTAAAAGATATACTAGAAACAAGAATTGGTATAGAATCTGAGATTGAAAAATTACTGGAAAAAAACAAAAATTCGGCCAGAGACAAGTGGCGCTCTCTGATTGGATGGGGTCTTTGCTGCGGCTAAAAGAGAAAAATAAACCGGAGGCCGGTTCAATCTAAACTGAAGAAAACCAATCTAACTCAACAAAACGGTTTTTTTTTTACTGAACTAGCGAACAGAAGTTAGTTCACGTACAGAGAAGTACGTGAGTTGGGGGCGGCTCGGGCGTGATGGTGGTGGCGGCTCCGCCGGTCGTGGGTGGCGGCGGAGGTGTCTAGGAGATGCGGTGGAGAGTGGCTCGTCCGGTGGTGGAGTCGGAGATGGTCGGCGACGACGAACGGCGATGGAACGAAGTGGCGAAGCTTGGTGCTCCGGGTGCTCTGGTGAAGACAAGGAGGTTGGTGCAGTGGCTGTAGATGGAGAGGGATCACAAAACCTTGTCAAAACGATGATAGGGATCAAGAGAAGTCGAAACCCAAAAGGATAGGGCTCGGGATGGCTCACCGGCGTCGGAAACTGACGATGAACTGGAGCTTCTGCTGCGAGATTGGAACGTCGAGTACGTGTTGTAGGGGTGGACTTGGCGAGGGATTTTCGTCTGAATCGGTCGAGAAGGGTCGTGGCTATTTATAGGACATCTTCCTTGGAAGGGAAACGGACTGAAGAATTGATTTCCATGAATTGGAAACGAAGGGACCTCGGGTGTACGCATACGTTTCTCTGTTCGTCCGTTCTCGGGAGGAAGAAGAAAAAGAAAAAAAAATGTGGGGCCCAGGCGTCAGGGGAGAGAGAGAGGGCGTTACGTGAGGAAGAGGGAGAGTGTACGGAGAGTTGGGCGCACGTGAGGCGAGCGAGGGCTGCGCTGCGATCAACTATTTTTTTTAAGAGGGAGATCACGTGGGAGAGGGAGCGAAGGGAAAATGGCCTGGCTGGGCGATTGGCCTGCCTGGCCATGGCCTTGCTGGCGGCTGGCCGGCCCGACTGGCTTGGCCTGGTGGCAGCCTGTTTTTTTTTTAATTAGACAGCGAGAAAAAAAATAAAAAGACAGAAAATAAAAATAATTTTATATAGGACATATATATATATCAAAAAAATCAGAAAAATAAATCCTACAAGATGAACTATTTTTCAGAGGCTATATAAAAACTTTATAAAAAACATTTTTTTTAAAATCCAAATTAAACTCAAATTTGAATTCAAAACTTTCGGCATTGTTTTCTTCTGACTTTTTGGAGTGTCGTGTTAGGTCCTCTCACACTTTTGGACAAGTGTTTGTCAGGGATTTTTGAAATAAATTTCAGATGCCAAGTTGAATCCAAAGTCAGATAAAACTCAATGCCTCTGAAATTTCCAAATGACACTCATAATAAAAAAAATGCATAGATGCTTAGCTAATAATTGTAAAACATTCCAAATTGAAAATTTGGGATGTTACAGAAGAAGAGGTTTACCTCATATTTCTCCCTCATTAAGTTAACCAGGCTGGCTTCATAATCTCGGCTGCTGTGGAGCCGGTTTAGATACCCGGAGTAAATTTCTTGGGCGCTCATATCGGAAAGACTGGATATCTCAGTACTCCATTTCCCCTTTTCTTTAGATAGTTTTTCCGTTTTAGCCGTATGTTTGGCTAAAACGGTGGGCTCAGCCGGAGCAACAAAGGCAGTCCCAGTTACCACAACATCCGGAGAGGCAGGTACATTTGGGGGAGTGGCAGTATGGGCCGGATTGGGAGACGCCGGATTAATCTGAGGAGAGTTAACCCGGGCCGGACTTGGTGGATTATGGGCATCTTCAGCAGTAGGATTCTCAGGAGCAGAGATATGATCTGTAGGCGCAGGGTCTTCAAGAGGAGCTACGGGCTCGCCCTCTGAAGGAACAGTTGTTGACGGATCAGCAGCCGGATCATCTGCAGTGGGCTCAGCAGGAGGCTTGTTTGCCTTGGGCTTCTTGCTGGGTTTTGGTTTGCTGGAAAAGTATGCAAAATGAGTTGACATTATAAAGCAAAAGGGATCATAAACCGGAAAGGTGAGAAAGTTACCCTGGGACAGTTTTCAATGGAGGAAGCTGTGTGGCGGTCGATTCACCAAAAGAAGACAGTGGAGTTTCCTGATAATCAGGGTCAGACGGTTTAAGAGGTTTTCGGATAAGCCCGGCCTTGGGATGAAGGAGAGTCGGAGAAAGTATCACCTCAGCACGGCGTTTTCGAACCGGAGTTAAAGAAATCCCGGATGATTCCACCGCCAGGCCGCTGTGGCGAGTGGTCCGGCGAAGAGCTTCGTGCTGTTGCTTCTTCAAAATAAAATTAAGGTCCAACTGAGCATAAGGGTGAGAAAATTGGTATTTCCGGACGGTCCGACGACTTTTTTGTGGAAGAGGTTCTGAGTCAGGGGAAAGAATGGTTACCTCAACTTCGGCCGGATTATCACCTTCAGGCAACTCCTGTGGAAAAGTTATCGTTAGATACAGTTACAAGTACAAGAAAGCAAAATCTAAACCGGATTAAAGCATACCTCGGAATCCGGATCATCATCTTCAGTGGGAGAACCGGCGTCAACAGCTGCTTTCCTTTTCTTATTGGCAAAGGTTTTCCGGCGAGCTTGTTTGCCGGTTTTCTCCTGAGGTTTTCTCTTCCAGAAAGGGTCATCAGCCTAATCAAAAGAAAGAAAGACAATTGAAAAGATGGTTTAAAAGAAACGGATTACGAATACAGGGTAAGGTGAAACTTACTGCAGGCAGCTTGTTCTTCTTATAATATGGAGCTAACCCGACCTTGTTGCAGTCTGCCAAAGAAACATTGAGAATTTTCTTGGCTGATTCTATAACCTCCGATTCAGAGAGTTTTTCCTTGGTAAACCTTTGGGGATCATCCGGTTTGCCAGAATATTTGCACATAAGCTGTGATCGCCGGCTCAAGGGAAGGATGCTCCAAGATAACCAACAGCGTAGAAAATCAGTTCCAATCAAGCCATTAGCTATGAAGGCTCTTAACCTAGAGAGCTGTGATGAAAACCGGGTCCGTTCAACAGAGCCGAGCCGTTGTGGTAAAGGATGATCCTCCGGAATACGGGTTTCACGGTAACCCGGCAGAGGGTTCTCCCCTTCAGGAGAAGTGTCAATACAATAAAACCATGACTTGTTCCAGTCCTTTGGGTGCGTGTGTAAAGCGGCGTGAGGAAAAACAACGTCTCTCCTCTTCTGAATACTAACGCCGCCGAGCTCTTGATGTGGTCCACTAGTGAACTCTGTGCGCCGGTTTAAGTGAAAGAAGTCCCGGAACAGATCAACGGACGGTTCTTCTTGCAGATATACCTCCGAAAACACTTGGAAGTCACAGATATTTGAAACAGAGTTGGGTCCAATATCCTGAGGGTGCAGTTGGAAAGCAGCAAGAACATCCCGGAAAAACTTTGAACCGGGGGGAGAAAAGCCTCGAGATATGTGATCAAAGAACACAATGACCTCCCCGGACCTGGGAGTAGGAGGATATTCATTCCCCGGGGCCCGCCACTTCAAAACAGACTGAGGGCCTAACGTACCAATTTCAGAAATCTTGACCAAATCTTCCTCAGTAATGATAGAAGGGACCCAATCGCAAGAGACATACTGCTTGGCCATTGCAACGAAAAGACAAGTACTGGAAAAGATAAAGTGCAGAAAACGGATTATGAAGATACAGCAGTATAAACCGGAAACTATCTATGAAAGTTACGCAACGGTTTTACTGAGGACTAATGGCATGGTTAAACCGGCAATTACAGCAAGCTACACCATTTCCGGTTCATGGCAGTTGAAGGGGAACGGCTAAACCGTCGCTTTTAAATTATAAAGTTTCGCAAGAACAGGGCGTAACAGTTTAAACCGGAACATACTTAGCAGATCTACCGAGGAGAAAAACAGGTTTTTAAAGACCGCTAAGGTGGAATAGATCTGAGCATACCAGAAAAAGAGAAACAAATGTAAGAGTATACGGGAAGAACTACAAGGGCCTTATACAGAGCTGGTAAATCTACAGGTTAAACAAGAACGACGAAGATCTGAAGCATTTACAGCGGGGTAAAAGTACAGTTTAAAGGGCAAGATATAAAAGGTAAAGGTTACTGAAAACTATCGGCTTAAAAGCTTCCATTGAGACTCTAATGGCGGGGGCGTGAGAAGAAACCCTAGAAGTCACAGATCTGTAATGAAGAAGAAAGACGTACCTGGAATAGCAAGGATCAGCGGCGGAGGTTCTCTGGTCAAACTCAGGGTGATGCAGCGGCCGGCGAGGACTTGGATGCAGCAGTTGACGGCGGCGGTTCGAGCTCGGGCGACGATGAAGTCGGGCGACGGAGGAAGAAGAAAGAATAGGAAGAAGATAATGAATGGGGACAGCGGTATTTATAAGGGAGAGTCAGATCCGAAGCGACAGGTGCAGGATTCGAGGAGGCAAAGGATCGGATAAAGATCCTTTGACGCCTCGATTTTCGGGATAACCCTTAAAACAAGCTACAGTACAGCTCGCGACGTTAAATGCGGAGGAGATGTCACGGTCAGATTTAATGATCCTTGAAGATGACGTCAGAGCCGGTTTACAAGGATGTGAAGACAGAAGAAAATTATACAAGAGAAGACTGATATGAACAAGTTCAAATCATTCTGGGGCCTAATGTCAGGGATATGACTAGCAGGTATAAACCGGCTAGTGTAAACCGGCTTTGTTATATTATACTTGTTTGTAATATTTAGTAAAGGCTACGGCCCATAAGATTTTAGGGCCTATGTGTAGAATTAAGGTTTGTAAACCGCCCCGTGATGTAACTTGAGAGATAAGGAAGAAAAGACAGAGACCGAGGTGGACACAAGTATGAGCCGGCCTCGGGACTCTGTAAACCGGACCAGGCGTACCCTCTATATAAAGGGACGACCCGGCGACGGTTCAAGGACAAGCAACAGTCAACCCGTCGAGACACAGGCAAGTGAATCCGCTCCCTGTAATCCGGCGCCCAAGCAATACCAAACCAACTAGACGTAGGCTTTTACCTTCATCGAAGGGGCCGAACTAGTATAAACCTTCTGCGTCCTTTGTGTGCTATGAACCCCTTCAAGCTAACCCGTGCGATGGTTCCATCATCAAGTCCGCTAAACCGGACATCTGCCGTGTTATTTCCACGACAGGACGCGTGCTGGGGGACCCCCACGCAGCAGAGACGTGGCTAGAGATGAACATGTCCTTAGAGAATCTATAAGGGCGTGGCTAGAGTGAACGTGTACCTTATGAATATCTCCTAAGCGGCGGGTCACTGTAGCCACGCTGCTGGTGACCAAGCACCGGTCAGAGGAAGCCACGATCCCACTACTCACAGACGGCAGGGCCAGCAGGCGGCTGGCCCCATTGGCCAGCGAGAGGGTCATAAACAAGCCGTCCCTGGCAGACGGCCAGGGGAGACGGCCGCCTAGTAGCAGGCGGCGAAACTCGTCCTAGAAGTCCGAACCTCATCAAGACGACAAGACAGGGCGTGGCGGCAGTGTACGGCAAGAGACGGCGGCACTGTAGCCACTTCCCTCCTGACGAGGCTGTCGTCAGCAGAGGCGCGTCTACGGTGAAAGACAATCACGTGGGCCCGCAGGTGGCGGGCCCCAGCAGGCAGGCGGCAAGGCCGAGGCCGGAAGACACTGACGGCTGGGAGCCACACTGTCAAGATTACCATTGTACCCCTCGGGGGTAGGCCTATATAAACCCCCAGGGCCCTCCATGAGGAGGGGTTAGAAGGTTGCGAGATTGAACCCTAGGAAGAAGATAGAGAGGGGGAGAAAGGAACCCTAGCGATCACCCCCGCTTCCTAGAGCGAGGAACAGAGCTAGCACTGCTCGTCTTCCTCCTCTGAACCACACAGCTCGAGAGCAACCTTGTAGCTGCCGTAGTGATTTCAGTCATGACGCGGAGCCCCCGCAGAGCAGGACTAGGGGTGTTATCTCCTCGGAGAAACCCGAACCTGGGTAAGATCCGTAGGCGTCCTAAGTTTCGCCTCATCCCGCTTCCCGTGCCCAGCGACGTTCTTTTGACCCCATGCATGATAAGCCATCCATTGGCATATGTCGCTCCAAAACCCCGACACATAACCCCAAAATGATAGCGGTAAGTTGGTAAGAGACATCATAGACCGCACCATGTCCAACAGAGTACGATTACGATGTTCGGATACACTATTACGCTGAGGTGTTCCAGGCGGCGTCAATTGTGAAACAGTTCCACATTTCCTTAGGTGCGTGCCAAATTCATGACTTAAATATTCTCCTCCACGATATGATCATAAGAACTTTATTTTTCTGTCACGTTGATTCTCAGCCTCATTCTAAAATTCCTTGAACTTTTCAAAGATCTCAGACTTGTGTTTCATCAAGTAGACGTACCCATATCTACTTAAGTCATCGGTGAGGGTGAGAACATAACGATAGACACCGCACTACTTGAAAAGGGCTATAGATGGAATTGATACTAATGGCGCACCAGGCAGGCAGTGCGCCATTAGTACATAGTAATGGCGCACCAGTAACTGATACGCCATTAGAGTTCGAAGTACTAATGGCGCACCATGCCCGGAGTGCGCCATTAGTATCAAGAAGTTTTTTTTAACTAGCGCGCCTGTCCAAACATACTAATGGCGCATGCATGCATAGTGCGCCATTACTAGTTGTAAACAGTAATGGCGCACCTGCAGTAAAGTGCGCCATTAATGCTATTTTTTATATGATATTTTTTATTCTTTTTTTTACAAAATTACTAATGGCGCACTGTCCCAGAGTGCGCCATTACTAGTTTGAACTAGTAATGGCGCACTATGCGACAGTGCGCCATTAGTATGTCCTTTTTTTTTGCAAAACTTGTAATGGCGCACCAACTATAAATGCGCCATTAGTAACCTTGATTACTAATGGCGCATTGGTAGTTGGTGCGCCATTAGTATGCGGGCAGCAACAAGATATTTTGGACAGCCTCTCTACCTAACTCACTTCCCCCCCCCCACTTCTTCATTCTCTCCACCTCCTCTCCTCTCGGGTCCCTCCTCTTTTTCACCTCATTTCCACCATATATTCATTCAAATTAAGTGGTTAAATTACCTTGTTTTGGTAGGTAAGTATGGGGGGAAGCTATATTTATGTTGTTCTCCATACAACAATGTGCACATGCACTTTTATGGCCTAGCTAGATCTATGTATGTTTGTGGTGTTGCATAGGTTTGTTGTGTTGCATATGTGTTTGTGTTTGGAGGTGTACCGGTATTTGAAATGCGATAGTTGCCAATATTTTCCCGGAATGTTGATTCATTTCCGTTTCGGTGAGAATTTTGGCATTAAGCATTCATTTTTGTCCTATTTTTAGGGAAAGTCATGGCAAATTTTTTCTTGGTTCTAAAATATCGTTTTGCTCTACCCCGCAGGGCGACCATGGTGCGCACAATGACCGAAGGCATCGTGAATAGGTTTTTGAGGTCCGTGAAGGCCGAGATGCTTCAAAAGAACGAGACGGAGATAAGATGTCCGTGTCGAAGATGCAAGCTGAAGAGCCTTATTGCGGACCCGGATTCCGGGCAGGTGCGGGACCACCTGCTCTTGCGTGGTTTCATGGATGGCTATTGGTGGCAAGGTGATGAAGATGACTACGAAGTCGTCCATGGGGGCCGGGCAAGAAATGAGGAAGGGCAGCAAGACAACCACCGCGGCTCGGGCGGGCGAGAAGACGAAGAATCCCCAGGAGATGATCACGATGGTGATGCTGTACACATTCATCATGTAGAAGATGCAGGACATGATGATGAGGAAGATGCCGGAGCAGACGACGGGCATGATCATGAAGATGATGATGCCGGCGGAGCAGACGACGCTGAACCATCGATGGGCTGGGTGCAGGACCCTCATATTCAAGAGCTGCTTCTCAAGCAGACCGATAACGCAAGAGCTGCCGCCCGAGAGAAAGCCAAGATGGATCAACTTGAGTTAGACGCGGTTACTCCATTGTATGAAGGATGCAGGCCCGAGGATACCCGCCTGAAAGTAACGCTCATGGCTCTGGAGATGAAGGTAAAACAGAAAATGACCGACGCATGCTTCGACGAGAACATGTCATTCTGGCACGAACGTCTTCCCAAGGGGAACAAGTGCCCCACCAGTTTGGAGGAGGCGAAGAAAATCGTGTGTCCTCTGGATTTACCGCACGTGAAATACCATGTGTGCATGAACAATTGCATCATTTATCGGGACGAGCACGCGGAGTCTACCATATGTCCGGTGTGCGGCGTCACTCGATACAAGAAGAGGAAGAAAGCTCCTCGAAAAGTGGTGTGGTACTTTCCGATCACTCCTCGTCTGCAGCGGTATTTCGCGGACCCTAAGGTAGCAAAGCTTCTGCGTTGGCACGCGGATAGGGAGGAGAAGAAGCGAGAAGATGACGCAAATGATCCGGAGATAGATAAAAAAGACAAGATGCTGAGTCACCCTAAGGATGCGAGCCAGTGGCAAGCGTTGAACTTCGAAGACCTAGAATTTGGGAACGATCCAAGGAACATCGTGCTGGGCGCGAGCACCGATGGAGTCAACCCGTTTGGCAGCCAGAGAAGCACACGTAGCACCTGGCCTGTGTTTGTGTGGATGTACAACCTTCCCCCCTGGTTGTGCATGAAGAGGAAGTACATTCACATGAGTATGCTAATTGAAGGACCGAAACAACCAGGGAACGACATCAATCTGTATCTGGGGCTGCTGAAAGAGGAGCTAGACACGCTGTGGAAAACGCCAGCCAATACGTGGGATGCCGCAAAGAAAGAATATTTCCCTATGAGAGCCGCGCTGCTCACGACGGTGCACGACTATCTCGGTTACGGATATGTCGCGGGGCAGGTGGTCCACGGATTTTTTGGATGCGTCAGGTGCATGGATGACACAACGTATCGCCAGCTAGATAGAGATCCCGGGTCTTCGAAAACCGTGTTCATGGGACATCGAAGGTGGCTTCGCGACGATGACCTGTGGAGAAAACGCAAGGATCTGTTCGATGGTGAAACCGAACCCCGAGGACGCCCGCGTACGAGGAGCGGCGAGGAAATAGACGAGCTGTTGAAAAATTGGAAAGATTGCCCACTGCCGGGAAAGAAACAAAAGGCGCCAGAGCCGGGAAAGAAGCGAAAGGCGCCAGAGCCGCTGCTGAAGGTATGGAAAACGAGGTCTGTTTTCTGGGACTTGCCGTACTGGAAGATCCACCGTGTGCCTCACAGCCTTGATGTAATGCATATCACGAAGAACGTGTGCGAGAGTCTGCTTGGTACCCTGCTCAACATGCCAGAGAGGACCAAAGATGGGCCGAAAGCAAGGGCAGACTTGAAATCAATGGGCATCAGGCAGGAGCTTCACGCTATATATGATGATGATGATGATGATGATGAGGCGAAGCAGGACACGGAAAGTCGTCGCAAAGGAAAAAAGGCCAAGAAGACCGGCAATGACTACCCTCCCGCGTGCTTCACTCTAAGTCAGGAGGAGATCGAGCAGTTTTTCACCAGCCTCGTAGGAGTACAACTTCCTTACGGTTACGCGGGGAAGATAAGCAGATACCTAGACCGGGCGAAGCTGAAGTTCAGCGGGATGAAGTCTCACGACTGTCACGTGCTGATGACGCAGATACTTCCAGTTGCAATCCGTGGTATCATGGACGCGCACGTCCGTGAAACCTTATTTGGCCTATGCAACTTTTTCGACGTAATCTCTCGGAAGTCTGTTGGCGTGAGGCAACTCAGAAGGCTACAGGAAGAGATCGTGGTGATACTATGCGAGCTTGAGATGTACTTCCCGCCCGCATTCTTCGACGTTATGGTGCATCTGCTGGTCCATATCGTGGACGATATCATCCAACTCGGGCCGACGTTCCTGCACAGCATGATGCCGTTCGAAAGGATGAATGGTGTCATCAAAGGATACGTTCGCAACATGTCACGTCCAGAGGGAAGCATAGCCAGGGGCTTTCTGACCGAAGAGTGCATCTCCTACTGCACGAATTATCTAGGCATCGAGAACCCCGTTGGTCTGCCCGTCAACAGGCACCTCGGCAGGCTCGCTGGATGGGGTCACCGTGAGGGTCGCCGCGAAATGCATGTCGACATCGAGGGTCGACTCGCCGACTTTGAAAGAGCAAACCTAGTCGCGCTACAACACATAGACGTGGTCGATCCTTGGGTGGTTCAGCACAAAACCTTTATTGAGAAGACATACAATGACCGAGGCCAACAGAGGACGGACGGAGATATAATCAAAGAGCACAACTCATGTTTCACGCGTTGGTTCAAGCAGAAGCTTCTGTCATACCCTTTACATGATGATTATTCCGCGGAAGAACAACTCATATTCGCCTTGTCACAGGGCGCCGAGCACAACCTGATGACCTATGAGGCGTACGATATCAACGGCTATACATTCTACACCGAGGCCAAGGACATGAAGAGCGATGGTTATCAGAACTCCGGGGTAACGATGGAATCCTACACCGGTAATGACAAGGACAGATACTACGGAAGGATCAAGGAGATCTGGGAGCGGAGCTACGCTGGAGAGAAGGTCCCGATGTTCCGTGTCAGATGGGCCAAGAGCGTCCTAAAAGAAGACCGGTATTTCACCACCATGGTTATACCCGAAGCCAAATCCAAGACCGCGGGCGCAAACGTCACCGCGAAAAATGAGCCATGGGTACTGGCTTCCCAAGTTGACCAATGCTTCTTCATTACCGACCCGTCAAAGCCCAGTCGTGTTGTCGTGAGGAGAGGCAAAAGGAAGATCATCGGAATGGATGGAGTAGCCAATGAGCAAGACTTCGACAAGTACGGCGACCCGAGGATCGAACATGACGACGATGATGAAGTAGCATCATACACCACAAGAAGAAGCAGGACCACCCTACCTAAAGGATGTCCGTTCCACAGAAGAACTCCATTTGCGAAAAAGAAGGGCAAGAAGATTGTGAACAGATAGCTAGCTAGCTAAGATCGTTTGTATTTAAATCGTAGCCTTCATTTCTCGATTGTATTTCATTGGGCACTTTTTGAACTATCATGAATATTTTTAAATTTCATGGACACTCGATCTCGATCCCCCTCGTCGCCGAGAGCACCCCCCGGTCCACCGGCCACCGCCGCCGACCCCTACTCAACTGCCGCCGCCGACACCCCGTACCCCTCCCCTACTCAACCGCCGCCGCCGACCACCCCCGCACCCCTCCCCCTACTCAAC
>LR738709.1:628581645-628595921 GCA_902687465.1 Secale cereale | reverse complement strand
TTTTGGGTTTCACAAGAACATCATTAGACCCTGACTAGATGTACAAAGGGACCTTGTGCTTGTTTCTTGAAACTGTGAGGTCAAACTTTGTGGGTGTACATCAGCTATTTATAGAAGCTTGCTAGAAATAACAAACACGGCAAGTTTTTTTTTGTCTGAAATTGTGTTCTTCGTGTTCATCATATATCACCAGTTCATTTATGGAGTTCTAGAAAGAAAATGGTACTGATTGTGTGTGCAACTCTGCATTACATGATTTAAATTAATTAATACCCAGAGGCTTCGGCCAGCCAATTGGTTGATGAGCATAAATAATTAATAGGTTCCTGTTTGGACATATGTTGATGTGAGTAACTGAGTATTATCCTTTTAAATTGTTATTATCCCCTGGCAAGGCTGGAGCAATGTATACATCCTCCTAGAACATTTTCCTAGTTGTATACATCCTCCTAGTTGTATACAGCTTTTGTGTTTTTAGTTTTTCTACAGCATGTGTTTTAAGTTTGCCAACTCTGGCTTACAGCTTTTGTTGTAAAACATGTTCATGTACTGAACTACTAATGCCTTGTGATGCTTGTGATCACATTGAGAAAGACTTGTGATCACATTGTGATGATTTTGCAGGTACCCCGAGAGGCCCTTGAGTTTGCTGGAATGTTGATTAACTTCCGTTCCGGCAAATTCGGGTACTCCATATGTCCTATTTTCAGCAAAGGTCATGCTGAAATTTTCCGTGAATTTTAGCATGACTTTGCTAAAAAATAGGACATATAGGGTACTTGTGACTAATGCATGGGCCGGGGTATCTTAGTGGTTAATTAGGTAGGATCAAGTGCCCCTTTATTCTAGCTGCATTAAACCATATGCGGCAATAGAGCCAAGTGATTAGGCCCAACTTACAATTCTCCTTCCTAGCTTAGCTTTTAGGATGCCTCGGTGTCGACAAACCATAAATTATGAAACCTTGATCTTGTTCCTTGACAATAACCAACTTTTTGACCAAACTTTGTTCCTATTTAGAGAGAAACATGGCCAACAAAGATGAGGCCGGCGGTTCGGGCGGGAAGGCATTCTGGGAGCTGTCCCAGGAGATGGAGGAACAACCTCACTTGTATGAGGACGCCGCCTTCCACACCGATCCTGAGACCACTGATGGTACTGCGGAGGATGACCCCACTGATGCCACCACTGATGGTGCCGCCGAGAATGCCACCACTGATGATGGCGGCGCACGCACAGATGGCAGCCAACCGAAGAGGCAACGGAAGGACCGGCGCCCGACCGTGATCCGCACCCTCAAGGAGGAAGTTACTGAAGTGGACGACGACGGGAATCCAACGGCGCCCGAACGAGTAGTCAAGGGGTACTCGCTTCAGCTCGGGTGCATTCTCCGGAGCACCGTCTCGATCAACAGCGAGAACCTGAGGCATCCTGACAACGGGAATTACTGCAACCTCCTCTTCACGAAGCTGCACGAACGATACAAGTTCCCCGCTCAATTTGATAACACAAGCCTCAAAGGGAATAAAGTGAACAATGCTGCCCTCACGAAGATGAGCAAGGCCCTGTCTACTTGGAAAACCAATGTGAAGATAATGATCAAGAAAGGTGAGAGTTATGAGACGATCAAGGAGAAACATCCTTCGATCACTGAAGATGACTACAACAAATTCAAGATCACTTGCTCGAGCGCCGCACACTCCGAATCAAGTCAGTGGGGGAAAGAAATGCGGGAGCTCAACTTAGGGGAACACACACTCGGTCCCGGCGGTTACAGAGTGGCGGAGCCTAAATGGGACAAGGAGGAGGCGGACCGTGCCGAGCAAGGCCTACCGCCCCTCTTCGATAAATACGGTGACAAGCAGACCAGGAACTTTATCAGGGCCTGGTACAAGAAGGACCCGAAAACAAAGGAGCTGACCACGGATTCGAAGACCAGGGCGCTTGAGCTTGTTCTGGTAAGGAATACACCCCCGCGTAATTAGCTCCATATGGTTGCATTCTAATTAATGAAGCCAAATTTCTAAATGATTCACATTCCTTCCGCAGGCGACTGAAAGCAGTAGCGCGGGGTCGACTAAGAGCGGCCCTTGGGACACGACTCTAAATAGGGCGTTGAATGTAATGAAGAACAAGGATAAGCTCGAGAAGCCGACGTCAGCTGGTCGTGTGGCCGGCAAAGGCTTGTCGACAAAATGGTCGTCATACTATAACGCTGGTGGGCGAAAGGAGAAAAAGACCAGCTCGGAAAGCCATGCGCGCGAGGTTCAAGAACTCAAGGCACAGGTGGCGCGGATTCCAGAGATTGTCCAAGAGCAAGTGCAACAACAGATCGGAGCGACGATCACCGCCATTGTGCCTAGCTTGATCGAGGGGTTGCAGGCGTGGATTGCTGGCGGCCAACAGGGGCCGCCCCCGATTCCCAGCTTCACAGCCAGCAACTCGCAGAACGTGATGGCGGGGCCATTGGTGTCTCCGACGCCGGCACGGGAGCTTAATGCACCCGTGTGTACGCCGGCCGGCACCTCTGCAGCAAGCGGCCCCTCCGTCAACTGCACGCCCGCCGTTGGCGGTGCCTCGACATTAGCCGAGCTCGACGCCATCATCACGGTAACTAATTAAGCCTCTCTCGGCCGAGGACTTCATCTCCTTGCCTTTGACTGGGCATCCCTGACGCCCTACATGTTTTCGCAGGGCGCCGCCGATGTTCCGTGCACTCTCCTGCACTTCATGAACAACGAGTTGGTCGATGTCGCCAAGGGCAAAATCGTTCAACCGGGCCAGCCCTTGTTCCACGGTACCCAGATGCCACCCAACTTGTTTAGGGTTCAACTGGTTCGGGTGATGCCAGGCTGCGACGAGGTGTTACCTCCTATTCGACCCGTCAGGGCCGACGATGATGACGTCATGACCCTCAGCGCCTGCCTGAGCTGGCCCCTGCTTTGGCCGAAGAGCCAGATTCGTTTGGGGACGGGGGAAACCACACCAAAGACAACACCGCCAGTCGTGCCGGCGCCAAGTCGTCCCCATGGCAAGTCCGCCGCAACGGTGCCGGACATCCCTATGCCACTGGATCCAAACATGCATATGGCACAGGATCAGAACGACGACGACGATACATTTGCCAACGTCGATCAGTACTTTGCCGATCATGGGTACGGTGACGACTTCATGGGGGCTCCTTCTCAAGAACCCAACCCAACAAAAGACGTGCGCGATCAAGCCGGTACCGCGGAGAAGCCAAGTTGCAACAGGCGTCGTCTGCCGTTCAGCTCTCAGGAGACGCCTCCAGCTGCCGACTTCACCGAGCCTCAGATAGGCGAGGTGCGAAATATGATCAGCCCCAACACACTAAAGAAGGCGGTCTCTGAGCAGAACTCGGTCCCAATTCAGGAGATCAAGAAGAAGGCACGCAAAAGAAAAACTAACAAGGGTGCAAGCCAGCCGGCACCGAGTACGATCCGTGCTCAGGACGGGCCACCTTCACCTGAGGATGTAATGAGGAGGGTGCATGTGGCGGGTAGGCCGATGCTACCGACAAATATGCTCGATGCTGCAACCGGTGCCATGCGGAGTCTGCATGACAGTGTTCTTTCTTTGGAGAAGCGGCGTCTCAGAGAGAAGGATGTGGCTTACCCGGTTTTCGCGGCCAAGGTGCCGGAGGGCAAGGGCTTTGTGGATAACTCCATCGGGGGTACTATCGTCCTGCGGTTTGATGACATCCACGCTATGTTGAACCTTCATCCGCTGCACTACACCTTCGTTCGGCTATTTTCGCTGAGTATGGAGATGCGGATCATTCGCGACAAGACCCCGGACATCGTGATAGTCGACCCCTTCTACATGCGTGCCAAGATCTTGGGCAGCGCTGGGGACCGGCAAGTCGCGAGTTCTTACCTCGGAGGCATCATTCTGGCAAACCGAGATAAGGATAACTTCCTCGTGCCTTACTTTCCCGAGTAAGTCCTCCGCCTCAACCGCCCCGTAACATATGAATTCTTAGATTTCGATCGTTCTTCTTTTAACATTCCGTGTTTTCTGCAGTGACACACAGTGCACGCTCATCCTACTAAGCCCCAAATATTCCATGGCCACGTATTTCGACCCGGACCGTAAGTCGGCTGTAGACTACACAAATGTCAAGAAGGTTCTTGATGATGTTCTCGCCGGCTACGCCAAATCTGGAGGCACCTTCACCAGGACAACTCGTAAGTACGGCAAGCACGTGTTCTCCCACAACACGACGTTCTGCTGCGTCAAGCAGCCGCCTGGCAGTCAGAAGGGTGCCTACTACGCCATCCATCACATGCGGGCGATCGTACGGGACCATCATCAACTTCTGCTACCGAGTAAGCTCAAAGATTGGGCCGCGCGCGTGTCGGCAATCCAGGACGCGGACATCAGACAAGATTTCTTTCGCATCCAGTCGGAGTTTGCGGAAATCATCCATCAAGATGTCCTTCGTACCTCGGGGTAGTTCTACCTCAGAAATCAACCGTCGAACAGTGACATCGACACAATGCTACAAATGCAGGCTGACAACGCCCGTGATTTCATGACTCCCACGATAGACGGCGGCTTCATCCACGCTCCGGTGCATTGAGTCGAGTCGAAAGCAGTGATGCTGTGTCTAGTTCTGAAACATCGATTGGCTCTTGTTGTAATTAAACTTTAATGAACTTGTAGTATGTCTCTTTGGTTTCGAGAGTCGTTCAACTTAGATGTAATCGATGCTATTAATGTCTTGCTTTTCTCTTTCGATCGTTCTGTTGCATACTTATATATTGCTTATGAATTGTCTGTGAATTGATACTAACATTTCGTTTGGCTAGTGCATATATATAGCGATGTCGTCGTATGTCGTGTACAAGGGTAAGGTTCCCGGAGTCTACGACGACTGGGAGGAGTGTCGGAGACAGGTTCACCGATTCAGCGGTAACAGTTACAAAGGGTACACCACTAGGGCCGAGGCCGAATCTAGATACGCCCGCTATCTAGCGGGAGAGGGGAGGGAGCGTTGGAGGAACCGGATGAAAACGAGTTTCATCGTGATGATGCTCATCGTGACGACCGCAGCTCTCTTCTATGTGATGGTAGTTTAGATGATCGATATCGACTTGTAATGTGAAGACAAACTCGCTACTCGCGGTCTCAAGACTTGTAATATATTGTTCTATCTTTGTTCGGTCTTTTCAATTCGGAGACTAATATGATGAATTGTATTCGGAGACTAATATGATGAATTGTATTCAGAGATTAATCTTCTATTGTATTCGATGAATGTGTTGTTGATGTGTGCTGTCTATATTCTGTGCAATTATACATTTTGTAATCTGTGCAAAAAAACCAGAAAAATAATATTAAAAAAACCTAATATTCATACTAATGGCGCATCAGAGGAAAGTGCGCCATTACTATGCATAGTAATGGCGCATTATCAGGCAGTGCGCCATTACTATGCGGACACTACTAATGGCGCATCATACTTAGTGCGCCATTAGTATGCCATAGCACCTGGCCCCTGGGAGGCATACTAATGGCGCACTAAGGTGCACACTAATGGCGCATCCGTGGTGCGCCATTAGTATACCAGATACTAATGGCGCACCAGAGGTGCGCCATTAGTATCAAATACTAATGGCGTGCTAGTAATGGTGCATCACTAATGTGCCATTAATGGCCAAATTAGGTGCGCCATTAATAGGCCTTTTCCTAGTAGTGCCGCGAGCTTCAAAACTCATTGGACCGCACACATCAGTATGTATGATTTCCAATAAGTTGGTTGCTCGCTCCAATGTTCCGGAGAACGGAGTCTTGGTCATCTTGCCCAAGAGGCATGGTTCGCATGTGTCAAATGATTCATAATCAAGAGACTCCAAAAGTCCATCTGCATGGAGCTTCTTCATACGTTTGACAACAATATGACCAAGGCGGTAGTGCCACAAGTATGTGGGACTATCATTATCAACCTTACATCTTTGGCATCCACACTATGAATATGTGTAACATCACGTTCGAGATTCATTAAGAATAAACCATTGACCAGCAGGGCATGACCATAAAACATTTCTCTCATATAAATAGAACAACCATTATTCTCATATTTAAATGAGTAGCCATCTCGCATTAAATGAGATCTAGATACAATGTTCATGCTCAAAGCTGGTACTAAATAACAATTATTGAGGTTTAACACTAATCCTGAAGGTAGATGCAGAGGTAGCGTGCCGACGGCGATCACATCGACTTTGGAACCATTCCCGACACGCATCGTCACCTCGTCCTTCGCCAGTCTCCGCTTATTCCGCAGCTCCTGCTTTGAGTTACAAATGTGAGCAACTGCACCAGTATCAAATACCCAAGAGCTACTACGAGCGCTAGTAAGGTACACATCAATAACAAGTATATCACATATACCTTTGACGTTGCCGGCCTTCTTATCTGCTAAGTATTTGGGGCAGTTCCGCTTCCAGTGACCCATTCCCTTGCAATAAAAGCACACAGTCTCAGGCTTGGGTCCATTCTTTGGCTTATTCCCGGCAACTCCTTCGCCGTCCTTCTTGAAGTCCTTCTTACCCTTGCCTTTCTTGAACTTAGTGGTTTTATTCACCATCAACACTTGATGTTCCTTTTTGATCTCCACCTCCGCTGACTTCACCATTGAATACACCTCGGGAATGGACTTCTCCATCCCTTGCATATTGAAGTTCATCACAAAGCTCTTGTAGCTAGGTGGGAGCAACTGAAGGATTCTGTCAACGACTACGTCATCTGGGAGATTAACTCCCAGCTGAGACAAGCGGTTGTGCAACCTAGACATTTTGAGTATATGTTCGCTGACAGAACTATTCTCCTGCATCTTACAACTGTAGAACTTGTCGGAGACTTCATATCTCTCGACTCGGGCATGATCTTGGAAAACCATTTTTAGCTCTTGGAACATATCATATGCTCATTGTTGCTCAAAATGCTTTTGGAGCCCCGATTCTAAGCTGTAAAGCATGCCGCACTGAACCAGGGAGTAATCATCACTACGTGACTGCCAGGCGTTCATAACGTCTTAAGTTGCTGGGAAAACGGGTGCATCAACTAGCGGTGCTTCAAGGACATATGCTTTCTTGGCAGCTATGAGGATGATCCTCAAGTTACGGACCGAATCCGTATAGTTGCTACCATCGTCTTTCAGCTTGGTTTTCTCTAGGAACGTGTTGAAGTTGAGGGAAACATTAGTGTGGGCCATTTGATCTACAAGACATATTGTAAAGATTTTAGACTATGTTCATGACAATTAAGTTCATCTAAACAAATTTAATGAACTCCCACTCAGATAGACATCTCTCTAGTCATCTAAGTGATACATGATCGAAATCGACTAGGCCGTGTCCGATCATCACGTGAGACGGACTAGTCATCAACGGTGAACATCTTCATGTTGATCGTATCTTCTATACGACTCATGTTTGACCTTTCGGTCTTCCGTGTTTCGAGGCCATGTATGTACATGCTAGGCTCGTCAAGTCAACCGTAAGTGTATTGCGTGTGCAAATCTGGCTTACACCCATTGTATGCGAACGTTAGGACCTATCACACCCGATCATCATGTGGTGCTTCGGAACAATGAACCTTAGCAATGGTGCACAGTTAGCGGGAACACAATTCTTGAATTTTTTAGTGAGAGATCATCTTATTTACTACCGTCGTTCTAAGCAAATAATATGTAAAACATGATAAACATCACATGCAATCAAATAGTAACATGATATGGCCAATGTCATTTTGCTCCTTTTGATCTTCATCTTCGGGGCTCCATGATCATCATCGTCACCGGCATGACACCATGATCTCCACCATCATGATCTCCATCATCGTGTCTTCATGAAGTTGTCTCGCCAAACGTTACTTCTACTACTATGGCTAACGGTTAGCAATAAAGTAAAGTAATTACATGGAGTTTTCAATGACACGCGGGTCATACAATAAAATAAGACAACTCCTATGGCTCCTGCCGGTTGTCATACTCATCGACATGCAAGTAGTGATTCCTATTACAAGAACATGATCAATCTCATACATCACATATATATCATTCATCACATCCTTTTGGCCATATCACATCACACGGCACATGCTGCAAGAACAAGTTAGACATCCTCTAATTGTTGTTGCAAGTTTTTATGTGGCTACTATAGGTTTCTAGCAAGAACGTTTCTTACCTACGCCAAAACCACAACGTGATATGCCAATTACTATTTACCCTTCATAAGGACCCTTTTCATCGAATCCGATCAGACTAAAGTGGGAGAGATAGACACCAGCTAGCCACCTTATGCAACTAGTGCATGTCAGTCGGTGGAACCTGTCTCACATAAGTGTACGTGTAAGGTCGGTCCGGGTCGCCTCATCCCACGATGCCGCCGAATCAAGATAATACTAGTAGCGGCAAGTAAATTGACATGATCTACGCCCACAACAATCTTGTGTTCTACTCGTGCATAGTAACTACGCATAGACCTAGCTCATGATGCCATTGTTGGGGATCATTGCAGAAAATCAAAAAAATTCCTACACATCACCAAGATCTATCTATGGAGATTACTAGCAACGAGAGGGGAGTGCATATTCATACCTTCAAAGATCGCGATGCGGAAGCGTTGCAAGAATGCAGTCGGTGGAGTCGTACATGAAGCGATTCAGATCGCGGCCAAATCCGATCTAAGCACCGAATAACGGTGCCTCCGCGTTCAACACACGTGCAGCCCGGTGACGTCTCCCGCCCCTTGATCCAGCAAGGAGAGAGGGAGAGGTTGGGGAAGACTCCGTCCAGCAGCAGCACAACGGCGTGGTGGTGATGGAGGAGCGTGGCACTCCAGCAGGACTTCGCCAAGCACTGCGAGAGACAAGGAGGGAGAGCGGTAGGGCTGCGCCAAGAGAGAGGGAGACTCGTGTGTCTGGCAGACCCAAAACACCCACTATATATAGGGGAGGGGAGGGGCTGCGCCCCCATCTAGGGTTCCCTCCCTAGGGGGTGCGGCAGCCCCATATTGGATCTGGGGGCGGCCAGAGGGGGGAGAGAGGGGGGCGCACCTAGGGTGGGCCTTAAGATCCATCTGCCCCTAGGGTTTGCCCCCTCCCCTCTTCCCTGCGCCTTGGGCCTTGGTGGGAGGCGCACCAGCCCACCTAGAGGCTGGTCCCTTCACACTCTTGGTCCACGCAGGCCTCCGGGGCTGGTGGCCCCTCCCGGTGGACCCCGGAACCCTTCCGGTGGTCCCGATATGTTACCGGTGATGCCCGGAACACTTCCGGTGGCCAAATCCTCACTTCCTATATATAATTCTTTACCTCCGGACCATGCCGGAACTCCTCGTGACATCCGGGATCTCATCCGGGACTCCGAACAACATTCGGTAACAACGTTTTCATCTATTCCCTATAACCCTAGCGTCATCAAACCTTAAGTGTGTAGACCCTACGGGTTCGGGAATCATGCAGACATGCCGAGACATATCTTCGGCCAATAACCGACTGCGGGATCTGGATACCCATGTTGGCTCCCACATGTTCCACGATGATCACATAGGATGAACCACGATGTCAAGGATTCAATCAATCCCGTATACGATTCCCTTTGTCTACCGGTATAGCACTTGCCCGAGATTCGATCGTCGGTATCCCGATACCTTGTTCAATCTCGTTACGGCAAGTCTCTTTACTTGTTCCATAACACATCATCCCGTGACCAACCCCTTAGTCACATTGAGCTCATTACGATGATGTCTTACTGAGTGGGCCTAGAGATACCTCTCCATCATACAGAGTGACAAATCCCAGTCTCGATTCGTGCCAACCCAACAGATACTTTCGGGGATACCCATGATACGTCTCCAACGTATCTATAATTTTTTATTGTTCCATGCTATTATTTATGAAGTCTTGGATGTTTAATGGGCTTTATCATTCACTTTTATATCATTTTGGGACTAACCTACTAACCCAAAGGCCCAATCCAGATTGCTATTTTTTGCCTATTTCAGGGTTTTGCAGAATAGGAATATCAAACGGAGTCCAAACAGAATGAAACCTTCACGAGAGATATTTTTGGAGGAAATCACACTCGGGATTCTTCGGGGCCAAGTCAGGGGACGTAGGGCCAGCCCTCGAGGGTGGTGGGCGCGCCCCCCTTCCTAGGGTGCGCCCCCTGCCTCGTGGCTGACCCACACGGCCCCCGGTGCCCTCCTTCTTCCAATATATACCTACTTACCCCAGAAACTCCATACGCAGAGAGAAAAGCCTAATTCCACCGCCGTAGCTTTTGTTCCCGTGGAGATCCCATCTTGGAGCCTGTTCCGGGAGGGGGATCCATCACGGAGGCCTTCATCATCATCATCATCGCTCTCACCATGAGTTGTGAGTAGTTTACCTCAGACCTTCGGGTCCATAGCTAGTATCTAGATGGCTTCTTCTCTCTCTCTGGATCTCAATACAAAGTTCTCCTCGGTCTTCGAGGAGATCTATTCGATGCAATCTCTTTTTGCGGTGTGTTTGTCGAGATCCGATGAATTGTGAGTTTATGATCAAGGTTATCTATGAAAGATATTTGGTTCTTCTCTGAACTTTTTATGTGTGCTCATAATATCCTTGCAAGTCTCTTCGAATTATTGGTTTGGTTTGGCCAACTAGATCTATAGTTCTTGCAATGGGAGAAGTGCTTGGCTTTGGCTTCAATCTTGCGGTGTCCTTTCTCAGTGACAGTAGGGGCAGCAAGGCACGTATTGTATTGTTGCCATCGAGGATAAAAAGATGGGGTTTTCATCATATTGCTTGAGTTTATCCCTCTACATCATGTCATCTTGCTTAAGGTGTTACTCTGTTCGTATGAACTCAATACACTCACTACAAGAAATATGTCAACTTGTGACCTTGACTATTGGTCACTGAATGGTCATTATTTTCCATTTGTGACCTTTTTGTGACCAAAAACAGATGGTCAAAAGCTGGCGGTCGTAAACTGAAATTAATGACCTTCTCTGTGAGAAGGTCGTAGACGTTTACGACCAAAATACGCCTACTGTCTTGTTTTGGTCACTAGCAGCCTCCCCAGGCCACGTAGGCATCCGACGTGGCAACCTGATGTGGCACAAGAATCAGCCCGGTCCAATTCGGTGTTTATATGGGCTGAGCCCATTAATTCAGCCCATTTATATTTTTTTCCTATGAATTTTTTGTCAGCTTCATGGACCAAGCCCAACATTGCAGCCTTTTTATTTCATGGGTCGTGGGCTTTTTGTACCAACAGTTTTAGTTTTCTTTTTTTTATAAAATGGGTCCATTAGTCAAACAGGTCCCACTTGTCAGGTTCTGATAAGTTGGTCCCAGCTACTAGGCCTAAATTCTTCATATTTCAATTTGACAGTAAGAAAATAACCAGTAGTTAAATTGGCAAGCAGAAAACACACATGGTACTTCAAATAACAATAGCCAGATTTAGTACAAGTTCTACAAATGCCACGTAGTACAAGCTGTAACATATACAGTACTTTACAAGTTCTACAAGTCACACGTAATACAAGCTTAGTTGATACAAGTTGTACAAGTATGGGAATCACAGTTACAAGTTCTACAAGTGTTTTCTTCTTCTGCATGTAGCTCCTTCAATAGCAATCAAACGCCGGACTCATTGGAGGGCCATAGTCAGGACTGGGCCTTCCACGGACGCCCTGTTACATTAATCAGCTAATAAGAATTAGAAAAACTGGAGCCAAAATATTATGAACATTCCATTCAAAAAAGGAGTAAAGGAGTAAAGGACATTCTTTGTTTCATCACTTTACAAAGGAGCAGCACAAACCACAACTTTACTCGACACACACACACATACACACTTGAATATTAAGCTCAGTTCCAGCAACTATATCATGGTTTAACAGAGCATGTATAATGAATCATAAGAAACAAGGGTTGTTGCTGGCTTGCTACATACAAAATCATATAAGAAGATGAAACGAAGGGCTGGGTTTGTTCTGCCTTGCCATTGAAGCATATGTTTTTATCATAGCATGGTGTTTGCACAGTCTTCTCTCTCTCTTGATATCAGTGTCGGGACGTAAATAGGGGAGGTTAATTTAACATGACCAGGACATATTGAGTACACATGTAATGTAAGTTGGACTTGGCAGCACTGCTACCTTGTGTACCTGCAGGATAGGACAGCAAAGCAAAGTCAGGGTAGGACACTGCATCTTCAGGTCTGACAAGGCAGGGAGAGGGAGGGGGTTACCTACAGCTACATGCAGGAAGATGGGTGGGAGTTGGGCGAGGTCCATGGTGACCTTCCGTGCTTCCTCCCTCCCTCCTCGAGTGGTTCTCCAATCCAACACATACATATATATATATATACAAAATTCAGCATGAATCATTGGTCTTAGTTTTATATGAGACTAGTTGGGCTGTGTATTCTAAGCTCCAAGCAAGTTACAGAAGAAACTAAAGATGAACCGTATATAACAGACTAAATAATCAAATAGAAACCCAAAAATTAAATACAAGTAGAACAGAAAGGATTACAATAGGTTCAATTCAATCAATTCCTAAGCATTGAATCAGTAGCATAAGCATGCAGCAACAACATAAGCATTTAATCAACAGCAGCGTGAGCATAGGCATTAAATCAGAAGCAACAACTGATTGAAACCAAAAGGTTCCAGATCATATACGCTGGTCCTATACTTCTATCTTCAATAGAATGTTGCAATCAAACATTCTGGAATCTGGATAAACACGGACATCAAGCAATCTATGCATGTAGGACGATTCATCAGCTAAAAAAGAGAGGCATTTTGGGTGATTGCCAAATACAGCCTTCTTACGACACGTAAACAAAAATATGATTCATAAACTGGGGAAACACAAATAAGATGCAGCTAATACGAACATAGAAATGGCAATATACTGCCACTATGGAAATATACACATTAATTTTTTTAATATTTGTATCTCTTTTTGATTCGGTGTTGTTAAGAAAAGGAAGATTGATCAAACAATTTGTACAACGGGAGGCATCACCAACTTTTAGAACTGCAGTAATTCAAAACAAACATTAGACATTAGCATCTCAGGATCATGTTTCTCATTCATTCTAGTTATGAAGCAATTTATTCAAGAGTTAACAGGACAGAAAACCCGTATTAGTACTGTCACTATGGAAATATACGCATTTTTTATATTTGTATCTCTTTCTGATTCAGTGTTGTTAAGAAAAGGAAGATTGATCTAACAATTTGTACAACGGGAGGCATTACTAACTTTTAGAACTGCAGTAATTAAAAATAAACATTAGACATTCAAGCGCCTTGGCATTTACGTTGTGCCGACATAAACATCAGGAGAAAATAGTGAGCATGGAATTGCAAAGAGAGGCAACATAGCAGGTTCTGGAGTTATCTATTTTGAGAGAGGCTTGTTGTTAGCCATCTTCACTGGGATCTATTAAAACGATGAGTGAGGATTAGGACACATGTCAAGCAACATACATATTACAACTATCTTATGTCAATGATCATTCATATGTAACTAAATAATTGTTGTAGGTTCGGTGCTTCCAACTTGAGTTCCAGTGGCAGCGACCCCTAAATTAGCATCACCAATAGAGCAGAAGGGAGGGGGTTTGGGGGACTGAAATCCGTTTGCTTACCATGTCGATGTCCACCTTGTACACGGGTATCCTAGGGTTACTGCCTGCTCATCTTCTCAATCACAAGTGCCATCGCCTGACCTGCAACACCAATAAATAGAACGCATAGTACTGTCAACAACAGTGTGAAGAATCGGTAGAAAAGCTAGGGCGAGAAGGGAGGGGATCGGCGTCGCACCTTGGCGTGGATGTCCTCGAAGGAGTCCACGGAGCCGACGACCACCATGCTGGAATCGCCTGCGGGAGCCAGGAAACGGTCAGCGCTGGCCTAGGAAATGAAGGATCGGCGGGGAGGAGGATGCGGTTTAGGCGTACCTGCGGACGACGATGAGAAGAGGCGGGGAAAGGCGGGGAACAAGTGCGTCAGCGTCAGGAAGGAGGAGGAGGAGGGGCGGGTGAGCTAGTGCGGGAGGACGAAGGGGGACGGGTGGCATAAGGGAGGATGATCGCCGGGCGTCGAGGGAACGGAGCAGGGGAGCGGGGTGGATCTCGCCGCAGCAATGGCCATGGCCTGCCATGCGGCTAGGTCTAGGTCATGAGAGAGAAGGGAGCGCGGATCCGACCGCTGTCGTGGGAGAGAAGGGGAGGG
>LR738709.1:628543472-628581601 GCA_902687465.1 Secale cereale | reverse complement strand
TGGGTGGATCGAGAGATCGAGAGATTGAGATTGAGAGGGTTGGGGGTGGCGGCTGTGGGACGAGAGGGGGAGAGTGGATCGGGGGAGAGGAGGGGATCTGTGTTAGGGTTTGGGTGAGAGGGTGAGGGGGTGAGGGCTGCCGTTGGATCTAGAAGCATCCGACGGTGGTTGATACATGATCCGCGTGATATGCCTCTAGACCAATCAGAACGCACCAAACAATCTGAAGACCTTTTGACCATATAAATTGGTCATGATTGATTACAGACAATTTTTTCATTCCATTTTTCCATGCTCAAAATGAGTTTTTTTGTGAAAGATCTATCAAATATTTGTTCAAATTATGTCATATTTTGCAGAAGTTTAGATCTTAGATTGGCAAACAATATTGACAAAGGTAGTTTTATTTCTTTTGCACGAAAAAATAATTTTCCATTTTTTGAGTGCCCAAAATAAGTTTTTGGTGAAGGACTTACCGTATATTTATTATAAAATTGTACCAAATCGATTTTCTAAAATACTAGGCCATACGTAATGCACTATTGACCAAATGGTTGGGTGTCAAAAGGTTCGACCCAACTTTGGTGAAAAAGACAGATTTCGGTCGATCCAGCTGGAAGCGGGTCAAATTTGAACTGTAGCTGCCTTATATTTTGCTCTTTATTTTTTCCAAAAATCATTTCTAGTTACATAAGTATCTATTTAATCAGAGAAATACCAAAAGTTTTCCAAGATTCAACCACTAGCTAGGATCGGTCATTCCCGCCGTTTTGACCGCATTTTGAAACGGGCATGAACAATTCAAAAAAAAAATCAAAAAATTGGAAAACCTTCGCATTGTGTCATTATATGTGACCAAGTTATCAGAAAAAATTATAAACTTGTAATACGGTAATTATTTTAAGAAAGTGTTCTGAGAAATGAGCTATCATGTATGAAGCTTCATGGCTTTCAAGCCAAATGATCAATCTTATGGCCACATTCATGGCATAGTTTGTTGAAATGATCTCATATCATGCACAAAGGGGCATCTTGGAATGCCAAACAATGTTGCGTAAGGAAGTTTTCATTTTCTTTAAACGAAACATTCATTTTCCTTTTTTTTCGAGTGCCCAAAATGAGTTTTTTTGTGAAGGACCTACCATATATTTGCTGCAAAATTGTACCAAATCAATTTTCTAAAATACTAGGCCATATTTAATTCACAATTGACCAAATGGTTGGGTGTTAAAAGTTTTGAATCACCTCTCGTGAAAAAGACAAATTTCTGCCGATTCAACTAGAAGCGGGTCAAATTTGAACTGCAACTGCCTCATAGTTTCCTCTTTATTTTTCCCAACAATCATTTTTAGGTAAGAAAAGTATCTATTTAATCAGAGAAACACCAAAAGTTTTCCAATATTCAACCACTAGCTAGGAACGGTCATTCCCGCCGTTTTGACCGCATTTTGAAACGGGCATAAAAAATTCAAAAAAAATCAAAAAATTGGAAAACCTTCGCATTGTGTCATTATATGTGGCCAAGTTACCAGCAAAAATTATAAACTTGTAATACGGCAATTATTTTAAATTTTTTTACCAGAAACGAGCTATCATGCGTGAAGATTCATGGCTTTCAAGCCAAATGATCAATCTTATGGCCACATTCATGACATTGTTTGTTAAAATGATCTCATATTGTGCACAAGGGTGCATCTTGGAATGGCATACAATGTTGCCTAAGGAAGTTTTCATTTTCTTTGGATGAAAATCATTTTCCATTTTTCGAGTGCCCAAAAGGAGGTTTTTTTGTGAATGACCTCCCAAATAGTTGTTGCAAAATTGGACCAAATCAATTTTCTAAAATACTAGGACATATTTAATGCACAATTGACAAAATGGTTGGGTGTAAAAAGTTTTGATCCACCTCTCATGAAAAAGACAAATTTCCGCCGATTCAGCTGGAAGTGGGTCAAATTTGAACTGCAGCTGCCTCATAGTTTGCTATTTAGTTTTTCCAAAAAATCATTTCTAGTTACATAAGTACCTATTTAATCATAAATACATGGTTTGGTGGCGATACGTCGAGGTTTGGGCGGTGGTCGAGGGCCCCAACTCTAGAGCGCGTAAACTCGCATGCCAGCCGCGTGGTCACTGCGTGATTATGGCGTTGCCATGTGTTCTGGGAGGCCTAGGCACGTCTAGTGGGTTGGGCACTCCCCAGGTAGGTGCTAGGAAGAAAATTATAACATAAGATTCTCACGAGGAGACTGATCAATGCTCAAACATGAATTAGCAGCTAAGTGTTTGATTAGCGGTACGGGAAATGCACATGGCTAATGGGCGTGAGTTTTGGTTGAGGATGATCAGTTACTAAGAAGACCGTCTTCACAATTTTTCAGCTCAAAAGGAGGAGTCTAGGTGGTACTTGCTTTGCAAAGTACCACACTCGACATAAATACGAATGTTGAAGCTGGGCTCAAAATAATGAATGGATTGAGCTGGCATTTGGTGGAGGATAGTTATTTGGGCATAGGAAAGCACTGTAGAAAATGGATACCATTTGGACATGCCAAAGTGGTACTTCCTTCACAAAGTGTTTTTTTGAACAGAATAGGAAAATGAATATTTTTGAATTATTTTTGAACTATGCAAGGAAGGTTTTTTACATAGTTGACGAAGATATGACCCAAAGAATTTATGAGATTTTTGGGGGAATTTTGGGAATGACAGAAATATAGGTTGCATCACAACCTAGGGCAAAAACTGCCACATGGACATGACACACATGCAAAACTGATGAGGTGGCGCCTAGTCGTAGCAACCCACCACAATTTACAAGGTTATGACCATCTATATTGGTCATGATCAGCTAGAAATAAGGCAGCGGACCAGTGCTATCTGCTTTATGACCATTTCGTGTAAGGAAATTACGACCTTTCTGACCAAAATGGTCGTTATAGTTTAGGGTTTGGAGCCCCCCGAACATCTTTTGACCAATTGGTCTAAAATGGTCATATACCTATGACCAATTCTTCTAGGGTCACTGACAGAAGGTCACTAGTTGACATATTTCTTGTAGTGACTATATGCATGCTGGATAGCGGTCGATGTGTGGAGTAATAGTAGTAGATGCAGGCAGGAGTCGGTCTACTTGTCTCGGACGTGATGCCTATATACAATGATCATTCCTAGATAGTCTCATAATTATTCGCTTTTCTATCAATTGCTCGACAGTAATTTGTTTACCCGCCGTAGAATACCGCTATCATGAGAGAAGCCACTAGAGAAAACTATGGCCCCCGGGTCTATCTTTATCATATTACTTTCCTGTCAACTAGCCAATTTATGTCGCCGTTGTTTATCTGCTTTCTTTACTTTCTGTTTCTATACCAAAAATACCAAAAATATAATTATCATCTCTATCAGATCTCACTCTCGTAAGTGACCGTAAAGGGATTGACAACCCCTTATCGCATTGGCTGCGAAGTTCTTATTTGTTTGTGCAGGTGCGAGGGACTGGCGTGTGGTCTCCTACTGGATTGATACCTTGGTTCTCAAAAACTGAGGGAAATACTTACGCTATTGTGCTGCATCTCCCTTTCCTCTTCGAGGGAATACAATGCAAGCCCAAGAGGTAGCAAGAAGAATTTCTGGCGCCGTTGCCGGGGAGGCTTACGCAAAAGTCATATACCAAGTACCTATCACAAACCCTTATCCTTCGCATTACATTTATTTGCCCCTCGTTTTCCTCTCCCCCACTTCACCTTTGCCGTTTTATTCGCCCTTCTTCCGCCGTGTGTTTTTTTCGTTCGCTTGTTTCTTGTTTGCTTGTGTGCTTCTTGTCTGCTTGTCATCATGTCTAGCACACCTATCATTATCACCAAGAGTGAGGTCCTCAACTTTCAACAAAGGGAGGAAGAAAACTAAAAAGATGCCTGGTATAGAATTTGCAATGCTCAAAATAGATCTAATCGGAAGCTTTCCACTTCCGTGCTTCTTCGCAATTTTTATATTAGCATAACTCCTTGGAATAGATTTATCTTAGATACCATTACCGGAGGGAATTTCTTGGGTAGCCATACCGTTGATTCTCATAAAGCTTTGACTGGATTATTTGGTTCCCCACCTCTTATGGTTAATGGGACCGTTTTAACTTTGGAGCATGTTATGCAAAGGTTAGAAATCATTGAAAACAAAGTTGCTACGGTAGATTTGGTAGAAAACTTGGAAAGAAAAATTCATAATGAAATCACTCAATATGGATCCAAGGTAGGAGTTGTTCTGAAAAATCTGAAGGAAAAAGAGCCCATAGTTAAAGAAAAGCTAGATCAGGATTCCACTAGAATCAATAAGCTTGACGATGTTATCACTAATGTGGGTTCCACTCTTTCCGCTATAAAAATCACTCCAAATACCTCCACTAAATTATCTAAGTTCATGTATGTCCCTAAAGACAAGGGTGAAACTTCTAGACTTGCGGATCTCAAATCCATAAGTGTTGTCCCAATTTTCTTACTTTTGCAAGAGATCCTTTTGACACTTTAGAATTTCTTGATTTCTTGCCCAAGAGTTTGATTATTCATAGGGACAAAGAAGTGCCCAAAAATCACAGGTGCTTAATTAAAGAATTGCCTTCCAAAGATGGCAATACCTAGATTTATCTTGTATCGTGCCTAGCTAGGGGCGTAAAACGATAGCGCTTGTTGGGAGGCAACCCAATTTTATGTCTTTTGCTTTTGTTGCTGTTAGGGAATAAATGTTGCATCTAGCCTCCGTTTAGATGTGGTTTCATGTTTTGTTTAGTGTTTGTACCAAGTAGAACCTTTGGTAAGACTTGTGTGAAGTTTATTTGATCTTGCTGTGAAAAACATAATCGTTAGCGCTCGCTAAAGTAGTCTTCAGATTTTACTGGAGCGTGCTTTTTAGTTGATTCTTTTTGCTGCTGATTGGTAGAAACATTACGCAAATTTAACAATTTAGTTTTATTTTTTTTGAGTTCCAGAAGTAGGCGAACCCAGAAGATTACTACAGACTGTTCTGTTTTTGACAGATTCTATTTTTCATGTGTTGTTTGCTTATTCCGATGCATCTATGAGTAATATTAGAGGATATGAACCATAGAGAACTTGGAGTACAGTAGGTTTAACACCAATATAAACAAAGAATGAATTCCTTGCTGTACCTTTGAGTGGTGGTTTGCTTTCTCTTACTAACGGAGCTCACAAGAATTTTTATCTAAGTTTTGTGTTGTGAAGTTTTCAAGTTTTGAGTATTGCTTTGATGGACTATGGAACAAGGAGTACCAAAGGCCTAAGCTTGGGGATGCCCATGGCACCCCAAGTAAATTCAAGATAATCAAAAAGCCTAAGCTTGGGGATGCCCCGGGAAGGCATCCCCTCTTTCGTCTTCATCCATCGGTAACTATACTTGGAGCTATATTTTTATTCGCAACATGATATGTGTTTTGCTTGGAGTGTCTTGTATAATTTGAGTCTTTGCTTGTTAGTTTTTCACAATCATCCTAGCTGGACATACCTATTTGAGAGAGTTAAATATGGCCTAGAAATTGTTAGAACACTCTATGTGCTTCACTTATATCTTTTGAGTTGAATAGTTTTGGCTCTAGTGCTTCACTTATATCTTTTAGAGCATGGTGGTGGTAATATTTTGTAGAAATTGTTGAACTCTCATGCTTCACATATATCTATTTGAGAGTCCATTAAAACAGCATGGTAAAGTGTTTAGGCTAAATAAACTAGTCTTCACATGATAGACATCCAATGTCAATGTAGTAAAAAAATTCACACCAAGTGCATTGAATAGAAAGAGATGTTGGATGCTTGATAATTGTTTTGAGACATGAGGATAGTGATATTAGAGTCATGCTAGTGGAGTTATTATGAAATTGAGAAATGCTTGTGTTAAGGTTAGTGATTCCCGTAGCATGCACGTATGGTGAACCATTATGTGACTAAGTTAAAGCATGAGGTATTTGTAGAGTGTCGACCTTTGTGTGGAGGTCGGGGGCGCGCGATGGTTAACTCCTACCAACCTCCCCCCTAGGAGCATGCGTTGATTTCTTTGTTTTGATGACTCGTAAATTTTTGCAATAATTATATGAGTTCTTATGACTAATGTTGAGTCCATGGATTATACGCACTCTCACCCTTCCACCATTGCTAGCCTCTCTTGTACCGCGCAACTTTCGCCGGTACCATAAACCCACTATATATCCTTCCTCAAAATAGCCACCATATTGTTCCTCAAAACAGCCACCATACGTACCTATCATGGCATTTCCATAGCCATTCCGAGATATATTGCCATGCAACTTTCCACCGTTCCGTTTATATGACACGCATCATATTGTCATATTGCCATGCATGATCATGTAGTTGACACGTATTTGTGGCAAAGCCACCATGCATAATTCTTTCATACGTGTCACTCTTGTTTCATTGCACATACCGGTACACCACTGGAGGCATTCATATAGAGTCATACTTTGTTGTTGTAGTATCGAGTTGTAATATTGTGTTGTAATTGAAGTGTGATGATCATCATTTTTAGAGCAATATCCCATGGGAGGAAAGGCTGAATCTATAAGGCCCTCCGCAAAAAAAGAAAAAAAAAGAAAGGCCAAAGAAAAAAAAGGAAGGCCCAAAAAAAAGAAAAAAAAGAAAAAAGGGAAAAGAAAAATGGACAATTGCTACTATCTTTTTCCACACTTGTGCTTCAAAGTAGCACCATGTTCTTCATTGTAGAGAGTCTCATGCTTAGTCACTTTCATATACTATTGGGAATTTTCGTTATAGAACTTGGCTTGTATATTCCAACGATGGGCTTCCTCAAATGCCCTAGGTCTTCATGAGCAAGCAAGTTGGATGCACACCCACAAGTTTCTTTTGTTGAGCTTTCATTCATATTTAGCTCTAGTGCATCAGTTGCATGGCAAGCCCTACTCACTCACATTGATATCTATTGATGGGCATCTCCATAGCCCGTTGATACGCCTAGTCGATGTGAGACTATCTCCCTCTTTTTGTATTATCCACAACCACCTCTATTCCACCCATAGTGCTATATCCATGGCTCACGCTCATGTATTGCGTGAAAGTTGAAAGGTTTGAAAAGATAGAGCATGAAAACAAGTGCTTGGCTGAAATCGGGTTGTGCATTATATGAATATTTAGTGTGATAATAAGGGAGCATAGCCAACACTATATGATTTTGTAGGGATAAATTTCTTTAGCCATAGTATTTTGAGAAGACATGATTTCTTTGTTAGTATTGCTTGAAGTATTGTTATTTCTTATGTCAATATAGACTTTTATCTAGAATCTTTCAGATCTGAACATTCATGCCACAATTAAGAGAATTACATTGAAAAACTATATTGGTTAGCATTCCACATCAAAAATTCTTTCTTTATCATTTACCTACTCGAGGACGAGCAGGAATTAAGATTTGGGATGCTTGATACGTCTCCAACATATCTATAATTTTTTATTGTTCCATGCTATTATTTATGAAGTCTTGAATGTTTAATGGGCTTTATCATTCACTTTTATATCATTTTGGGACTAACCTACTAACCCAAAGGCCTAGTCCAGATTGCTGTTTTTTTTGCCTATTTCAGGGTTTTCCAGAAAAGGAATATGAAACGGAGTCTGTCGTGGAAATAACACGGTAGATGTCCGGTTTAACGGACTTAGTGATGGAACCATCGCACGGGTTAGCTTGAAGGGGTTCAAAGCACACAAAAGACACAAGGGATTTTATACTAGTTCGGCCCCTTTGATGAAGGTAAAATCCTACGTCTAGTTTGGTTTGGTATTGCTTGGGCGTCGATGAACAGGGAGCGGATCGCTTGCCTGTGTCTCGACGGGTTGTTTCTTGCCCTGAACCGTCGCCGGGTCGTCCCTTTATATAGAGGTGACGCCAGGTCCGGTTTACAGAGTCCCGAGGCCGGCTCATACTTGTGTCCGCCTCGGTCTCTGCTCTTTCTTCCTTATCTCTCAAGTTACATGACCAGGCGGTTTACAAACCATAACGTTACACATGGGCCCTAAGCCTTCATGGGCCGTAACTCCTACTGGGTATTACAATTATGCAACTAATTTATCATAATCCGGTTTATACTAGCCGGTTTATACCTGCTAGTAATATCCCTGACATTAGGCCCCAGAATGATTTGAACTTGTTCACATCAATCTTCTCAGTCTTGCATGATCTTCTCTTCTTGTATCTTCTCATTTTTGTAAACCGGGCCATGACGTCATCCTTGAAAATCACTTAATTTAACCGTGACATCATCTCCGCATTTAACGTGCGCAGCTGTCTATCACCTTTGTTTAAAGGCTATCCCGAGAATCGAGGCGACAGGGAATCTTTATCCAATCTTCTGCCTCCTCAAATCTCGCGCCTGCCGTTTCATCTCTGCCCCCTTATAAATACTGCTGCCGCTCCTCCTCTTCTCCTTCCGTTCATTCTTCTTCCTCCGTCGCCCGAGCTCGAGCCTCCGCCGTCGTCCGTCAATCTCGCCTTCGCCGGCCGCTGCATCAACCTGAGTGCGACTAGAAAAAAAAACTACACCGCCGCTTCTTGCTGTTCCAGGTATTCCATCTTCTTTGATGTAGATCTATAGCTTTAGGGTTCTTCTCGTGCCTTCGCCATTAAACCTCGGCGAAAGCTTCATATGTTCTTCCTCGGCACCAAGTTCGAAGTAGTTTCAGCCTTTAAATCTTGCCTTTAAAACTTGCCCCTGTTCCGCTGCCGTATGCCTAGATTTCGGCGTTTTATATTCAATCTTTTAAATTTGTCCGCTCTGTATAGGATCCTTGCAGTTCTTCCTGTAATAGTCTTGCATTTGTTTTTCTTTTCCCTGGGTGCTCAGATCTGTTTTACTTTAGCTATCTGTAAAAACTTGTTTCTTCACCCTTGTAGATCTGTAAAATATTCTCCGGTTTAGCCAATCAAATATTACTCCTGTAATGCATCGACAATGAACACGACGGTTTAGCTCCTCTCTTTTGCTACTTCTTGAACCGGCGGTAATGTGTTTCCTGCTTACTGCCGGGTTAGCTATGTCATTAGTCCCTTGTCTAAACCGTCGGTGTGATTATGCAATCCGGTTTATATATCTGTACTTTGAATAATCCGGAGTTTATATTTTATCCTTTCAGCACTTTCATTCTACTACTATGTCTGCCAAACAGTTTGTCGCTTGTGACTGGGTCCGTTCCATCATTACGGAAGAAGATTTAATCAATGCTGCATCAGTCGGCACTTTGGGCCCTCGGTCAGTTTTGAAATGGCGGGCCCCAGGAAACGAATGCCCCCCTGCTCCTAAAGAGGGAGAGGTTATTGTCTTCTTTGATCACATGGCCCGAGGTTTTTCTCCTCCCGGTTCAAAATTCTTCCGGGATGTGCTTGCCACTTTTCAGATTCACCCTCAGGACATAGGTCCAAATTCTATTTCAAACATCTGCGACTTTCAAGTTTTCTCAGAGGTGTATTTGCAAGAGGAACCATCAGTTGACTTGTTCTGGGATTTCTTCCACTTGAACCGGCGAACCGAGTTTACTGGTGGTCCTCATCAAGAATTGGGAGGGGTTAGCATCCAAAAGAGAAGGAATGCAGTCTTTCCTCATGCCGCTCTGCACACACACCCTAAAGATTGGAATAAGTCTTGGTTCTATTGCCTTGACACTTCACCTGAAGGGGAAAACCCACTGTCGGGTTACCGTGAGCATCGTCTTCCTGAAGATCACCCTCTGCCGCAGCGTCTCAGCTCCTCTGAGCGGCCCCGGTTTGCTTCTCAACTTGCCAGGCTGAAGGCCTTTATGGCCAATGGTTTAACTGGAATTGATTTTATGCGCTGCTGGCTTTCTTGGAGTATCCTTCCTCTGAGTCCACGCCCGAGTCTGATGTTTAAATATTCTGGTAAACTGGATGATCCTCAACGTTTTTCCAAGGATAAACTTTCTGAATCGGAAGTCATTGAATCTGCTAAGAAGATGCTCAATTTCTCCTTAGAAGAATGTAGCCAAACCGGATTGGCTCCGTATTATAAGAAGAATAAGCTGCCTGCAGTAAGTCTTACTCTCCTCTGTTTGTTTTTAATCCGTTCATATAAACCGTTTTCCAATTAACTATCTTTTTTGAACAGGACGACGATCCTTTCTGGAAAAGGAAACCTCAGGAGAAAACAGGCAAACAGCCATGCCGGAAAGCTTACGCTATCAAGAAGAAAAAGGCGGCTACTGGCTCCGGTTCACATGCTGAAGATGACGATCCGGACTCTGAGGTATGAGTTAATCCGGCTATAATATGTTTTACTTTTATCCAGACTTGTGTTTAACGGTGTCTTTTCACAGGATTTGGCTGAAGGAGATAAGCCGGCAGAAATTGAGGTAACTATTCTTTCTTCAGATTCAGAACCACCTCCACCAAAAATTCATCGGACAGTCCGGAAATATCAGTTTTCTCACCCTTATGCTCAACTGGACCCCAATTTTCTTTTGAAGAAACAGCAACATGAAGCCCTTCGCCGGACTACCCGCCATAACGGCCTTGCAGTTGAATCGTCCGGAATATCCCTTACTCCGGCTCGGAGGCGCCGTTCTGAGGTTATACTCTCTCCAACTCTTCTTCATCCCAAGGCCGGGCTTATACGCAAACCGCTTAAACCGTCTGACCCTGATTATCAGGAGACTCCTTTATCTTCCTCTGGCAAATCCACTGCCACACAAGTCCCAGTTTTGAAGACTGTCCCTGGGTAAGTCCTTTATCTTATCCGGTTTATGAATGCTTTTGCTTCTGTAGCACTGATTTTTCTTTCTAATTCCTTTCAGCAAACCTAAGCCTAGCAAAAGGGCAAAGGCCAACAAACCAACTGCTGAGACTGCCACTGATGATCCGGCGGTTGATCCGGATACAACCGTCCCTCCGAAAGGCGAGCCCACAATTCCACTTGAGGATCCTGCTCCTATGGATCATACTACTGCACCTGAGAATCCCAACACTGAGAACGTCCATGAACCGGCAAGTCCTGCCCGAGCCGATCCTCCTCGGACTAGTCCGGCTCCGGTTAGCCCGGTTCACACTGCGACCCCACCACCAACAACTGCTTCTCCGGAAGTTCAAGTAACCGGTACAGCCTACACCGCTCCTGCTGAGCCCACTGTCTTAGCCAAACATACGGCTAAAGCGGAGAAGTTGCATCACGAAAAGGGTAAATGGAGTACAGAGCTGTCTAGCTTCGCCGATATGAGTGCCCAGGAGCTCTATTCCGGGTATTTGAACCGGCTTCATACTAGTCGAGATTATGAAGCATGCTTGGTTAACATGATGAAGGACAAGTATGAGGTAATCCTTTGCTTTTTGATTTTTTCTTTTGATGTGTTTCTGTCTATATCATAGTAGCCCCCAAGTTCCGGTTTAGCTATGTTTAGAAGGTGAACCGGTACTTCCTGATTAAGCAAATGATCTTACATTAGCCCCCAAGTGCCAGGGGCATAATTCGGTTTATGTGCCTGGGACTTGTCTGAATTTTTCCTTTGATACTTCAACTATCCGTTAGCCCCCAAGTTTCAAGTAGACAACTTGTTTGTATGCTTGAGACTTGTCTTTAAAGTGCTACTGTTCGACGCTTCAACTGCCCATTAGCCCCCAAGTGTCAAGTGGATAACTTGGTTATGTGCTTGAGACTTGTCTGACTTTTGCTATTATTCCACTTGAATTTCCTTGCAGGCTGATTTGAACCGGAGGGCTGAAGAAATCACTGAACTCCGGAACAGACTTGCTGAAACTGAATCTGCTGCTGCTAAGGCCAAAAAAGACTTGGCAGTGAGCTTAACCACTGTTGAACAACTGAAGAAATTTTTTGAAGAGGAGCGGACCGCCTTTGAAGTTCAGAAGAAGGATCTGGAAAAAAGGGCAAAGGACGCTGAGGAAGCCCTTAATCCGGTGACTGAAGAGTTAACCGGTTTAAAACGGCAAATAGAACTGATGACTTCTGCTGTCTTTGGTAAGTACTTAATCTGTATTCCTGCTTTCATCCTTGCAATCTTTAATCCGTTCCAGTTTAACCGTGATAATCATATGCAGGGCGCCGTGTCACCCATCTTGGGATGATTTACGGAAGAAACTCAAGGCGTCGTATACTCTGGTCGAGCAGCTATATTCCGGCGCTCAAAGGATCATAAGCGCAATGTCCTATAATAAACCGGCCCCCACTACCATTCAAGGCACCTTGGAGAAACTTTCTGTCTTGCCTGCACGCTTAGAGGAAACGAAGAAATCTCCCGCTCGAGCCGGTTCTCTTATGGCGCTCACCAGAGCCAAAGCGTGGGTTCCAGATTTTGATCCGGAAGAAGCCTTGAACGGATATCCCGGTACTAAAGAAGACGGATCAGCTTTCACTGCCAAGGATCTTCACGCTTTGACCAAGGAGATGCGTCCCCTCGCTAGCAAGCTTGCTGCCGAATCAGATTTGTCCAGGTATCATCCGGGATACGATTTACAGAACGAGCGGGTGGATCGTCCGGTTTATGATACCGTGAATCTAATCCCACCAATGCGCCCTCATACTTTCGCCCCAGATATTGATCCGTCTGAACTTATCACGGAAGAGATGTACTTCCGCGCTTTAACGAAAATTGATTGGTGCGTCCCTGACTTCCAGTCGCTTCAAGAAGAGGAAAAGACTCCGGAACAAGTTGATCCCCAGCCATCGCAGCAGGAGGAAGCGTAGGCCATAGTGTATCTTTGTAATTGCAGTCTCATTTTGCTGGACAGTCTTTAATCCGTTCAGGCTTGCTATGCCTTGTAATAGGATAGAATAAAACATTATTCGTCTTGATCCGGATGTTCCAACTTCTTGTTTTGACGTTGTCAATTTAATTCTGGTCTGATATGGTTTATCCTGCATATTATCTGTTCCTGCATAGATAACACTGAAAATATGCCCTAGCGGTTTACCGCTGGACCAATTAAATTGCTCATACAATATATCAAACAAGTGTTTTGTTTGTATCGGAAATAACTTCATACCTTTCATCAAGTATGCTTGATATTCTTAATCCGGCGAAATTTGCAATTTCCTGAGGGACCCTTTTTGATACCCAATAATAATTTCGTGTTGCAATAGAAGCTACCGGTTAAGATCATGCTGGAACTCTAGCCAGACTTTTTGAAGATATGCGGTCAACTCTGGAGTTGTCCCACTCCGGATTAAAGAACCATAAAACATAAATACCAAAAATGCAAGTTTGCAAATAAAACCATGTAGTCGAGGCTTTTTGTGAGCTGCCAGGCTCAAAGCAAGGTTCAGCCAATCAATGGATGCGGGTACCATCCAGAGGGCCTTATGGTTCGGATACGACCATAGGAACCGGATACACCCAACAGGGGTTAAGCTAAGATTCGGGTACAATCCTGCCCCCTGTTGGCTATATAAATCTTAGCCAATCAATGGATTCGGATACGATCCAGAGGGCTTATGCCATGTCCTCTTTGGTTCGGATACGACCTATGTTTGAACAGAATGGCATTATTAAGTTTGGGTATGTTCTCTTTGGTTCGAATACGACCTATGTTGAATAGGAATCCCTTCAGTAGGTTTGGCTATGTCCTCTTTGGTTCGAATACGACCTATGTTTGGACAGGAAGCCCTTCAGTGGGTTTGGCTATGTACTCTTTGGTTCGAATACGACCTATGTTTGGACAGGAAGCCCTTCAGTGGGTTTGGCTATGTCCTCTTTGGTTCGAATACGACCTATGTTTGGACAGGAAGCCCTTCAGTGGGTTTGGCTATGTCCTCTTTGGTTCGAATACGACCTATGTTTGGACAGGAAGCCCTTCAGTGGGTTACTGCTCTAGAGTGCATATGCCCTGCACGACCAGTTAGATCGATCCAAGTATTTGAAATATGACATATGATAAGAAATGTATGGTTATCACCATAAGACACTTGTATTGGAAAAAAGGCTAAGCCCCCGGTTTACCGAGGGTGCCGGTTTATTCATTAATCATAATATATACATAGGATACAGTGGAGCTCATGGCTCGGGTATAGTAGGGCCGTAAGAGGGCGATGTTCCACGGCCTCTTTGTCTCTTCTTCCGACGTCCGTGAGTCCTTGTGTTCTCGAACGTCCACCAAGTAATATGAACCGTTGTGCAGATTCTTGCTGACAACAAAGGGCCCTTCCCAAGGCGGGGATAACTTGTGCATATCTGTTTGATCTTGGATGAGCCGGAGTACCAAATCCCCCTCCTGGAATGTCCTGGTCTTGATCCGGCGGCTGTGATATCTACGCAAGTCTTGTTGATAAATTGCAGACCGTGCTGCTGCTATATCACGCTCTTCATCCAGCCGGTCCAAACTGTCTTGTCTCGCCTGCTCATTGTCCGCTTCAACATAGGCCGTCACCCGTGGCGAATCATGACAGATATCACTTGGAAGGACTGCTTCAGCACCATACCCCATAAAGAAAGGTGTATACCCTGTGGACCGGTTTGGCGTAGTATTGATGCTCCAGAGAACAGAAGGTAACTCTTCAACCCAGCACCCTGGTGTTCTTTGCAGGGGAGTCATAAGCCGGGGTTTGATACCTCACAAAATCTCCTGATTCGCTCTTTCAGCTTGGCCATTGGTTTGAGGGTGGGCTACAGAAGACACGTCTAGGCGAATATGCTCCCGTTGACAAAATTCTTCCATCTCTCCCTTAGATAAGTTGGTGCCGTTGTCTGTGATGATGCTGTGTGGAAAGCCAAACCGGAAAATTACCTTTTTGATAAATTTAACCACTGTTGCCGCATCACACTTGCTCACAGGCTCTGCCTCAATCCATTTTGTAAACTTATCCACAGCCACCAGTAGATGAGTTTTCTGATCTTGGGATCGTTTGAAGGGCCCAACCATATCAAGCCCCCAAGTCGCAAACGGCCAGGTTATTGGTATCATCCGGAGCTGCTGTGTCGGAACAAGAGCACGTCGCAAAAACTTTTGACAAGCATCACACTTCCGGACTAAATCCGCCGCATCAGCATGGGCTGTCAACCAATAGAGCCCATGTCGAAAAGCTTTAGCCACCAAGGATTTTGAACCGGCATGATGGCCACAATCCCCTTCATGGATCTCACGAAGAATATCACAACCTTCCTCAGCTGGGACACACCGCTGAAACGCTCCAGAAACGCTGCGATGATGAAGTTCTCCGTTTGCAATTGTCATGGACTTAGAGCGCCGGATTATCTGTCTTGCTTCGATCTCGTCGTCCGGCAGCTCTCCTCGGCTTAGATACGCCAAATAGGACAGCGTCCAATCCGGAATAACATGAAGTGCCGCAACTAACCGTACCTCCGGATCAGGAACAGCCAGGTCTTCCTCCCATGGTACTTGAACCGATGGACTGTGCAACTCATCCAAAAAAGTATTCGGCGGTACCGATTTACGTTGAGAACCTAGCCGGCTCAAGGCATCGGCTGCTTCGTTCCTTCACCGGTCTATGTGATCCACCTGATATCCTTTGAAATATCCTGCAACTGCTTCAACTTCTCGTTTGTAAGCTGCCATAAGAGGATCTCTGGAGTCCCACTTACCGGATACTTGTTGAGCCACTAGATCCGAATCGCCAAAGCACTTGACCCGGCTCAAGTTCATCTCCTTGGCCATCCGCAAGCCATGAAGCAACGCTTCATACTCTGCTGCATTATTAGTACAAGGAAACAATAAACGGAGGACATAACAAAACTTGTCTCCTCGCGGGGAAGTTAAAACAACTCCAGCCCCCGAGCCTTCTAACTGCCTTGAACCGTCAAAGTGAATCGTCCAGTATGTAAGATCCGGCTTCTCCTCTGGTGTTTGCAGTTCTGTCCAATCATTGATGAAATCCACCAATGCTTGAGATTTGATAGCGGTGCGTGGCACATATTTCAATTCGTGTGGGCTCAGGTCAATGGCCCACTTCGCTACTCTGCCCGTAGCTTCCCTGTTCTGGATTATATCCCCCAACGGTGCGGAACTAACAACAGTTATTGGGTGGCCTTGGAAATAATGTTTCAACTTCCGGTTTGCCATGAATACACCATATACCAGCTTCTGCCAATGCGGGTACCTTTGCTTGGACTCGATGAGAACTTCACTGACATAATAAACTGGACGCTGGACCGGGTATTCCTTCCCTGCTTCCTTGCGCTCAACCACGATTGCCACGCTGACTGCCCGTGCATTGGCAGCGACGTATAACAGCAACGGCTCTTTATCAACAGGGGCGGCCAGGAACGGTGGCTTTGCTAGCTGCCGCTTCAAATCCTCAAACGCAGCGTTTGCCTCATCACTCCATATAAACCGGTCCATCTTTTTCAGCATATGATAAAGCGGAATCGCCTTCTCTCCCAAACGGCTGATGAACCGGCTCAATGCTGTGATCCGGCCGGCGATACGCTGAACATCATTGATGCAAGCCGGTTTAGTCAAAGATGTAATTGCCTTGATCTTCTCCGGATTAGCTTCTATTCCTCTGTTTGACACCAAGAATCCAAGGAGCTTGTCCGCCGGAACACCAAAAGCACACTTCTCCGGATTAAGCATCATTTTATAGGCTCGAAGATTGTCAAAAGTCTCTTTGAGGTCCTCTATCAGCGTCTCCTCCTTCTTTGACTTCACCACAATATCATCCACATAGGCATGAACATTCCTCCCTATCTGCCCCTTGAGACAATTCTGCACGCAACGCTGATAAGTTGCTTGGGCACTCTTGAGCCCGAAGGGCATAGAAACATAGCAGAAAGCACCAAAAGGCGTTATGAAGGACGTCTTCTCCTGATCTTTAACTGCCATCTTGATCTGGTGATACCCTGAATATGCATCCAAAAAACTTAGCCGCTCACATCCTGCTGTAGCATCGATGATCTGATCAATGCGAGGGAGAGCAAAAGGATCAGTTGGACAAGCCTTGCTTAGGTCCGTGTAATCCACACACATTCTCCACTTTCCATTTTTCTTTAACACCAGCACTGGATTAGCCAACCACTCCGGGTGAAAAACTTCAACTATGAACCCTGCAGCCAAAAGCCTGGCCACCTCTTCTCCTATAGCCTTGCGCCTTTCTTCGTTGAAGCGGCGCAGATACTGCTTGACTGGTTTAAACTTCGGATCAATATTAAGACTGTGCTCAGCGAGTTCCCTCGGTATACCTGGCATGTCAGAAGGTTTCCATGCAAAGATATCCCGGTTCTCACGGATGAAATCGATGAGCGCGCTTTCCTATTTGGGATCAAGGTTAGCGCTGATAGTGAACTGCTTGGATGAATCGCCTGGCACAAAATCAACTTGCTTGGTCTCTTCTGCGGATTTTAAACTTCAACGCCGGATCATGCTCCGTAGTTGGCTTCTTCAACGGGGACATATCCGCCGGATCAACATTGTCTTTGTAAAACTTCAACTCCTCCGTAGCACACACCGCCTCCGCGTAGGCAGCGTCTCCTTCCTCACATTCCAATGCAATCTTGCAGCTTCCATGAACCATGATTGTTCCTTTGTGACCCGGCATCTTGAGCTGTAGATAAACATAACACGGCCTGGCCATAAACTTGGCATAAACCGTCCTCCCAAACAGAGCATGATAAGGGCTCCGGATCTTGACCACTTCAAAGGTTATCATCTCTGACCTGGAATCGTGTTCATCTCCAAAGGTAACTTCTAGGTCAATTTTTCCAACTAGGTAAGCTGATTTACTTGGCACCACTCCATGAAACACCGTGTTTGATTGCCTTAGCTTTTTATCCGTCAGCCCCATGCGGCGGAAAGTCTCATAATACAAGATATTGATGCTACTGCCGCCGTCCATGACAACTTTAGTGAACTTGTAGCCACCCACCTGTGGTGCTACTACCAAGTCCAAGTGGCCCGGATTATCAACTCGCAGCGGGTGATCCTCCCTGCTCCACACAATGGGCTGCTCTGACCAGCGCAGAAACTGCGGTGTTGCCGGTTCAACCGCGTGGACCGCCCACTTCAGGACTTTTTGATCTCGTTTACATAAACTCGTAGTAAACACATGATACTGCCCACTACTCAACTCCTTCGGATTACTCTGATATCCGGATTGCTGCTGTTGTTGCAGACGCTGCTGATTACCTTGGCTGTTATGATTACCCTGGCCCTGCTGTTGGTTGTTTTGGTTATTGTAACCACCTTGACCATGCTGCTGATTGCCTTGGTTATTATAGCCACCTTGACCATGCTGCTGATTGCCTTGGTTATTATAACCGCCTGGACCATATTGGTTATTGCCTCGGTTATTATAACCACTGTTGTTACCACGATATCCTGATCCGGAACCGTTCCCCTGGTGACCCGGACCATAAAATCCCGGGCCTGAACCGCCTCCTGGAGGCCCGTTGTTGGAGTTGAACCGGCTCATTACGGCTTCCATCATGTTCTTGCATTCTCCTATAGTGTGTTTTGTCGTTCGTTCCCTTGAGTCGTGTTTCGGACAAGGCTCATTTAACTCTTGCTCCCAGCTAACGTTCCCTCCGCCGGTTTATCGAGGCGGCTTACCCCTATTGCACTGGAAACCCCCTTGAACTTGGGTATTGGCCACGAAATCTGAGCCACCCTCTGCCTTACGCTTTCCTAAGAAGCTTGTACCAACCGGACTAGCCTGCGCCGGTTTACCAGGTTTATTGACTTTTCCAGCCTTGTCTCCCTCCGCTTCTGGATATTTAGTGTTGTCGGAGTCCCCGTATTTCACCAGAGCGCTCATGAGAGTTCCCATGTCATTACAATCCCGTTTAAGCCGTCCCAGCTTTAACTTTAGAGACTCAAACCGGCAATTGTTTTCCAGCGTCACTATTGCCGTACTAGGATTGATACCATTCGAAGAGTGCAAGATTTCTGATACTCGCCGCACCCATGCACTTGTAGACTCCTATTCTCCTTGTATACATGCTGCTAGATCTACCACTGACATCGGCTGCTTGCATGTATCCTTGAAGTTTTTGATAAACTGGCGACGTAACTCTCCCCACGATCCGATGGAATTAGGGGGTAAACCCTTTAGCCAGGTCCGGGCTGTACCTCCAAGCATCATGGTGAAGTATTTCGCACAAGCCGCTTCATCTACGTCCAACATCTCCATGGCCATTTCATAACTCTCAACCCAAGCTTCTGGGGGCAAATCTGCTGTGTAATTAGGCACTTTACGTGGACCTTTAAAATCCTTGGGCAGCTTTACGCTCCGTAAAGCGGGGATAAGACATTGCACCCCAAAGGAACTCGTTGTGATTCATGTCTCTGCTGTGGTTGTGTGAACCGGCGTCGTTTGACGGACCTCCTCACGGGCCACAGATCTAACCCGGTTTGCATCCTGCGCTTGTGCATCTGCGCCTGCCGGATTATTTTGTCTGCGACGGTGTCGCCTGCGTTCACTACTAGACACTTCTGGTTCCTCCCAATGCCTAGTGTAACTCCGGCTGTGGCGTGGTGTTGAATGGAGCCTCTCCCTGCTGTAAGAATACGCTTGCTGTTGTGTTAATGCCGTATTAAGCAGATCCTTGACCCTGCGTGCCTCCAATGCCACGGGGGATGTCCCTTCAATGGGTAAAGCGGCCAGGCGTGATGCGGCAGCAACAATGTTGTCCAAAGGGTTTGAGTAATGACCCGGGGGGGTCGGGATATGAGGCGCAGGCATGACCCGCTGATCTTGCTCTGCAGTGGGCTGCTGAACCGGCTCATCCCTAGCCGGGGCCGCCCTTCGATTTGTCGCTGGATCATTGCTGGTTCCCGCTCCTGGTGTCCTGAAGAGATTCGTCGCCTCGTAAACCGGCGGTAGACGAGACTGGTATTTCCGACTCCTTACTCCCTGCACAGAAGCATGTTCCATCCTTAGCTAAAAAGCCTGATCATCCAACTCTGCTTGCCTCATGGCTATCATAGCCTTCTCCGCTTTCAGATTTTCTTTTGCTTGATCGATCCAGTTCTTCAGCTGAAGGAGCTCTGCATCGTGTTGCGCCTTGTCTGCTGGAGCCACTTCTGCCATGGCTCGGGTTGTGAACTCCTCGACTAAGGTGGATAGGGCGTCAGAGGGCGAGAGGGCTTGGCCGCTCCCCCCTATACCAGCGTCTGCTGTCATCGCCCCGTTCACCGTGGACTGATGTGTAGGTTGTGAACCGGCCATAAAGACAGCCACTCGGTTTGGCGGATCAAAGGGGTCCAGAATGGTGTCTCCGTCGGACATACCCTCAGACCGGCCGTCTCACAACTGATACAAAGACTCAGTCTCTCTGGATGAAGATTCATCGTCGAAATAGATAATTGTCTCACTACCGGAATCCGATCCGTCCTTGGCTTGGACCCCGTGAATTGCTCCAACGAAAACGTGCTTCATGGCAGGCTGAATCCGGGCCGATCTCGCACGCTGATCCGGCTCGACGATGTTGGGGATGACGTCCGGCTCAGGCCCCGGTTCAGCAATCTTGCCGATGAAGACGTGAATGCCGCCGAAGGGAACCCGGTACCCGTATTCGATTGAATCGGCCTCCGGTCCCCAACCTGCGTCGTCGATGTAGATCCGGCCGCGGCGACTCTTGGTCATCCGGCCGACCGCGTAACCCTTGAGCCCTTCAAAGCTGCCCTTCAAGAACTCGAAACCGTCGTGCGGAGGCCCCACGGTGGGCGCCAACTGTCGTGGAAATAACACGGCAGATGTCCGGTTTAACGGACTTAGTGATGGAACCATCGCACGGGTTAGCTTGAAGGGGTTCAAAGCACACAGAGGACACAAGGGATTTTATACTAGTTCAGCCCCTTTGATGAAGGTAAAAGCCTACGTCTAGTTTGGATTGGTATTGCTTGGGCGTCGATGAACAGGGAGCGGATCGCTTGCCTGTGTCTCGACGGGTGGTTTCTTGCCCTGAACCGTCGCCGGGTCGTCCCTTTATATAGAGGTGACGCCCGGTCCGGTTTACAGAGTCCCGAGGCCGGCTCATACTTGTGTTCGCCTCGGTCTCTGCTCTTTCTTCCTTATCTCTCAAGTTACATGATCAGGCGGTTTACAAACCATAACGTTACACATGGGCCCTAAGCCTTCATGGGCCGTAACTCCTACTGGGTATTACAATTATACAACTAATTTATCATAATCCGGTTTATACTAGCCGGTTTATACCTGCTAGTAATATCCCTGACATCCAAACGGAATGAAACCTTCACGAGAGATATTTTTGGAGGAAATCACGCTCAGGAGTCTTCGGGGCCAAGTCAGGGGACGTAGGGCCAGCCCTCGAGGGTGGGGGGCACGCCCGCCTTACAAGGGCGTGCCCCCCTGCCTCGAGGCTGGCCCACATGGCCCCCGGTGCCCTCCTTCTTCCTATATATACCTACGTACCCCAGAAACTCCATACGCAGAGAGAAAACCCTAATTCCACCGCCGTAGCTTCTGTTCCCGTGGAGCCTGTTCCGGGAGGGGGATCAATCACGGAGGCCTTCATCATCATCATCGCCCTCACCATGAGTTGTGAGTAGTTTACCTCAAACCTTCGAGTCCATAGCTAGTATCTAGATGGCTTCTTCTCTCTCTGGATCTCAATACAAAGTTCTCCTCGGTCTTCGAGGAGATCTATTCGATATAATCTCTTTTTGCGGTGTGTATGTCGAGATCCGATGAATTGTGAGTTTATGATCAAGGTTATCTATGAAAGATATTTGGTTCTTCTCTGAACTTTTTATGTGTGCTCATAATATCCTTGCAAGTCTCTTCAAATTATTGGTTTGGTTTAGCCTACTAGATATATAGTTCTTGCAATGGGAGAAGTGCTTGCCTTTGGGTTCAATCTTGCGGTGTCCTTTCCCAGTGATAGTAGGGGTAGCAAGGCACGTATTATATTGTTGCCATCGAGGATAAAAAGATGGGGTTTTCATCATATTGCTTGAGTTTATCACTCTACATCATGTCATCTTGCTTAAGGCGTTACTCTGTTCGTATGAACTCAATACACTAGATGCATGTTGGATAGCGGTCGATGTGTGGAGTAATAGTAGTAGATGCAGGCAGGAGTCGGTCTACTTGTCTCGGACGTGATGCCTATATACAATGATCATGCCTAGATAGTCTCATAATTATTCGCTTTTCTATCAATTGCTCGACAGTAATTTGTTTACCTGCCGTAGAATACCGCTATCATGAGAGAAGCCACTAGAGAAAACTATGGCCCCGGGTCTATCTTTATCATATTACTTTCCTGTCAACTAGCCAATTTCTGTCATCGTTGTTTATTTGCTTTCTTTACTTTCTGTTTCGATACCAAAAATATAATTATCATCTCTATCAGATCTCACTCTCGTAAGTGACCGTAAAGGGATTGACAACCCCTTATCGCGTTGGCTGCGAAGCTCTTATTTGTTTGTGCAGGTGCGAGGGACTGGCGCGTGGTCTCCTACTGGATTGATACCTTGGTTCTCAAAAACTGAGGGAAATACTTACGCTACTATGCTGCATCTCCCTTTACTCTTCGAGGGAATACAACGCAAGCTCAAGAGGTAGCAACCCATAGTGTACCTTTATAGCCACTCAGTTACGTTGTGATGTTTGGCACACCCAAAGTACACCGACGGTATCCGGGAGTTGCACAATATCATGGTCTAAGGAAAGGATACTTGACATTGGAAAAGCTTTAGCATACGAACTACACGATCTTGTGCTAGGCTTAGGATTGGGTCTTGTCCATCACATCATTCTTCTAATGATGTGATCCCGTTATCAATGACATCCAATGTCCATGGTCAGGAAACCGTAATGATCTATTGGTCAACGAGCTAGTTAACTAAAGGCTTACTAGGGACATGTTGTGGTCTATGTATTCACACATGCATTACGATTTCCGGGTAATACAATTAAAGCATGAACACTAGACAACTATCATGAACAAGGAAATATAATAATAACCATTTTATTATTGCCTCTAGGGCATATTTCCAACACTTTGTTCTCTTGTGAAACCTGGATTCCTTCGCCAAGGCTAGTGCTCCAGTGTTGTCACAAAAGATTTTCATAGGACCCGATGCACTAGGTACCACACCTAGATCGGATATGAACTCCTTCATCCAGACTCCTTCATTTGCTGCTTCCGAAGCAGCTATGTATTCCGCTTCACACATAGATCCCACCACGACGCTTTGCTTGGAACTGCACCAACTAACAGCTCCACCGTTTAATAAAAATACATATCCGGTTTGTGACTTAGAGTCCTCCGGATCAGTGTCAAAGTTTGAATCGACGTAACCGTTTACGGTGAGCTCTTTGTCACCTCCATACACGAGAAACATATCCTTTGTCCTTTTCAGGTACTTCAGGATGTTATTGACCGATGTCCAGTGATCCACTCCTGGATTACTTTGGTACCTCCCTGCTAAACTTATAGCAAGGCACACATCAGGTCTGGTACATAGCATTGCATACATGATCACCTCATCAAAGCGTATATTCCAACTCTGAGATGCTTGCACCAGTCCATAGATGGATCACTGGAGCTTGCACACTTTGTTAGCACCTTTAGGATCGACAAAACCTTCTGGTTGCAACATATACAACTCTTCTTTGAGATATCCATTCAGGAATGCAATTTTGACATCCATTTGCCATATTTCATAATCATAAAATGCGGCAATTGCTAACATGATTCGGACAGACTTAAACATCGCTACGGGAGAGAAAGTCTCATCGTAGTCAACTCCTTGAACTTGTCGAAACCCTTTTGCAACAAGTCGAGCTTTGTAAACAGTAACATTACCGTCTGCGTCGGTCTTCCTCTTGAAGATCCATTTATTTTCGATGGCTTGCCGATCATCGGGCAAGTCAACCAAAGTCCACACTTTGTTCTCATACATGGATCCCATCTTGGATTTCATGGCCTCAAGCCATTTTGCGGAATCTGGTCTCATCATCGCTTCCTCATAGTTCGTAGGTTCATCATGGTCTAGTAACATGACTTCCAGAACTGGGTTGCCGTACCACTCTGGCGCGGAACGCACTCTGGTTGATCTACGAAGTTCAGCAGAAACTTGATCTGAAGTTTCATGATCATCATCATTAGCTTCCTCACTAATTGGTGTAGGAATCACTGGAACTAGTTTCTGTGATGTACTACTTTCCAATTCGGGAGAAGGTACAATTACCTCATCAAGTTACATTTTCCTCCCACTCACTTCTTTCGAGAGAAACTCCTTCTCTAGAAAGGATCCATTCTTAGCAACAAATATCTTGCCTTCGGATCTGTGATAGAAGGTGTACCCAACAGTCTCCTTTGGGTATCCTATGAAGACACATTTCTCCGACTTGGGTTCGAGCTTATCATGTTGAAGCTTTTTCGCATAAGCATCGCATCCCCAAACTTTACGAAACGACAACTTTGGTTTCTTGACAAACCACAGTTCATAAGGCATCGTCTCAACGGATTTAGATGGTGCCCTATTTAACGTGAATGCGGCTGTCTCTAAAGAATAACCCCAAAATGATAGTGGTAAATTGGTAAGAGACATCATAGACCGCACCATATCTAATAAAGTACGGTTATGACGTTCCGACACACCATTACACTATGGTGTTCCGGGTGGCGTGAGTTGTGAAACTATTCCACATTGTTTCAAATGAAGACCAAACTCGTAACTCAAATATTCACCTCCACGATCAGATCGTAGAAGCTTTATTTTCTTGTTACGATGATTCTCTACTTCACTCTTAAATTCTTTGAACTTTTCAAATGTTTCAGACTTGTGCTTCATTAAGAAGATATACCCATATCTGCTCAAATCATCAGTGAAGGTTAGAAAATAACGATACCCGCCGCGAGCTTCAACACTCATCGGCCCGCATACATCAGTATGTATGATCTCCAACAAATCTGTTGCTCGCTCCATAGTTCCGGAGAACGGAGTTTTAGTCATCTTGCCCATGAGGCATGGTTCGCAAGCACCAAGTGATTCATAATCAAGTGATTCCAAAAATCCATCACTATGGAGTTTCTTCATGCGTTTTACACCAATATGACCTAAACGGCAGTGCCACAAATAAGTTGCACTATCATTATTACCCTTAAATCTTTTGGCTTCAATATTATGAATATGTGTATCACTACGATCGAGATCCAACAAGAATAGACCACTCTTCAAGGGTGCATGACCATAAAAGATATTACTCATATAAATAGAACAACCATTATTCTCAGATTTAAATGAATAACCGTCTCGCAATAAACAAGATCCAGATACAATGTTCATGCTTAACGCTGGCACCAAATAACAATTATTCAGGTCTAAAACTAATCCCGAAGGTAGATGTAGAGGTAGCATGCCGACGGCGATCACATCGACTTTGGAACCATTTCCCACGCGCATCGTCACCTCGTCCTTAGCCAATCTTCATTTAATCTGCAGTCCCTGTTTCGAGTTACAAATATTAGCAACCGAACCGGTATCAAATACCCAGGTACTACTACGAGCATTAGTAAGGTACACATCAATAACATGTATATCACATATACCTTTGTTCACCTTGCCATTCTTCTTATCCGCCAAATACTTAGGGCTGTTCCGCTTCAAGTGTCCAGTCCCTTTATAGTAGAAGCACTCAGTTTCAGGCTTGGCTCCAGACTTGGGTTTCTTCGTGGGAGTAGCAACTATCTTGCTATTCCTCTTGAAGTTCCCCTTCTTTCCCTTGCCTTTTTTCTTGAAACTAGTGGTCTTGTTAACCATCAACACTTGATGCTCCTTTTTTATTTCTACCTCCGCAGCTTTGAGCATAGCGAAGAGCTCGGGAATTGTCTTCTGCATCCCTTGCATGTTATAGTTCATCACGAAGCCTTTATAGCTTGGTGGCAGTGATTGAAGAACTCTATCAATAACACTATCTTCGTCAACTTTGCATCCAAGTTTAGTCATATGATTGTAGTACCCAGACATTCTTAGCAAGTGTTCAGTGATAGAACTATTCTCCTCCATCTTGCAGCTGTAGAACTTATTGGAAATCTCATATTTCTCAATCCGGGAATTTGCTTGAAATATTAACTTCAACTCCCGGAACATCACATATGCTCCATGACGTTCAAAACGTCGTTGAAGTCCCGATTCTAAGCTGTAAAGCATGGCACACTGAACTATCGTGTAGTCATTAGACCGCATCTGCCAGACGTTCAAAGCGTCTACATTAGTGGGAGGGGTCTTGTCACCTAGCGGTGCTTCAAGGACATAATTCTTCTGTGCAGCAATGAGGATAATCCTCAAGTTACGGACCCAGTCCGTGTAATTGCTACCATCATCTTTCAACTTAGCTTTCTCTAGGAATGCATTAAAATTCAAAGGAATGGTAGCACGGGCCATTGATCTACAACAACATAGATATGCAAAAACTATCAGGACTAATTTCATGATAAATTAAAGTTCAATTAATCATATTACTAAAGAACTCCCACTTAGATAGACATCCCTCTAGTCATCTAAATGATCATGTGATCAAAATCAACTAAACCATGTCCGATCATCACATGAGATGGAGTAGTTTTCAATGGTGAACATCTTATGTTGATCATATCTACTATATGATTCATGCTCGACCTTTCGGTCTCCAATGTTCCGAGACCATGTTTGTACATGCTAGGCTCGTCAAGTTTAACCCGAGTATTCTACATGTCCAAAACTGTCTTACACCCGTTGTATTTGAATGTAGATCTAATCACACCCGATCATCACGTGGTGTCTCGGCACGATGAACTTTCGCAACGGTGCATACTCAGGGAGAACACTTGTACCTTGAAATTTTGTAAGGGATCATCTTATAATGCTACCGTCGTACTAAGAAAAATAAGAAGCATAATAAGATAAACATCACATGCAGTCAAAATATGTGACATGATATGGCCATCATCATCTTGTGCTTTTGATCTCCATCTCCAAGGCACCGTCATGATCAGCATCGTCACCGGCGCGACACCTTGATCTCCATCGTAGCATCGTTGTCGTCTCGCCAACTATTGCTTCCACGACTATCGCTACCTCTTAGTGTTAAAGTAAAGCAATTAGATGGCGACTGTATTTCATACAATAAAGCGACAACGATATGGCTCCTGCCAGTTGCCGATAACTTTACAAAACATGATCATCTCATACAATAACGTATAACTCATCATGTCTTGACCATATCACATCACAACATGCCCTGCAAAAACAACTTAGAGTCCTCTACTTTGTTGCTGCAAGTTTTACGTGGCTGCTACGGGCTTAGCAAGAACCGTTCTTACCTACGCATACAAAAACCACAATGATTTTTCGTCAAGTATGTGATGTTTTAACCTTCACAAGGACCGGGCGTAGCCACACTTGATTCAGCTGAAGTGAGAGCGACAGACACCCGCCAGTCACCTTTAAGCAACGAGTGCTCGTAACGGTGAAACCAGTCTCGCGTAAGCGTACGCGTAATGTTGGTCCGGGCCGCTTCATCTCACAATACTGCCAAAACAAAGTATGACATGTTGGTAAGCAGTATGACTATTATCGTCCACAACACATTGTGTTCTACTCGTGCATATCATCTACGCATAGACCTGGCTCATGATGCCACTGTTGGGGAACATAGTATTTCAAAAAAAAAATCCTATGATCACGCAAGATCTATCTACTATAAGCATAGCAACGAGAGGGGAGAGTGTGTCTACGTACCCTCGTAGACCGAAATCGGAAGCGCCTAGTGACGCAGTTGATGTAGTCGAACTTTCTTCGCGATCCAACCAAACAAGCACCGAACATATGGAGCCTCCGTGTTCAGCACACGTTCAGCTTGATGACTTCCCACGAGCTCTTGATCCAGTAGAACTTCGTGGGAGAGTTTTGTCAGCACGACGGCATGGTGATGGAGATGATGAGCTACCGGCGCAGGGCTTCGCCGAAGCACTGCAACGATATGACCGAGGTGTGTTTCTGTGGAGGGGGGCACCGCACACGGTTCGGAAAGATCAACTTGATCAACTTGTGTGTCTAGAGGTGCCCCCTACCCCCATATATAAAGGAGCAAGGGGGGAGGCCGGCCGGCCCCTATGGCGCGCCCTAGGAGGGCCAATCCTACTAGGAATAGGATTCCAATCCTATTCCTAGTGGGAGTCCACCAAGAGGGAGAGGGGGAAGGAAGGAGAGGGGGAGGGAGAAGGAAAGGGGCGCCGCCCCCCTCCTTTCCTTGTCCAATTCAGACCAAGGGGGAGGGGTGCGCGGCCCAGCCCTGGCCGGCCCTCTCTATCTCCACTAAGGCCCACTAGGGCCCAATACTTCCCCGAGGGTTCCGGTAACCCCCCCCCCCCGGCACTCCGGTTTAATCTAAAACCTTTCCGAAACACTTCCGGTGTCCGAATATAGTCGTCCAATATATAAATATTTACGTCTCAGACATTCCGAGACTCCTCGTCATGTCCGTGATCTCATCCGGGACTCCAAACTACCTTCGGTACATCAAAACTCATAAACACATAATATCGATCGTCATCTAACGTTAAGCATGCGGACCCTACGGGTTCGAGAACTATGTAGACATGACCGAGACTCATCTCCGGTCAATAACCAATAGCGGAATCTGGATGCTTATATTGTCTCCTAAATATTCTACGAAGATCTTTATCGATCAAATCGCATAACAACATACATTGTTCCCTTTGTCATCGGTATGTTACTTGCCCGAGATTCGATCGTCGGTATCGCAATACCTAGTTCAATCTCGTTACCGGCAAGTCTCTTTACTCGTTCCGTAATACATCATCTCGTGACTAACTCATTAGTCCTTTTTGCTTGCAAGGCTTATTATGATGTGCATTACCGAGAGGGCCCACAGATACCTCTCCGACACTCGGAGTGACAAATCCTATTCTTGATCTATGCCAACACCACGAACACTTTCGGAGACACCTGTAGAACATCTTTATAATCACCCAGTTACGTTGTGACGTTTGGTAGCACACAAGGTGTTCCTCCGGTATTCGGGAGTTGCATAATCTCATAGTCATAGGAACATGTATAAGTCAAGAAGAAAGCAATAGTAGTAAAACTAAACGATCATAGTGCTAAGCTAACGGATGGGTCTTGTCCATCACATCATTCTCCTAATGATGTGATCTCTTTGATCAAATGACAACTCATGTCTATGGCTAGGAAACATAACCATCTTTGATCAATGAGCTAGTCTAGTAGAGGCATACTAGGGACATACTGTTTTGTCTATGTATTCACACATGTACTAAGTTTCCAGTTAATACAATTCTAGCATGAATAAAAGACATTTATCATGATATAAGGAAATACAAATAACATCTTTATTATTGCCTCTAGGGCATATTTCCTTCAGATACGTCCATTTTGCATCATGCTTTTATATTGATGTTGATTGCATTATGGGTTGTTATTACACATTATGTCACAATACTTATGCATTTTCTCTCTTATTTTACAAGGTTTACATGAAGAGTGAGAATGCCGGCAGCTAGAATTCTGGGCTGGAAAAGGAGCAAATATTGGAGACCTATTCTGCACAACTCAAAAAGCCCTAAAACTCCATGAAAGTCAGTTTTCGAAAATATAAAAAATATTTGGCGAAAGAAGTACATGAGGGGGGACACCCACCGTCCACGAGGGTGGGGGCGCACCCTATCCCCTGGGCGCGCCCCCTTACTCGTGGGCCACCTGGCAGCCCCCCGATGCCCATCTTCTGCTATATCAAGTGTTTTGACCTGGAAAAATCATAAGGAGGATTTCGGGACGAAGCGTCGCCGTCTCGAGGCGGAACCTTGGCGGAACCAATCTAGGGCTCCGGCGGAGCTGTTCTGCCGGGGAAACTTCCCTTCGGGAGGGGGAAATCATCGTCTTCATCATCACCAACCACTCTCCCATCTTGGGGAGGGTTATCTTCATCAACATCTTCACCAGCACCATCTCCTCTCAAACCCTAGTTCATCTCTTGTATCCAATCTTTGTATCAAAACCTCAGATTGGTACTGATGGGCCTCGAACCCCTCGTTGGTTACCCCAAGTGGAAGGTGTAAGATGCAGTATTGTAGAAGTGTTTTCCCTTAGCAAAGATGCCAAGGATCGAATCCCTAGAGACTCCTAGGTTCAACAAGTAGGTGTCAATTGCTACGGCGCCAGATTCGTAGCAATCAACGTGGACCTGCAAACAGATACAAATAACTTTGCTCCCAACGAGTACAGAGAGGTTGTCAATCCCTCCGGCCTTGTAGTTCACAAAGGATTAAAAGCAATGATAGTAGTGATAGATAGTGTTTTGCAATAGTAAATAATAACGGAAAGTAAATAGTGGATGTGATCAATGATGGTAATATGGACCGGAGTCTCATGATGTTCACTAGTGATGTCTCTCTCCCAAAAGACGATAAAACAGCTATGTGAGGTAAACAAATTACAGCTGGGCAATTGACAGGACCACGAACGCAAACCAATGATGACTACATTGCAAGAAAGGTTGAGGTTCAAAGCATGGGCGGTATGCCAAAGTAAGTAGACCGAAATCCATCAATATCTACTACTAATCATCCACCTTGAGATATCTATCCAGAACATCTCGCTGGTATTAAGTTGCGAGTCCCACCCATAGTGTAAACTCAATGCAACAGACAACTGCATTAAAAGAACGTTGCGTAAAGTAAACAATCCTTGCACCCGCGGGCACAAGCACCGTTGTTTTCCCCCTTGTGGCAACAGCACATCCCCTAGACTCATGTTTCTGTCACTCAAGCTAGTCATCGAGGGGCATGAACCCACAATCGAGCATAACGTTCCCTCTTGGAGTCACTACCTATTACTCGGCCAAAGCAATAAGTAACAACGGAGAACATGCAAGAATTACTTATGAACAAAAATATAAAAGAGGTGAATCAAATATATTACTCAAGATCAATCTGAACATAATCTCATAATCCATCGAATCCCAGCAAACTCAACATAGCAACAACATAAGGATTACATAGGTGCCTCGATCATGTAGGGCAGCTCACGAGGACTAATTAGTGAAGCACAAGAACGGGAGGAGAACATCACATAGCTACTGGTCATGGACTCATGGTCCAAGGGAGACTACTCACGAGTCATCCGGGAGGCGTCCATGGTGGTGGAGAAGCTCCCGGTGGTGATCCTCCCCTCCGGCAGGGTGCCGGGAAGAGTTCTCCTGGTGCTCCCGATCTTGGAAGTGGTGGCGGCAGCGGAACAGAGATGGGATCGCGAAAAGAGTTCCTGTTCTGAGGGTTACGGAGGGTCCTTTAAATATATGCCAAAGTAGGGCACCGGGGGAGCTTCGGGGGGCCCAGGCGCCCCCCCCCGGCGCGGCCCAGGGGGGGCGCGCCGCCAGGGCGCCTGGAGCCCTGGTGGCCCCTCCCCCCAGGCTGCCCTTCGGACGCAGTGTTGTTTCCGGAACGCTGATTTTTTATATAATTTTTCTGGATTTTTCTGGGCAGTTCTCGAAACGTGAAAACCTGAAATACAAAAACAGCCGAAAACAGAAACTGGCACTGGGGTGCACTGGATTAGTAAGTTAGTCCAAATATGATCAAAAGTGTATGGAAGTGTATGAATATCATAGCAATATCACCCAAAAGTGGCATGGAGCAAGCAGAAATTATAGATACGTTTTGGACGTATCAACATCCCCAAGCTTAATTCCTGCTCGTCCTCGAGTAGGTAAATGATAACAAGAATAATTTATGTGGTGACATGCTATTAACCATATAGGACTTATTCATAGTCATATGACAAAAGGTTACTGAGACAATGATTCTAAAGTAATTAAGTTGCCTCAAGAGAAAATCACAAATGACTGAAAGTTTTACAACATGAAACTGAAACATCAAAAAGATTTGCAATGAACATGATGTGCAAATATGATAAGGTGATATCTAGCTTGCCTCCTTTAGTGATGCAAAACATAAATGCAGGGGCACCTTCAAGGTTTAAGTGATGACTAGATACAATCATTTCAGAATAAACGATATCACAATCATGCAAAAGACAATGCTACTTTGGGACAATGCACATTACACTCAGAATGACAATCATGCTCTCAGTAGTTGGTGCTTTAACATAAAGGTAAAAGAATAGTTAAGTGCTAGAGCTTTTTATTTTGAAAACATGGAAGCAATTGTGTCAACGGTAGTAGTACTTCATATGTGTCATGCATAAAACATCCTATAAGTTGCAAGCCTCATGCATCGAATACCAATAGTGCTCGCTCCTTGTCGTAATTAGCTCGGATCTCCATGGGTTATCATTGCATTACATATGTTTTAACCAAGTGTCACAAAGGGGTACCTCTATGCCACCTGTACAAAGGTCCAAGGAGATAAATCGCATTTGATTTCTCGTTTTTGATAGATCTCAACTTGAGGACATCCATACCGGGACAACATAGAAAATAGATGATGGACTCCTCTTTAATGCATAAGCATATTCTCATGAGAGATTGAGGATTAAGGTCCAAGCTAAAACTTCCACCATGATGCATGGCTTTGGTTGGTGGCCCAATGTTCTTCTCTAACAATATGCATAGTTATTCAACCCATGGTAAATCGCCCTTTCTTCAGACAAGACGAACATGCATAGCAACTCACATGATATTCAACAAGAGTGTGACAGTTGATGGCGTCCCCAGAAACATGGTTACCGCTCAGCAAGCAACTTATAAGAAATAAGATACATAAGCAACATATTCTTTACCTCAATAGTTTTTAGGCTACTTTCCCATGAGCTATGTATTGCATGGTTAGTTTGCTTAGTACAGGTGGAGGTTAGCAAAAGACTGGGAGCGACCAACTAAGAGAGCAATGACGGTCATAATCATGCAGAGCGACAAAGCAATATTGAATCAGGCATGGTAGTTATATCGCTACTTAGAAATAAAAGATCATCAAGGCTTGACAGACTTTCTTTACAGTCTTGAATATGCGTGAGCATACGCCAAGTCAATCAAAATAAATTATCGAAGGAAGATATTACTAAACCATACCACATCATAGGCAAACAAACCAAGTTGGTACTCCAATAACACATTGGGAACCCCCCAGCTATTTGAGATTAACCATAAGAAAACCTAAACTACTAAGCACCATCATGCAAGTAGCATCTTTATCATAGACACATTAACCAGTGCAACGGAAGCAAACTCTCTTAATAAGGTGAGCATGATAATTAAAGAGAGCTCAAGCAACCAACTAAATAAAAGCTCTTTGAAAAGATAAGCATGAATACTAAGAGCAGAGTATGATAGTAGCTATTTAAAAGACAAAGAACACACACAGCATAGATAGACATGAAAGTTCTATGTTATGTTCTAGTTAGAGGTGGAGCGTGTTTCTCTCCCACATAAAGGAATGCTGGGTTCCGACTCGTTATGAAAAACTAAAAAGAAAACTAAAAGCAAGACGCTCCAAGCATAGCACATAACACATGAAGTGATAAAAATATAGCGAAACGAAAGACGAACTAATAATGTTGATGGAGAAGGGGATGCACGGGGGCATCCCCAAGCTTAGACGCTTGAGTCTCCTTGAATATTTCTTGGGGGTGCACGGGGGCATCCCCAAGCTTGAGCGCTTGACACTCCTGAATTTTTTTATCATCTTCCCTCGCACACTTGAAAACTCCCTTCATACACAACTCATCATAATCTGATTAGCGAGGTTAGTACCCTTAATAAAATAATTATACCTTGCTGGAAATAAAGATATTCTTGAAGTTCTACTGTTTCTCAAGATTGCCAAAAGGTTTTTGCAAAGAAAAAGCAAGTTCTCGATTTGCAAAGTTAGGGAAAGGCAAAACAGGACAGAATCTGTGAAAAACAGAACAGCAGGTAGTAATTGATATGTTCGGGATACTTCTGCAACTCAAATCAAAAAACTCAGAACAGATGCACAAAAGACAATTATATAGAGAACGCTGTCGAAAAAATTCAGACCAAAAAGATGATCTGGTGATGTTATACTAATTTTTCTATCCAAGGACAAAATCTGTTTCCTGGACAGCACCTCACAACTTTTGAACTTTCTAGCAATCGGAGGCTATACTTGGCACAAATATGAAAAGCAAAGATACAATGATGATGCTACAGTAGTAAACAACATCAAGACACAACAAAAGCAAAAAAAATGTTCATGTGGGCTGCCTCCCAAAAGCGCTTTCTTTTATGCCTCTAAGCTAGGCATAATGCATAGAGGAGTCAATAACCATCATAATAATCGGAGTTATAAATTGATTCAAATGGTTCCTCAACAAGTTCATTCTTGTTCCTTCTAGGAAAGGGGTACACACCTTTTGCCTTCCTGTGTAAGCGGATTTGTCCCTTACCTATATCGATGAAGCCTTTAACTGCTTGGAGGAAGTCCCTCCCAAGCACTATATTTCCTTGGTTTGGCTCCATGATGAAGAAATCAATCATTGCAATCCCTTTAAGGAATTTAACTGGCACGTCTTTTATTTTTCCCTGGATTTCAGAGATATCTCCATTAGTGTGTTCATGATAAGATGGTAATCTATCCATGTTAAATTTTAAAGAATCATGAACAATTTTTGGCATAGTAGAAACCATAGATCCAATATCACAATAAGCAAGGAAGTCTTGATTAGAGATGCTAATCCTAACAAAAGGCTCCCAATCATCGTCTATTTCCAAAAATGTCTCTCTTATTGGGTTTAGGTTTCTCTACCTTCATTAAGTCTAGAGCATCCATTCTCTTTTCAATAGTAGCAAGTCTATCTATGACAGTATCAAAATTATGATCATAAACAAAGTAGCTAGATAGACCATGTATAATTTCAAGAGCTCTAGCTTCATCACATTCTAGGAAATCTCCCTCGGCTATAATATCAAGGGAGTGTTTACACCATTTAAAAAGACCATGGTAAAAATTTCTAAGCACAATTTTTATAGGTATCCAAGGCATAATTCTCCTATGTGCATCAGAAATTCTGTCCCATGCCTTCTTCATATTTTCTCCATCCCTTTGATGGAAATCTAGCACTTCTGATTCCCTCAAAGCACCAAATCCTGACATGTTTGGCTAAACAGAAAGGACTACTAATAAAAAGGCAAATAATTTTTTTGTGATTTTCGATAAAAGGTACTAAAGCAAAAATGAAAGGTAAACTAACAAGACTAAAAAGCAAAGGTAAAAGATAGCATGCAACTCCCCTATCCTGAAGAGTGAAGTCCCCGGCAACGGCGCCAGAAAATACTCCTTGATGGGCCTCGAACCCCTCGTTGGTTACCCCAAGTGGAAGGTGTAAGATGCAGTATTGTAGAAGTGTTTTCCCTTAGCAAAGATGCCAAGGATCGAATCCCCAGAGACTCCTAGGTTCAACAAGTAGGTGTCAATTTCTACGGCGCCAGATTAGTAGCAATCAACGTGGACCTGCACACAGATACAAATAACTTTGCTCCCAACGAGTACAGAGAGGTTGTCAATCCCTCCGGCCTTGTAGTTCACAAAGGATTAAAAGCAATGATAGTAGTGATAGATAGTGTTTTGCAATAGTAAATAATAACGGAAAGTAAATAGTGGATGTGATCAATGATGGTAATATGGACCGGAGTCTCATGATGTTCACTAGTGATGTCTCTCTCCCAAAAGACGATAAAACAGCTATGTGAGGTAAACAAATTACAGCTGGGCAATTGACAGGACCACGAACGCAAACCAATGCTGACTACATTGCAAGAAAGGTTGAGGTTCAAAGCATGGGCGGTACGCCAAAGTAAGTAGACCGAAATCCATCAATATCTACTACTAATCATCCACCTTGAGATATCTATCCAGAACATCTCGCTGGTATTAAGTTGCGAGTTCCACCCATAGTGTAAACTCAATGCAACAGACAACTGCATTAAAAGAACTTTGCGTAAAGTAAACAATCCTTGCACCCGCGGGCACAAGCACCGTTGTTTTCCCCCTTGTGGCAACAACACATCCCCTAGACTCATGTTTCTGTCACTCAAGCTAGTCATCGAGGGGCATGAACCCACAATCAAGCATAACGTTCCCTCTTGGAGTCACTACCTATTACTCGGCCAAAGCAATAAATAACAACGGAGAACATGCAAGAATTACTTATGAACAAAAATATAAAAGAGGTGAATCAAATATATTACTCAAGATCAATCTGAACATAATCTCATAATCCATCGGATCCCAGCAAACTCAACATAGCAACAGCATAAGGATTACATAGGTGCCTCGATCATGTAGGGCAGCTCACGAGGACTAATTAGTGAAGCACAAGAACGGGAGGAGAACATCACATAGCTACTGGTCATGGACTCATGGTCCAAGGGAGACTACTCACGAGTCATCCGGGAGGCGTCCATGGTGGTGGAGAAGCTCCCGGTGGTGATCCTCCCCTCCGGCAGGGTGCCGAGAAGAGTTCTCCTGGTGCTCCCGATCTTGGAAGCGGCGGCGGCAGCGGAACAGAGATGGGATCGCGAAAAGAGTTCCTGTTCTGAGGGTTACGGAGGGTCCTTTAAATATATGCCAAAGTAGGGCACCGGGGGAGCTTCGGGGGGCCCAGGCGCCCCCCCGGCGCGGCCCAGGGGGGGCGCGCCGCCAGGGCGCCTGGAGCCCTGGTGCCCCCCCCCCCAGGCTGCCCTTCGGACGCAGTGTTGTTTCCGGAACGCTGATTTTTTATATAATTTTTCTGGATTTTTCTGGGCAGTTCTCGAAACGTGAAAACCTGAAATACAAAAACAGCCGAAAACAGAAACTGGCACTGGGGTGCACTGGATTAGTAAGTTAGTCCAAATATGATCAAAAGTGTATGGAAGTGTATGAATATCATAGCAATATCACCCAAAAGTGGCATGGAGCAAGCAGAAATTATAGATACGTTTTGGACGTATCAGGTACCTGTGGGTTGCTAGTAGTGTTGATTACTCCGTGTAGTTGATGCTAGTTGGTTTATTTGGTGGAAGATTATATGTTCAGATTCATTATGCATATTAATACCCCTCTGATTATGAACATGAATATGATTTGTGAGTAGTTATGTTTGTTCCTAGGGACATGGGAGAAGTCTTGCTATAAGTAGTCATGTGAATTTGGTATTTGTTCGATATTTTGATGAGATGTATGTTGTCTTTCCTCTAGTGGTGTTATGTGAACGTCGACTACATGACACTTCACCATTATTTGGGCTTAGAGGAAGGCATTGGGGAGTAATTAGTTGATAATGGGTTGCTAGAGTGACAGAAGCTTAAACCCTAGTTTATGCGTTGCTTCGTAAGGGGCTGATTTGGATCCATATGTTTCATGCTATGGTTAGGTTTACCTTAATACTTCTTTTGTAGTTGCGGATGCTTGCAATAGAGGTTAATCATAAGTGGGATGCTTGTCCAAGTAAGGGCAGTACCCAAGCACCGGTCCACCCATACCAAATTATCAAAGTAACAACGCGAATCATATGAGCATGATGAAAACTAGCTTGACGATAATTCCATGTGTCCTCGGGAGCGCTTTCCTTTATATAAGAGTTTGTCCAGGCTTGTCCTTTGCTGCAAAAAGGATTGGGCCATATTGCCGCACCTTATTTACTTTCATTACTTGTTACTCGTTACAAATTACCTTATCACAAAACTATCTGTTACCGATAATTTCAGTGCTTGCAGAGAATACCTTACTGAAAACTGCCTATCATTTCCTTCTGCTCCTCGTTGGGTTCGACACTCTTACTTATCGAAAGGACTACGATAGATCCCCTACACTTATGGGTCATCGCTTTCCCGCCGCCTCGCCTGGCCAAAATTGACCTTTAGTACCGGTTGGTGGCTCCAACCGGTACTAAAGGCCACTCCTATATAAACAGCACTTGCGAAAATTTCAGTTTCTTCTCCCTCCTCTCGCTCCTCTCGCCGTCGCCGTCGCCCCGCACACCGTCCCCCGCGCCCGTCGCCGCCCCCGTCCCCGTCGCTGTCGCCGCCCCCGTCCCCGTCGCCCCCCGGCTCGTCCCCGTCGCCGTCCCCGTGCGCCGTCGTCTGCTCGCCGCCGTCAATCGTCGCCGCGCTATGAGCCCCGGCCGCCCCCCGTACACACACACACACACACACATTATTTCTTATAGTT
>LR738709.1:628516423-628543331 GCA_902687465.1 Secale cereale | reverse complement strand
TATTTGCATGTTTTTATTTAGTTTTTTATACTTTTTGTTTTAGAAATGTCGTCTCCGAAATGTTAGATACAAAGGTTTTAGATGAATGAATGAATTAATTAAATTTTAGTTTTTTTATAGTTTTAGTTATACAAATGTTAGGTGAATTTTAGAATTGTTACTTAGTTATATAGAAATGTTAGATGAATTTTCTGTTTTTATATTTTTTATAGTTTTAGTGATAGAATGTAGTTTTTTTAGTAAGAACTAGTTTATTTTTGGTAAGAACTAGTTCATTTTTATTTATAGTAAGTGCTTATTAGTTGAACTAGTTGAATTAATAGAACTAGTTTATTCTTTTAATTCAAGCAATTTTAGAATAGATATTGTAATTCTCAAGATAAGTAAATAATGAGACAAGATGATCTTTCCCGGTTCTGAACTAGTGACAATTTTAAGTACGTTATTCCTCAAAGTAGGTATTGGTAATGGATCGAAAATTGAGACAACCTTTTTATTTTGATCCAACACAAACAATAGAAATAACCCAAACATATACCAAGGCAATAAAATCTGCAATGATGGAATAGTTTAGAAATACATGAGATATTAATTAAGACCAAATAAAAGCACTGCTAGAGATGGAAAAAATCTTACCATATCACATTGTGAGATATGCTAATCATTACTGTCGGGCCAGCTATGAAACAACCATCTCAGTGTAGCAATTTCCATATTTTCACGATGACTTGAGTCTTGTGCATAGTGGAACATCGACTAAAATAAGAATGAGAAAATATTAGTGCAATAAAAAAATGTAATACATGATTATAGTAACTTACACAAAAGTTCAAATCCATATAGTGAGATGGATTGTCTCTGAGAAGCTGGAATTCATGGCGCGCTAGTATCTGCACAGCCATATTAAAGCAATGAATGTCCATGTATTCATCATTGTTAAATATGTTTTTTATTTGTCTCAAATTTAAGTAATAGGGTACGGATCAGAGCTTTTCACCCATTCGCTCCTGTAAAATCAAATTTTGTCAATTATATTGACATCAGAGTAACTTATTGGAATACAAAATAAACTAAAAAATATGTCTTACTCTAATAGAGTGACATCATCAACCATAGCGATGAGCAAGCAAAGTTCATCTCTAAAACATCGTTCGTTGGACTAACCGCTAATTAATCGCTAGCGGAAGCACAACAATGCCCACATACTTAGCGGTTGCTTGGATTTTCTTAGAGGTCGTTGTTTGGACTTTTTTTCCTTCTGAATTTGGGTTGTCTAGATTTAGTAATCCATTGCAAGTGGTCAAGTAATTACTCCAGCTTTTCTATATCTATATCTTATACCTCTATATCTATATCTATATCTATACCTAATAATAAAAGGAGGAAGCTTTCATAGTTCTTCATACGTCGTCCGTTTATATCCGTTGATTTTGTGTTAACCATAAAAATTGATGGATGAGATATAAAAGTAGATCTACATAACGTTACGTAAAGCATAAAGCATGTACATAACCTTTCATTGACACGTATATGACGAGTCTCTTTTTTCTTGAGAGTACGGGAAGTCCGACCTACACACAACCACATTACTTTCTTATCAAGAAACACGTATATGACGAGTCTCTTCTTGCTTGAGAGTACGGGAAGTCCGACCTGCACACAACCACATTAGTTTCTTATCAAGAAAATAACATGTACTCACTCTGTCTGAAAATACTTGTTATCAAAATGGACAAAAAGGGATGTATCTAGAACTAAAATACATCTAGATACATCCCCTTTTATTTATTTTGATGACAAGTATTTTCGGACGAAAGAAGTATTTGTTAAGTACAGATTAGTTGGAAAAACAAACTACGAAACGTCAATCTTTTTTTCCTATTTTTATATTATAAAAAGGAAGGGAACCTAATACATCCTTTGTTTCCTCAAGCGCCAGTCGGTTTTTTTTTCAACTAAAGGATCTAAGGAACGATCGATCTCTTCGTGGCTCAATTGTGTTCACCTGGATCGATCTCTTTTTCCCCGGCGAATGGATCTCCCATGCCCTGGCCGTGCCCCACGCCTATGTGAGTCGCCCTAGCACCATGTAAGACCCAGATCACTCAATTCTCTCAGATCGAGCTCATTATCTCTGGATCAATAACTTGCGGAGATAGTTTTGATACAGAGGGGAAAGTGCGAGGGCAGAGACCCCGTCTTCCATACGATAGCTAGGGTTCTACCTAATGCTATGAGCTAGCGAATATTCCATCATGCCCGACCAAGCCTCGGTGGCCAGCTTATATGAGTGATCAGTTCACTGTAGTAACTACTGTTTTAACGGCTAAATAACAGTAACAGGAAATAAGAACAGGTGAAACGGTTTCTTCTGCATCTTGGCCGTTGATCTGTGCTGAAGCATTATCTGCTCATCCTAGCCGTTGCTTGTCTGAACTCACTTGTCTCCTCCTCCTCTCCTTCAGTAGTTGTGTGGTTCAGGTCCTGACAATGCCGCCGCCATGACGACCGCCTTGTCCTCGAGGCGAAACAGTTTATGGCCCGAAAATGTTTTGTTGAGAAAGGCCGCATCTTCCCATGTTGCATCATCCGGAGCAAGACTCTCCCATTGTACTAAGCATTGTCCCACCGGAGTCTTGTTTCTCTGAATGATTCTGCGATCAAGTACCGCCACTGGTATTGTTTTGACATAGCCATCTGGTGTGACTAGTGGAACATGAGGTAGTGGCACTGCTCGATGCCCTATATGCTTCGTCAATTGGCTTATATGGAACACCAGATGGATGTTGGTGCCCTCTGGGAGTTGTAACTTGTAGGAAACTTCCCCAATTCTCTCCAGAATTTTGTAAGGTCCATAAAACTTAGACCTCAACTTTAGAGATCCTCTTAAACCGAAAGCATTTTGTCTGTATGGTTGAATTTTCAGCTAGACCATGTCTCCTACTTCAAATTGTCGTTCTGTTCTCTTTTGATCTGCAAAATGTTTGATTCTGCCTTGAGCATTTTCCAGGTTGGTTTTTAGCCTCTGTATCATGTGTTCTCGGTCAATGATTGTTCTTGCTGCTTCTGGTGAAAATGTTGGATCTGCAGCAAATTCTGCAACCTGAGAAGGTTTGTAGCCATACAAGGCTTGGAATGGAGTACATTTCAATGAAGAATGATAGCTTGTATTGTACCATAACTCTGCCAGTGGTAACCACTTCATCCATTTCTTTGGTTCCTGAAACACCATCCCTCTCAAGTAGGCTTCCCAACAATGGTTTACTCTTTCAGACTGTCCATCTGTTTGAGGATGATAAGCAGTGCTGAATCTTAGTTGAACTCCAAATGCTTTGAACAATTCTTGATACAAGGCACTTGTGAAAATAGGGTCCTTGTCAGAAACAATGCAAACAGGCAATCCATGCAGTTTGATGACATTATCCATTAGTGTATCAAACACTGTCTGAACTGAGTAGGGGTGAGCTAATGGTAGAAAGTGAGCATATTTAGTGAACCTGTCAACCACTACCAATATAACCTCTTTTCCTTGAGAATTTGGAAGGGCTGTTATGGAGTCCATGGTGATGTGTGCCCATGCCATGTTAGGTACAGGCAACGGTTGCAACAGTCCAGGGGGATGTATATGTTCCACCTTGTTTAATTGGCAAACAGGACACTGGCTGACAAAATTCTGAATGTCTTTCTTCAGATTTGACCAGTAAAACACCTTTTTAATCCTGAAGTAAGTTGCTTTCATTCCAAAATAACCTCCTATAGCCGAAGAGTGAAAAGTTTGTAGTAATTGCTGTCTGAAATCAGTGTTAGCTCCCACATATATTTTGTTTCTTGTATTTCAACAGACCTTGATGGGTAGAAAACTTTGGTGGGTCTTCATTATCTGTAGCTACTTTCTTGAGGATCTTGTCAGTATCTTGATCTCCTTGGTAGCTTTTTCTTACATCCTCAGTCCAAGCTGGGATGACCATAGTAACATTGTTGCATTGCATGTGTTGTACATTATCCCTTCTGGATAGGGCATCTGCCACTGTATTTTCTCTCCCTTTTTTGTACTCAATACTATAATCATACTCCAACAGCTTAAGCAACAATTTATGCTGTACTCCTTCAGTTAGTCTCTGAGTTGTCATGTATTTGAGGGACTGTTGGTCTGTTTTAATGATCAACTTGTTTCCCCACACATAATGTCTCCATTTTTTAAGTGCCTCTAAGATAGCTATAGCTTCTTTTTCATATATGGATTGAGCAGCAGATTTGGGCCCCAGACTTTTGCTAAGGAAAGCAAGTGGTTTGCCTTTCTGCATAAGAACTGCCCCAATCCCTTTTGCACAGGCATCAGCTTCAATGGTGAAAGGAAGAGTGAAATCTGGCAGACATAGAACAGGACAACTTGTCATTGATCTTTTTAAGTGTTGAAATGCTTTGTTTTGTTCAGGTCCCCATTGAAAAGCATCCTTTTTTAACATGTCATGTAGTGGTCTGCAAATTTGTCCATAGTTTTTGACAAACCTTCTGTAATAACCAGTCAGTCCCAGAAATCCTCTTAATTGTTTCACATTTGCTGGTTCTGGCCAATCCACTACTGCTTGAATCTTTTCAGGATCTGTAGCTACTCCCTTCTCTGAAATGATGTATCCCAAGTATGATACCTGGTTTGTTGCAAAAGTGCATTTGGACAGTTTTACATATAACTCGTGTTTCTGCAACACAGCAAATGTTCTTTCTAGATGTGTGTAATGTTCTTCCATGGATTTACTGAATACTAGCATGTCATCAAAGAATAACAGTATTATCTTTTCCTGTTCTGGCTCATTTATCTCCTCACACACAATATTCATCAGTCCTTGGAATGTACTAGGCCCACATGACAATCCAAAAGGAACTACTTTATATTCATAGTGACCCAGGTGTGTTCTGAAAGTTGTTTTTGGAGTGTCCTCTATGGCCATCCTGATCTGATGATACCCAGATCTAAGGTCCAATTTTGAAAATATTTTTGCTCCATGTAATTCATCTAGAAGGTCTTCAATTATGGGCATAGGAAACTTATTCTTGATGGTTATTGCATTTAACTCTCTGTAGTCCACACATAGCCTCCATCCACCATCCTTTTTTCTGACCATAATTGCAGGAGAAGAGAAAGGACTAAAGCTCTCTTGAATTTCCCCTTTTTTAATCAGTTGCTTAATGATCTCTTCCATTGCAGCTTTTTGATAATAAGGTACTCTATAAGGCCTCAAATTAGGGGGTTGAGCCCCTTCTTTTAGCACAATTTTGTGATCACAGCTCCTGGGTGGGGGTAACTTGTCCGACTCTTTGAAAATTTCTGCATATTGCTGCAACAAAGGTTTAAGTGCTTCTGGTGTTGGTGTTTGTTCTTTGTTGCTATCTATTCCCATTTCCTGAATTTGAAGGATATAGCCCATCACACCTTTTGTTAATAATTTTTCCAATCTGGCTGCAGAGATGATGCATTTCTTCTTTGGAATTGTATAATCAAACAAGGTAATAGGTTGTCCTTGTTTTGTAACAATCAAGATTCTTTCAATGAGATCCAAGCAAATAGGACTGTATTGATATATCCAATCATCCCCCAAAATTATATCATATGCTTGTAGGTCCAATACTTTGAAACTACTGCAGAATGTATGACCCTGAATTTTGAAGTTCACTTCTGGTACTTTGGATTTTGCAATCAACTTCCCTCCCCCAGCTACTGTCACTTTCCTTGGTTGCATTGGTTGTTGATGACAATTACTCTTAATAGCAAATTCAGTGCTCATAAAAGTATCTGAAGATCCACTATCAAAAAGTGTTGTAGCCTTTTGTCCTGCAATCTCTATGATAAGGGATAAAGTGTTTGCACCCGGAGTTCCTTCCACTGCATTTAGTGAAATGTGTATTGCTTGAGTAGGTCTTTCTGTAGTGATATCACTGTTCTTTTCTTTGTCAGGGGTGTTTGGGGTTGTATGATAAACTTGTTCTTGACCAGTGATATCTTTTGTATTGTCACTTTCTTCTTCTTCTTCATCTACTTCTTGTAAGATGTGTATTGTTTTCCCAATCTTACATTTATGCTATCTGGACCATGGTTCCCTACAGTACCAACAGGCTCTAGCCTCTTTAGGAAAAGGCACATTGTATTTCTCTTGATTTGGCACTTGTACTTGCAGAGGAGTGGTACTATTTTTATAATGATTCTGATACTGTCTCGGTTTATACACTGGGGTGTTTTGCAATTTCCTAGCTGCTGCAGCTTTTTCATAGACCTTAGCATACTAGTATGCTTCAATAATACCAGTTGGTTTTTGTCCACAAACTTCATGTTTTATGTCACTTCTTAGTCTCAAAACTTAGCAGAAAATTTTCGTGCAAACAAGGATGATCCCTTTTTACCAATGCCACACATTGTTCAAAGTTATCAATATATTGGGCCACTGTATTGGTTTGTTGTATGTTCTTAAGTAACTCCACAGCTTCATGCACACTTGCTTCTGAAAATCTATCAGCTATCATCTGGCAAAATTGTTGCCAAGTTACCATTTGCCATGGAACACAAATGTTTTTCAACCAGTTTGAAGCTCTTCTTTGCAAATGTCCAGTTGCCAAATTCACCCATTGCTCATAAGGTGTGCCAGACATGTCAAAGAACTTCTCACATGCTATCAACCATCCAATGGGATCTTCTCCACTAAAAAGGGGAATTTCCAACCTTGGTCCTTTTAATACTGCTTCTGCCAAATAAGAAGGACCCCCTAATTGAGTGGAATATTGGTTCCTCTGCATATCATACAAATTGCATGCAGCATGGTTCACTGGAGAAATGCCTTGAGCAGTAGTTGTCATGTTGATATACTGACCAGTGACAGGATTGTAAGTGTGAGGTGGGGAAAACAGGGGGGCACTTATAGGAGCAAAATAACCACTGTTGCCTGAAAACCCCAATGTGTGAGGTTGTACTGTAGCACTTGTGGTGGCTGTCACATTCTGGAACTGTCCCATTACTACTGGTTCTTGTTGTCTATCACTGCAAACTCTTGTACTGTCAGTCATCATCTGAGTCTGTGATAGTCTAGCAGTGAGATTTGTTCTAGTGGTTGCTGGAACCTTGCCTGAAATTCTGAATTCTTGCTCGAGGTTTCTAGAAATTGGAGCTGCTTGTTCGGTCGTACTGCTTGGCCTAGTGACTGCTATCTTATCTTGTTCCTTTGTCAGATGAGAATTCTCTTTAGGTTTGGGATCTGGCGTCACAGCCTCTGCTTTCTGACTATTAATGTTCATCTGTTGCAATATCAACTGCAGAGTTTGCTGAATCCCTTCATTCATTTCAGACAATTTTGCCTCTACTCTTGGCATCGTCACCATCTCTGACCTGAGCTTGCATACTTCCTGTTTAAGTTCTTGGAGGCCTTCCACTTCAGCCCTCAGGTCTGCGACCTCTTTTTCCACTCGATCTACTGTAATTTGTACCTTTTCTCTTGTGTCTGCCATCATGTCCACTCAGAATTGCGACGAAGACTGGTCCCGTTAAACGGATCCCACTCCCTGGCGCACGAATCCCGTCAGATCCCGGGATTTTACCACCAAGAGAAGATCTCTCAGCAACCGGATCGGACTCGGTGACTTGCGCCCGAATTTCACCGCCGCCGCGTCGCCGCCACCAACACCGCCGCCGCGAACTAGGAGGGACGGGAGGGATTTTATGAGAGAACCCAACCTCCTATGCTCCTCAGCCCGATTCGCCGTCTTCCAGTAGCCGCTGAGGAAATCAGCTGGCACTCTGATAACCTTGTAAGACCCAGATCACTCAATTCTCTCAGATCGAGCTCAATATCTCTGGATCGATAACTTGCGGAGATAGTTTTGATACAAAGGGGAAAGTGCGAGGGCAGAGACCCCGTCTTCCGTACGATAGGTACGGTTCTACCTAATGCTATGAGCTAGCGAAAATTCCATCATGCCCGACCAAGCCTCGGTGCCCAGCTTATATGAGCGATCAGTTCACTGTAGTAACTACTGCTTTAACGGCTACATAACAGTAACAGGAAATAAGAATAGGTGAAACAGTTTCTTCTGCATCTTGGCCATTGATCTGTGCTGAAGCGTTATCTGCTCATCCTAGCCGTTGCTTCTCTGAACTCACTTGTCTCCTCCTCTCCTACAGTAGTTGCGTGGTTCAGGTCTTGACACACCAGCGCGCCGGGCAGCCTATCCATCAGGCGCCCCACCGATTCAGTCTCTCCGCGATGGCCGCTGACGTCATACATGTCGCCGTACACCACCACTGCACGCCGCCATCGTCGGCCATCTGCTCGCAGACACCCGGCCAGGGAGGTTAGAAGCGTCATGAGGCAGGGGTTCCACAAGAGTTGGCATGACGGAGGCCGTGAGCTATGGAGAGGGAGCCAGCGGCGCCGTCTCTGTTGTTCTGGTGTTTCCTCCAACAGCCGTTCTCGCACGCTGCATGATCGCTGAAGCATCGCTCGGTTGCCGTCTCTCCCACGCGGCACCTACTGCTATTATCTCTCTCTCTCCCATGAGCATCTACTAGAAGTGAGCTGCCGATGCTGCTTTATCACTCTCCCTGGTAGCTGCAGCAACTCTCTCTCTCCTCCTGACCGTCGATGTTGTAGTGCCTGCTACTCTTTCTCTCATGCCACAGAAGCTTCTCTCTGGCAATGATGGTTGTTGCTCCTCTTCTTTGTCTCATAGCAAAAACATCAGGTCTTGAAAAAACATTAGTGTGCATCAATTTGAAACCTGGATTTTGTTATTGGTATGACAAATGGTCGTGTGATGTGAGTTTCATGCGCAGAAATCTCCATTAAAATATGCGCGTACTGTTTTCTAATGTTGTAATTTTATGCTCTATGTCTGTTTGTTAATATGTCTACAAGAACAACATATTTTATGTTTTCTCCTTCCATATAAATCTAATATTTTTGGACAGCTGCATACAATCTTCATCGTTAAGTAGAAAAGAGATATATAACTTTTTAGAGTTGCAAAACATGAATCTTATAGCTACGTATCTCCTCTTTTCTAGAAAATAATTCTTCCTCCACTTTTTTGTCCATCCACTGCTGCTAAACTACGCAACCTGCAATTCATGGCTTGGAGTCTGTGCTGTGCAGACAGGGACGCCGCCGCATGCAGAGCTGCCATCTACAACATGCATGAGGTTGAGAGCTATCGGGTTATGATCAGATACGGATTAAGAGGGTGTTTGTTTCCAAAGACTTATTGGTCTAGGGACTTAAAAAAGTCCCTATAAGTCCCATCTAAACCAAACAGGAGGGACTTATAGGGACTTAAAATGGGCATTTGGTACTTATCAAATAAGACTCTCAAGAAGGGACTTATAGGGACTTATAGTTGTAATATGGTCTTCTCGTCCATGTTAAGTCCCAGGAACCAAACAGGTAGGGACTTTTTAGGGACTTATGACTTATAAGTTGGGACTAAAAAAAAGTCCTAAGACTTATGAACCAAACAGGGCCTAAATACTGGGTGACTTCCTCCGTGCCTGTTCGACTTGAGATGATCCACCACATCTAATTAGCAGATTAGGACATTGGATAGTGAATTTTTAGGTGGTATATCTGAGATACATTGGTATCAAAATAAAATTTTGCCATAATCTGTGCTATCCTATTCCATCGCTCCGAGACGGCAGTCCCGAATGTCTCCATTCCACCTTCTTCATGGTCACCCAATTCCTTTTCTCTCGTTTTACGGGCATATGTAGGATTGCCCCGAAAAACCGGTTGATCTGAATCACCCCTAAAAACCATTCGACATGACATCCACACCTGAGCACTCGATCTATGCCAGAAGATGACAAGGGGACTATACTGATGAAGCGTGTATGGCGGCGCCAAGGCGGCATGACAGCTTGCGCAGTATAGTCACACGAGGAACTAACTAAAGAGGTCGAGGGAGAGCTTACAGAGCGAACACGTCGGCTGGGTTGGTTGGCGCACCGCTGTAGCGTGGTTGAGCTGGTGGCTTTATCCATGAGGCACTCGCCGGCATAAAACAACAAGGCGGCACTTGGGGAGTTTGTTGTGAATAATAAGGAAATGCAACGCCTTATATGTTAATACATGATTTTTGTTGGGCCACATGAAGATGCATGTCATGATTGCAACCCACACAGAATTACAAGTCGGTGCAGCGATGGTCTCAAAGTAATTTTTTTATTTACCACCTTCTGAACTTTTTTCGTGGTAGGCACAACTGTGGCATTGCTAGAGTATGATGACCAAGCTCACCGCCTTTAGACCGGCCATGTTCTGCCTTTAGAGCTGTCATGTTTATCATAAAAAGGTGGACAAGTCACCACCATGGGCGATTGTACAGAGTGAAAAAGTGGCAACACAGATAGCTCACTAGAGATGTGCAATTGTTTGTTTCTCCCGTTGCAACGTACGTGCATGTTTGATAGTCGTAAAAAAAGTAATTACTCCAGTTTATTAGTAGAAGAGCTGCCTACTATGGGAAAGTGGATTTATTTTTTTCTCAAAAGGGAGGTTTCCTGAGGGAAAGAAAAGAATTATTTGTGACAAATGTAATATACATTGTACTTTTGCATTCCCGTCTAATCGTATATTGTAGCTAATTACAAAAGTTACATGACATTTTTTATTGACTCAAAAAAAATGAAGCACCAATCAGTACTAAATTTCCAAAGTTTGCCACCTTGGTTGGCAGCAAACCAAATGGTAGCTCACGGATATTGCCAAAAAATTGGCATGTACAATGGTTGCAAACCAAACAAGAACAACTTACTAATTTTTTTGTCATGTCCTAGCTTTGGTCATGCCAATTTTTTGGTGGGGCTGATTGGGGCACAAACAAAACACACCCTAGAAACTACGAAGTGCTGGCGGAGGAGGCCGAGACATTGGTTGCATCAGCGACGGGCTGCTGTGCGAGGCGGAGTTCGTCGGGCTGGCGCAGTAGCCGACCTGGGTGACCGACGACGATGAGGGCGAGGCAGAGCCGGATGGAGACGTTCCGGATGTATACGACATTGAAAGATGCTTAGCTGTTTTTGAAAAGGAAGATGCACCCCGGCCTCTGTATCTGGGTGATGCATGCGGCCATATTATTTATTATTCACAAAGATCTTACAATGTAATACATCAGTAAGCCCGAAGCCACCATCTAGACGACACATGTCGTTACTCCTATCCTGTTGATGAAGGGGTGCCGAATGTCTGGGCCAAATACCAAAGAGACATCGCACCAAAGCCTAACATCTAAAGCATGATGCCCCATCCAGGCCACATAGGCGTGACTGGGTAACACTCTGGTCCGGCGTAGTCTCAGTGAGTACCACACGCGCACGCTGCAAGGGCCATCACCTCCGTCTTCCATCGATCCATCCTCAAAGTAGATACTGACGCATCGACCTTGTCAGGCATCTCTGTCATCGATGCCAGCACGATGTCGGACAACGTCGTCCTCCTGCGCGTGTCCATCGCTACACATCTGGCGCTGAGCCTCCACTGCTCCATGCCTTCGAGAACCGCCGCCATGAATATGTAGAAAGAAACACCACTCCATCGAAGAAGCCGTCCGTTGGTCCCTCGAGCCCGAGTGCACCTCCAAGAATGCTGCCCTCAATGAGGTAACGACACATGATTGCCGCTGTCATCCAATCAACCGATCTAGGGTTTCCCCCGGAGGTATTGGATGGAGTTGGGAGCTTCACCTCGATGATGCCTTCATGAAGGAAACGATGATAAGTGCATCGTCATCACCGGCTCCGGCCACCGACCAAAGACTAGGTTTTCACCCGGATCCGTCCCAAGAAATCCACCCGGCAACCTGTGCACTATCTCGACCACCATCAAAGCCTCGGATCTAGCTGCCTAGATCCAGCGACCAACCGCAATGGCAGTGCCACCGTAGGAGCCCTGGCGCACCGGCCACTGCATGAGTGTGCCACAACTAGAGCCTGGGAGGAGGGCTCCCACCCCACCTCGCCAAACCACGAGAGCCGTCGAGATGGACCCCGCGCGCTCGTCACCGTCTCTGATCTGAACCAATCCGTGGCAAAACCACCAGATCGCCGACGCAGATCCGCCTTGGACAGGGACTGTACCATGACATGCCGCCGCGGGAAGCCCAAGCTTCACCCGCCGCCACCTTCCAGGACCGCCTCCACCTTCCAGGTCCGCCGCCTCGGGATCCAGACAGAACATCACCGCTGCCACCGGCCATGTTCCGTCGCCGCCGACAGGCTGATACGTCCAAAACGTATCTATAATTTCTGCTTGCTCCATGCCACTTTTGGGTGATATTGCTATGATATTTATACACTTCCATACACTTTTGATCATATTTGGACTAACCTACTAATCCAGTGCACCCCAGTGCCAGTTTCTGTTTTCGGCTGTTTTTGTATTTCAGGTTTTCACATTACGAGAACTGTCAGGAAAAATCCAGAAAAATTATATAAAAAATCAGCGTTCCAGAACCTACCTTGCGCCCGAAGTACAGCCGGGGGGGCCACCAGGGCCCCAGGCGCCCTGGCGGCGCCCCCCCCCCTGGGCCGCGCCGGGGGGGGCGCCTGGGCCCCCTGAGCCCCGTCCGGTGCCCCCCTTTGGCATATATTTAGAGCGTCCTTCGAAACCCTCGGGACGGGAACTCTTTTTCGCGATCTCATCTCTGTTCCGCCGCCGCCGCCGCTTCCAAGATCGGGAGCACCAGGAGAACTCTTCCCGGCACCCTGCCGGAGGGGAGGATCACCATCGGGAGCCTCTCCACCACCATGGACGCCTCCCGGATGAGTTGTGAGTAGTCTCCCTTGGACCATGAGTCCATGACCAGTAGCTATGTGATGTTCTCCTCCCGTTCTTGTGCTTCACTAATTAGTCCTCGTGAGCTGCCCTACATGATCGAGGCACATATGTAATCCTTATGTTGTTGCTATGATGAGTTTGCTGGGATCCGATGGATTATGAGATTATGCTCAGATTGTGATTGAGTAATATATTTGATCTACCTCTTTTATATTTATGTTCATAAGTAATTCTTGCATGTTCTCCGTTGTTATTTATTGCTTTGGCCAAGTAATACGTAGTGACTCCAAGAGGGAACGTTATGCTTGATTGTGGGTTCATGCTCCTCGATGACTAGCTTGAGTGACAGAAACATGAGTCTAGGGGATGTGCTGTTGCCACAAGGGGGAAAACAACGGTGCTTGTGCCCGCGGGTGCAAGGATTGTTTACTTTACGCAAGGTTCTTTTAATGCAGTTGTCTGTTGCTTTGAGTTTAAACTATGGGTGGGGCTCGCAACTTAATACCAGCGAGATGTTCTGGATAGATATCTCAAGGTGGATGATTAGTAGTAGATATTGATGGATTTTGGTCTACTTACTTTGGCGTACTGCCCATGCTTTGAACCTCAACCTTTCTTGCAATGTAGTCAGCATTGGTTTGCGTTCGTGGTCCTGTCAATTGCCCAGCTGTAATTTGTTTACCTCACATAGCTGTTTTATCGTCTTTTGGGATAGAGACATCACTAGTGAACATCATGAGACTCCGGTCCATATTACCATCATTGATCACATCCGCTATTTACTTTTCGCTTTTACTTACTATTGCAAACATTATCTATCACTACTATCATTAATCCTTTGTGAACTACAAGGCCGGAGGGATTGACAACCTCTCTGTACTCGTTGGGAGCAAAGTTATTTGTATCTGTGTGCAGGTCCACGTTGATTGCTAATATCTGGCGCCGTTAGCAGTTGACACCTACTTGTTGAACCTAGGAGTCTCCGGGGATTCGATCCTTGGCATCTTTGCTAAGGGAAAAACTTCCACAACACTGCATCTCACACGTTCCACTTGGGGTAACCAACGAGGGGTTAGAGGCCCATCAAGGAGTTTTTCTGGCGCCGTTGTCGGGGACTCCACTCTTCAGGATAGGGGAGTTGCACGCTATCTTTTACCTTTGCTTTTTAGTCTTGTTAGTTTACCTTTCAGTTTTTGCTTTAGTACCTTTTATCGAAAATCACAAAAATAGTTATCTTGCTTGCTTGCTACTATGGGTTCCACCGAGAACACCAAGTTGTGTGACTTCACTAGTCACAACAACGATGACTTTATCAGCACACATATCACTACACCTGCCACTTCAGCACCTTCATATGAAATTAAACCTGCTTTACTGAACTTAGTCATGAAAGATCAATTCTCCGGTGCTGGAGATGATGCTGCTTTACACTTAAACAACTTTGTTGAACTTTGTGATATGCAAAAGTACCATGAAATAGATGGTAATATTGTTAATCTTAAGCTTTTTCCTTTCTCCTTGAGAGGAGGAGCTAAAAATTGGTTTCAGTCTTTGCCTAGAAATAGCATAGATTCATGGGACAAGTGCAAAGATGCTTTTATCGGAAAATACTATCAACCTGCTAAAATTATCCAACTTAGAAGTAACATAATGAATTTTAAACAATTGGATAATGAACACGTTGCCCAAGCTTGGGAACGTATGAAATCTCTTATCAAGAACTGCCCTACTCATGGTTTGACTACTTGGATGGTTATCCAAACTTTTTATGCAGGCTTGAACTTTACCTCGCGGAACTTGTTAGATTCGGCCGCGGGAGGAACTTTTATGTCAACTACACTTGGTGCTGCCACAAAGCTTCTCGATGAGATGATGACCAACTATTCCCAATGGCACACCGAACGCGCTCCAACAGGTAGGAAGGTAAACTCTGTCGAGGAGATTTCCTCCCTAAATGAAAAAGTTGACTTGATCATGTCTCTACTTTCGAAGCAATCTTCTGTTGATCCTCGCGATGTTCCTTTAAATTCTTTGATTGCTCAAGAACAAGTAGATGTGAACTTTATCTCTAGAAACAATTTTAACAACAATGCTTATAGGAGTAACTTTGGTAACAATCCTAGACCGTTCCCCTCTAATTCTTATGGGAACAACAATGCTTATCCTAGTACCAAGAACTCCACTACTGAACTAGAGATTATGCTTAAAGATTTCATCACTACCCAAAAAGCCTTTAATAAGAGTGTAGAAGAAAAACTACATAAACTAGATGATCTTTCTTTTAAGGTAGACCATTTAGCCAATGAGGTAAAATTGCTAAAAATTAAAACTTCTCCTCTTGAGGAGAGGGAAGTCACTCCTATAAATGCTATTCATGTGCAAATTAATGAAAACACTAGGATGATGGCTAAACTTAAAGAGAGATGGGCTAGAGAAAGGGAGGAAGAAGATAGAATTAAGAGCCTTCCTACCCACCACACTGTTGCTACTATCCAAGTTGTTGAGGATGTTCAAACTCTTAGCACCCAATGTACTCCTGGTCCCATTGGACCTATTAATGGTGATGCTATGACTATAGAAACTACCAAACAAGTGAACCTTAAGGACACCACTACCACTTTACTTGATGCTAATGACCTTGATTTTGATAATTGCACTCTTACCGAAGTTATTGATTTCCTTCACAAGATGTCTAGAGACCCCCGCACTAGCACGCTTAACCTTGCCTTCACAGAGCATATCACTAATGCTCTCATCAAAGCTAGGGAGGAGAAACTTAGAGTAGAAGCCTCCATACCTAGAAAGCTAGAAGATGGTTGGGATCCTATGATAAAAATTAAGTTGAATGACTTCTCTTGCTATGCATTATGTGATGTTGGAGCTAGTACCTCTGTTATGCCCAAAAGAATATATGATATGCTTAAATTGAAACCTTATGATTCTTGTTCTTTTGGTGTTCGTCTCATTGATTCTTCCATAAAGAAACCTTTGGGGAGGATCGACGATGTTCTTATCGTTGTTAATGATAATTATGTTCCCGTTGATTTCACTATTATGGATATTGAATGTGATCCTTCTTGTCCAATTATTTTGGGACGTCCCTTTTTACGCACCGTTGGTGCTATCATTGACATGAAAGAGGGTAATATAAAATTTCAGTTTCCTCTCAAGAAAGGGATGGAACACTTCCCTCGTAAGAAGATCAAGTTACCTTTTGAGTCCGTTGTACGGGCTAGCTATTCTTTTACTCTTGATAAAACTTGATCTATATGCATTATGCCTAGCTTAAAGGCATAAAAGAAAGCGCTTTTGGGAGGCAGCCCACATGAATAAATTTTTTGCTTTTGTTGTGTCTTGATGTTGTTTACTACAGTAGCATCATCATTGTATCTTTGCTTTTCATATTTGTGCCAAGTATAGCCTCTGATTGCTAGAAAGTTCAAAAGTTGTGAGGTGCTGTCCAGGAAACAGATTCTGTCCTTGGATAGAAAAATTCGTATAAAATCACCAGATCATCTTTTTGGTCTGAATTTTTTCGACAGCGTTCTCTATATAATTGTCTTTCGTGCGTCTGTTCTGAGTTTTTTGATTTGAGTTGCAGAAGTACCCCAAACAAATCATTTACTACCTGCTGTTCTGTTTTTCATAGATTCTGTCCTGTTTTGCCTTTCCTTCATTTTGCAAACCAAGAGCTTGCTTTTTCTTTGCAAAAACCTTTTGGCAATCTTGAGAAACAGTAGAACTTCAAGAATATCTTTATTTCCAGCAAGGAACAATTATTTTATTACGGGTACTAACCTCGCTAATCAGATTATGATGAGTTATGTATGAAGGGAGTTTTCAAGTGTGCGAGGGAAGATGATAAAAAGATTCAGGAGTGTCAAGCGCTCAAGCTTGGGGATGCCCCCGTGCACCCCCAAGAAATATTCAAGGAGACTCAAGCGTCTAAGCTTGGGGATGCCCCCGTGCATCCCCTTCTCCATCAACATTATCAGTTCGTCTTTCGTTCCGCTATATTTTTATCACTTCATGTGTTATGTGCTATGCTTGGAGCGTCTTGTTTTTAGTTTCCTTTTTAGTTTTTCATAACGAGTTGGAACTCAGCGTTCTTTATGTGGGAGAGAAACACGCTCCATTTCTACCTAGAACATAACATAGAATTTTCATGTCTATCTTTGCTGTGTGTGTTCTTTGTCTTTTAATAGCTACTATCATGTTCAGCTCTTAGTATTCATGCTTATCTTTTCAAAGAGCTTTTGTTTAGTTGGTTGCTTGAACTCTCTTTAATTATCATGCTTATCGTATTAAGAGAGTTTGCTTCCGTTGCATTGGTTGATATGTCTATGATAAAGATGCTACTTGCATAATGGCGCTTAGTAATTCATGTTTTCTTGTGGTTAGTCTCAAATAGCTAGGGGATTCCCAATGTGTTATTGGAGTACCAACTTGATTAGTTTGCCTATGATGTGGTATGGTTTAGTAATATCTTCCTTCAAGAATTTATTTTGATTGACTTGGCGTATGCTCACGCATATTTAAGACTGTAAAGAAAGTCTGTCAAGCCTTGATGATCTTTTATTTCTGAGTAGCGATATAACTACCATGCCTGATTCAATGTTGCTTTGTCGCTCTGCATGATTATGACCGTCATTGCTCTCTTAGTTGGTCGCTCCATGTCTTTTGCTAACCTCCACCTGTACAAGCGGACTAACTTTGCAATACATAGCTCATGGGAAAGTAGCTTAAAAACTATTGTGGTAAAGAATATGTTGCCTATGTATCTTATTTCTTATAAGTTGCTTGCTGAGCGGTAACCATGTTTCTGGGGACGCCATCAACTGTCACACTTTTGTTGAATATATGTGAGTTGCTATGCATGTTCGTCTTGTCTGAAGTAAGGGTGATTTGCCATGGGTTGAATGGTTGAGTATGCATATTGTTAGAGAAGAACATTGGGCCGCCAACCAAAGCCATGTATCATGGTGGAATTTTTAGCTTGGACATTAATCCTCAATCTCTTATGAGAATATGCTTATGCATTAAAGAGGAGTCCATCATCTATTTTCTATGTTGTCCCGGTATGGATGTCCTCAAGTTGAGATCTATCAAAAACGAGAAATCAAATGCGATTTATCTCCTTAGACCTTTGTACAGGTGGCATAGAGGTACCCCTTTGTGACACTTGGTTGAAACATATGTAATGCAATGATAACCCATGGCAATCCGAGCTAATTAGGACAAGGTGCGAGCACTATTGGTATTCGATGCATGAGGCTTGCAACTTATAGGATGTCTTATGCATAACACATATGAAGTACTACTACCGTTGACAAAATTGCTTCTATGTTTTCAAAAAAAAAAAACATAACCATTCTTTTACTTTTATGTTGAGTCTCCACCTTCTTTCTTCAAGCACCAACTACTGAGAGCATGATTGTCATTCTAAGTGTAATGTGCATTGTTCCAAAGTAGCATTGTCTTTTGCATGGTTGTGATATCGTTTATTATGAAATCATTGTATCTAGTCATCACTTAAACCTTGAAGGTGCCCCTGCATTTGTGTTTTGCTTCACTAAAGGGGGCAAGCTAGATATAACTTTATCATATTTGCACACCATGTTCATTGCAAATCTTTTTGATGTTTCAGTTTCATATTGTAAAACTTTCAGTCCTTTGTGATTTTCTCATGAGGCAACTTAATTACTATAGAATCATTGTCTCAGTAAGCTTTTGTCATATGACTATGAAAAAGTCCTATATGGTTAATAGCATGTCACCACAGAAATTATTCTTGTTATCATTTACCTACTCGAGGACGAGCAGGAATTAAGCTTGGGGATGTTTATACGTCCAAAACGTATCTATAATTTCTGCTTGCTCCATGCCACTTTTGGGTGATATTGCTATGATATTTATACACTTCCATACACTTTTGATCATATTTGGACTAACCTACTAATCCAGTGCACCCCAGTGCCAGTTTCTGTTTTCGGCTGTTTTTGTATTTCAGGTTTTCACATTACGAGAACTGTCAGGAAAAATCCAGAAAAATTATATAAAAAATCAGCGTTCCAGAACCTACCTTGCGCCCGAAGTACAGCCGGGGGGGCCACCAGGGCCCCAGGCGCCCTGGCGGCGCGCCCCCCTGGGCCGCGCCGGGGGGGGCGCCTGGGCCCCCCGAGCCCCGTCCGGTGCCCCCTCGAAACCCTCGGGACGGGAACTCTTTTTCGCGATCTCATCTCTGTTCCGCCGCCGCCGCCGCTTCCAAGATCGGGAGCACCAGGAGAACTCTTCCCGGCACCCTGCCGGAGGGGAGGATCACCATCGGGAGCCTCTCCACCACCATGGACGCCTCCCGGATGAGTTGTGAGTAGTCTCCCTTGGACCATGAGTCCATGACCAGTAGCTATGTGATGTTCTCCTCCCGTTCTTGTGCTTCACTAATTAGTCCTCGTGAGCTGCCCTACATGATCGAGGCACATATGTAATCCTTATGTTGTTGCTATGATGAGTTTGCTGGGATCCGATGGATTATGAGATTATGTTCAGATTGTGATTGAGTAATATATTTGATCTACCTCTTTTATATTTATGTTCATAAGTAATTCTTGCATGTTCTCCGTTGTTATTTATTCCTTTGGCCAAGTAATACGTAGTGACTCCAAGAGGGAACATTATGCTTGATTGTGGGTTCATGCCCCTCGATGACTAGCTTGACTGACAGAAATATGAGTCTAGGGGATGTGCTGTTGCCACAAGGGGGAAAACAACGGTGCTTGTGCCCGCGGGTGCAAGGATTGTTTACTTTACGCAAGGTTCTTTTAATGCAGTTGTCTGTTGCTTTGAGTTTACACTATGGGTGGGGCTTGCAACTTAATACCAGCGAGATGTTCTGGATAGATATCTCAAGGTGGATGATTAGTAGTAGATATTGATGGATTTCGGTCTACTTACTTTGGCGTACCGCCCATGCTTTGAACCTCAACCTTTCTTGCAATGTAGTCAGCATTGGTTTGCGTTCGTGGTCCTGTCAATTGCCCAGCTGTAATTCGTTTACCTCACATAGCTGTTTTATCGTCTTTTGGGAGAGAGACATCACTAGTGAACATCATGAGACTCCGGTCCATATTACCATCATTGATCACATCCGCTATTTACTTTTCGCTTTTACTTACTATTGCAAACATTATCTATCACTACTATCATTTGCGTTTAATCCTTTGTGAACTACAAGGCCGGAGGGATTGACAACCTCTCTGTACTCGTTGGGAGCAAAGTTATTTGTATCTGTGTGCAGGTCCACGTTGATTGCTAATATCTGGCGCCGTTAGCAGTTGACACCTACTTGTTGAACCTAGGAGTCTCTGGGGATTCGATCCTTGACATCTTTGCTAAGGGAAAAACTTCCACAACACTGCATCTCACACCTTCCACTTGGGGTAACCAACGAGGGGTTAGAGGCCCATCACAGGCCTAGCTGCCGGCCATGGCGACCAAGGCCGCCATGACCCTGCGAGCCCATCGAGTGGCCGATGCCTCCAGATCCTCCAGGAAGCCCAGCCACCTCCGCCCAGCACCACGCCGCCAGAAGCGAACTGCTGCGGCACCGCGGCGCAGGTCGGGGAGAAAACGCCCCGGCGCTATGGGTGACCCGCCTCACCCGATCCGACGCGAGAGGGAAGAGGGCCTCCGCCGCCGCCCTCAGCCGCCTGACGACCTCCTCTAGTGGCAGCGGAGGGGAGGATAAGGATGGATGAGCCCGGCGGCGGGGTTAGGGTTTCCACCCGAGCTGCCCTAGCAGGGGGTGGCGCCGAAAGATGCTTAGCTAGGTAGGGTTCTCCTAAAAATATCATCATGAGATTGTATAATGCTACAACAACATGCCATTAGACCTGACAATGGAGGGGAAAATGAAATTGACATTGGCTAACATGTGCATTATCGGGCAATTGGAAGAAACAGTCTCCGGCTTAATTCTACATAAACGACTCTTATATTTCTTTACAGCGGGAGTAGCGGTTATAATTTTTCTCGAACTTCCTTGGTTGAGGATATTCTACCAAGTTTCTTTTCCATTAGTAGAACTTATGGTGGAGCGTGCTCTTCTTCCGAAGCACGAACAACAGATTCAAGAAACATGACAATGCTGGCTCAAGTGCATCAGCATAATTAAAGCAGGAAACCGTCTGCCTCAAGTCATTCTTTTGCATCATACCAGATGGATGTTGGCTCTATAACTCTAGCAAGAACGATTGTTTCCCCAAATTCCCTTCAGAAACATGACAACGCTGGCTCAAGTGCACGCTCTAACCACGAAACATGTTGTCATTTGGCTCGATTCATCCTCTTTTTACAGACTAATGGCGCCCAACAAACATTAACCTTCAGTAATTGTCCAATCCCTTAAGTTTGCCAACGCAACTCTGCACGGACTCGATCGTCTCACACTACAACGAGACTTTCTTGCAGGCCCCTGATAGTTCTTGGAAATTAGAGGTTGATGGTCAGCCCTGGCCTGGTACAATTTAGTCAAATGCCAAACTATATGAGGCTAAGCATCAAAACTATATGTGGAGAAACTTTATCAGGCCAGAGTTTGTGCATTGAAAACACTCTGGACTAATCTGGTTCTTGTCGAGAAAATTAGTTTCAATAAACTCAACAGTATACACACATGTAAAGAAGTCAGACAGACGTTGTTGTGGCTGCTAAGAGCATCTCTAACTAATCCCTTATAATTTGGAGGAGTAGATGGTCTTCTATCCTTTAACTTCTTATATTTTCTCCTATGAAAAAAATGTGATTTCTAAACAATTTTCTATTTTTTAAAACACAAATTCATTTTTTGGGGTCATCAAGTTAAACTTCACTACTCTATTATTTTATTAAACGACATCTTGGTCACATATTTCACCGGTTCTTCGCTAAGAGAACTCTTTCAAAAGAAAACTACAAAAAGGAAAAAAAATACAGTTCAGTAGAAATCTCAGTTCCTTAACTGCTCCTGCTAGTAACTTGAATGATCAAGGTTTATTGCAAGAAACCCAAGACAGAGGGAAACTTTAAGGAGTCGAGAGGATTAAGGAGGTGAAGCGTGACCCTCCTTATACTCGGGATTGCGACATGACCTTCGACGCTGTGATAGTTGTTCGCCCTCCTCTCATCTGTCAACTGCTTCTGAAAGAAGACACGTTTAAATTATTTACCAAACTTAGAATTAAAATACCACCGGACTCAGTCCGACTGACTTGCCTGGTAATATCAAGATGGATGCTTCCAGGGAAGATAGGAGGGAACTGATGCGCTGCAACATTGTCAAAAGTTTTATTCTGAATAATGGAAAATGTATGCATATTCAGAGGCACAACCATCCACAAGCAAAGGCAAAACCCAATCCGGTCTTAAAATATTATTCTGGAAGATGTGTTTGATTGTGCATCTAGAATGGACACTATCTTATGACTGACAGCCGAAGTGTGTGATCATATTAGGTGTAGTCATGCTGACATTCAGCTTGTTCCATCCGTCAACACGGTAGCCAGCTTGCCACGTTTCGGCGTGATCTGAAATCACGCCTTAAATTACTGCACTTTAAATGGATGAACAAAAGAACTGTATATATAAGAAGATTCGACAAATAATGAGTAGCAATTTACGAAAGAATCGCCCATAGTAGTAGCTATTTCAAGTATAAAAACTGCAGTTTAAGACAAATAACTAAGTACTAAACAAATGTGCAGTATGAAAGAATCCCCTAAGCTATGTGACTTGAGAAATATGAACACTGCGGTATGAAGGAATCATGACGATTTCCGGCGAGTGAGGATGTCATGGAGAGTCCGGTCCGGCACGGGGATGAACTTGACGGCCCAGCCGATGGGCCACGACACGGCGGCGATGGCGAGGCAGACGCCCCACTGCCCCAGTCCCAGCCTCTTGGTGCCGGCGAACCTTGTGAGCACCTCCACCATGACCACCTGCAGGACGAGCGTGACGGCGATGATGACGAGGAACATCCTGTTCTTGAGCACCCCGGCGAACACGTTCTTCTTCTCGATGTCGCGCGCGTTGAACTCGTTGAACACCTGGCAGAGCACGAAGGCGTTGAAGATCATGGTGCCGTTGGCCTTCTCGTCGGTGCCGAAGACGTCCCGGCCGCGGTACTGAAGCGCGAGCAGCACGGCGATCTGGAACGCCGCCTGCGCGGCGAGGTTGCGCCACATTGCGTTGCTGATGAGCGGCGCCGTGCGGCCGATGGGCGGGCGGTCCATGAGCGCCTTGGTGGGCGTGTCCGTGGCCAGCGCCAGAGTTCTCCTTGGCCACCTCGGTGCCCTGGACGCCCATGGACAGCCCCACGTCGGCCTCCTTCAGCGCCGGCGCGTCGTTGGTGCCGTCGCCGGTCACGGCCACCACGTGGCCCTTCTGCTTCAGCCGCTGCACCAGCGCCAGCTTGTCCAATGGAAGGGACCGCGCCATGACGCGGATCCTGTCCACGATCTCCAGCTGCTGCTCCGGCGACATGGCGCGGAACTCGTGCCCCTCGATGACTATACCGCTGGGGTCGTTGCTGGATATGATGCCGCACTCCTTGGCGATCGCGCGCGCCGTGAGGATGTTGTCGCCGGTTACCATCTTGACAGCGACGCCTGCCTTGGTGCAAGCTTCAATGGCGGCCTTGACCTCTGGCCGGCATGGATCCTTCAAACCGACGAAGCCCAGCAGTGTCAGGCCGTCGTCGTCGATCTTGGATTGCTGAGTGCCATTGAGTTGCTTGTAGGCGAAGGCGATGCACCGGAGGCTGCCGACCGCCATGTCGTTGATCACCTGCTCAAGGTTCCTCCTCTGCTCCGCTCCGAGGTCGCGCGCCGCTCCGTCCGTGCCCACGTACATCGAGCAGTTCGCCAGCACCATCTCCGCGGCGCCTTTCCAGTGCGCGACCACAACGCCGGTAGCGTTGTCCCTGATCATCACGCCGCTGCGCTTCTTGTCCGAGTTGAAGGCCTCAACGTGCAGCACCTTGCAGCTCCTCTTCAACGCGTCGGCGTCCATGCCGAGGTCCGCCACGGCCCACGACAGCAGCGCCTTCTCCGTCGGGCTGCCTGTTATCTCCGGCGGCGACACGTTGTCCGGCTTGTAAACGCTTCCTGTGGTGTTGAGCCCAGCTCCCTGGCAGAGCAAGGTGACGATGCTCGCGGCGATCGCCGTGGCACCTCTGGGCTGGTCAGTGCCGACCCAAAACTCGGTCACCTTCATCTGGTTGAGCGTGAGCGTTCCGGTCTTGTCTCGCACGCCGACAGGCGGCGCACCAGCGCGTTCTCCTTCACCATCCTCTTCATGGAGAAGGCGAGCGTGAGCGTCACCGCGAGCGGGAGCCCCTCGGGGATGGCGACGACGATGATGGTGACGGCCTGCTGGAAGATGACGACGAGGGAGCTGAAGACGGCGTCGAAGGTGACGTGGCCCTTGTTGAACAGCGGCTTGCCTTGGTCGTCCTTGGTGCTGCCGGTGAAGTGGCGCGCGGCGAGCACCGTGAAGACGAGCACCGCGACGGCGACGCCGATCTTGCCAATGCTTGAGGTGAGGCGCTCGAGGCGCTCCTGGAGCGGCGTTGCCTCGGCGGTCTCCTTGGTTATGCTGCTCATCATCTCGCCCCACAAGGTGTCGGTGCCGACGGCGGTCACGAGCATCCGGCCGTAGCCGTCGACGATCTTCACGCCCCCGGTGAGGAAGGGGTTCTTCTCGGCATCGATCTCGATCGGGTGGGGCTCGCCCGTCATGCTCGACTCGTCCACCTGCAGGCCGTGACCCTCCAGGAACACCCCGTCCGCCGGCACCGAGTCCCCGATCTTGAGTATCACCACGTCGCCGACCAAGATGTCGAATATGGAGACCTCCTGCCTCCGGCCGGCGCGGACGACGGTGACTGCGATGTTGTCGGACTCACTGGCCAGCTTGTCGAACCGCTTGGCCTGGCTGTGGTTGCTGACGGCGGACACAGCAGCAACGAGGAAGACGGCGAGAAAGATACTGACACCGTCATACCAGCCGTCCTTGAGGCCGTGCTCCTTGATGCCGAAGCCGAGGGAGACGACGGCGCAGACGAGGAGGACGATGAGGAAGACGTCCTTGAGCGCGTCCCACACGTGGCTGAAGAAGCTCTTGGGCCTGGGCTTCGGGTAGGTGTTCGCGCCGAACGACTCCCTGCGACGCCGCACGTCGTCGCCGTCACCGAGAATGCCGCGCTCGGCGTCAGACGCCAGCGCGGCCGCGATGCCGGCGCCGCCCCCGAGGCGGCGGAAGCAGTCTTCGCGCTTCTCCTTGACCAGGCCCTTGAAGGACTCGTCGTCCGCGGCGACAGAGAATGCTGCGGCGTTGGTGGTATTGCCGGACGAGTCGGCGTCGGAGTCGCTGCCGTCGTGGTGGATCTTGATGGCGACGTAGGAGGAGTTGCCCCGTGGCAGGACTCCCGCGGAGAGAATGCCGACTCTGGCTAGCCTGTGGCACGTCCGGATGACGTTGAGCGCCTTGCGCCATTGCCTCCCCGGCTGCCACGACGAGGACGACGGGGGCGACGTTGACCGGCGGCCCACGGCGATCAAGACGTCGGCGCACTCCATCCGTTGTGCAGCGGACGATTGGAGAACCAAGCGAGAAGGGGAGGATGGACGGCTCGACGGACGCGGCGGCGGGGAGGCGATCAGTCGATCACGATGGATAGGCAGCGGTGCTTGAATTACTGGGTTTGATCGATGCAGCTGAATCCTGTAGTATATAAGTACGAGGCAAAAATTGGTTCCTGGAAATCAAGCTGGGATAGCAACGAAGCCGCTCCATGAACCGCCTCGGCATTGCCTTGCCTTGCAACAGAAATTAAAACCAACCAACAACGGTACTTTGCCGTTGCATCCCACGCGGTTCAGTTTAGTTTTGCATTGGAAGGAAGGGCGCGCGTGGACGAAGCTTCTTCTACTGCCCGGAACACATACATTTTTTGTTATCTGAGAAAGGGTTTCCCCGCTTTGTATTACAAAGCAACCATCAGGATACAGCCAACGATAGATGCTGGGGCGGAAGCAGCACAATCACGCCCAAAAGAAACGGAAGAGAAAACAGAAAAGAAACAAATGCCAAAAACGACGGATCAAAGAAAAACGAAGAAGCCTCGCGACCGCTGCGCCCACCGGAGAACTCCCGCCAAGCTCCACGACTCCGGAATGCCGGCACCAAGCAACACCTCCAAGAAGGGATGCGACGACGACGACGCTGCTGCGAAGAGTTTCCCCCGGTACGCGGCGAGGGGGTAGGAAGGGTCGCCCCGACGCCCTCCAGGAAGGACCGACGACACCCGCAGGAGCCGCCACGCCGGTGTCGGCCAAGCCGACAGGGATTTCTCCTGATCCCAACCTACCCCTCAGGCGCTCCGGAGCGCGCCACCAAACCGGCCACCACCCTGCGCCAACACGTACTTGAAGCTTCCACGCCGTCTCACCACGGCACCACGGAGTAGGGTCTGCACAACGATGAGGAGGAGCTGGGACTAGGGCAGCAGCATCGTCGGTACGCGGGGGGGGGGGGCTTAACCTCCACCGTCAACGACGGTAACCGACCGGACGCAATAGCAGGGGCAAACCAGACCCGTGGGCACACAGGTCCGGCCGGGCGCTCAGATACCCATAAAAGCCCCCGCCTACGCGCTGCAGAAGACGTGCCAACGACGGCGCCGCCCGCCGTCCGAGCCGCTCATCACCGCGCAGAGAGCAGTGAGGCAACGCCAAGACCGGCCCGCTAGGACCCAGATGGGGCCCATAGGGCCCAGATCTGGGCCGGGTTCGCGCGGCCGGCCGACCTGCGCCATCCCGCCGGCCCGTCGCCACCACCGCGACAGGTCGCCACCACCAGGCCGTTGGGCCGCCGTAGGCCAAGGAATACCGCCGTCGGAAACGCCGCCCGAGCTGAGAATTCGCGCCGGCGAAGAGCAGGGGGCCGCGCCGGCCGGCGGCAGCGGTAGGAGGATGTACGGGGCGGACTAGGCGGCGCGGTAGGGGAGCCGCCTCGGTCGCCCCGCTCGGGGAGGGGGGGGCGACGCGCGGGGGGGG
>LR738709.1:628491027-628511389 GCA_902687465.1 Secale cereale | reverse complement strand
GGGGGGGTCCTATATATAGGGGAACGGCGAGGTCCCGTGGACCTGTGCGCCGGCGAGCTGCTGCTTGACGCTACAACGCACGGGAGGCGACGGGAGTGTGTCTGCGGCGTTGCTGGACGAGCCCTACGTCCATTAGAGGAGAGAGGAGGAGCGGGGAGGCTTCCAGACCGTGCGCGCGTGCGAGGCCGAGGAGTGGACGTCGCGGGCGGCCGGTGCGCGTGTGGCGATGGCCACTGGAGGGCGCAGGAGGAGGGGGACAGCATCGGTGGAGGCTGCGGACGTCGAGGCGCGTTGAGAGGCGCGAGGGGGGAGCCCGAGGCTGTCGGGGGCAGGCGATTGGGCGAAGCTACAGTGCGTGGGCGCACTGTAGCGCGCTCTGGAGCGCCCTTATCGCATGCCATGGCATGCCATTGGCCCTCTGGACGCGTCCACCGTGTCTGGGGGGTCCAGGGTGATGCAAGCACTACGGAGGAGGCTTTGGATGCTCTGGAGATGCTGTGGGAGAGAAGAGAGGCTGGTGACTTGGTAGAAAATGGCTGTCCAGCAGGGTGAACTAGGGTTTTTACCCCTCAATCATGGAGCTGGGGTCCTGGGGAAGTTACTGGAGGTAGCTAGTAACCAGATGAACGTGTGGTAGAAAGTTGAGGCCAAGGTAAAAGGTGAAAGTGATCAAGAAGAGGGTTTTAGTAAAAAGCCAGAAGGTGTTTGATCAGTGTTTGGTCAAGCAAATGATCTCCACTTGCCATGACAATTAACAGGGTTGAATGACATGTGAAAATAGGGGTTTCACCAAATTTGGGCTCATTTGAAGAAACTAGCCAATGTAACTTTGGTGAACCCTAGAAATCAACAGAAATGGCCTCATCTTGTTTGAGTCAAGCTAATCATCTCCCCTTGATGCACCACTTGGTGTAGTTTCCTCATTTGGGGTATTGATCATGCCCACAAAGTTTGAAGCTCCAGGTAAAAAGTTGGGAATGTAAAGTTGTTCAAATTTGCATTTGAACAGAAAGGGTTTTGGGGTGTTCTGATCAAGTTGCTCTACTCCAAATCTTATGCCATTTGGTCTAGATGCCTTATTAGGCCATTCTAGCATGTGCACCAAATTTGAGAGCATTTGGACAAGTTTGGCAATGTAAAGTTGCTCAAACTTCAAATATGGACAGAATGGTTATGAAGGGTTTTGATGATGTTTTCTTGCTTCCCAGGGCATGGGACTTGGCAAGATCATAAAATATGTCATATATGACATGATAGAATTTCCCTGGAATTTTTGGAGAATATTTCCTTTGTAAATATTTCAAAAGCTTGAAATATCCAGAAAGGATTTTAGAGGGATTAGCCCATTATTTTGAACATGACCAAGTGTTGAAACTCTTATACATGGACAATATATGTCCTCTGAGTCTCCCTGAATTTTGGCAAATATTTTTGAAATACTTAAATAATTTTCCCCTATTAAAGACCATTTCTGGCCTTAAGAAAAAGCTTTTAAATAACATAGGAAAATAACTTTTAAAATTATACTCTTGTGGTTTCTGGGAGTCCTATGACTACTAGGTCTCAAATATACCTTTTGAAATAATTTTCTCACCCTAAATCAAGCACTTGCAGTGCAAACCTTAATTCAGGGTTTTTTGGAAAACTAAATTTATAAAAATACATTTTGGCAAATTAATTTAGTAAGAGAATACTATACTGTTATATAACACTTGGCATGATCATTGGGCAGAAGTTTTGGGTATGGAGATGAATTCTACAAGAGGGAATAGTTGACTTTAATGAGCACATGAAAAAGCACATGAAGAAAAACTCAATTCCAAATAAAAGCCAAATGATGCTAAAAATTTTTGTTGGTCCAAATTTTCATGCTACATTGATGCAAATAACATGTTACAAAATGCAGGGTGTGACAAACCACTGGGCGCACCCTCCCCGCAGCGTTCCTCGGAGGCCCGGCAGCTCGCCCCAAGCATCACAACACCACTGCCCGCTCTTCCTCACGCAAGGGCCACACAAACACAACCACACTCATACAGATTCTCGGCTGAATATTTTCTCCCAGATTGTTTGGTTGATTGATTCACAACCAAAAAATTGACTTCAAATCCACGCAATATTTTCTTTGTGAATGAAATCCAAGCAATTTACCCTCCAAAGAGTTGAAGCAGATATTGCCGCCGTCATTGCCGCTCCTCCCCTCGTGGAGACCGTCGTGCGGTGGTTAGAGGCGATAGAAAGAGACGGGGAAGGAGGGCGGAGCGCCGGCGGTTCCACCACATAGCCAGCAGAAGAGCTGCGGCGGCGGCTCGGACCTACAACGGCATCGCCGTCGGAAGCAGATGACGCTGGAGAAGGAAATACTAGTAGAACGGGGGATTGGGGATAAGGTCAGATGCTTTTAGATTTGTTTTTGCCACATGTCAATCACTGGAGAAGGTCTCACGACCCGGGTCATATAGCGGGTGCTCGTTGGCTGGGTGCTCCTATAAACTACTTAACCTTTCCGGTTTATAAGGCTTGTGCGTATTCCTAATTCTATAATTTGATCAACATAAAATGAGTTGTATAGTTTAAAATTTACACCATTAAAAAGTAGAAGATCTGAAGTTTCTAATGATCTATTTTTTGTGACAGATAATTTGTATTACGTTGGTTTATTTATCAACCTAGATATACGCGCAAGCCTTATAAACAGGAAAGGAGATAGTACTCACCTCCGTTTCTAAATATAAATTCTTTATTTTAAGTATAGATTCATTCATTTTGCTTTATATGTATTCTATATTGAAATCTTAATTTAAGATGTATATTTAAGAACGGAAGTAAAAGGCAAATGTAGGAGTATTTCTAAGGCAACCAACTGGTCTCAGAGATAGTACTAGAACTATGCCCCAGGGCCAAAAATAAATAAAGACATATGTTTTTATTTTATTTTATTTTGATTTTACCATTCATGTGAGCTTATTTGAACTCAAGCTAAAAAACATTGCATCCCTTTAAACAAGGCAAATAATAGCCCACCCCTCCTAAAAAGGAAGCAAAAAAAAGCACTAAGCTCGTGACTCAAAAACATCCGGAGGAAATTGCAATAAATGCACTACTTCAAGCTCTCTCCACTCCTTCCAAACCGCCATAACAGAGAAGACAGATACATCGGAGACACACCTTCACACACCCACCAATGATGCTAGACACATCATTGGGACGGGGGCTAGGCGGGGAGAATCTTATTCCATCTTCAGGAAGCCGCCGCCGTCTCGTCTTCCCGAGTAGCACACAAACCTTAACAAAATGCGAAAAAACAACTAAAAATAGATAATACCCTATTTTAGCTTGCTTCCTCGGACATGACCTCCAACTTATTTCGTACAGTACCACTTTGTAACCTATTGTTAAATTTTGGATGGTGTTTTATTTGTAAAGCGAGATAATAGCCTATTTTGATTGAGTTATAACGCAAAATGTGTGATATAGATCACGTCAAGGTGATGTCAACCTGTAGATTGTGTCACCATCATCAATGCGCTAGGCGGCCAAAACGGTCGCACTGCCAAATATGGGCGTTCGCGCAGTAGTTCACATATGAATCTGCGTGTGGTGTACACTCTGCCCATCTGCACCAACGCATGCATGGCAGAAGATATGGTCTAACTGTTCGCATGCATGAGGAAAAGATCAGCCGCCAGCGGAAAAGTAGGATCGCTCGGGGCGATCTAGGAACGAGGGTTCCTTGCGCACCGTCGGTGGCGCCGCAGGTTCCCTCTCTCTCCGCCGGCCGCTCCGACAGGAGGGAGGGGGAACCTCGGGTCTGTTCGCTAGTTGGGTGTGTGGTAGGGTTAGGGTTGAGGGAGACGCGGCCGAGGCTGTTGCGGTGGTGCCGCGTCGGAATAAGTTTCTCTGGGCTCCGTTCGCACTTAGGCGAGGCTTTTGACTTCGTCTAGGAGCCAGCGGGGTGGGGGATCCATGGATCTCGTCGAGGTCGCAGGCTATGGTGGCTGGAGATCCATTGGCACTGGCCGTTTGGGTCCTCAGATGGGCGACGGATGCAGGGAGATGAAGATCCTTCTTCTTCCTTGTCGGTATGATTTGATGTTGTTGTTCTTCTCCTTCCTCTGCACTGATGCTGGTGGGAGATCCTGCTTTGTCCGGGCGGATGGCCCGACTGCGGTGCTGGATCGGTCGGATGACTCGAGTTCTCTTCCTTCCGGAAGGGACACTTTTTGCGGCACTCAAACTCAAAGATGACGACGGCTATTGCAGGAGTGTTGGATTGATGTCCATGCCCTCTCAGCGCTGGTGTCAAGAAAGGAGGAAGCAGCATGACGGCAATTGTACCGTGGTCGAAGATGATGACCTGCTTGCGCCTGGTTGCAGATCCTTCTGCTGCAGGGGTCTTCTCTCAAGACCCAGGGATGATGACACAAGGCTCCGGAGATCTTCTTGTGTTATGGTTGTCTTAGGGTACTCTAGGTGTTCATGGTCCTTTGTGTTTGCATTTCAGTGTGCTTGTAAGGTTCAACTACTTTTGTACTATTTTGTGATTTGAATGAAAAATTCTTAGAAGAAATACTGTTCGCATGCATCTTAAAAAGTACTCCCTACGTTTCTAAATGGGTCTTTTACATCTGTCTCCCTAACTCGAACCCACTACTCACATTTGCCCCTAATTCGAAAGCCTGCTCAAAAATGCCCCTCCGCCGTCATGTCCCCTTATAGAATTGCCCTTCCGTGTTGTTTCCGTCCTGTCAAGGCTGTTTGACCGGTAAGCGGCCGTTTCTTTGACATTTTTGCCCCTCCGTCCTTACACATGGGCCCAGGTCACCGGTTCACTCTCTCTGCCTCTCATTCTCTCGCCCGAGCCACTCGCTCTCTGTTTCTCCCCCAAATCGCCTCCCGCCGTAACACTAACCCTAGCTCGCTCGATCCCAACTCGCAAGGCTCGATCTACTGATGGCGTTATCGGTGGAGCTTCGGATCTGACTCCGTGTCGCACTCTGCTAGGGTGTGAAGGAGACACGGCGACGGGATGGATGGGGACAACAGTTGTGGTGGCGGCGGCGGCGAACGAGGGAGCACACCGCAGCCATAGAAGTATGCTTCGGCGGGGTAAGTTTCTCTTCGTATCTAGTGTTGTCTCATGCCGTTTGTAGTTGTAGTTCGATTCGTTGTTGTAGTTGAATTTGTTGACCTAGTTCATAGTGCTCATGGCGTTGCGATCTCTCTCTGTTTTCCATGGTCATCGTAGGATGGACCCCGATAAAGCAGCTGGGATGGAATGTAGAATGGAAACCACCCTTCTAGCTAGTGCTGGCACAAAATCATCCAATACAGGATTCTCCTTTCCTTTTGTTGCTGACAATCAATGGAATTTTAATCAGTTTAGATCTGCGTTATGTGCTCAATATCCATGGGGTCTATACGATGCAGTGGAATTCAGGTACTGGGACATTTCAAAATCATCTTGGGTCCCTGTCCAGTGTGATGATGAGCTTGGTATCATGTTTGCAATACATGATACTTTCCCTGCTAAACTAGAAATCAGTGTCATACAAAGGAAGAGAGGAGAGACAGAGAGCAGAGGAGCAAGATCTCAGTCTAGGTCTAAAGGTAGTACCAGCCAATCAAGGGGCAGAAAGAAAACAACAACTCTTGTGTCTGACAGCAGTTCCATGCAGGCACCAGGAACACCTGTTGTAGAAGTATCTAGGCATGCAGGCCCCTCTCATAGTAGAGATTCAGGTGACCCCTATACTGAAGAGGGACTACCAGATGATTGGCCAAGTGATGATGAGGATGAAAAGTTGTTTCCACAGTTTGTAACAAGGAAGAAAGGCAAGGAGAAAGATGATGATGATGAAGATTATGTTCCACCCCCTGAAGGCATGTTTGCTGAGGCGGGTGAAGATGAGAAGGAGGAGCATAGGGACATGGGATACTCTGAGACATCTGATGAGGAAAGACCAGATGTGCAATACAATAGAGATGATCCTTCTTTGAAACAGGGAACAATTTTTTCCAATGCTATAGACTGTAGAAATGCTCTTGCAACCTTCTCAATAAAGACTCAAAGTGAATTTGTGATAGACAAGAGTGACAGTACTAGGTTGACAGTACATTGTGCTTATAAGAGGTGCCAATGGAGGATGCATGCCTCCTTAATGAGACATAGCACACTGTTTCAGGTATTAACTATAGCAACTAACATTGCATTTGTAGTTAGCAGCATTGATACTGTATTTTGTTTGTTGCTTGCAGCACATAGGTTCTGAAATGTGATGCTGATGTGTTTGAACTTTCATGCGTGCAGGTTAAGGTGAACAAAACTGCTCATACATGTCTCAGTGTGAACATGAGAAAAAGATTGAGGTCAGCTAAGAGTAGATGGGTTGGTGATGCTGTGAAGACCTGGGTTTTAGAGGATTCAGAAGTGGGACCAACAGAATTGTAGAAAAATTTGAAGAAAAAGTATGGCCTGGTAGTTCCATATATGAGAGTATTCTATGGGAAGCAAATGTCACTTGACAATATCTATGGTAAGTGGGTTGACTCTTTTTAGTTATTGTATACTTTCAAGGCAGAAGTGGAGAAAGCATCTCCTGGCAGTGTAGTTAGCATTGATAAACACACTGTAGAGTACAAACTAAATGGGAAAAGTAGACAGAAAGAGTGCTTTAGAAGAGTTTTTGTTTCTTTCAAAGCATGCTGGCAAGGTTTTTAATGGATGTAGGCCTTATTTTGCAGTAGATGCCACTGCATTAAATGGTAGATTTAGAGGGCAACTAGTTAGTGCATGTGCTGTGGATGCCTGCAACTGGATCTTCCCAGTTGCATATGGAGTTCTCGAGGGAGAAAATATAGAAAGTTGGACTTGGTTTTTCCAGAATTTAAGAGAGCTCATAGGACACCCACCAGGTCTTGTTATCCACACTGATGCATGCAAAGGCCTGAAGACTGCAGTGGAAGCTGTGTTCACAGGTGTGGAGCACAGAGAATGCATGAGGCATTTGGCTGCAAATTTCAAAAAAAAGTTCAGGGGGAAATTCTTTGATGAAAATTTATGGCCATGCTCACTGACATATAGCTTAAAGAAACACAACTACCATCTTAGGCAGTTGTACAGTAAGGTGTTGGGGAACGTAGCATAATTCAAAAATTTTCTACGTATTCACCAAGATCCAACTATGGATACATCTAGCAACGAGCAAGTAAGAGTGCATCTACATACCGTTTATGTAGATCGCGTGCGGAAGCTTTCAACGAAGCAAGGATGAAGTAGTCGTACTCTTCACGTTCTTCGTCACCGATGATCTAGCGCCGAACGGACGACACCTCCGCGTTCAACACACGTACGGTGCAGCAACGTCACCTCCTTCTTGATCCAGCAAGGGGGGAGGAGAAGTCGTCAGAGATCCGGCAGCACGACGGCGTGATGACGGATGCAGTGGAGATCGCAGCAGGGCTTCGCCGGGCGCCCTGCGTGGGAGTTGGGAGGTGTGACGGGAGGGGAGAGGCGCCAGGGCTGAGGTGCGGCTGCCCTCTCCCCCCCCACATATATATAGGGGCCAGGGGGGGCGCCTGGACCCCCTGCAGATCCAATCTGCAAGGGGGCGGCGGCCAAGGGGGGTTCCTTGCCCCCCAAGGCAAGTGGAGCCCCCCTCCCCTTTAGGGTTTGAACCCTAGGCGCAGGGGAGGTGGGCCTCCCTTAGTGGTGCGCCAGCCCAGAGGGCTGGACACATCCCCTCGCGGCCTAGGGGCCCCACCGGGATGGGTGGCCCCACCCGGTGGACCCCCGGGGCCCCTCCGGTGGTCCCGGGACGCTCCCGGTGACCCCCGGAGATCACCCGTTGGCCGAAACTGGACTTCCCATATATCAATCTTTACCTCCGGACCATTCCGGAACTCCTCGTGACGTCCGGGATCTCATCCGGGACTCCGAACAACTTTCGGGTTTCCATGTGCATTTATCTCTACGACCCTAGCGTTACCGAACCTTAAGTGTGTAGACCCTACGGGTTCGGGAGACACGTAGACATGACCGAGACCACTCTACGGTCAATAACCAACAGCGGGATCTGGATACCCATGTTGGTTCCTACGTGTTCCTCGATGATCTTCATCGGATGAACCACCGTGTCAAGGATTCACTCAATCCCGTATGTTATTCCCTTTGTCCATCGGTACGGTACTTGCCCGAGATTCGATCGTCGGTATTCCCAATACCTTGTTCAATCTCGTTATGGCAAGTCTCTTTACTCGATCCGTAATCCATCATCCCGTGACTAACTACTTAGTCACATTGAGCTCATTATGATGATGTATTACCGAGTGGGCCCAGAGGTACCTCTCCGTCATACGGAGTGACAACATCCCAGTCTCGGTTCGTACCAACTCAACAGACACTTTCGGAGATACCCGATGCGTACCTTTATAGCCACCCAGTTACGTTGTGACGGTTGGCACACCCAAAGCACTCCTACGGTATCCGGGAGTTGTACAACCTCATGGTCTAAGGAATAAATACTTGACACCGAAAAGCTTATGCATTACGAACTATACGATCTCGTGTTATGCTCAAGTTTGGGTCTTGTCCATCACATCATTCTCCTAATGATGTGATCCCGTTATCACCGACATCCTATGTCCATGGTCAGGAAACCGTGACCATCTGTTGATCAACGAGCTGGCTACTAGAGGCCTACCAGGGACTCATTGTGGTCTGTGTATTCACACATGTATCGCTGTTTCCGTACAATACAATTCAAGCATGAATAACAAACGATTATCATGAACAAGGAGATATAATAATAATGCTTTATTATTGCCTCTAGGGCATATCTCCAACAGTCTCCCACTTGCACTAGAGTCAATAATCTAGTTACATTGTGATGAATCGAACACCCATAGAGTTCTGGTGTTGATCATGTTTCGCTCGTGAAAGAGGTTTAGTCAACGGGTCTGCGACATTCAGATCCGTATGCACTTTACAAATATCTATGTCTCCATCCTGAACATAATTCCGGATGGAGTTGAAACGGCGCTTGATGTGCTTGGAATGACTCCTAGGTCGGTGATGAACTCCTTCATCCAGACTCCTTCCTGCGCTGCTTCAGAAGCAGCTATGTACTCCGCTTCACATGTAGATGCTGCCACCACGCTTTGCTTGCAACTGCACCAGCTGACTGCCCCTCCATTCAAAATATACACGTATCCGGTTTGTGACTTAGAGTCATCCAGATCTGTGTCGAAGCTAGCATCGACGTAACCCTTTACGACGAGCTCTTCGTCACCTCCATAAACGAGAAACATATCCTTAGTCCTTTTCAGGTACTTCAGGATGTTCTTGACCGCTGTCCAGTGTTCCGTACCGGGATCACTTTGGTACCTCCCTACCAAACTTATGGCAAGGTTCACATCAGGTCTGGTACACAGCATGGCATACATGATAGAACCTATTGCCGAGGCATAGGGAATGACACTCATCTTTTCTCTATCTTCTGCCGTGGTCGGCGACTGAGTCTTACTCAATCACATACCTTGCAAAACAGGCAAGAATCCTTTCTTTGACTGATCCATATTGAACTTCTTCAATATTTTGTCAAGGTATGTACTTTGTGAAAGACCAATGAGGCGTCTCGATCTATCTCTATAGATTTTGATGCCTAATATGTAAGCAGCTTCTCCAAGGTCCTTCATTGAAAAACTTTTATTCAAGTAGGCCTTTACATTTTCCAAGAATTCTATATCATTTCCCATCAGCAATATGTCATCCACATATAATATGAGAAATGCTACAGAGCTCCCACTCACTTTCTTGTAAATACAGGCTTCTCCATAAGTCTGTATAAAGCCAAACGCTTTGATCACCTCATCAAAGCGAATATTCCAACTCCGAGATGCTTGCACCAGCCCGTAAATCGAGCGCTGGAGCTTGCATACCTTGTTAGCGTTCTCTGGATCGACAAAACCTTCCGGTTGCATCATATACAACTCTTCCTTGAGGAAGCCATTAAGGAATGCTGTTTTGACATCCATTTGCCATATCTCATAATCATAGAATGCAGCAATAGCTAACATGATTCTGACTGACTTCAGCATCGCTACGGGAGAGAAAGTCTCATCGTAGTCAATCCCTTGAACTTGTCGATAACCTTTAGCGACAAGCCGAGCCTTGTAGATGGTCACATTACCATCCGCGTCTGTCTTCTTAAATATCCATTTATTTTCTATGGCATGCCTATCATCAGGCAAGTCCACCAAAGTCCATACTTTGTTTTCATACATGGATTCTATCTCGGATTTCATGGCTCCAAGCCATTTATTGGAATCTGGGCCCGCCATCGCTTCTTCATAGTTCGAAGGTTCACCGTTGTTTAACAACATGATTTCCAGGACAGGGTTGCCGTACCACTCTGGTGCGGAACGTGCCCTTGTGGACCTTCGAAGTTCAGTAGTAACTTGATCTGTTTCTTCATGATCATTATCATTAACTTCCTCCCTTGTCGGTGCAGGCACCTCAGGAACAGTTTCCTGTGCTGCGCCACTTTCTGGTGCAGGAGGGGTGACTGTCACCTCATCAAGTTCTACTTTCCTCCCACTCACTTCTTTCGAGAGAAACTCTTTCTCCAGAAAGCATCCATTCTTGGCAACAAAGACTTTGCCTTCGGATCTGTGGTAGAAGGTGTACCCAATTGTTTCCTTTGGGTATCCTATGAAGACGCATTTTTCCGATTTGGGTTCGAGCTTTTCAGGTTGAAGTTTCTTGACATAAGCATCGCAACCCCAAACTTTCAGAAACGACAGCTTCGGTTTCTTGCCAAACCAAAGTTCATACGGAGTCGTCTCAACGGATTTCGACGGAGCCCTATTTAAAGTGAATGCGGCAGTTTCTAAAGCATAACCCCAAAAAGATAGCGGTAAATCGGTGAGGGACATCATAGATCGCACCATGTCCAACAGAGTACGATTTCGACGTTCGGACACACCGTTACGTTGAGGTGTTCCGGGCGGTGTCAATTGTGAAACAATTCCACAGCTTCTAAGGTGTGTGCCAAATTCATGACTTAAATATTCACCCCCACGATCCGATCGCAAGAACTTTATTTTTCTGTCACGTTGATTCTCAACCTCATTCTGAAATTCCTTGAACTTTTCAAAGGTCTCAGACTTGTGTTTCATCAAATAGATATACCCATATCTACTCAAGTCATCTGTGAGGGTGAGAACATAACGGTAGCCTCCGCGAGCCTCAACACTCATTGGACCGCACACATCGGTATGTATGATTTCCAACAAGTTGGTTGCTCGCTCCATTGTTCCGGAGAACGGAGTCTTGGTCATCTTGCCCAAGAGGCATGGTTCGCACATGTCAAATGATTCATAATCAAGAGACTCTAGAAGTCCATCCGAATGGAGCTTCTTCATACGTTTGACACCAATATGACCAAGGCGGCAATGCCACAAGTATGTGGGACTATCATTATCAACTTTACATCTTTTGGCATCTACACTATGAATATGTGTATTACTACGTTCGAGATTCATCAAAAATAAACCATTGACCAGCGGGGCATGACCATAAAACATATCTCTCAAATAAATAGAACAACCATTATTCTCCGATTTGAAAGAATATCCATCTCGCATAAGACGAGATCCAGAAACAATGTTCATGCTCAAAGCTGGTACTAAATAACAATTATTCAGGTTTAAAACTAATCCCGAGGGTAGATGTAGAGGTAGCGTGCCGACGGCGATCACATCGACCTTGGAACCATTCCCGACGTGCATCGTCACCTCATCCTTCGCCAGTCTCCGTTTATTCCGCAGCTCCTGTTTTGAGTTACAAATGTGAGCAACTGCACCGGTATCGAATACCCAGGAGCTACTACGAGTGCTGGTAAGGTACACATCAATAACATGTATATCATATATACCTTTGACGTTGCCGGCCTTCTTGTCTGCTAAGTATTTGGGGCAGTTCCGCTTCCAGTGTCCCGTTCCCTTGCAATAAAAGCACTCAGTCTCTGGCTTGGGTCCATACTTTGGCTTCTTCCCGGCAACAGGCTTGCCAGGCGCGGCAACTTGCTTGCCGTCCTTCTTGAAGTTCTTCTTACCCTTGCCTTTCTTGAACTTAGTGGTTTTATTGACCATCAACACTTGATGTTCTTTCTTGATGTCTACCTCCGCTGATTTCAGCATCGAATACACCTCGGGAATGGACTTCTCCATCCCCTGCATATTGAAGTTCAACACGAAGCTCTTGAAGCTTGGTGGGAGCGACTGGAGGATTCTGTCAACGACCGCTTCATCTGGGAGATTCATTCCCAGCTGAGACAAGCGATTGTGCAATCCTGAAATCTTGAGGATGTGCTCACTGACAGAACTGTTCTCCTCCATCTTACAGCTGTAGAATGCGTCGGAGACATCATATCTCTCGACTCGGGCATGAGCTTGGAAAACCATTTTCAGCTCTTCAAACATCTCATATGCTCCATGGTGCTCAAAACGCTTTTGGAGCCCCGATTCTAAACTGTAAAGCATGCCGCACTGAACCAGGGAGTAATCATCACTACGCGACTGCCAGGCGTTCAAAACGTCTTGGTCCGCATCGGGAGCAGGTGCATCACCTAGCGGTGCTTCTAGGACATATGATCTCTTGGCAGCTATGAGGATAATCCTCAGGTTACGGACCCAATCCGTATAGTTGCTACCATCGTCTTTCAGCTTGGTTTTCTCTAGGAACGCGTTGAAGTTGAGGGAAACCTGAGCGTGGGCCATTTGATCTACAAGAGATATTGTAAAGAATTTAGACTAAGTTCATGATAATTAAGTTCATCTTAATCAAATTATAATGAACTCCCACTCAGAATGACATCTCTCAAGTCATCCAAGTGATACACGATCCGAATCGAGTAGTCCGTGTCCGATCATCACGTGAGACGGACTAGTCAAAAACGGTGAACATCTTCATGTTGATCGTATCTTCTATACGACTCGTGTTCGACCTTTCGGTCTTCCGTGTTCCGAGGCCATGTCTGTACATGCTAGGCTCGTCAAGTGAACCCTAAGTGTATCGCGTGTGTAAATCTGTCTTACACCCGTTGTATGTGAACGTTAGAACCTATCACACCCGATCATCACGTGGTGCTTCGGAGCAACGAGCTTTAGCAACGGTGCACAGTTAGGGGAAACACAATACTTGAAATTTTGGTGAGAGATCATCTTATTTACTACCGTCGTTCTAAGTAAACAAGATGCAAAAACATGATAAACATCACATGCAATCAATTAAAGTGACATGATATGGCCAATATCATCTTGCTCCTTGGATCTCCATCTTCGGGGCACCATGATCATCTTGTCACCGGCTCGACACCATGATCTTCATCATCATGAACTCCATCATCGTGTCTTGAAGAAGTCGTCACGCCAACTATTACTTCTACTACTATAGCTAACGTTTAGCAACGAAGTAAAGTAATTACATGGCGTTATTTAGTGACACGCAGGTCATACAATAATTAAGACAACTCCTATGGCTCCTGCCGGTTGTCAAGTTCATCGACATGCAAGTCGTGATTCCCTATTACAAAAACATGATCAATCTCATACATCACATATATCATTCATCACATCTTCGTTCTTGGCCATACCACGTCACAAAACACATGCTGCAAAAACAAGTTAGACGTCCTCTAATTGTTGTTGCAAGTTTTACGTGGCTTCTATAGGATTTCTAGCAAGCACGTTTCTTACCTACGCCAAAACCACAACGTGATTTGTCAACTTCTATTTACCCTTCATAAGGACCCTTTTCATCGAATCCGATCCGACTAAAGTAGGAGAGACAGACACCCGCCAGCCACCTTATGCATCTAGTGCATGTCTGTCGGTGGAACCAGTTTCACGTAAGCGTACGTGTAAGGTCGGTCCGGGCCGCTTCATCCCACAATACCGCCGAATCAAGATTGACTAGTAACGGTAAGAAAGTTGAACAAGATCATACGCCCACAACTGCTTTGTGTTCTACTCGTGCAAGATGCTACGCATAAAACCTAGGCTCAGATGCCACTGTTGGGGAACGTAGCATAATTCAAAAAAATTCTACGTCTTCACCAAGATCCAACTATGGATACATCTAGCAACGAGCAAGTAAGAGTGCATCTACATACCGTTATGAAGATTGCGTGCAGAAGCTTTCAACGAAGCAAGGATGAAGTAGTCGTACTCTTCACGTTCTTCGTCACCGATGATCTAGCGCCGAACGGACGGCACCTCCGCGTTCAACACACGTACGGTGCAGCAACGTCACCTCCTTCTTGATCCAGCAAGGGGGGAGGAGAAGTCGTCAGAGATCCGGCAGCACGACGGCGTGATGACGGATGCAGTGGAGATCGCAGCAGGGCTTCGCCGGGCGCCCTGCGTGGGAGTTGGGAGGTGTGACGGGAGGGGGAGAGGCGCCAGGGCTTGGGGTGCGGCTGCCCTCTCCCCCCCCCCCACATATATATAGGGGGCCAGGGGGGCGCCAGGACCCCCTGCAGATCCAATCTGCAAGGGGGCGGCGGCCAAGGGGGGTTCCTTGCCCCCCAAGGCAAGTGGAGCCCCCCTCCCCCTTAGGGTTTGAACCCTAGGCGCAGGGGAGGTGGGCCCCCTTAGTGGTGCGCCAGCCCAGAGGGCTGGACACATCCCCTCGCGGCCTAGGTGCCCCACCAGGATAGGTGGCCCCACCCGGTGGACCCCCGGGGCCCCTCCGGTGGTCCCGGGACGCTCTCGGTGACCCCCGGAGATCACCCGTTGGCCGAAACTGGACTTCCCATATATCAATCTTTACCTCCGGACCATTCCGAAACTCCTCGTGACGTCCGGGATCTCATCCGGGACTCCGAACAACTTTCGGGTTTCCACGTGCATTTATCTCTACGACCCTAGCGTTACCGAACCTTAAGTGTGTAGACCCTACGGGTTCGGGAGACACGTAGACATGACCGAGACCACTCTCCGGTCAATAACCAACAGCGGGATCTGGATACCCATGTTGGTTCCCACGTGTTCCTCGATGATCTTCATCGGATGAACCACCGTGTCAAGGATTCACTCAATCCCGTATGTTATTCCCTTTGTCCATCGGTACGGTACTTGCCCGAGATTCGATCGTCGGTATTCCCGATACCTTGTTCAATCTCGTTATGGCAAGTCTCTTTACTCGATCCGTAATCCATCATCCCGTGACTAACTACTTAGTCACATTGAGCTCATTATGATGATGTATTACCGAGTGGGCCCAGAGGTACCTCTCCGTCATACGGAGTGACAACATCCCAGTCTCGGTTCGTACCAACTCAACAGACACTTTCGGAGATACCCGATGCGTACCTTTATAGCCACCCAGTTACGTTGTGACGGTTGGCACACCCAAAGTATTCCTACGACATCCGGGAGTTGTACAACCTCATGGTCTAAGGAATAAATACTTGACACCGAAAAGCTTATGCATTACGAACTATACGATCTCGTGTTATGCTCAAGTTTGGGTCTTGTCCATCACATCATTCTCCTAATGATGTGATCCCGTTATCACCGACATCCCATGTCCATGGTCAGGAAACCGTGACCATCTGTTGATCAACGAGCTGGCTACTAGAGGCCTACCAGGGACTCATTGTGGTCTGTGTATTCACACATGTATCGCTGTTTCCGTACAATACAATTCAAGCATGAATAACAGACAATTATCATGAACAAGGAGATATAATAATAATGCTTTTATTATTGCCTCTAGGGCATATATCCAACATAAGGCTGGTGTGAAAGAGTACTTAGAGGAGCATCATAGCAAGCTATGGGCAAGGTCACTGTTCAATGAGTTGTGTAAAGTAGATTATGTTAATAAAAATCTAGCTGAGTCCTTTAATTCAAAGATTAAAAAATGGAAGGGTATACACATTGTGGACTTGCTAGACAAAATAAGACATTTTATAATGGAAAAGTTTGATCTGAGACAACAGATTGTAGCTGGAACATTCATTGGCCACATCATAATCCCCAAAGTCATGAAAATGCTTCATGCAAAATCTCAGGATCTTGATATGGAGATAGTGAAGAGAAGCACATATGAGGCAGAGATCACAGCAGTTGACAAGGAAAAAAGAGAGTGGAGATATCCAGTAATTTGGAAACTAGGACTTGCAGTTGTAGAAAGTGACAGTTAACTGGATAGCCTTGCATACATGCTTTGTATTTTATTACTTCAATGAGAGGCCCAGTAAGTGAGATCGATCAATATGTACATGAGTACTTTTCTGTTGCTAAGTACAATGCCACTTATGCTGAAAATTTGCCATCAATGGAGGGCAAACAACAGTGGGATGTGGTGGATCCTGGGTTTAAATTGTCTACTCCATTGCAAAACAGGGCCCTGGTAGACCTAGGAAGACCAGAATTAGGGAAAAATCTGATGGAAAAGGACTTGGAGGAAGGATAAAGAAATGTGGCAGGTGTGGAAGGCTTGGCCATCGTGCCACTAACTGCAAGGAATCCATTGACCCAGCTTTTGGAGAAGAAGAGCACTGGGGGGCTGAAAATGCAATGGATGACCATTTAGATGTTGAAACTGATGCTGACAATGAGAAGGAGGAGGATACTGAGGCTGAAAATGCTACAGAGCTTGAAACTGATGCTGAAAATGCTACAGAGCTTGAAACTGATGCTGCAATTGCTACAGATGCACCAACAGTGTCATCTGCTGTAAGGTGCAATAGCTACATATGTTCTCATATCAATTTTTGCTTCATTTAATGTTCTCATTTAATTTTTTGCTTCATTTAATGTTCTCATTTCAATTGTAGCCCAAGAAAGTACTACAAAAGGGCAGCTGATAGAGGGATGTCACCAGCCAAGAAGAGGCTAAAGTGTACACCAAATCCTACAGTAGGTTCTGTAACTGGAAGCAACCAGCATAGCAAAGAAGTGGGCAAAATTGTGACCACAAGGAGGAGTTCAAGGCTCTTAACTACTCCTGATAGCAAGACCCGGAGCAAGAAGATCCTATAGTAGAATCTGTTGCTGGAATCATTTAGTGTTGTTTTTGTTGTTTAACAACTATTTCTGAACTTGTTAGCTGCTATCTTAAGTGTTTGATGCTGAAGTTTATGAACTTATGTAATGGTGAACTTGTGAGCTGCTATCTTGCATGTGCAATGCTGGATTCATGTTATTTTGTGAGCTGTTATCTTGTGATCTTCTAGTTTCAAATATTATGTCAGCTACTATCTTGTGAGCTGCTATTTTGTCACAACAGATCATTTGGGCAACATCACAACATTCCCAAATCACAACATTGTTCTGGTGATAACACATTCCCAAACTAAGCTCCATCATAGCATACACTACAAAGAGAAATCCATTTAGTATGGATTATTAGACAACCCACAAACAAATGTGGCTAAAATGCTAATACCAAGAACTATGATAAATCCCCAAGCTTGCATAAGCTCGTTCCTCTTCTTCAACTTCATCTTCAGTTTCTTGTTCTTCTCGGTTAGATACATCACCCTCCTCTCTAAATCATGAGCTTTTAGCCAGCTCTTCTCCAATCCGGCATGAAGCTCCTCAAATGCACGAGCAATGCGTTCGGTCGGTGGCGGGTCAATCTAGACAACCCAGTCAGATTCATCAGGAAGCTACAAAATCAATGATCGAATGACAAAGAGGACAAAGACCAAAATTGAATCAATATTAACAGCCAAACACTTACATCAAGAGGGCAGGCGAGAAACCTTCTACCGGAGCTTCCTCCTCCCCAGGCGACGCGACGAGCAGGAATAAGCCCATGGCCAGGGCACCGCCGCGTCGACCGAACCTCAAGGCCACAGAATGTCAGATCGGGGATGTAAAACTCCGATTCAAACTGAACTATCCCTTCACCATCGACCTAACAGCAGAAAAATCACAAAAAAAGATGAACCCTAATTCCGCAACATGCCCAAATCTCCCCCAAATCAACACTGAAACTTACATTGGCGGCCACCGACGAGCTCGCAGAAGACATGCCGGACGAACACATCGCTCACCACGCCCTGCCTCACCTGCCCCTCTCTCCCCGACCGCGGAATCGCCCGATCCAGTGTGTGCTCAGAAATGCCCCTGTCGTCGCGAGGAAGAAGAAAGAGGGAGAGAGAGAGAGTGAACTGGTTAGTTGGGCCCATGTGTAAGGACGAAGGGGCAAAAATGTGAAAGAAACGGCACGTTAGCGGTCAAACAGCCTTGACTGGACGGAAACGGCTCGGAGGGGCATTTCTATAAGGGCACATGACGGCGGAGGGGCATTTTTGAGCAGGCTTTCGAATTAGGGGTATATCTGATTAGGTGGTTCGAGTTAGGGACAGAAATGCAAATGGCCCTTTCTAAATATATCTCTTTTTAGATATTCCAACAAGTAACTACATACGGAGCAAAATGAGTGAATCTACACTCTAAAATATGTCTACATATATCTGTTTGTTGTACTAGTTCATTTAAAATGTATAAAAATACTTATATTTAGGAACGGAGGCAGTAGCATTTTCTCTATATTAATTTTCATTTCACACAAAATGGGCCAACGACATCGCATGTATGAGACCATCTCATCAAGTCTGCGTGCGATGTAATTTTTATTATTTCTGATATTCAATGTATTGTCATGATTTAAAATGAATAGATTCGGAAAATTTCCGCAAAAAAGAAAGTCGGTGTGATATCCTCCATGCCGCGTAGTCGAAAAGGGTAAGAAACATTGCTACGAATTTCGGATGAACTCGCACATGTGACTCTACTATTGCGGTCTACGCATAGTATACTCGAGGATATATATGTCATCGCAGGTCTTCCCAGAATCAATATCTTCAGTGACACTGGCCAGATTAGCCTCATTCAAAAGAAAATGATAATCCATGGCGAGGATGCTTGGACGTAATTGTCTAGCACGCAGACCACCTGCTCTCTCTTAATTTCTTCCTCCTAGAAAAGATTCAAAGACTAATCCAAAGAAGAAGAAAATTAACGAAGCAAAGCCACGTAGCTACTGTACCCATGAACGTAATCCTTAGATCATGCAGCTGACTCTTTTCCTGCGTCAGCATTTATTTAGCAACAGTGCAAGAATCCAAATCGTCTTTTTTTTCTTTTCTTTTTGAGGATAGAATCCAAGTCGTCTTGGTCTGCCTGCCGCGTACTACGTAGGTGGAGTCTCTATCCAGTTGCTGGAAAGGAGAAGGAAATTTTCTACCGGCCTCCTCGTCCTCAACCACCGTCTCTAGGTCGCAAAGTCGGCGCACGTCAACGGAAAGGGAGTTGAAACTGGTCAAGTCTGCCTTAGAATGTGTGCTTTCTTAGTCAGATTACACAAAAGCTACTAGGTACAATGTACTGTACCACACAAATAAAAAAGATACATGAATGTACCACGAGCCCGTAATAAGGTGCCCACGTACAATTCGTGTTTTTTCAATCCACCGCACACCCTAGAGCATCTCCAGCCGTTGCGCCCCCAAGACGCGGCGAAAATCGCCGCTTGGGGGCGAGCCGGCGTTTTTTTCGACGTGGGGGCGAGCACGTTCGCGGCCGCCGCCCCCAGGCCGCCCCCACAGTTCGGCCAAAATTCAGCAAACACGGTCAAATTTGAACAAACACGGCATATTTCTGCTAAATTTAGGCGTTTTTACATGAAAAAAAGGCGAAAAAAAACCCTAAACTACGGGCCGAAGTAGGCGCTGAGCAGGGTGTAGTCGTCGTCGGCGTCGTCCTCCTCCTCCTGCTTCTCCTCCTTGACACGGCCAGCGCCGCTGCTCGACCCCTCGCCCCGGCGCGCTGCTTCACGGCGGCGGCGCTCAAGGTGCTCCGAGCGGTCGGGTACTCGAGCGGCGGGTCGTTGCCGCCCTCGAGGTGCGCGAGCACGCCACTGAGCGTGCGGCCAGGGACACCCCACCACAGGCGTCGGCCCTCGCTGTTGTTGCGGCCACGAGGCATCGGCACGTTGTTGGTGGAGGCGAGCCGCTCCTCCTGCCGGCGTTGAAAGTACGCCGCTCATGCCGCGTGGTTGTCGGCGGCGTACTCCGGGAGCGCCCGCTCCGCTAACGTCAGGGACGCCCGCGCACGCTCGATCTCGGCGTGGAAATAGCTGGGCGTCTCGGGGACGGGCAGAGGGGGGACGGGGACCCCGCCGGTGCTGAGCCTCCACCGCGACAGAACGCGGACGTCGGGCGACGCCGGGTAGTTGGCCTCGTGGAGGAGGTGGGCCTCCCACTCATGCAGCGAGCGGTGGCCGAAACCATTGGCCGCCGCCGCGTCGCCGGGAACCTCGCGCTCATGCTAGCCGGGGGGG
>LR738709.1:628452690-628490856 GCA_902687465.1 Secale cereale | reverse complement strand
CGACAGAGAGAGGGAAGGAAGTGCGGCGGCGAGGAGGGGGAGGACTGCCGATGGATGTGTGTCTCACCGGCGGGGCCAGGGGCGCCTTTTATAGCGGCTCGGGGGGCGGCCGCGTGCGAACGCGTGGCGGGAGGCGGGGCGGCGTCGCCCGTGAATCAATGGCAGCCTGACCGGCGGCAGCCTTGGCATTGATTCCCCGCGGAAAAACCGAGACGATGAGAACGACCAGCCTTCGTTTCGCTGACGCGCCGGTCCCGTCACTCTTTCACGCCAAAACGTTCGGCGCCCCCGGGCGCCCCCCATCGCGCCGGTTTCGAGTTGGGTGCGTCAGCGCCAATTTCGATCCAATCCGACGAAAAACAGGCTCGTGAGACGCGACTGGACTGATTTTTCGATGCCGACGCTAAAAAACAGCCTTGTGAAAGCGTGTTGGGGCACGGCTGAAGATGCTCTTACATTAGTTCTCCCCTCGACCTCTAGTCGCCGGGTGTGCACCTGCGAACATGCGTGCATCGACCCAGGAGTCACGCGTTTGTGTCTTGCCACCTTTGTTTTTTTTCTTCTTGAGCGGCCACTACCACCTTTGCTTGAGGACTTGAGGTCCACGCACGTACGGGCAGAGTTCCGTAGACTGCTAGTGTGTTCGTGATGTGATGGAGATTGCACAGCAGTTGCGGCTGGGACTTTTTCTTTTGGGGTGATAAAATTGTACTCCGTACGATCAGTGAGAGTTAGCTCAACAACAACATCTAGATCAGAACCAACTCACACTACCAGAATAACTGCGGATGCCGACGGCCTAAGGCAGGCCGTAGGCGTAGAAATGCCGTCGACATATGTCGATCTATGCCGACGGGGGCCGTCGGTATAGAACGGCTGTTGGGACCACTCGTGATACGCCTACGGGGGCCGTCGACATAGATGAGGCCGTCGGCATATCCCAGGCCCACCTACCCGGTCAGCGACGACCGTTTGACGACATCTAAACTACGTCGACGGAGCCTAACGGCGGCCGTCGGCATAGATATGCTGACATCGCCGATCCGCGCCGTCGACATGTCATCGATCCGAGGGAGTGAAGGGCCGTGGTGTGGCAGAGATATGCCGACGGCATAGCCGTCGGCATATGCCTCTGCCACGTCATCGACCCGCCTGCGATGCCACATCATCGATCAGAGGGATCTTAGCTCCGTGCGTGCAGCTATGTCGACGGCCTTGCTGTCGGCATACCTCTATTTTTTTATTTTTACTTTATATTATTTATTATTTTGTATTTTTTCACAAGATAAATGTGTGCTTTATCTAAACCAAAAACATACCCTGATGGTATATCGATTGCCCCCCCCCCCTCACGGACGTCGCTGCCGCCGTGTCACGGAGGTGGGAAACGGTCGACACGGAGGGAATCTGGTTAGAGGGGGATTCGGGGTGGCCTTCGGGGTGTAGCTATGCCACCGAAACATCACACGGGTCCCGATGCATGTGTGAAAGTGTTTTGGCATGCGTAGACGCCCGTCTGTGGTGTGCCCCCCCTCCACGGAAGGCAGAGCCGCCGTCACTTGGAGGGGGGGATGGTGCGAACCGGAGGGAATCTAGTGTTGGGTTGGGTCTAGATCGTGTTTGGGGATATTGCTATGTGCTGACCTATCGCAACCAGGTGGAAGTGTCCACCGGTCAAAGCCCGCCCGGCGAAAGTCAAAGGGCTAGATCTACTGGTCAACTGGGATTCGGGCTGTAGCTATGCCACTGAAACATTGCACGGGTCCCGATGCATGTAGGAAAGTGTTTTAGAATGCGTAGACGTCCGCCTTGGGGCTCCGTGGTGTGCCCCCCCTCCACAGAAGGCAGTGTCGCCGTCACTTGGAGGGGGTTGGTGCGAACCGGAGGGAATCTAGTGTTGGGTTGGGTCCAGAGCATGTTCGGGGATGTTGCATGGGCTGACCTATCGCAACCAGGTGGAAGAGTCCACCGGTCAAAGCTCGTCCGACAGAAGTCAAAGGGCTAGATCTACTGGTCAACTAGGATTCGGGATGTAGCTATGCCACCAAAACATCGCATGGGTCCCGATGCATGTGTGCAAGTGTTCTGGCATGCGTAGACGCCCGTCTTGGGGCTGCGTGGTGTGCCCTGATATGTCTTCAACGTATCTATAATTTTTGATTGTTCCATGATATTATTTATGAAGTCTTGGATGTTTAATGAGCTTTATCATTCACTTTTATATCATTTTTGGGACTAACCTACTAACCCAAAGGCCCAGTCCAGATTGCTGTTTTTTTTTTGCCTATTTCAGGGTTTTGCAGAAAAGGAATATCAAATGGAGTCCAAACGAAATGAAACCTTCGCGAGAGATATTTTTGGAGGAAATCACGCTCGGGAAACGTCAGGACCAAGTCAGGGGACGAAGGGCCAGCCCTCGAGGGTGGGGGGCACGCCCCCTGCCTCGAGGCTGGCCCACGCGGCCCCCGGTGCCCTCTTGCTTCCTATATATACCTACGTACCCCAGATACTCCATACGTAGAGAGAAAACCCTAATTCCACCGCCGTAGCTTCTGTTCCCGTGGAGATCCCATCCTGGAGCCTGTTCCGGGAGGGGGATCCATCACGGAGGCCTTCATCATCATCATCATCGCCCTCACCATGAGTTGTGAGTAGTTTACCACAGACCTTCGGGTCCATAGCTAGTATCTAGATGGCTTCTTCTCTCTCTCTGGATCTCAATACAAAGTTATCCTCGGTCTTCGAGGAGATCTATTCGATATAATCTCTTTTTGCGGTGTGTTTGTCGAGATCCGATGAATTGTGAGTTTATGATCAAGGTTATCTATGAAAGATATTTGGTTCTTCTCTGAACTTTTTATGTGTGCTCATAATATTCTTAGAAGTCTGTTCGAATTATTGGTTTGGTTTGGCCTACTAGATCTATAGTTCTTGCAATGGAGAAGTGCTTGGCTTTGGGTTCGATCTTGCGGTGTCCTTTCCTAGTGATAGTAGGGGCAGCAAGGCATGTATTGTATAGTTGCCATCGAGGATAAAAAGATGAGGTTTTCATCATATCGCTTGAGTTTATCCCTCTACATCATGTCATCTTGCTTAAAGCGTTACTCTGTTCGTATGAACTCAATACACTAGATGCATGCTGGATAGTGGTCGATGTGTGGAGTAATAGTAGTAGATGCAGGCAGGAGTCGGTCTACTTGTCTCGAACGTGATGCCTATATACAATGATCATGCCTAGATAGTCCCATAATTATTCGTTTTTCTAACAATTGCTCGACAGTAATTTGTTTATCCGCCATAGAATACCGCTATCATGAGAGAAGCCACTAGAGAAAACTATGGCCCCCGGGTCTATTCTCGACATATCAATTTACATCTACTTTACTTTTCTTGCTTTTATTTGCTGTTTTATTAAACTAAAAATACTAAAAATATAATTATCATCTCTATCAGATCTCACTCTCGTAAGTGACCGTAAAGGGATTGACAACCCCTTATCGCGTTGGCTGCGAAGTTCTTATTTGTTTGTGCATGTGCGAGGGACTGGCGCGTGGTCTCCTACTGGATTGATACTTTGGTTCTCAAAAACTGAGGGAAATACTTACGCTACTGTGCTGCATCTCCCTTTCCTCTTCGAGGGAATACAACGCAAGCTCAAGAGGTAGCAAGAAGAATTTCTGGCGCCGTTGCTGGGGAGGCTTACGCAAAAGTCATATACCAAGTACCTATCACAAACCCTTATCTTTCGCATTACATTTATTTGCCTCTCGTTTTCCTCTCCCCCACTTCAACTTTGCCGTTTTATTCACCCTTCTTCCGCTGTGTGTTTACCGTTCGCGTGCCTCTTGTTTGCTTGTGTTGCTATGTGCCCTCAATTAGCTTGCATCTTCGCTTGCTAAAGTATGAATCCTCATCCACTTGCTAATCTCTTTAAGAGATCCAATTATGTTGAACCTATTGCTAGTGAGCTGCGTGCACTAGATTATCTTTATGGGGTTTTGCTTGAAATTCATGAATCTGAAAATTGTGAGGAATTGTTAAAAGAAAAAGTGATTCATGATAGGTTGTTAAATAAAAAGCATGATTGCAATGATGTTATTATAAATTCTATTGATGTCAATTGTGATAATGATATGCAAAACCCTAAGCTTGGGGATGCTAGTATTGCTATGTCCACTACTTGTTGCAATGATCATGATTGGGGTGATTATTCTTATGATCTTGAAAATTTATTTAATCCCCATGATGAATATGAGATTGATAATAATGTTTGCAATAATATTGAAAGTGGTTTTGGAAGAGTGTCAACTTTAGATCCCACATATTTGGAGAATGTTCAATCTTATGAAAGTTTTGATAAAAGTGGGTTTGGAAAGATCATGACTTTAGTTAATGTTAATCCCACTATTTTGGAAGAGTGTCAACTTTGCATGCATGTGGATTGTGTTGAGAATATGTTATGTGATAGGTATATTGTTGAATTTGATCGTGATCCTACATGCAATTATTATGAGGGAGGAAAATATGGTTGTAGAAATCTTCATGTTACTAAATTACCTCTCTTCATGTTGAGATTGATATTGTTTCTTTCTTCTTCCTTGCATATGCTAGATCTTGCTTGCCTTGCTAATTTGTTTGCCTATAAGATGTCTATGCATAGGAAGTATGTTAGACTTAGATGTGTTTGTCACATGTTTTATGATGATCTCTTTGTGCTTCAATTCTTGTCTTTCATGTGAGCATCATTAAAATCGTGTCTAGCTAGGGGCGTAAAACGATATCACTTGTTGGGAGGCAACCCAATTTTATGTTTTTTGCTTTTGTTGCTGTTAGGGAATAAATATTGCATCTAGCCTCTGATTAGATGTGTTTTCATGTTTTGTTTAGTGTTTGTGCCAAGTAGGACCTTTGGTAGGACTTGTGTGAGGTTTATACGATCTTGCTGTGAAAAACAGAATCATTAGCGCTCGCTAAAGTAGTCTTCAGATTTTACTGGAGCGTGATTTTTAGTTGATTTTTTTTGATGCTGATTGGTAGACAAATTTCGCAAATTTAACAATTTAGTTTGAATTTTTTGGAGTTCCAGAAGTAGGCGAACCCTGCAGATTACTACAGACTGTTCTGTCTTTGACAGATTCTGTTTTTCGTGTGTTGTTTGCTTATTCCGATGCATCTATGAGTAATATTGGAGGATATGAACCATAGAGAACTTGGAGTACAGTAGGTTTAACACCAATATAAATAAAGAATGAATTCCTTGATGTATCTTTGAGTAGTGGTTTGTTTTCTCTTGCTAACGGAGCTCACGAGAATTTTTGTCTAAGTTTTGTGTTTTGAAGTTTTCAAGTTTTGAGTATTGCTTTGATGGACTATGGAACAAGGAGTAGCAAAGGCCTAAGCTTGGGGATGCCAATGGCACCCCAAGTAAATTCAAGATAATCAAAAGCCTAATCTTGGGGATCCCCGGGAAGGCATCCCCCCTTTCGTCTTCATCCATCGGTAACTATACTTGGAGCTATATTTTTATTCGCAACATGTTATGTATTTTGCTTGGAGCGTCTTGTATAATTTGAGTCTTTGCTTGTTAATTTGCCACAATCATCCTTACTGGACACACCTATTTGAGAGAGTTAAATATGGCCTAGAAATTGTTAGAACACTCTATGTGCTTCACTTATATCTTTTGAGTTGAATAGTTTTTGCTCTAGTGCTTCACTCATATCTTTTAGAGCATGGTGGTGGTAATATTTTGTAGAAATTGTTGAACTCTCATGCTTCACTTATATCTATTTGAGAGTCTATTAAAACAGCATGGTAAAGTGTTTAGGCTAAAGAAACTAGTATTCACATGATAAACATCCAATGTCAATGTAGTAAAAAAAATTCACATCAACTGCATTGAATAGAAAGAGACGTTTGATGATTGATAATTGTTTTGAGACATGAGGATAGTGATATTGAAGTCATGCTAGTGGAGTGATTATGAAATTGAGAAACATTTATGTTAAGGTTAGTGATTCCCGTAGCATGCACGTATGGTGAACCGTTGTGTGACTAAGTTAAAGCATGAGGTATTTGTAGAGTGTCAACCTTTGTGTGGAGGTCGGGGGCGCGCGATGGTTAACTCCTACCAACCTCCCCCCTAGGGGCATGCGTTGATTGCTTTGTTTTGATGACTCGTAAATTTTTGCAATAAGTATATGAGTTCTTATGACTAATGTTGAGTCCATGGATTATACGCACTCTCACCCTTCCACCATTGCTAGCCTCTCTTGTACCGCGCAACCTTCGCCGGTGCCATAAACCCACTATATATCCTTCCTCAAAACAGCCACCATACCTACCTATCATGGCATTTCCATAGCCATTCTGAGATATATTGCCATGCAACTTTCCACCGTTCCGTTTATATGACTGCTAGGCTTCTCGCCCCTCGTTGGTTACCCCAAGTGGAAGGTGTGAGATGTAGTGTTGCGGAAGTTTTTCCCTTGGCAAAGATACCAAGGATCGAATCCCCAGAGACTCCTAGGTTCAACAAGAAGGTGTCAACTGCTAACGGCGCCAGGTATTAGCAATCAACGTGGACCTGCACACAGATACAAATAACTTTGCTCCCAACGAGTACAGAGAGGTTGTCAATCCCTCCGGCCTTGTAGTTCACAAAGGATTAAACGCAAATGGTAGTAGTGATAGATAATGTTTGCAATAGTAAGTAAAAGCGAAAATTAAATAGCGGATGTGATCAATTATGGTAATATGGACCGGAGTCTCATGATGTTCACTAGTGATGTCTCTCTCCCAAAAGACGATAAAACAGCTATGTGAGGTAAACGAATTACAGCTGGGCAATTGACAGGACCACGAACGCAAACCAATGCTGACTACATTGCAAGAAAGGTTGAGGTTCAAAGCATGGGCGGTACGCCAAAGTAAGTAGACCGAAATCCATCAATATCTACTACTAATCATCCACCTTGAGATATCTATCCAGAACATCTCGCTGGTATTAAGTTGCGAGCCCCACCCATAGTGTAAACTCAAAGCAACAAACAACTACATTAAAAGAACTTTGCGTAAAGTAAACAATCCTTGCACCCGCGGGCACAAGCACCGTTGTTTTCCCCCTTGTGGCAACAGCACATACCCTAGACTCATGTTTCTGTCACTCAAACTAGTCATCGAGGGGCATGAACCCACAATCGAGCATAATGTTCCCTCTTGGAGTCACTACCTATTACTTGGCCAAAGCAATAAATAACAACGGAGAACATGCAAGAATTACTTATGAACATAAATATAAAATAGGTAGATCAAATATATTACTCAAGCACAATCTGAACATAATCTCATAATCCATCGGATCCCTGCAAACTCATCATAGCAACAGCATAAGGATTACATATGTGCCTCGATCATGTAGGGCAGCTCACGAGGACTAATTAGAGAAGCACAAGAACGGGAGGAGAACATCACATAGCTACTGGTCATGGACTCATGGTCCAAGGGAGACTACTCACAACTCATCCGGGAGGCGTCCATGGTGGTGGAGAGGCTCCCGGTGGTGATCCTCCCCTCCGGCAGGGTGCCGGGAAGAGTTCTCCTGGTGCTCCCGATCTTGGAAGCGGCGGCGGCGGCGGAACAGAGATGGGATCGCGAAAAGAGTTCCTGTTTCAAGGGTTTCGGAGGACGCTTTAAATATATGCCAAAGGGGGGCATCGGAGGAGCCTCGGGGGGCCCAGGCGCCCTCCCGGCGCGGCCGAGGGGGGGGGGGGGCGCCGCCAGGGCGCCTGGAGCCCTGGTGCCCCCCCGGCTTTCCTTCGGGCGCACGGTAGTTTCCGGAACGCTGATTTTTTATATAATTTTTCTGGATTTTTTCTGGCAGTTCTCGTAATGTGAAAACCTGAAATACAAAAACAGCCGAAAACAGAAACTGGCACTAGGGTGCACTGAGTTAATAGGTTAGTCCAAATATGATCAAAAGTGTATGGACGTGTATAAATATCATAGCAATATCACCCAAAAGAGGCATGGAGCAAGCAGAAATTATGTATACGTTTTGGACGTATCAACATCCCCAAGCTTAATTCCTGCTCGTCCTCGAGTAGGTAAATGATAACAAGCATAATTTCTGTGGTGACATGCTATTAACCATATAAGACTTTTTCATAGTCATATGACAAAAGCTTACTGAGATAATGAATCTGTAGTAATTAAGTTACCTCATGAGAAAATCACAAAGAACTGAAAGTTTTACAATATGACATTGAAACATCAAATAGATTTGCAATGAACATGATGTGCAAATATGATAAAGTGATATCTAACTTGCCCCCTTTAGTGATGCAAAACATAAATGCAGGGGCACCTTCAAGGTTTAAGTGATGACTAGATACAATGATTTCAAAAATAAACGATATCACAATCATGCAAAAGACAATGCTACTTTGGGACAATGCACATTACACTCAGAATGACAATCATGCTCTCAGTAGTTGGTGCTTTTAAAAGAAGGTGGAGACTCAATATAAAAGTAAAAGAATGGCCCTTCGCAAAGGGAAGCAGGGATTACTCATGTGCTAGAGCTTTTTATTTTGAAAACATAGAAGCAATTTTGTCAATGGTAGTAGTACTTCATATGTGTTATGCACAAGACATCCTATAAGTTGCAAGCCTCATGCATCGAATACCAATAGTGCTCGCACCTTGTCCTAATTAGCTCGGATTTCCATGGGTTGTCATTGCATTACATATGTTTCAACCAAGTGTCACAAAGGGGTACCTCTATGCCACCTGTACAAAGGTCCAAGGAGATAAATCACATTTGATTTCTCGTTTTTGATAGATCTCAACTTGAGGACATCCATACCGGGACAACATAGAAAATAGATAATGGACTCCTCTTTAATGCTTAAGCATATTCTCATAAGAGATTGAGGATGAATGTCCAAGCTAAAACTTCCACCATGATACATGGCTTTGGTTGGCGGCCCAATGTTCTTCTCTAACAATATGCATACTCAAACCATTCAACTCATGGCAAATCACCCTTACTTCAGACAAGACGAACATGCATAGCAACTCACATGATATTCAACAAAAGTGTAACAGTTGATGGCATCCCCAGAAACATGGTTACCGCTCAGCAAGCAACTTATAAGAAATAAGATACATAAGCGACATATTCTTTACCACAATAGTTTGTAAGCTACTTTCCCATGAGCTATGTATTGCAAAAACTGAAGGTTTTAAAGGTAGCACATGTAAATTTACATGGAGTGGCGGTGAAATACCACATATAGGTAGGTATGGTGGACTCATATGGCATAACTGGTTTAAAAGGATGTGGATGCACAAGCAGTCAGTCCGCTTAGTACAGGTGGAGGTTAGCAAAAGACTGGGAGCGACCAACTAAGAGAGCAATGACGGTCATAATCATGCAGAGCGACAAAACAACATTGAATCAGGCATGGAAGTTATATCGCTACTCAGAAATAAAAGATCATCAAGGCTTGACAGACTTTCTTTACAGTCTTAAATATGCGTGAGCATACGCCAAGTCAATCAAAATAAATTCTTGAGGGAAGATATTACTAAACCATACCACATCATTGGCAAACAAATCATGTTGGTACTCCAATAACACATTGGGAACCCCCCAGCTATTTGAGACTAACCATAAGAAAACATGAACTACTAAGCGCCATCATGCACGTAGCATCTTTATCATAGACATATTAACCAATGCAACAGAAGCAAACTCTCTTAATAAGGTGAGCATGATAATTAAAGAGAGTTCAAGCAACCAACTAAACACAAGCTCTTTAAAAAGATAAGCATGAATAGTAAGAGGAGAGCATGATAGTAGCTATTAAAAGACAAAGAACACACACAGCAAAGATAGTCATGAAAATTCTATGTTATGTTCTAGGTAGAAGTGGAGCGTGTTTTTCTCCCACATAAAGAATGCTGAGTTCCGACTCGTTATGGAAAACTAAAAAGGAAAATAAAAGCAAGACGCTCCTGTCGGGGGAAACTGTCCACCACGAGCACCTATGGGACCGGAGCCCCTTGTACGTTGCGGTGAGGGAGCGGAGGGAGCACAAAGAGCGGATCGAAGAGCACACGCGGGCAGTTTACCCAGGTTCGGGCCGCGCGGACGCGTAAAACCCTACTCCTGCTTGGTTTGTATTGAGTTTGTGAGCTCGGGAGCTTGAAGAACTAGCTACACCGAACAAGAAAGCTATCTAGGTTCCGAACCCTTTCCACGTTGTGCACGGGCCTCCTTTTATAGCTCAAGGGGTCACCGACAGGTGTCAACGTAGAAGAAGGGCAAAAACGTAACTTTGGTGGTAGTTGTAACAGTGCGGGAACAGTGCATGAACAGTGCGTGAACAGTGGTCTTCACCTAACTTGACAGTGGGGGACAAGGGCATTAAATGCCCGTCACCGTCGACCCCAAAAGCACCCGTCCATGCGTCTCCGTTCGCCACGGCGGTAGCCTCGTCACCGTGGAGTGCCACCGTGTCCCCCAGGCTGCACAGCCATCCGCCACGCGTCCCTGGAAAGGCCCCAGGGCGACGCGTGGGCCGATGAGCTGGAGCGCGGGCACACAGCGCAGGCTTCCCCCGGCAAGCACCTTGCCGGGGTCTTGATCTTGTCGGGCTGGGAAGCTTGTCGCTCCCCGGGCCCTGCCGGGGCGCAGGGTGCGCCGAGGCATGTCTTCTAAGATGCAATCTTCTGGTCTTCCTGGCAAGCTCCTCTTGCCAGGGTCTTGGGTAAAAGTGATAAACTTGAGCCTGGCACGGCCTTCCCGGCAAGCTCCACTTGCCGGGGTCTCGGTCTTCTGTCTTGTATACTTTGTTTTTGAATGGCTTTATATGGATCAGAAAGGTCTCCGGCGAGCACGTGGTGAGCCCTGCTGCGGGAAGCTGCTACTGCCCGTGCACAAGTTGGGGTACTAAGGTACCCCTATCTTAGTACACCGACAGGAGCCCCCGGGCCTGGGCCACACACGGTGCCGAGCGCTGTTGGGCCAGGCCCAAAACAGTGCACGGGCACACGCGGCCCACGGCACGCCGAATCCCCTCCCGCATCCGCCGCGCCCCTCCCTAACGGCACGCGTCGATTGCGGCGTCGTGGGAGAGATCGTGGCCTCGTTCTTTAATGGAAAATGCGAAACGTCCCCCACTCCCCCCTTAAAAGCAGAGGAAGCAGGGGCAGTTTCCCTCCTTCGTCTTCACTTTGTCTTCAACCTTCAGAAAATCTCCGCTGCTCTCTGTCTCCACCCCTTCTCCGTCGTCTTCCGCATCCACGGCGTCGTCGAGTTCCTCGCCCCTTCCCTCGCCGCCTCCGCCATGGCCCCGAAGACCGAGAAGGCGAAAGCGGACAAGGCCAAGAGGGAGAAATCCGAGCAGGCGGCGAAGCTTGCCGCCCTGCGGAAGAAGAACGTGGTGTTCGCGCCGAGGCTCAGCGCGAGGGAGCTGTGGAACAAGTTCTACCTCTTCTGGTCCAAGGAGACCAAGGGTCATCCCCGGACCAGAGTCTACCCCGCCGTCGCCAAAGATCTAGTTCCCGGCGGGTATTTCTTCTTCGCTGTCTTCTTTCATTGCGGCTTGTGCCCTCCGTTCTCGGAGTTTTTCTGCGACATCATGAACACATACGGCCTCCACCTCCTAGACTTCACCCCCAACGCCATCCTTACGATGGCGGTTTTCGCACATCTGTGCGAAAACTATGTAGGGATCCATCCCAATGTAGCGCTCTTTCGCCACTTCTTTATGCCTAGAGTAGAGGCCGGCGCTCCCCTCTCCGGGGGTATCTCTTGGATCTTCCGCTTGAACAAGAAGGACTCATATCTGAAAGGAGAGCTCCGCGGCAAGTGGGAAGAGTGGCGCGCAGATTGGTGTTGGATAGTGGAGGACCAGCCGGAGCCTTTTACTGCGCCGCGCATAAATGCCATAGTGCGCGGCAGGGACTGGAGCGAGTTGGCCCCGGAGGACGGCAAACTCAACATCGCCCTTATCAGGATACTTCGTCTCCGGGTAGCTAAACTGACCATCGAAGAGGTAGGGGCAGACTTCCTTCGCCGCCGCATTGCCCCTTTACAAGAGAGGAAAAGGCCAGCATGGGAATTTGGCAACGCGGCGGACATTATGAGGCTGCGCCCGGGACTGAACTTCAACTTCACGGCTTTGGAGCTGAAGGGGATGGTCCGGGAGCTTTTTAAGCACGACCCGGCCCATCCGGAGTGGTTTAGATCTCCCCGGGGAGTGGTGCCGCTGTGCAACAGCACTGCCCGGGACTCCTTGCGCGCAATAATGCCCGCGTGTGACTCTCACGGCGTCGACCCCACCTGGATAGAGCCTCCGCCGGACGCGATTCTGAGTTTCTTCGACAACTTGGTCGAGGTGCCGAAGAACACCGAGGAGAACAAGGGTCTCACCCGGGCCACCACAGAGCGGGATATAGCCTACATCGCTTCCCGGATGGAAGAGGCTGCCGCAGCTGCAGCATCAGGAGACTTCGGATTCACCGTCGACGAGGCGCAGGCCGCGGACGAAGTGTGCCAAGCAGAGGAGGCAGAAATCCGCAGACTGCTCAAACTTCCACCCGACGAGCTTGCCGGGGTTCCTTCCCTGAGGCATGCCGGGATCCCCGGGGTTGTGAGCGAGGCCACCGCGGGGGGCGAGGTTGCCGGAGGGAACAGAAGTGCCGGAGGGAGCGGAGCCACCGGAGGGAGCGGGGCCGCAGGACAAGATGCTGGACCCAGCGAGCCCGCCGGGGAGGAGGAGGAGGACACCGAGGCCGATGAGGACACCGGTGGGTCTCTGGGGCTTGACGACGACGCCTCATCGTCCTCGGAGAACTCCCCGCCTCGGGCAAGTCCCAGGCGAACACCGCTGAAGCGTCTCCGCAAGGCGGCTACAGCGACAAGGACGCAGGCGCCCCGGCAACAGCCTACTCGCCGGGCGACGCGCGCCACCAGAGCGAGCCAAGCCGCGACGGAGGCGCCCCGCGCACCACCGCCAAGCGGAGGGGGATCCTCTCGGAGCGAAACGGCCGCTCGGCCAGCTCCTCGGGCCCCGGCGCCAACGGAGGCTGGGTCTTCGCAGCCCCCAGCCCCGGAGACCGCCAAGCGCCCGAGGGAGCCTTCTCCTCCTGCTCATCGCGCGGGAGCAACTCAGGTGGAGTTTGACTTCTCCGCCCTCAGCTCCGACGACGACGAGGAAGAGGAGTAAGTATTTGTAATTTGTAACTTCTTCGATTCTGTCTTGATTCTTTCCTTGATGATTCTTATCTTGTTCTTGCTTTGCTTGTAGGACCCCGACCCAGCGGATGGCGAAAAGGGCCAAGATCCCTGTGGTTGAGGTTGAGGACGACTCGCCCGCCGCGGTGACCGGAGACGCGCCAGCGACAGGCTCGTCGGACCAACCCGCTGCTCCGAGGAGCAGCCCCCAGCGCAGCCCCCAGCGTAAGTCTGGGTTTTAGATTTTTTTGTTCGTCGGGCGCGCTTGAGGTTTTAACTTGTACTGACATCTTGCTGCTTCATTTGTCTTGTGCAGAAGTGGAGCCGCAGCCGCAGGAGCGCCCGGAGACTACTCCCGAGGAGCCACAGGTCCCGCCATCCCCGCCAAGGGCGAACTCCCCGGCGAGGGAGAGCGCTCCGCCAAGGACGGGTACTCCGCCAAGGGCGAGTACCCCGCCAAGGGCGAGCAGCCCGGCGAGGGTGGCCACCCCGCCAAGGGAGGACTCCCCGGCGAGGGAGCCTGTCGTCGACGAAGTCCGCGAAGGTAAGTCTCGCAGCTTCTTCTTCTTGGACTTGTCTTTTTGGATATTTGCTTGATCTTTCCTTGTCTTCTTCTTCTGCTAGATCCTCCTCCCCCGGAGCGGATGGAGACGGAGGTCATCGTCGAGGAGGAGGGCGCGCAAGGCGACGCCGGCAATGCCACTGTTGTTGAGGACATGGCAGGAGCCGACGAGCCTGCCGCTGAGGAGACTGCCCCGTCCGCAGACGCCGCGGCTAGGGAGGGGGACGACGACCACACTGCCGGCCCGGAGGCGGCAGGAGCGTCAAGCGCTGCGCCGGCCGCCGACCCCTCCGCCGGCAAGGAGCAGTCGGGCATCTACCTTGAGGCCCCCAATGGCGTCTTCATACAAGTGCCGTGGGGGTCCTCGTCGCGAGCCCCCGTGGAGGGAGAGACCTTTGATGGAGAGGTCCTCGCCTCCGCGGGGTTGAAGATCGTTGAAGCGCCTGGCGGGAGCGATGAGCCCGAAGAGGAGAAACTTCTCCGCCAGCTCCTGGCCCTTTACCGGGCCAGGCAGGCGAAACTGGAGTCGCGAGAAGCCCTCACCGCCAAGGCCGGAGCAGACTTGGAGAAACGCGCCGCAGAGCTCCGCGCCGCCAACCAGGCAGCTCTCCGCGACTTGGCGGAGGAGCGCGAGAGGCTTGCCGGAGAGCAGCAAGAGTTCCTCCTGGAGAAGGCAGAGGCCGAGGAGCAGCAGCGACTGGTCGGTGAAGCGCTGTCCCAGCGAGAAGGAGCGCTCAACCAGCGGAAGGTCGACCTCGACGCTCACGAGGACGACCTTACCGCCCGGGAGCAGGCCCTTGGCGGAGAGTTGAAGGAAGCGAAAGCCGCCGCAGCCACCGCGGAGACCGCCAAGAAGGACCTTGAAGCTAAGGTGGCGCAGCTGGAGGAGTACCTGAAGGCGAGCACGGAGAGGATCACCGCACTTAATGTGGAGCGGGAAAAGGACGCCCACACCAACTCTGATCTTCAGGTACGCCTCTCCAAGCAGGGCGACGAGCTCAAAGCCGCCAAGGACTCAATTGCTGATCTGGAGTTGAAGGTCTCCACTCTGAGAGATTCACTCGACGCCGCCCGGGACCGCGAGACCAAGCTGAAGGAGGAGCTCCGCAAGGAGCGGGAGCTGGTGGAGAGCGCTGCCACCTCAGCGAACATCTTCAACCGGGCGGTGGAGCAATGGACGGAGGAGCTGGTCACTTCCGCCGCCAACATCGATAAGGAGCTAATGGCGCTGAGGGTGGAGCACCTCGTGTACTCTCCGGACCCGAACCTCCCCCACAGCGCCAAGCTCAGTCTTTTCTTCAGGGGAATCGCGCCGGCGCTTGCACGGCTGCAGGAGAAGCTCCCCGCGTAGCTGGCCGAGGAGTCGCGCCAGCTCTGCGCGGGTACCTTGGAGCGTGTCTTGACCAAGATCGTCTACCGCAATCCTGGTATTAATCTTGTCAACGTCCTCCGCAGCTTGCCGGCCGACGCAGATCAGGAGGCGCTGAAGGCGCAGGTCGCCCACATCATCGCCAAGGTGAACAAGATCTCCAGGCGTGAAGGCGATCGCGTAGATTAGGTGTAATGCCCAGGATGGGACTATACCTCCTACGTGTCGAGGCACGACTTAAAGGTATAAGCCCATCCTAGAATGATCTCAAGTTTGGTATCTTTGCACAACTCATGTAAAAGAGGGGATTAAATTGCAAAAGGAGATAGTTGGCTTACACTCGCCACTTCACACAATACAATACATAAACAATCATCATTCAAAACATCACAACCCGACTACGGGTGAAGATCCAAAGAAAGATACCAAAACAACATAAAGCCACAGGTCAGGATCGAATCCTAGTAGAAACCACTACTGAACATCGAAACGTCACAAGCAAACGGCCACAAGCTTCATCGGACTCCCGGGTGAAGAACTGATCCAACTCCTGCATCAACTCGGCTGAACCTGCATCTGGTGTTGTAGTAACTGTGAGCCACGAGGACTCAGCAATCCCATAACCATGGGTAACAAGACTAGCAAAGCTTGTGGGTAGGAAGAGGTAAAGTGGTGAGGCTGCAGCAGCGACTAAGCAATATAAGGTGGCTAGCTTACGAGTACCAGAATAAGATGAGAAGCTACGCAAACGGTCGCCAAAGTAGTGATCGCTAAAGATCCTAACTACATACGGTCAAACATAACCCCACCGTGTTCTCTTCTCAAAGTGAAAAGAGACAGTCACGGTTACTCACACAGTTGTGTGTTTTACTTCGGATCATCTGTCAAGTTTTCTACAACCGGACATTAACAAATTCCAATCTGCCACATAACCGCGGGCACGGCTTTCGAAAGATCATAACCCTGCAGGGGTGTTCCAACTTAGCCCATCACAAGCTCTCACGATTAGCTGAAGTGATAAATATAATATCATCACTCCTTATCTTAGGGAAAATCCGATCAGGCTCGGCTTCCCGGTAGCACAAGTCATTTCGACAATGGTAAAACAAGTCCAGCAAGACCTCCCGGCGTGCCGACACCCTGATAGTAGCCGCGCGTATCTCGTCTCAGGCCACGACCGGATGAGCACAGCGTACAGTAACCGAAGACCCCAGGTGACTGGGTGGCACCGCACACGACTCTATTTGGGACCAACACCATCAGCACTGGCCCCCCCTGTTATGTAGAATTAAGAATCCTCGGGTAGCGCTAACTCCCTATGCAATTTAATTAATTAATTAAGTTGTTATTATGAGCAAATTAAAACCAATGTTGGGCCTTGCTGGAGGAGTTTTATTCAAAGTCGAACTGTCAAGGGGTCCCCATCCACCCATCATGTAAGGAACGCAAAATCAAGGAACATAATGCCGGTTTATCGGCGCCTAAGGTGGCATGAGTGGAACAAAACACCGAGCAAAAGGCCAAGCCTTCCACCCATGCCCAGTATATAGGTGTGTTAATAAATATTAATAGATATTGTGATATATCCAACAACAAGTTCCCACCTGGAACGAACTTCATCTTCACCTGCAACTAACAACGCTATAAGAAGGACTGAGCAAGCGAGGCTGAGCAAGCGGGTAACATAGCCAAACAGTGGTTTTGCTAGGAAGGTTTCAAAGTTAGAGGTTTCATGGCAACAAGGAGAGGTTGACATAAAAGATGGGTATCGCGACATGTAACGATAGCATCGAGACAACTAAGCATGGCAATGGTAGTAAAGGTATCCAAGGGTATGATCATCTTGCCTGGGATTCCACAAGGGAGAAGAACGGATCCATGAAGAAGACGGAGCAACAGTCGGGCGAATCCTCACAACTCCGGAACGAAACCGAAGCTAACAAGAGAAGCAACCGGAAAGAAGCAAACAATACGGTAAACACACATAGCATAAACATGGCATACGATGCACACCCAAATATGATGCATGTCCGGTTTAAATATGCATGGCATGGCAAAGTGCACAAACAAAACTACAAGTTAAGTGGAGATCAATATGCAACGAGTTGCATATTGACGAAACACCACATAATAATTATTTGGTTGACTCTCGTTATTTACAAGACAAGATTAAATGTTTGTTAACATGGCAAGAGGTGAAACATAATAAAACAACACTATTTAGGCATTTTAAATGAGGCCGGAAATAACAACAACATATCCGGAAAAACCCCATGAGCATGTTTAGTAATTATTAAAGCAACAACAATTAAGCATTTAGTGTTGTTAACATGATGCGGATGACATGATCAAGTTTATGCAATTATTAAAAGGTTGACTTAAAAGAGATACGAAGTATTGTCACCGTGGTGGAAGAAAAGGGGGCCACGGCAACGATCCGAAAATGATGCAACGCATCATATCGGTTCCGGTATCTCGTTGAGAGACCGATGCAAACGGTAGATGGCGTGGGTGAGTCAAACGAGATGATGGGGTGATCCCGTTGCCGGGTTCCCACGAGTCGGTGGCGAGGCAACCGAGGAACATGACAAAAGGTCGGAACGGCACGGAGCACACACGGGAGACATTTCATACAACACAACAAGCATCACACGGGTCATCCACGGGGTCGTTTCGGTATACCTTCGAAGCGTGCGTTTCGGGGCGGTTCGAGACGTAGAGGAAGGAGTCGTTCACGTCGGAGAGGAAGTAGCCGTTCCGTAGAGGGAAGTAGTCGTTCTCGCAACTCGTAGAGGAAGTAGTGGTTCACGTCATCGTGTCGTGGTACTTGGCGAATTCCTCGTTTCCGGGCGACGGTAGTGGTACTCGCGGTCTCCGAACTTGTCGACGGTAGTGGTACTCGCCGTAGGGGTACTTGGTCGGGTCGCCGTGTACTCGTTCACGGTTCGTAGATGTTCGGGCCGTAGATGTACTTGCCAAACTCGGTTCTCGCGACGAGTTCGTAGATGTACTTCTCCGAAGGGGTACTTGATGATTCCTCGTGTAGTCGAGCTGCCGAAACTTGGGGTCCTCGTCCACTTGGCGAAAAACAAACAAAACAAAAACAAACAAAAAAAACAGCAGCAGGACACAAAACGCAGCAAGGGCAGCAGCGCGGGGCGGTGGCCCAGAAGATGGAGGCTCGGCGGCGGGACCTTGGAGCGGCCGGGCTGCTCCCGTGCTGAAGGAGCAGAGGCGGGAGATGGGGCGCGGCTTGCGGACGCCAGACGGAAGGGAGGCCGGGGCGCTCGGGGCCCTGGCTGGTCGAGCGAGGAGACGGCCTCGGGGCAGGGCCCGAGCCGGCTCGCGGGGCTGGAGGCTCCTGGAGATGAGGCAGGGGAAGAGGCGACGCTCGAGAGGGCCGCACGGGGCCGGCCTTGGCTGGACGGCGCGGGAGGCCAGGGTGCAGAGGAGGCGACGAACCCGCCCGCTGGAGGAAACGAGGCAGAAGGCGAGGCGGCTGGCTGGCGATTGAAGAAGGAGGAGGGGCGCCGACGGAGGGGAGGCCGGGGCATCGGGATGACGGAGCGCGCTGGCTCGCGGACGCCAGACGAGGAGGGAAGGGATGCGGCCTGGCCGGGCTGCTGCTCCTGGCTGGAACCTGGCCGGGGCGCTCGGGCGCCATGGCGCTGACGAGGCCACCGAGGGGCTCTGGTCGTAGCGCTGGGGAAGAAAGGGCGAGGGAGATAGGGAAACGAGGGGACGATGCGGGAGATAAGTGCGGCGGCGGACAGGGAGGAAAAGGGAGAGCGAGCGATGGAGAGGGTGCGAGGCTAGGGTTCGGCGCCTGAGGCTGAGAGGGCCTGCGGGCTGGAGTGGCCAGTGGGCCTGCTGAGGGAAGCTGAGCGGCTGGGAGGAGGAGGGCCCAAGAGGGAGAAGGAGAAGACGGGCCAGGAGGCTGCTGGACTTGAGAGAGGGAAAAGGAGGAGGCCTGGGCTCTACTAATTTTATTTCTTAGCAGAAATAAAATAGAGAGGGATCCAAAAATTAAGAAAAAGAGGCCAGGAACAGAAAAATAAAATATGGAACAATTTTGAAAGGCTTTATGGGATATTACCAACCCAACAAAAATAGTTCCAACAGAAAGGGAAGTGCAAACTAAAAATAATAATTAGCTTGCCTGAAGGAGTTTAAAAGGAGTCTAGATTTAGAGGAGCCTCGAAAATAGGAAAAGAATTATAGCAAGGTTTAGAAGTCAAACTTGAAGTGAAAAGACATGGGGAAAATATGCAAGTGTGTTGGGTTAATTCCAACGAATGGAATATTTAATATCGCTCCCTAATAATATTGAGAGGCTTTTATATGTTATAAAGAGAAGACATCTTCCCTCGATTTAAATGGACCGAAGGTCCACACGAATTATTTAGGTTGAGATGCAACATAAAATATGACATGATGGCATGATGACATGATGACATGATGCAATGCAAAAATAAATAACACAAGCAGAACTGAAACACACGGGCAACCCAGAACATCTGGAATCTTCTGGAATCTTCTGGAATCTTCTGGGACGTCGGTCTCGGGCGTCACAACTCTCCCACACTAACAGAGGATCTCGACCCGAGATCCTAGAGATATCACCGGGTAAAACGGAAGAGGAAGAGGTAAAACAAAGTTGCTTCTTTGACAGACGAGTGAAACCAAGGAACCTTAAGAGGTTGAACAAGATGAAAGAAGAATACAACGGAGATGAACGAAGATGAAAACTCCGTTAGAAAAGAGGAACAAGGAACATTATGAGAACCTTGAAGGTTGAAAGACATGAAACAAGTGCTCATGGACGGAAAGAATATGAAACCGCAACGGTATAGCCAAGGAATAAGAATGACAGAATTTGGACAGCACTCCGTTTGAAAATGGAAGGAATTGAACAAGAACTTGCCAAGTTTAGAAAGATAGTTGATGAAAACAACAACACATGGCCTCCGGAACAATTAAAGAATGGCACAAGGGGTAAGAAGGAATCAGACAGCACGCCGGTATAAAGAGAGGCAAAACTTGATAAGATGAGAGAACTTGAATGAAGAATACCACACTCCGGTTAAAAGATAAACAAGGAAAAGAACATGATCTCGAAAAAAAAACGAGAAGATGGTGCCAAGAGAGCAACATCACAATGCCTCCGGAATGAAAGAATGGAATATAGATCGTTGGAAAGAAAAGAACGGAGAAAAGTATGACAACTTCTCTCAAAATTAAATTTGAAAGAGCATCTTACGAAGAAGGGTTGAATAGAGTTGTTGGAATTTCAACAACGAGAAGAATAAGCTTGAAATGGGCTTATGGAATTCATCTTAAAATTATGAGGTTACAATCCTGCCACTAACGAGAACATTTAATTGGATTGAGATCAACAAGGAGATGAAAAACTTATTTCACCGGAATGATAAATGAAGAACTTGGGTCATTTATAACACCATAATAGCAACAATCCTTAGGGAAAGCTTATAGGTGAATTATAACCCAAGATAACTCCAACGAATAAATTGAAGGGTTGAAAAGATCTCCTGAACAATGAAAATGATGGTTTTAAATATCCCATTCTTGAAACTCGTGAATCATAAAACATGAAAGAATTGTCAAGAATGACATAACACCATCTGAAAGATAAGGAAGCAAGAATTGCACTTAGAAAGCATGATGAAGAATGCTTGAGCTCCAACAAGAATCTTGATGAAGATTTCGAGGATGAATTAAATCATGATGATGAACCACCATGAGAACTCCGGTAATGAAAGCATGAGAAGAATATGAAGGTTGAAATGATATAATTGAAATAACTTGAAGCTCCGGAAAACAAGATGAACAACTTAGAACCAAAGATATGATATGATGAACAAGCTCCAGACAAAAGAATTAAATCACCTTGAAGGAATAAGAATAAGAATTATGTAATGCATCTCCTTCACCAATTTAAATTGATGACAACCAAAGGATTTGGCATCCTACTTATTCTCGTTGGAAAGGATTAAAGAGAGATCTAGCACAGGCTCGGATAAGTATTCAACGAAGTACCGGTAGGATTGTGAAAGAACAAATGAATTAAAACGATAACAACGGAAGAGAAAACTTGAAAGAACCACCGTAAGAATTGAAACCGGGTGATGAAAGATAATAATCCACCGTAAGAATATCGAGACGAACGAAGAGACATCAATGAAGAATAGTTGGAGGACGAAGTTGAAAACTGAGAACGAAGAATCTTCTGAAATGATGGCCTTCGGAGGATCACAAAGAAAAGAATTCATGAAATGCTTCGGATGGTTATAAAAGAATTCCTCACAATCAAACGATAATGAGGATGGCATGAAGCTAGAACCACGAATCTTCAAGAGCACGGGCCAAGATTTAAGAGAAACTCTTCTCCGGTCTCCAAAAGTTGAGAATGAATACGAGATATGCCAAGAAGAATTGTTGAGCACTCCGGAATGAAGAATTAAAAAGGTTGAAACAACGATGAAAAGAATTTGAAAGCGATCTTGGAGAAGGTATATGACTGATGGGATCATTCTTACGTCACACTTTGAAAAGAATTTCAGAATACTCCGGAAAAATTAGAAGAGTCAGGTAAGATCCTGGGAAAAGACCTGTGGGTTAGGGCCCACTCAATAGAAATCACCGTTGAAAAGATTGCTTAAGAGATATTGCACCGGTTGAATTAAATGGCTTGAATAAGATAACAATGCTCAAAATAATTTGAACGGATTAAGAATGGAATTATGAATCTTCAGCACTCCGGATATGGATAGGAAGAGGAGAATGATTAATTGGTGCACCGGAATAAGAAAGCATGTGAAATGAGGAAAAGGATAAGATCAACACCGGAATCTTGAATTACATCCACCGGAAGAATTTGAGAACAAAAGAATGATGAACTTGGAGTTCTCGAGCATCTTCACGATAAATCACCGGATAAGAACATTGAAGGAAAATGAATGAAGAAACCTCACATGAATAAAATGGATACTTCATCAGAGAATTTCTTGCTCCAAGAAGAAAAAGGGAGGGAGGGTGGGGAAAAAGAAAGACAACTTGAGATGAATGAAACAGACAAATCGTCAGATTTCTCAATGACGTCCGTATGGAAAAACTTGAAGAGAAGGCACACCGGTTGAAAAGAGTTAACATGAAGATCTCGATGATTAAGAGGGACTAGCACTCCCATAGAAATATGAGAACACCGATTAGGAAAGGTATGGAATCAACATTTGACATCGAAGCAACTCGAATACCAGAATCAAAACAAAACAAAGGATAGATGTTGCAACATGATCTTCCCAATATCATCCGAACAGAGAATTGGACGAATGAGTTCCGCAGGTACATCAACTAGTCGAGAAGCCACTTGGAGAACAAAATGAAAATAAAAAGGAACAAGGATCAGATAGAACAAATACAAGATAGAAGTTTCGTTCGACATATTCGTGCTGAAAGCTCATGGAACGTGTTACAAAAGGGTTTTGCAATCCCCGGATCAGCATAGCCAAGGACCCTTTAAGATGCAACTCCCGATCAGAACAAGTCCATAAAACCACTTCACTCAATGTAGAACCCCAAACTTCATATCGAGCATCCGTTGGAAGAATGCCTAGAACTACTTGATGAGCCCACCTATAGATTTCCGAAAGTTTCCAGTTATGCAATCAGGTGTTGGGGATACACGGGAAGCACCGCGCAATCAACTCTAAACCTACATCCAGGTGTATCCATCCTTCAACACATAACCAGTCTTTCTCGGAAACTGTTTACCTCGGACCTTCGAAAAGCATCCACTATAACAAGCTATGGCAATACTCTCGAACTACCTCCCCAGTACTGGGTGATGTCGGGGTTATCTTGCCACTGGCCGTATAGGAGAGATTTTCGATGTCGGCCGTCTTAAGTATTTAGTACTGCCGCGATATGCTTGTTACAATGATACCCCGAAGCTCAACTCCTCGGTAACAGGAGGCATCGAGAACAATATCCTTGTCACAAGAACATCGAAACAATCCCAGAATACTCGCGGGATCCTAAAAAAAATTTGGTGCAATTTTTGAAAGTAGAAGAGGCAAGAGTAATCGTCAGGAGTCCTCACCAGAGAGAAAGGGGATGAGAAGCAAAGAAATCCTACTCTCCGATATATATATAGGACTCAAAACATTTTCAGTGTGTGCCTAGACTCAACCGTCAACGATTCGATCAATCAGTGGGGGCTTCTAGGTCGGAGAAGGCTCTGAATACCAACTTGTAATGCCCAGGATGGGACTATACCTCCTACGTGTCGAGGCACGACTTAAAGGTATAAGCCCATCCTAGAATGATCTCAAGTTTGGTATCTTTGCACAACTCATGTAAAAGAGGGGATTAAATTGCAAAAGGAGATAGTTGGCTTACACTCGCCACTTCACACAATACAATACATAAACAATCATCATTCAAAACATCACAACCCGACTACGGGTGAAGATCCAAAGAAAGATACCAAAACAACATAAAGCCACAGGTCAGGATCGAATCCTAGTAGAAACCACTACTGAACATCGAAACGTCACAAGCAAACGGCCACAAGCTTCATCGGACTCCCGGGTGAAGAACTGATCCAACTCCTGCATCAACTCGGCTGAACCTGCATCTGGTGTTGTAGTAACTGTGAGCCACGAGGACTCAGCAATCCCATAACCATGGGTAACAAGACTAGCAAAGCTTGTGGGTAGGAAGAGGTAAAGTGGTGAGGCTGCAGCAGCGACTAAGCAATATAAGGTGGCTAGCTTACGAGTACCAGAATAAGATGAGAAGCTACGCAAACGGTCGCCAAAGTAGTGATCGCTAAAGATCCTAACTACATACGGTCAAACATAACCCCACCGTGTTCTCTTCTCAAAGTGAAAAGAGACAGTCACGGTTACTCACACAGTTGTGTGTTTTACTTCGGATCATCTGTCAAGTTTTCTACAACCGGACATTAACAAATTCCAATCTGCCACATAACCGCGGGCACGGCTTTCGAAAGATCATAACCCTGCAGGGGTGTTCCAACTTAGCCCATCACAAGCTCTCACGATTAGCTGAAGTGATAAATATAATATCATCACTCCTTATCTTAGGGAAAATCCGATCAGGCTCGGCTTCCCGGTAGCACAAGTCATTTCGACAATGGTAAAACAAGTCCAGCAAGACCTCCCGGCGTGCCGACACCCTGATAGTAGCCGCGCGTATCTCGTCTCAGGCCACGACCGGATGAGCACAGCGTACAGTAACCGAAGACCCCAGGTGACTGGGTGGCACCGCACACGACTCTATTTGGGACCAACACCATCAGCACTGGCCCCCCCTGTTATGTAGAATTAAGAATCCTCGGGTAGCGCTAACTCCCTATGCAATTTAATTAATTAATTAAGTTGTTATTATGAGCAAATTAAAACCAATGTTGGGCCTTGCTGGAGGAGTTTTATTCAAAGTCGAACTGTCAAGGGGTCCCCATCCACCCATCATGTAAGGAACGCAAAATCAAGGAACATAATGCCGGTTTATCGGCGCCTAAGGTGGCATGAGTGGAACAAAACACCGAGCAAAAGGCCAAGCCTTCCACCCATGCCCAGTATATAGGTGTGTTAATAAATATTAATAGATATTGTGATATATCCAACAACAAGTTCCCACCTGGAACGAACTTCATCTTCACCTGCAACTAACAACGCTATAAGAAGGACTGAGCAAGCGAGGCTGAGCAAGCGGGTAACATAGCCAAACAGTGGTTTTGCTAGGAAGGTTTCAAAGTTAGAGGTTTCATGGCAACAAGGAGAGGTTGACATAAAAGATGGGTATCGCGACATGTAACGATAGCATCGAGACAACTAAGCATGGCAATGGTAGTAAAGGTATCCAAGGGTATGATCATCTTGCCTGGGATTCCACAAGGGAGAAGAACGGATCCATGAAGAAGACGGAGCAACAGTCGGGCGAATCCTCACAACTCCGGAACGAAACCGAAGCTAACAAGAGAAGCAACCGGAAAGAAGCAAACAATACGGTAAACACACATAGCATAAACATGGCATACGATGCACACCCAAATATGATGCATGTCCGGTTTAAATATGCATGGCATGGCAAAGTGCACAAACAAAACTACAAGTTAAGTGGAGATCAATATGCAACGAGTTGCATATTGACGAAACACCACATAATAATTATTTGGTTGACTCTCGTTATTTACAAGACAAGATTAAATGTTTGTTAACATGGCAAGAGGTGAAACATAATAAAACAACACTATTTAGGCATTTTAAATGAGGCTGGAAATAACAACAACATATCCGGAAAAACCCCATGAGCATGTTTAGTAATTATTAAAGCAACAACAATTAAGCATTTAGTGTTGTTAACATGATGCGGATGACATGATCAAGTTTATGCAATTATTAAAAGGTTGACTTAAAAGAGATACGAAGTATTGTCACCGTGGTGGAAGAAAAGGGGGCCACGGCAACGATCCGAAAATGATGCAACGCATCATATCGGTTCCGGTATCTCGTTGAGAGACCGATGCAAACGGTAGATGGCGTGGGTGAGTCAAACGAGATGATGGGGTGATCCCGTTGCCGGGTTCCCACGAGTCGGTGGCGAGGCAACCGAGGAACATGACAAAAGGTCGGAACGGCACGGAGCACACACGGGAGACATTTCATACAACACAACAAGCATCACACGGGTCATCCACGGGGTCGTTTCGGTATACCTTCGAAGCGTGCGTTTCGGGGCGGTTCGAGACGTAGAGGAAGGAGTCGTTCACGTCGGAGAGGAAGTAGCCGTTCCGTAGAGGGAAGTAGTCGTTCTCGCAACTCGTAGAGGAAGTAGTGGTTCACGTCATCGTGTCGTGGTACTTGGCGAATTCCTCGTTTCCGGGCGACGGTAGTGGTACTCGCGGTCTCCGAACTTGTCGACGGTAGTGGTACTCGCCGTAGGGGTACTTGGTCGGGTCGCCGTGTACTCGTTCACGGTTCGTAGATGTTCGGGCCGTAGATGTACTTGCCAAACTCGGTTCTCGCGACGAGTTCGTAGATGTACTTCTCCGAAGGGGTACTTGATGATTCCTCGTGTAGTCGAGCTGCCGAAACTTGGGGTCCTCGTCCACTTGGCGAAAAACAAACAAAACAAAAACAAACAAACAAAAACAGCAGCAGGACACAAAACGCAGCAAGGGCAGCAGCGCGGGGCGGTGGCCCAGAAGATGGAGGCTCGGCGGCGGGACCTTGGAGCGGCCGGGCTGCTCCCGTGCTGAAGGAGCAGAGGCGGGAGATGGGGCGCGGCTTGCGGACGCCAGACGGAAGGGAGGCCGGGGCGCTCGGGGCCCTGGCTGGTCGAGCGAGGAGACGGCCTCGGGGCAGGGCTCGAGCCGGCTCGCGGGGCTGGAGGCTCCTGGAGATGAGGCAGGGGAAGAGGCGACGCTCGAGAGGGCCGCACGGGGCCGGCCTTGGCTGGACGGCGCGGGAGGCCAGGGTGCAGAGGAGGCGACGAACCCGCCCGCTGGAGGAAACGAGGCAGAAGGCGAGGTGGCTGGCTGGCGATTGAAGAAGGAGGAGGGGCGCCGACGGAGGGGAGGCCGGGGCATCGGGATGACGGAGCGTGCTGGCTCGCGGACGCCAGACGAGGAGGGAAGGGATGCGGCCTGGCCGGGCTGCTGCTCCTGGCTGGAACCTGGCCGGGGCGCTCGGGCGCCATGGCGCTGACGAGGCCACCGAGGGGCTCTGGTCGTAGCGCTGGGGAAGAAAGGGCGAGGGAGAGAGGGAAACGAGGGGACGATGCGGGAGATAAGTGCGGCGGCGGACAGGGAGGAAAAGGGAGAGCGAGCGATGGAGAGGGTGCGAGGCTAGGGTTCGGCGCCTGAGGCTGAGAGGGCCTGCGGGCTGGAGTGGCCAGTGGGCCTGCTGAGGGAAGCTGAGCGGCTGGGAGGAGGAGGGCCCAAGAGGGAGAAGGAGAAGACGGGCCAGGAGGCTGCTGGACTTGAGAGAGGGAAAAGGAGGAGGCCTGGGCTCTACTAATTTTATTTCTTAGCAGAAATAAAATAGAGAGGGATCCAAAAATTAAGAAAAAGAGGCCAGGAACAGAAAAATAAAATATGGAACAATTTTGAAAGGCTTTATGGGATATTACCAACCCAACAAAAATAGTTCCAACAGAAAGGGAAGTGCAAACTAAAAATAATAATTAGCTTGCCTGAAGGAGTTTAAAAGGAGTCTAGATTTAGAGGAGCCTCGAAAATAGGAAAAGAATTATAGCAAGGTTTAGAAGTCAAACTTGAAGTGAAAAGACATGGGGAAAATATGCAAGTGTGTTGGGTTAATTCCAACGAATGGAATATTTAATATCGCTCCCTAATAATATTGAGAGGCTTTTATATGTTATAAAGAGAAGACATCTTCCCTCGATTTAAATGGACCGAAGGTCCACACGAATTATTTAGGTTGAGATGCAACATAAAATATGACATGATGGCATGATGACATGATGACATGATGCAATGCAAAAATAAATAACACAAGCAGAACTGAAACACACGGGCAACCCAGAACATCTGGAATCTTCTGGAATCTTCTGGAATCTTCTGGGACGTCGGTCTCGGGCGTCACATTAGGCCTCTTTCTTCTTATTTCCTTTGCTGCTGCAAAGTGTGCCATGAACATGAGTCTATTAGTCATTGCGACAAGTTATCTCTGTAATATATTATCTTATTTCGGAGCAATTGATGCAGTGTTATCTCCCTTGTTTTTGGTCCTTTACTTTGTATGCTTTTTACCCTACGCTTTTTAGGGAACTGGCCGGCAAGGGACCCTTGCCGCGAGCGCTGAGTGCTGGACTCTGAGCAGCCTGCTGGCAAAGGCCTTACCGACAAGCAACCTTGCCGCAGCCAGTCGCAACGCACTTAGCTTGCTGAGCAAACTCGAAAACGAAGTAAGGGCGCGACACTTGTCGCAGCTCACTTAAGCCGTTGAGCGTACTCGAAAACAAGATAAGGGTGCGGCTGGCCACGGGTAGGTTCCTCCGCGCACAGGTTTTCCATACAAAGTGTGGTTGTTCAAGGAAGATAACTAAAATTTTAAAAAATTTGAACTGCTCAAATCCTGGTAACTTGGCTTTCATAATCTGTTCGTTCTCCGGTAAGCTTCTCTTTCTTGAACAGCACTTGGTTCGTCCTCCACCTCCTCCCCCCCGGCAAACTTGTGCGCGAGGAATGTTTCTTCTGCTTAAGAGGGAAAGAAAAGGAGAAGAGGAAACAAGTATAGGATTTCTCGGCATGGTAATGCTTACCGGATACGTGTGTTGCACAAAATGCCAAACAATGCATGCAAATAACAAAGAAAAGCATGAAAATGGCAAATAGTGCGAAACACAAAAGCTTTACTGATGCACGGGATCTGCACCCGGCTTTGTACAAAGGTTTACATGCGACAACGGCAAAACTCGTACAAAAGGTGGTTGCCGGAGCGGATCACGGCAACCGCGCCTCATGGGTGAAACTTGCGAAGATGCTCTATGTTCCAGGAATTGCTCACCGGTAAGCCTTCTTCGGTCTCAAGGCGGACAGCGCCGGGCCTTGTGACTTGTCTCACCCGATAAGGGCCTTCCCACTTCGGCGTCAACTTGTTGGAATTCTTGGCGGACTGAACACGCCGAAGAACAAGGTCGCCTTCCTCGAGACTCCTGGCCTTGACCTTGCGGCTATGGTAGCGGCGCAAGGCTTGCTGGTATCGAGCAGCTCGTACAGCAGCCTGGAGACGTTCCTCCTCGAGGAGCAATGCATCATCTTGTCGCAGTTGCTCTTGCTCGAGCTCATCATAAGCGAGCACTCGAGGAGATCCGTATACGAGTTCCGTGGGGAGAACTGCCTCTGCCCCATAGACAAGGGCAAAGGGTGTCTGCCCGGTGGCTCGACTTGGTGTCGTTCTGATTGACCAAAGAACCGCCGGCAACTCCTCTATCCAGTTTCTTCCGCACTTGCGCAGCCTGTCGAAGGTTCTTGTCTTGAGCCCGCGCAGCACTTCAGCATTGGCCCTCTCCGCTTGACCATTGCTCCTCGGGTGAGCAGCAGAAGCGAAGCAGACCTTGGCGCCAAGGTCTTGGACGTACTGCATGAAGGTGCGACTTGTGAACTGCGTGCCGTTGTCGGTGATGATCCTGTTAGGGATCCCGAAACGGCAAACAATCGTTCTGAGGAACCTGACCGCTGACTGTGCTGTCACCTTTCTCACTGGTTCCACTTCTGGCCACTTTGTGAACTTGTCGATCGCAACGTACAAGTACTCAAAGCCCCCGACAGCACGGGGGAAGGGGCCGAGGATATCGAGCCCCTAGACCGAGAAGGGCCAGGACAAAGGGATCGTCTGGAGAGCTTGAGCTGGCTGATGAATTTGTTTGGCATGGAACTGGCACGCTTCACACTTGGTTACTTGTGCAGTTGCATCTTGGAGGGCTTCTTGCCAAAAGAACCCTTGCCGGAATGCCTTCCCGGCAAGTGCCCTTGCGCCGATGTGGTGGCCACATATGCCTCCATGTATTTCTGCCAACAGCTTCTGTCCATCTTCTCTGGAAATGCACTTCAACCTGACACCATTGAGCCTTCTTCTGTATAGTTCGTTGTCAACGAACTGGTACATACTTGACTGTCTGGTTATTTTCTCTATCTCTGCTGGGTCGTCGGGAAGTTCTCCAGTTTGCAGAAAACGGACGATCTGCTGCGCCCATGCCGGAGCCCGAGGCTCAACGGCAAGGACTAAAGGCGTGAGGGCCGCTGCGGGGACCCCAGCTTCTACGGCAAGAACCTCTGGTTCTGCCGGAGCTGATGGTCCCCCGGCAAGCCCGCCGGGGCGAGGCTTGTCGGGAACGTTTGCTTCAACTGTACAGACCCTTGGATCTGCAGGAGCAAACTGTTCCTCAGCGTTCTGGTTGTTGATCTTGGGGACCTTGGCGGCGGCTTCGGGAAGATCCGCCGGTAAGTAGTCGCCGGAGACCAACTTTCTCTTCTTGGGCTGCCCAATTGATGGTGTAACGGATGGCTGAGTCAGCTTGAGCAGGAAGGTCCCTGGTTCCACAGGTAACTTCATTGCAGCACACTTTGAAAGGCCATCTGCAATATCATTCTGAGCTCTCGGAACGTGCTCCATTTGCAGACCTTCAAAGTGCTCTTCAAGCTTCCTCACTTCATCTACATAAGCTTCCATCAAAGGGCTCTGATAACTTTTGTTCACTTGTCGGACCACCAACTGAGAGTCTCCCCGCACAATCAACTTCTTGATCCCAAGTTCAGCTGCAATCCTGAGTCCAGCAAGCAGGCCTTCATATTCAGCAGTATTGTTTGTCGCTTGTTCCCTGGGAAAGTGCATCTGGATAACATACTTGAGGTGCTCTCCGGTGGGCGCTATGAGTACCACGCCGGCACCGGCGCCTTGCAGCGAGAAAGCACCATCAAAGTACATTACCCATTCGCTTGTCGCTTCTTGTACGGGGACGCTTGTCTCTGGAACTTCTTCATCCGGCGTTGGGGTCCATTCAGCTATGAATTCTGCCAAAGCTCTGCTCTGTATGGTTGAAGTACTTTCAAACTTGAGGCCAAAGCTTGACAGTTCCAGTGCCCACTCGACGATCCTGCCTGTTGCTTCTGGATTTTGCAGTATCCTCTTCAACGGAAAGCGAGTGACCACTGTTATCTCGTGTGCTTGGAAGTAATGGCGCAGCTTTCTCGAGGCCATGAGGAGATCGAAAAGCAATTTCTGCACTCCGGAGTATCTTGATCTAGCCCCCTGCAAGAGGGAACTCACAAAATACACCGGGCGCTGCACCATCTTCGTTCGCACTTCTCCTTGCTCCTGCGCAGAGTTGTCCTTGTCGGGGCCAGAGCTTGCCGGTGGAGCCCCCTGCTTGTCGCTGGACTCGCTCGCCGGAGGTGTGGGCTCTTCCTCTGCCTCCCTTTCCGCTACCAACTGTAACACCCCTATGTACTAACTACTGTGATCAACTGCTAATCATGCCATGTCATGTTCATTTACAATGGTAATCTCAGTGGTTAATCAAGTCAACTCAATTTGCCCCTGAAAATTCAAATTCAAACTTCAAATGCAAAATGAAGTGGCTCCAAAAATTATGGAAAAATGTTCACCTTGTAGCAAATATTCCAAAACAAATGTTGTTGTTGAAAACAACATCACCAGCAACTCCAAATATGGGCTAGGGCATTAAACAGTGTTATAACAGCACTATTAATTGCCTATTCATTTTTGTAAATTTCAAAAATGGTCCAAATTTGCCCAAACCAATTTTTGGGGTTGAGGTTTACTGTAAAGCACTTGTGGGTCCAACTCTCACATTTTTCCTAAAGAGATTGGTGGCCTATTCTTTTCCTTTCTCCTCTCTGTGATTTAATAAAAATAAAGAAACAGAAGGGAAGAAAACTTACCTGGCGCCTCCTCTGGCTCGAACCGGCCCGGCCCATCTTCTCCCTACCTGCACCCGTCGCCGTGTCGACCGCGCGCTGGCCGCCGCGCGCTCGTCGCCGCTGCCGTCGACAGCTGCCGCCACAGGGCCGGCGAGGGGATAAGGCCGCGCCCGAGCCATCCCCCCTGGCGTCCTCGTCCATTCCCCCTCGCCTCGCTCGCTCTCTCCCCTCCTCTCCCCCTCAGATCCGCGCGCCTCGAGCGCCGCCGCAGCTGCTCGACCGCCGTCGCCGTCGTCACCGTCCCCGGTCGGCCTCGCCATCTTGTCAGGCGCGTGCGCGGGCCTCGGCTACGTCGCCTCCGGCCACGAACCGTAGCTGGGAGGCTCGGGAGCTGCTGCACGACGCCGCCCCCTTTCCTCTCTGTCTCCGGCGAGCTCCGACGGATTCCGGCCACCCCGCACCTGCCTCGAGCAAGCGTTGAACGGCAACACCCCACTGTGAGCCTCTCCCTCCCTCTCGGCCTCTTCCCCTCGTCGTTGAATGACCGTAGACGTGGCGCCGTTCGTGCCCGAGCTCAGCGCCGCGGACCTCGTCGCCGGCGAGGTTCCGGTGAACCTTTGATCACGGACGCTTGTCCAGTAGCTTCTCCACGTCGCGTAGAGAATCTCCATCATCTCCGTTAGCTCGTTAGCTAGCCGTGGCCTCGACTCCGTCGAGCACCCGACGCCGCCGCCGCCTTAGCTCATCACCGGCGCCGTTCCGGCCATCCCTGGGCCCAGCCACCACCACCATTCGACGTGCGGGTGTGGGCTCGTTCTAGAGAGCCCTCCCGCACTACTTCCTGAGCACCACAGCGACGTGGCTATTTTGGCCCGAGCTCCGGCGCCGCTCCGCCGCTCGCCGTTGTCGCTCCGGCGGGTTTCCGGCGACGCCACCACCACCAATGGCCTCGCCGTCGTCTCCTCGTTCGAGCGAGCCCCACCGCGTCCCAAAAGATGGCCTGTGGCCGTTTTCCGACGGGGCCCGAGCCGCTCCGCCGCGAAAACGGGCCGCCGGCGTTTAAACACCGGCCGCCGCCGGCGATGCTGACCTGGGGCCACCCCCAGGGTCGCTGCCCGTGGGTCCCCGGGGCCCCCGTTGACTGGGTTGACCAGTCAACGTGCTGACTGGGCAGCCCCAGTCACTGACACGCGGGCCCCACCGCTTAATTAGCTAAATAAAATGTTTTATAATTAAAACTTAATTAGTTAAACTATAAGACACTGACATGTGGGGCCCAGCAGCTATTTAATCTTTGTTTAGTTAATTTAAACCCTGTTAGGACCACTGTCTATGACAGGTGGGACCCACTGGTCAGGTTTGACCTGACCAGTGCGGCTGCTGACTGCTGACGCAGTGATGACGTCATGCTGATGCAATAAAACCTTTCTGTTATTTAAAATAAATCCAGAAATTCAAATAAACTTTGAAAAATCATATCTTTTAATCCGTAGCTCCGATGAAATTAATTTATATATGAAAATTGCTCAGAATTTCGATACGAATCTAGATACGCCCTCCGTTTTCCCGTCAGATGCCCCTAGCTAGATGAACATGGAACTTTTGGCCTGTTTTCGATAAATGAATAGTGCTCAACTTTAATAAAACAAATCCAAACAAATTCTTAAAAATAACCAATATGACCTAGACATGTTTTTAAGCAACCCTGCACTGCACCCCAGTTGCCACTTGACTCTGACGCCACTAACCTGCAACCGTCCCCCTCCGGTAATCTGTCCGACACAGGTCCGGAACCGGGAATATTTTCCCGGGTGGGTTCCCCCTCTCCGTTATCGGTAGCACCGCGTTAGATCGTCATGCCTTGTGATTAGTTTCGTTACTGTGTATTTATATTGTTTCCTCTCCCCCTTTCTTCCCGGTAGACCCCGAGACCGCTGACGATGCCCTGGTGATCGACTACTTCACCGCCGTTGTTCCTTTTCATTTGCCAAGCAACCAGGCAAGCAACCCCCCCTTGAGCATTTCCGATATCGCCTATGTCTATTCTCTCTTATTCTTGCATTAGAATTGCTGCTGCTGCTATTGCTCCTATTACTGTTGCATAGCCTGTTTTTGCTAAATTGTTGATACCTGCCTTTATTCATAAACTGCTTAGTATAGGTTGGGTAGCACTGCTATGGCCCCACACTCTCGTAGTTGCCTCGCATAGTACCCTTGCCTCGATCAACCGATCGAGCCCCCCTTTCCCTGACCTTCTTCACATCACCGCACACCCCCCCTAATATGCTCGACTCCGCAGAGTTAACATCGGGTGACGAGGGTGATACCTCCGAACTCACTTTCGATGTTGTCCCTGTAGTATAGCTAGCTCGATGTGGGTTACCGAGGGTGATTCCTCTTCCCACTTCCGACTTAGCTTTTGTCGTGCATCCGCTATGGTGATTACCGCCGAGGGTGATTCCTCCGGTATCACCTTAACGGGACTTGTCGTATAGGAGTCCAACGAGGGTGATTCCTCGGATTCCTCATCGGCATGGAAACCACACGGATGCCCTGTTTCACCATACCGTGTTTAAAGACGTATCGATCCCCGAGGCCGGACGTCGCCAGGAACAAAGGCGTGCGGCCAGAGGTATCGTGCGTCTGAAGACACTTTGAAGTTTGCCGTGTTTAAAGACGTATCGATCCCCGAGGCCGGACGTCGCCAGGAACAAAGGCGTGCGGCCAGAGGTATCGTGCGTCTGATGACACATTGAAGTTACTACTACACATGTTGGATGGAGGCGGGTTGACCCAGAGGGGTACCCGCGAGTGCCTTTGAGGCGTGAGCTGTGGAGTCGGGTGACCAGTGAGGGTACCCGCGAGATAACTACGAGGCGTGGCCGGTCATTTCCAGTCCTTGTCACAAGTCCTCGAGACGGGACGACGGGGCCAACAGTATCGTAGGCTCTGCTCGTTACCGCGCGCTCCCAACACACTAAGCGATTTGGATATTTGATCCGAGGGCCTCCGGGCCGATAGCACTAACCACCACGTGGGTGTGAGTGGGTGCTCTGCGTCGTATACATCAGCCGGAGTCGTCACGACGTCAGCGATTGAGCGGACCGTTTGGATTGGACTTAGGATGCAACTGCGCTTGTATAAGGGGTTGCTAGGTCTGCTACCGAACGAACTCGCAACGTGCGGAGTGTCCGGGGCGATGGCCAAGACCCCCGGGGGCATAGGATTAGTCCGGCGTGCTCGATCCTCTCTGGCGGTATCCGGTCGGGTTGCGTCGTATTGTTTAGCCGAGGGCGGGCACGACCTGATGGTGTGTCCGGCCGGAGTTAAGCGAGCGTGGTGGGTAACTTGGTGCACCCCTGCAGGGAAGAAACAATCTATCGATAGCCTGTCCTACGGTAACGGACACTCGGAGTTGTATCCACTTCGGTACAACTAGAACTGGTGACTTGAGATATGAGGTTGATATTGCTGCAAACACTATATATTATTATGATGAACTATTCTGTTCCCTCCTAATTGCTGCAAGACGCTGAAGATGCTAGTCTTCGTCAGGACTAGGCTTTCCCCTCTCTACTCTGGCTTTCTGCAGTCTAGTCCACCCACATAAAGCCTCCTTTGAAAATAATGCATTGCTAGAATAGATCTGATGTAAGTCTTGCTGAGTACTTTGGATGAGTACTCACGGTTGCTTTGCTCCCTCTTTTGTCCTACCCGCATGATAAACCAGACGACGGAGCCATGGTGCCTGCAGCCCCCGTTGACGACTACTACTACCAGCCCGAGGCTGGCTACTACTACTACCCAGCCGGCGAGTACTTCTACGAGGAGCCGGCGGACGACGACCAGGAGTAGGATCGGAGGTCCCAGGCAGGAGGCCTGCGCCTTTTCGATCGTAGCTTTTATTTTGCCCCGCCTCGTATGAGGCCTATCTCCTTCTGCTGTGTTGTATCTGTACCCAGATACCTAACGCTTCCGCTGACTATGTGTGAGACATCATGTTATGTATTCGAGCCCTCGAGGCCCCTGGCTTGTAATATATGACTTGTATGTATTTATTTATGTTTTAGAGTTGTGCTGTGATTCCTTCACGTGAGTCCTTAGGCTTGATCGTGTGCATTTGCGTGTATGATTAGTGCACGGTCGGGCCGGGGTCGTCACAGGTTGGTATCAGAGCCGACTGCCTGTAGGAACCCCCTTTCCAACTCCTTGGCCGAAGTCGAGTCTAGAGGTCCAAAAATGTTTTACTAACTTGGCTGTGTGGCTTATGGCCCCACGTCGCCACTTGGGTGGTGTAGCTTCTTTTATTCCTCGTCTTTACTCTGGGACTCTGAATCTCTCGTCTATTCGGGTTAAATTTTACTAACTCCGACATTAGGTTCTCGTAACTGCTTCCTCCCGGAGAGTCCCCTTTTCCAGAAGATGGCGTGTCATCATCAGAAGGCTCCGAAGATACTACTCATTCCGAGACCCTTTTGCCCACTGCTTATGCAAGTTCCCTGTCACCGATAGGATCCCCGTGAATTTCTACACATCCTTGCCGTTTGTATCCTCATGCCCCGTTACTCCAGTAGGTACAAGAAACCCCGAAATACTCTTTGTTGTTCCAAGAAATCCATTTTGTCTACTGCCGTGCAGCTTCTTTCGCACTGCGGATAATTCCTCACAACACCAGGGATCCATTCATCCCCAGTTGTTCTTGCGTTTCATGAAATACTTCGTAATGCTATTCGATCTTCCAATAATCCTCTGCGGCTTATTGCGCTTGAAAATTCTTGTCTGCTTGCAATATGGTTAGGTCCATACGTCTGATATTCTCCGTTGACCTCCCTTGTCTCCACTATTTTGAGTCCCCTGATTCAATTTGCTGCAAATGCACGCAATCATCAGTGGATTCTTAGAAATTAATTCTTCAACTCAGACGTCATTCTGGATCTGAGCTGGTTCTCGGTAAATCAATCCATGATTGATTGGTCATCAAATTCTATTCAGCCTATCCTTCTTTTGATCAGAGCCTTTGCTTCTGGTCCTTCGTCTTGGAATTATAATTCCCCTGTACCCAAACGTCGAATTATTCCGATGTTTCTATAATTCGATGACTTTGCCTTCCTTCCTCTTCTGGTTGAGTACCGATACTCACATCAGATCCTTTGACGACCACCTGATCTTTTGTTGGATTAATATCCGACACTGCCCTCCATATTCCATAACCTTGTTAGTTTCCCCTGATACATAATACCTTCGGTAAATGGTATCCCCCGTCTTGCCAACCATACTCTACTTCTCAAGCTTATGCTACTTACCCCTGAAGTTTGTGGTATGTGTTCTTAAGTTGCCCCGATGGGTTGAACATATGCCTTCCGTACTACGTGTGAACTCGAAAGTTAAGCGAGTCACACTCATCTGGTGTTTTACCAGATAAATTTCAACTCTACCATTTTTTCGAAGACGAGAAGTGAATGAAAGGTTATGCATTGAAGAAGTGGGAGTCGACCTTGAACCTTTGTGTTCATGCCCATGGAACCGATGTAGAACTTTTCATGGAAGCTGCTCGTAAAAATAATTACTTCCTTGGTACAAGTTCATCTTCTATCTCTGAATTGATCCTTTGCAAACACGGTTCCGATTATATTCTCCCCTTGATTCCATTTCCCGGATAAGTTAACATACTTGTCCTCTGCAGATCATTTCACCCATCCAACCTCGACTCTGATTGACCTCCGGGTATTACCCCTAGTACCTGTTACTGGGAAGTTATCCCTCCATCACCTCATTCCTAGCCTGATCGGCTATATTATTATCGAACTACTCTTAACTGTGTTATCTGGTCTTTATGCCCAGAGCACAACTTCCGACGAAGAGCGAAGCTCACGTTGATCTTCTTCATTTTATCATTTCACTTCGAACAACAAGCTTGATTTCGAGCTTGTGCCGTATCCGTGGCTCCATTAACCCTCTCGCTTCATCATTCCTATTATCGATGCCGTCGCTGTTCGATGGCATCCTCGTGAAATCTCTCGACAAAATGTTTCCTGATCCATTATCCACACAACATCGTATGGGTAATATCAAGACTCTTCTCTCGTTCCCTTATCCAAATGTTTTTAAACTTGCTGCCCTATCATGTATATCATGCTCCGCTCTTTCTTGCGAAATGATATACCCCTAAAACTTGTGTGTAAACACATATTTCTTTCCATTGGCGTGATTAATCAATTAATCACATTTTCCTTTCCATTTGTTTGTTTAACCTTTCTTGAGATCATTAAGACATGAGCAGGAATAATTCCCTGCTTATGAAAACATCTCGGTCTACAACTCTGTCAGCGAGACCCTGTTACTTTTGTTGATGACATTCCGGTAACCACCGATGGACGAGAACTTTGCCTATTGGTCCGCCTCGTTTAACGAGCAGGAAAATGGTTCTCTTCGTCCCTCGCCCTTGGTACCGACGATGTTACCGACATAACTGACAGACTGCCCCCTGACATACCTTGTTGTCGTGACCGGTAAGATGTCACCGTTCCCCCTACTCT
>LR738709.1:628427510-628448511 GCA_902687465.1 Secale cereale | reverse complement strand
TGTAACACCCCTATGTACTAACTACTGTGATCAACTGCTAATCATGCCATGTCATGTTCATTTACAATGGTAATCTCAGTGGTTAATCAAGTCAACTCAATTTGCCCCTGAAAATTCAAATTCAAACTTCAAATGCAAAATGAAGTGGCTCCAAAAATTATGGAAAAATGTTCACCTTGTAGCAAATATTCCAAAACAAATGTTGTTGTTGAAAACAACATCACCAGCAACTCCAAATATGGGCTAGGGCATTAAACAGTGTTATAACAGCACTATTAATTGCCTATTCATTTTTGTAAATTTCAAAAATGGTCCAAATTTGCCCAAACCAATTTTTGGGGTTGAGGTTTACTGTAAAGCACTTGTGGGTCCAACTCTCACATTTTTCCTAAAGAGATTGGTGGCCTATTCTTTTCCTTTCTCCTCTCTGTGATTTAATAAAAATAAAGAAACAGAAGGGAAGAAAACTTACCTGGCGCCTCCTCTGGCTCGAACCGGCCCGGCCCATCTTCTCCCTACCTGCTCCCATCGCCGTGTCGACCGCGCGCTGGCCGCCGCGCGCTCGTCGCCGCTGCCGTCGACAGCTGCCGCCACAGGGCCGGCGAGGGGATAAGGCCGCGCCCGAGCCATCCCCCCTGGCGTCCTCGTCCATTCCCCCTCGCCTCGCTCGCTCTCTCCCCTCCTCTCCCCCTCAGATCCGCGCGCCTCGAGCGCCGCCGCAGCTGCTCGACCGCCGTCGCCGTCGTCACCGTCCCCGGTCGGCCTCGCCATCTTGTCAGGCGCGTGCGCGGGCCTCGGCTACGTCGCCTCCGGCCACGAACCGTAGCTGGGAGGCTCGGGAGCTGCTGCACGACGCCGCCCCCTTTCCTCTCTGTCTCCGGCGAGCTCCGACGGATTCCGGCCACCCCGCACCTGCCTCGAGCAGGCGTTGAACGGCAACACCCCACTGTGAGCCTCTCCCTCCCTCTCGGCCTCTTCCCCTCGTCGTTGAATGACCGTAGACGTGGCGCCGTTCGTGCCCGAGCTCAGCGCCGCGGACCTCGTCGCCGGCGAGGTTCCGGTGAACCTTTGATCACGGACGCTTGTCCAGTAGCTTCTCCACGTCGCGTAGAGCATCTCCATCATCTCCGTTAGCTCGTTAGCTAGCCGTGGCCTCGACTCCGTCGAGCACCCGACGCCGCCGCCGCCTTAGCTCATCACCGGCGCCGTTCCGGCCATCCCTGGGCCCAGCCACCACCACCATTCGACGTGCGGGTGTGGGCTCGTTCTAGAGAGCCCTCCCGCACTACTTCCTGAGCACCACAGCGACGTGGCTATTTTGGCCCGAGCTCCGGCGCCGCTCCGCCGCTCGCCGTTGTCGCTCCGGCGGGTTTCCGGCGACGCCACCACCACCAATGGCCTCGCCGTCGTCTCCTCGTTCGAGCGAGCCCCACCGCGTCCCAAAAGATGGCCTGTGGCCGTTTTCCGACGGGGCCCGAGCCGCTCCGCCGCGAAAACGGGCCGCCGGCGTTTAAACACCGGCCGCCGCCGGCGATGCTGACCTGGGGCCACCCCCAGGGTCGCTGCCCGTGGGTCCCCGGGGCCCCCGTTGACTGGGTTGACCAGTCAACGTGCTGACTAGGCAGCCCCAGTCACTGACACGCGGGCCCCACCGCTTAATTAGCTAAATAAAATGTTTTATAATTAAAACTTAATTAGTTAAACTATAAGACACTGACATGTGGGGCCCAGCAGCTATTTAATCTTTGTTCTGCAGATTTTGAAATGAACCTGCTGAGGGCAGCCACACAACCAGCAAGTCTCCTTACGTCCTTGACGCGCTTCGGGGCTTCGATCTGCTCGATGGCTTTTATCTTGTCGGGATTGGCTTCAATCCCCCTCTGGGACACGAAGAACCCGAGAAGCTTGCCGGAGGGGACTCCGAAGACGCACTTCTCGGGGTTCAACTTGAGCTGGATCTTGCGCAGGTTTGCAAATGTTTCTTCTAAGTCTTGGATCAGGGTATCTTTGCTCTTGCTCTTGACCACTATGTCATCCATGTAAGCTTCTACATTTATGTGGATCTGTGGCTCAAAAGCAGTGTGCACCACCCTTGCGAATGTTGAGCCTGCATTCTTCAATCCAAAAGGCATGCGAATGAAGCAATACGTGCCACATGGAGTAATGAATGCAGTCTTCTCTTCATCTTCCTTGGCCATAAAAATCTGGTGGTAGCCTGAGTATGCATCGAGGAAGGAGAGTAGCTCACATCCAGCAGTGGAGTCAACAATCTGGTCAATGCGCGGCAAGGGAAATGGATCTTTGGGACATCCTTTATTCACATCAGTGAAGTCTATACACAGCCTCCACTTCCCGTTGGCCTTACGCACGACAACTGGATTTGCTAACCACGTCGGATGGATCACGCCTCTAACCAGGCCCGCTGCTTCTAGCTTCTTGATCTCTTCGGCAATGAATTCTTGGCGCTCCACGGCTTGCTTCCTGACCTTCTGCTTGACGGGCCGCGCATGAGGACAAACAGCAAGCTTGTGCTCAATTACCTTCCTGGGAACGCCGGGGATGTCAGATGGTTGCCACGCAAACACATCGACATTCGCCCGCAGGAAGGCAACGAGCGCGCTTTCCTATTTGCTATCAAGTGTAGCACTGATGGTGAAGGTACCACCAGTGCCGTCCTCCTTGGCGGACACCTTCTTGGTTGCCGGTGGAGCGGCCATCCCTTTCTTGCACTTGCCGGTGGAGCTCGATGGAACGTCCTCGACGGCAGCGCAGCACTCCGAAGAGGTGCGTTTGCCGGAGTCGGCCCCAGGGCACTTGCCGGACTTGGTCTTGGTCTTCTTCCCCCCGGGAGCTTCAGCGGCAAGTGTGTTGGTCTCCACCGCGGCTGCTGCATCCCGGTATATCTTGTCGGTGCAGATAAGCCCGTCCTTCTTGTCGCCAGGGACAGAGATGACGCTTATCGGCCTCGGCATCTTGAGTATGTTGTAGGCGTAGTGGGAAGCTGCCATGAACTTGGCGAGGGCAGGACGTCCAAGTATCCCATTGTATGGCAACAGGATATCGGCCATGTCAAAGGTTATCCTCTCCATCCTGAAGTTGAGTTCCCCGCCAAAGGTCACTGGCAGAGTGATCTTCCCCTTCAGCTTGCTCCTCCCCGGGTTTATTCCTTGGAACGAACCGGTTTCTTCGAGCTCGCCATCTGGGATCTGGAGTTTCTTGATCACAGCCGAGGAGATCAAGTTCAGGCCGGCCCCGCCGTCAACCAACATTTTGGTGACCTTGAGGTTGCGGATGGTTGGTGAAACCAACATCGGCAAGCACCCGACCGCCGTGGTGCGGTCAGGGTGATCCTCAAGATAAAAAATGATGGGCGTGCTGGACCACTTCAGCAGCCTGCGCGACTCAACGGGCGGCTCTGCTGCGTTTACTTCCCGCACCCACTGCTTGAGTTGGCGGTGGGAAGTGTGCAGAGAGGCGCCTCCGTCGACACACATCACTTCTGTGGCCCTCTGGAACTCCTGCTCGCTGTTATCACCTTCATCCATGTCGTCGTCGTCGTCTTCTTCCTCATCTTTGTCGCGGCCCCGGGGAGGTCGATCTCCTTGCCGCTGCTTTTCCTTGCCGCGGCGTCCTCCCCGGCCATTGAATGGCCGCTTCTTGCTTGGCTCTCCTCCGCCACCTTGAGCCTTCTCTTTGTCGCGACGCTCGTATTCAGCTTTCTGCTGCTCTACGAGGTACTCGACTCGCTTGCAGTTGGAAAGGTCGTGGCCCTTGGTGCGGTGGATCTTGCAATATTGCTTGTCGGAGCCGTCCTGCTTGTCGGCTGCCGCTACAGGGGCAGGTTCCTTGCCGGAACCGCCAGCCTGTGCTGTCTTGGCGGGAGCCTCCTTGCCGGACTTCTCGACGACCAGCACCTCCTTGCTCTTCTTCTTTCTGTTGTTCCGCCGCCGGCTCTTCTTTGCCGGGGCGGCATCCTCGCTGTCGCTTCCCCCTGCGCCAGCATCCTCTCCGGGGAGTCTCCTCCCCTCTTCGGCGCGCGCGCACTTGTCGGCCAGAGCGTAGAGCTCGCTGACATCCCGTATCTTGGTCATGGCCATCTCTTCCCGCATGCGACGGTTACGCACGTTCTGGTGGAACACGCTGATAACCGCGGCGGGGTGGACGTCGGGAATGTTGTGCTCCACGCGGCTGAACCGTTGAATGTACTTGCGCAGGGATTCTCCTTCCTTCTGGGCCAAGATGTGGAGATCACTCTCCTGGCCGTGGGGTTTGTGGCCGCCCGTGAAGGCGCCAACAAATTGGTGGCACAGATCTGCCCACGAAGAAACGGAGCCTTCCGGCAAGTGCATAAGCCAAGAACGGACGTTCGTCTTAAGCACCAGCGGGAAGTAGTTGGCCAATATCTTCTCGTCGCGTCCCCCGGCAGCTTGCACCGCGATGGTGTAGATGCTGAGGAACTCCGAGGGGTGCGTCTTGCCGTCGTACTTCTCGGGTACGTCGGGCTTGAAGTTTTTCATGCTGGGCCACTGGACGCGCCGCAGCTCACGGGTAAACGCAGGGCAACCTGCCGCGTACGGCAAGTCGCCTGGTTCGCCGGGCGCGTGCGTGTCGACAGCGGTCCCAGCACGTTGATCCGATTGTCGCCGGGCTTCTCGCCGGCGCTCGATCGTTGTCCGAGCATCTTCTTGTCGTCGATCGTCGAGGACTTGGCGCTGGTCCCGACGAGCCCGCGGATCCGACGACGCCGTGGAGTCGTCGTCGATGTTAATCCGACGGGGTGGCGTCTTTTGCTTCCGCGGTGGGGAGTGCACGGTGGTTGCACCCCCGGTGGTCTTGTTGCCGTCGGCCTTCGCCTGGTCGACTTGCCGTGGCCGCGAGGTCGCCGGCTGCTGCGGCGTGTCGTTGTTGGCGAAGGCGATGAGGCTTTGGATTGTTGCCCTCCAGTCTTCGGCCTTGTCTGCCGCTGGAGGGAAATCGAGGAGCAGTTGCGCTCTTGCGAGAGCTTCTGCTGGAGAGGAGGGGAGCGGTGGCGAGCGGTGCGAGGAGCGAGATATGCTCGGACTTCTAACAGGGTTAGAAGGAGCAGTCTCTCGCCCCGGCGACCACGCCTTGCTCGTGCCAGGACGATGGCCTAGAGCATCCCGCGAGCCTCCGGTTTGTCCTTGGCCCAGCAAGCGGATGGTACCTCCTGTACCACGGCGCTGCTGGCCCGTCGTCTGCTGAGATGGACGTGGCGCGTCTACGGACACCGAGGCCTTGGAGTTGGTCCGGTCGTCCGCCTTGTCCTTGGATTTGGCGGTGCCGTGAGTTTCCTCGCCGGCGACCACCCTTCCGCCGGCGTCTCCTCCACCCACCGTTGGTTCTGGTGGCGGGGGAATCGACGCAGACGGGCCTGCGACCTCCGAAGCCTTCTTCTTCGGGGCCATGTTGCTATTGCTGATGAAGTTGATGAAGCTGGAGAGGTTGATGAAGAATGCGCCCGCGTGAGCGCCGGATCAGGTTCGCGCAACCTCGACGCCCCCTACCTGGCGCGCCAAAGATGTCGGGGGAAACTGTCCACCACGAGCACCTATGGGACCGGAGCCCCTTGTACGTTGCGGTGAGGGAGCGGAGGGAGCACAAAGAGCGGATCGAAGAGCACACGCGGGCAGTTTACCCAGGTTCGGGCCGCGCGGACGCGTAAAACCCTACTCCTGCTTGGTTTGTATTGAGTTTGTGAGCTCGGGAGCTTGAAGAACTAGCTACACCGAACAAGAAAGCTATCTAGGTTCCGAACCCTTTCCACGTTGTGCACGGGCCTCCTTTTATAGCTCAAGGGGTCATCGACAGGTGTCAACGTAGAAGAAGGGCAAAAACGTAACTTTGGTGGTAGTTGTAACAGTGCGGGAACAGTGCATGAACAGTGCGTGAACAGTGGTCTTCACCTAACTTGACAGTGGGGGACAAGGGCATTAAATGCCCGTCACCGTCGACCCCAAAAGCACCCGTCCATGCGTCTCCGTTCGCCACGGCGGTAGCCTCGTCACCGTGGAGTGCCACAGTGTCCCCCAGGCTGCATAGCCATCCGCCACGCGTCCCTGGAAAGGCCCCAGGGCGACGCGTGGGCCGATGAGCTGGAGCGCGGGCACACAACGCAGGCTTCCCCCGGCAAGCACCTTGCCGGGGTCTTGATCTTGTCGGGCCGGGAAGCTTGTCGCCCCCCGGGCCCTGCCGGGGCGCAGGGTGCGCCGAGGCATGTCTTCTAAGATGCAATCTTCTGGTCTTCCTGGCAAGCTCCTCTTGCCAGGGTCTTGGGTAAAAGTGATAAACTTGAGCCTGGCACGGCCTTCCCGGCAAGCTCCACTTGCCGGGGTCTCGGTCTTCTGTCTTGTATACTTTGTTTTTGAATGGCTTTATATGGATCAGAAAGGTCTCCGGCGAGCACGTGGTGAGCCCTGCCGCGGGAAGCTGCTACTGCCCGTGCACAAGTTGGGGTACTAAGGTACCCCTATCTTAGTACACCGACAGCTCCAAGCATAGCACATAACACATGAAGTGATTAAAATATAGTGGAACGAAAGACGGACTGATAATGTTGATGGAGAAGGGGATGCATGGGGGCATCCCCAAGCTTAGACGCTTGAGTCTCCTTGAATATTTCTTGGGGGTGCACGGGGGCATCCCCAAGCTTGAGCGCTTGACACTCCTGAATCTTTTTATCATCTTGCCTCGCACACTTGAAAACTCCCTTCATACATAACTCATCATAATCTGATTAACGAGGTTAGTACCCATAATAAAATAATTGCACCTTGCTGGAAATAAAGATATTCTTGAAGTTCTACTGTTTCTCAAGATTGCCAAAAGGTTTTTGCAAAGAAAAAGCAAGCTCTTGGTTTGCAAAATGAAGGAAAGGCAAAACAGGATAGAATCTGTGAAAAACAGAACAGCAGGTAGTAAATGATTTGTTCGGGGCACTTCTGCAACTCAAATAAAAAAACTCAGAACAGATGCACGAAAGACAATTATATAGAGAATGCTGTCGAGAAAATTCATAGCAAAAAGATGATCTGGTGATTTTATACGATATTTTCTATCCAAGGACAGAATCTGTTTCCTGGACAGCACCTCACAACTTTTGAACTTTCTAGCAATCAGAGGCTATACTTGGCACAAAATTGAAAAGTAAAGATACAATGATGATTCTACTGTAGTAAACAACATCAAGACACAACAAAAACAAAATAAAATTTATTCATTGGGCTGCCTCCCAAGAGCGCTTTCTTTTATGCCTTTAAGCTAGGCATAATGCATAGAGATCAAGTTTTATCAAGAGTAAAAGAATAGCTAGCCCGTACAACGGACTCAAAAGGTAACTTGATCTTCTTTCGAGGGAAGTGTTCCATCCCTTTCTTGAGAGGAAACTGAAATTTTATATTACCCTCTTTCATGTCAATGATAGCACCAACGGTGCGTAGGAAGGGACGTCCCAAAATAATTGGACAAGAAGGATCACATTCAATATCCATAATAGTGAAATCAACGGGAACATAATTATCATTGACAACGATAAGAACATCGTCGATCCTCCCCAAAGGTTTCTTTATGGAAGAATCAACGAGACGAACACCAAAAGAACAAGAATCAAAAGGTTTCAATTTAAGCATATCATATAGTCTTTTGGGCATAATGGAAGTACTAGCTACAATATCACATAAAGCATAGCATGAGAAGTTGTTTATCTTAATTTTAATCATAGGATCCCAACTATCTTCTAGCTTTCTAGGTATGGAGGCTTCTACTCTAAGTTTCTCCTCCCTAGCTTTGATGAGAGCATTAGTGATATGCTCTGTGAAGGCAAGATTAAGCGTGCTAGTGTGGGGATCTTTGGCCATTCCTTGTAGAAAGGTGACAACTTCTGAGATACTACAATTATCAAAATTAATTTTATCATTATTGGGCAGAATTGTAGTGTCATCCTCTTTGTTTGAATCGCTCTCTATTATAAGAGTTTGAACATCTTCCCAAGTTCGGGGAAGCTTAGGAGCAATTTTAAACTGAGGCTCATACTCTTTTCCTGGAAGACCATGCCATGGGCATAACCCTCCGTCAAGACTAACATAATCACAAGGTTTATTACTTTTGTAGATCCCGACAGTGGTGATTGGTGTAATGGAAGAAGGGGTGTACTCCTCCCGTCTAGTGTTTTTGGTGGAACCCATAATAGTAAGCAAGCAAGATAACTATTTTTGTGTGATTTTCGATAAAAGGTACTAAAGCAAAAAACTGAAAGGTAAACTAACAAGACTAAAAAGCAAAGGTAAAAGATAGCGTGCAACTCCCCTATCCTGAAGAGTGGAGTCCCCGGCAACGGCGCCAGAAAAACTCTTGCTAGGCTTCTCGCCCCTCGTTGGTTACCCCAAGTGGAAGGTGTGAGATGTAGTGTTGTGGAAGTTTTTCCCTTGGCAAAGATACCAAGGATCGAATCCCCAGAGATTCCTAGGTTCAACAAGAAGGTGTCAACTGCTAACGGCACCAGGTATTAGCAATCAACGTGGACCTGCACACAGATACAAATAACTTTGCTCCCAACGAGTACAGAGAGGTTGTCAATCCCTCCGGCCTTGTAGTTCACAAAGGATTAAACGCAAATGGTAGTAGTGATAGATAATGTTTGCAATAGTAAGTAAAAGCGAAAAGTAAATAGCGGATGTGATCAATGATGGTAATATGGACCGGAGTCTCATGATGTTCACTAGTGATGTCTCTCTCCCAAAAGACGATAAAACTGCTATGTGAGGTAAACGAATTACAGCTGGGCAATTGACAGGACCACGAACGCAAACCAATGCTGACTACATTGCAAGAAAGGTTGAGGTTCAAAGCATGGGCGGTACGCCAAAGTAAGTAGACCGAAATCCATCAATATCTACTACTAATCATCCACCTTGAGATATCTATCCAGAACATCTCGCTGGTATTAAGTTGCGAGCCCCACCCATAGTGTAAACTCAAAGCAACAGACAACTGCATTAAAAGAACTTTGCGTAAAGTAAACAATCCTTGCACCCGCGGGCACAAGCACCGTTGTTTTCCCCCTTGTGGCAACAGCACATCCCCTAGACTCATGTTTCTGTCACTCAAACTAGTCATCAAGGGGCATGAACCCACAATCGAGCATAACGTTCCCTCTTGGAGTCACTACCTATTACTTGGCCAAAGCAATAAATAACAACGGAGAACATGCAAGAATTACTTATGAACATAAATATAAAAGAGGTAGATCAAATATATTACTCAAGCACAATCTGAACATAATCTCATAATCCATCGGATCCCAGCAAACTCATCATAGCAACAGCATAAGGATTACATATGTGCCTCGATCATGTAGGGCAGCTCACGAGGACTAATTAGTGAAGCACAAGAACGGGAGGAGAACATCACATAGCTACTGGTCATGGACTCATGGTCCAAGGGAGACTACTCACAACTCATCCGGGAGGCGTCCATGGTGGTGGAGAGGCTCCCGATGGTGATCCTCCCCTCCGGCAGGGTGCCGGGAAGAGTTCTCCTGGTGCTCCCGATCTTGGAAGCGGCGGCGGCGGCGGAACAGAGATGGGATCGCGAAAAGAGTTCCTGTTTCAAGGGTTTCAGAGGACGCTTTAAATATATGCCAAAGGGGGGCATCAGAGGAGCCTCGGGAGGCCCAGGCGCCCCCCCGGCGCGGCCCAGGGGGGGGGGCGCGCCGCCAGGGCGCCTGGAGCCCTGGTGCCCCCCCGGCTGTCCTTCGGGCGCACGGTAGTTTCCGGAACGCTGATTTTTTATATAATTTTTCTGGATTTTTCCTGGCAGTTCTCGTAATGTGAAAACCTGAAATACAAAAATAGCCGAAAACAGAAACTGGCACTGGGGTGCACTGAGTTAATAGGTTAGTCCAAATATGATCAAAAGTGTATGGAAGTGTATAAATATCATAGCGATATCACCCAAAAGAGGCATGGAGCAAGCAGAAATTATAGATACGTTTTGGACGTATCAATGACACGCATCATATTGTCATATTGCCATGCATGATCATGTAGTTGACATCGTATTCGTGGCAAGGCCACCATGCATAATCTTTTCATACATGTCACTCTTGTTTCATTGCACATACCGGTACACCGCAGGAGGCATTCATATAGAGTCATACTTTGTTGTTGTAGTATCGAGTTGTAATTTCATGTTGTAATGAAAGTGTGATAATCATCATTATTAGAGCATTGTCCCATAGGAGGAAAGGCTAAATCTGTAAAGCCCCTCCGCAAAAAAAAGAAAAAAAGAAAAGAAAAAAAAGAAAGGCCCAAAGAAAGGAAAAGAAAAGAAAAGAAAAAGGGACAATTGCTACTATCTTTTTCCACACTTGTGCTTCAAAGTAGCACCATGTTCTTCATTGTAGAGAGTCTCATGTTTAGTCACTTTCATATACTAGTGGGAATTTTTGTTATAGAACTTGGCTTGTATATTCCAACGATGGGCTTCCTCAAATGCCCTAGGTCTTTGTGAGCAAGCAAGTTGGATGCACACCCACTAGTTTCTTTTGTTGAGCTTTCATTCGTATTTAGCTCTAGTTCATCCGTTGCATGGCAATCCCTACTCACTCACATTGATATCTATTGATGGGCATCTCCATAGCCCGTTGATACGCCTAGTCGATGTGAGACTATCTCCCTCTTTTTGTCTTCTCCACAACCACCTCTATTCCACCCATAGTGCTATATCCATGGCTCACGCTCATGTATTGCGTGAAAGTTGAAAGGTTTGAAAAGATAGAGCATGAAAACAAATGCTTGGCTGAAATCGGGGTTGTGCATGATATGAATATTTTGTGTGATAACAAGAGAGCATAGCCAACACTATATGATTTTGTAGGGATAACTTTCTTTAGCCATAGTATTTTGAGAAGACATGATTTCTTTGTTAGTATGCTTGAAGTATTGTTATTTCTTATGTCAATATAGACTTTTATCTTGAATCCTTCAGATCTGAACATTCATGCCACAAATTAAGAGAATTATATTGAATAACTATATTGGTTAGCATTCCACATCAAAAATTCTTTCTTTATCATTTACCTACTCGAGGACGAGCAGGAATTAAGCTTGGGGATGCTTGATACGTCTCCAACGTATCTATAATTTTTGATTATTCCATGCTATTATTTATGAAGTTTTGGATGTTTAATGGGCTTTATCATTGATACGTCCCAAACGTATCTATAATTTCTGCTTGCTCCATGCATGTTTTGGGTGATATTGCTATGCTTTTGATACACTTTCATACACTTTTGATCATATTTGGACTAACCTATTAACTCAGTGCACCCCAGTGCCAGTTTCTGTTTTCTGCTGTTTTTGTATTTCAGGTTTTGCCATTACTTAAAATGCCAGAAAAATTCCGGGAAAAATATATAAAAAATCAGCGCTCCAGAAGCTTCCACGCGCCAGAAGTGGGGCCATAGGGGAGCCTGGGGTGGCCCAGGCGGCCACCCGGCGTGGCCCCACCCCTGGCCGCGCCAGGGGGGTGCCTAGGGCCCCACCTCCGCCTCTGGTGACCCCCTTTGGCATATATTTATCTCCCGTCGCGAAAACCCTGATTCCAGAACCCTTTTCTTCAGAAGCTATTCCGATCTCCGCCGCCATCGCCACCAAGTTTCGGGGGACCAGAATTCCTGTGCCGGCATCCTGCCGGGACGGGGAAGTGCCCCCGGATTCATCTCCATCGACGTTGCTTCCTCCCTCCATGATGCGGGAGTAGTTCCTCCTCGGGGCTGAGGTTTCTACCAGTAGCTATGTGGTCAATTCTCTCTCCCATGATGTGATCTTCGTTGTGATCATAGGCTATGTTAATCTAGGGTGATCCCATGATATTTCCCCTTCCTTTATGTATTGGATTGATGTACTCACTTGTCTTTATCTAGTATAATCCCCGAGACCAAGGTGACAGCGGTCTATTGGACATGGATTAGAAGAATATTTTCATGAGTGATTTCCTCTTTTGTGTGTTGATTGAAGATTGAGAGTCTCTTGGTGCTTGTCTTTGACTATCCTTGAGATATGTTGTGGTGATTGTGGTACTATCTTTGGATGGCCGCGGTGACATTGGGAAATCCATAGATTGAGAACTACGAACTTAGAGGTGTGCTTTTGTAGCCCTACATAATTCTCGTCCTCTCTTGACCACAAAGGAATGACCTCCGAGTGCGTCTATGGGAAATATCATGTGATTCGATTATGTTAATGTTGTTGGGAGTTGCCACTAGTGAAAGTATGAAGCCTAGGCCTTGTTTCCACCATTGCAATACCATTTGTGCTCACGTGTACCACTTGTTTGCTTGCTGCACTTTTTATTACAGATTTATATTACTTTGCTTTGCCACTCCTATCATCCATATTTTACCATCTCTTCGCCGAACTAGTGCACCTATACAACTCCTAGTTGTATTAGGTGTGTTGGGGACACAAGAGACTTCTTGTATCTTAGTTGCAGGGTTGCTTGAGAGAGACCATCTTCGACCTCTACTTCCGTGAGTTCGATAAACCTTAGGTCATCCACTTGAGGGAAATTGCTGCTGTCCTACAAACCTGTGCGCTTGGAGGCCCAACATAGTCTACAAGAATAGAAGCGTGTGTAGACATCAATCTATTTCTGGCGCCGTTGTCGGGGAAGTAAGTGCTTGAAGGTATATCTTTAGATCTTGCAATTAAATCTTTTCGTTTCTTGTTTTTAGTTTCACTAGTTATGTTTATGGAAAACCGCACTCTTAGTTCGCTGCTTGGGGAAGGCCGCTTTACCACACCCGTGGTAGAGAAGTCTCCTCCACCTACTGAATGTATCCCGTTCCAAATACCACTTGGGATAATTGAAATAATTAGGAAAGATTGTTATGATGGGACAGTCAATCCTAGTATTCATTTGTTGAAACTTACAGAACTTTGTGAGTTGTTTAAGATTTCAGGTTTGACAAGAGATGGAGTCATGAGGAAATTATTTGCCTTGTCACTGAAAGGAAAAGCATTGGAATGGTATAGGCTACTAGATGACTCTCACCTGCTGGATTGGGAAGAGATCCAGTCTCTCTTTTACTCCAAGTTTTATCCTCTTCATGAAGTCCATGAGAATAGGAATTATGTTTATAATTTCTATCCTCATGACGAAGAGAGCATAGCTCAAGCTTGGGGGAGACTAAAAACGTTAATGCTAAAATATCCTAACCATGGGCTCCCCAAAGATATGATTGTTACTAATTTCTATGCGAGGCTCTCTCGACAGGATAAAGATTTGCTCGATGCTTCCTCTATGGGTTCTTTCACAAACGAAAAGATTGATGCTAAATGGGAACTCCTTGAAAGAATTCAACGCAACACTGAAAATTGGGAGATCGACAAAGGTAAAGAGTCAGGTATAATTTATGAGTATGATTGCATTAAGTCCTTTGTTGAAACTACAAGTTTTAATAAGTTTAGCGCTAAGTTTGGGCTTGATTCTCAACTCCTTGTTGATTTCCTCAAATCTTTTGCTTCACATCTTAATATGCCTAAGGAGGATTGGATCAAGCATCATGAACCTTTTAAAGAGATTTGCAAAGAAAATGAAATTGTTCATGATGATTGCAACACGCGTGATCCAATTCCTAAAAATGAAGTTTTATATAAGCATGTTAATTTTTGTGGAGTGGATAGACCTTGTGAAAGGCCTATGATTGAAGAAGAGAAGTATTGTAAGCAACATAAGCATGAAAGAACAATCACTTGGGTCAAAGATTTAAATGAAATTGCTAGAGAATTGTGTGACCTTTATCCTTTTACTTGTGAACTTTGCTGTATAGAGGGTCACTTTAATTTTCAATGCATGCACTTTCAAAACATAACTGTTAACCAGTTGTGTGATAACATGATCACCCCTGATCTTTATGATGAGCTTATGTTATTTTTGATGTGTGAAGAGTTATCAGAAAAGACTTCTTGGCTAGATGTTAATGCCATAGGAATAAAAAACACTTTGCAAAATTGCCATCTCTATTGTGTTGTTAATTGCCATGAAAATGATTACATAAGTAAGATTAGAAAGGAGGGAACTTTACCAAAGTATAAAAATGTCTCTTATATTTCTGCTAATAAAAAGGAGAGTTTCTCCCAAGTTTCCCCTATTGTTTCTAATGATAAACCAGGATATGTGGAGAAGCTTCATCTCCAACCACTCCCTCCTAACGTGAAGAAGAAGAAAAAGAAGAGGAGGAGGAAGAGGAGCAAGAAGGAAGAAGAATGGGTATCAACCTGGCCTGAGCATATTCCTCCCATCAACTTTTATCCTAACGGTTGTAAGTTTAAAGAAGAAGGTGAAGTTTATTGCCTTAATTATCATCTTGATGATACGTCCGTAGGTACTATTGAAGATGATTTTGATTATGATATGCATGTTACTTATTGTGATTGGGAAAATGATGATAATGCTACTTATGATCTTGAAAATCTTTTTGGTACCAACTCTGAAAGTGATGATATGGAAAGCTCTAAGCTTGGGGATGATAGGATTGCAAATCCTTTACCCACTAGTGATGTGATAATTGATAATTGTTTTGCTAGTAAGAATAAAGACAACATGTTTACAAATATAGTTGCTAGCAATGATAATGCTCTTCTCTACTATGATGATGTTATAACTCCAATCTATAGTGATTCTAAAGGTACCTATGACATAAGGAGAAATTATCCTTATGAAACTTGTCATAATCATGGAGGGAATTACTACCTTGTTGAACACCATCTTCCTAATACACAATTAATCTATAGTGTTCAAGTTGTTTATGATAGTCCTACTCCCACTATTACCGATGAGAAAGATTATGCTTATGTGGAGAGTAAGAGTACCTTTTTGCATGTGGATCATGGTAACAATGCTTTATGTGATGCTTATATTGTTGAGTTTATTCGTGATCCCACTGAAAATTATTATGAGAAGGGAACATATGCTTATAGATATTTCAATAATATCAAGTTCCCTCTCTTTATGTTGAAGGTTTTGAAGCTGCACTTGTTTTGTCTTCCTATGCTTATTGCTTTGTGCTTCAATGAATTATTCTATTGCAATATTCCTATGCATAGGAAGTATGTTAGGCTTAAATGTGTTTGGTATTTGCTTCTTGATGCTCTCTTTTGTTCTTTAACTCTTATTCCCACGAGAGCATCATTAAAGTCTTAAGCCTATCTTTATGGCTATAAAGAAAGAGCTCTAGGGAGACAACCCTTGTTATCTTTGCTTTCAGTTTGTTCTTTCAGTTTTTAGTGGTCTTGATGTTTGTTACTATTGTAGCAACATCATTGTATCTTTATTTTTCAGCTTTATGCCAAGTTTAGCCTCTGATTGCAACAAAGTTCAAAAGTTGTGACGTGCTGTCCAGGAAACAGATTCTGTCCTTGGACAGAAAAATTCGTATAAAATCACCAGATCATATTTTTGGTCTGAATGTTTTTGACAGCGTGCTCTATACAATTGGCTTTCGGGCGTCTGTTCTGAGTTTTTTGATTTGAGTTGCAGAAGTGCCCCGAAAAAATTATTTACTACCTGCTGGTCTGTTTTTCACAGATTCTGTCCTGTTTTGCCTTTTCTTCGTTTTGCAAACCTTGAGCTTGCTTTTTCCTTGCAAAAACCTTTTGGCAATCTTGAGAAACAGTAGCTCTTCAAGATTATCTTTATTTCCAGTAGGGAAAAACTATTTTATTATGGGTACTAACCTCGCTAATCAGATTATGATGAGTTATGTATGAAGGGAGTTTTCAAGTGTGCGAGGGAAGATGATAAAAGAAGATTCAGGAGGGTCAAACGCTCAAGCTTGGGGATGCCCCCGTGCACCCCCAAGAAATATTCAAGAAGACTCAAGCGTCTAAGCTTGGGGATGCCCCCATGCATCCCCTTCTCCATCAACAATTATCAGTTCGTCTTTCGTTCCACTATATTTTAATCACTTCATGCGTTATGTGCTATGCTTGGAGCGTCTTGCTTTTAGTTTCCTTTTTAGTTTTTTTAGCTTTGCTTGCTGTTCATAACAAGTTGGATCCTAGCCTTCATTGTTTGGGAGAGAAACACGCCCCTCTCCACTGTAGAACACAACATAGGCTTGCATGCGTATCTTCTTGTGTGTGTTATTTAACTTTTCATAGCTGCTGTCATGCTTAGCTCTTAGTTTTCATGCTTATCTTTTTAAGAGCTTTTGTTTAGGTTGTTGCTTCTGGAACTCTCTTGAGTTATCATGCTTATCTTCTTAGGAGAGTTGGCTTCTGTGGCACTGGTTGATATGTCTATGATAAAAATGCTATGTGCATAATGGTGCTTAGTAGTTCATGTTTTCTTATGGTTAGTCTCAAATAGCTGGGGGTTCTTAATGTGTTATTGAAGTACCAGCATGATTTGTTTGCCTATGATGTGGTATGGTTTAGTGATATCTTCCTCCAAGAATTTATTTTGATTGACTTGGCATATGCTCACGCATATTTAAGACTGTAAAGAAAGTCTATCAAGCCTTGATGATCTTTAATTTCTGAGTAGTGATATAACTTCCATGCCCGATTCAATGTTGCTTTGTTGCTCTGCATGATTATGGCCGTCATTGCTCTCTTAGTTGGTCGCTCCCAGTCTTTTGCTAGCCTTCACCTGTACTAAGCGGACTGACTGCTTGTGCATCCAAAATCCTTGAAACCAGTTATGCCATATGAGTCCACCACACCTTCCTATATATGGTATTTACTTGCCATTCCTAACGAAGACTTTCTTGTACCATCTCAAAATTATTCAAAAGCATTTCTCTTTTGTGCCTCTGTTTTAGCTCATGAGGAAGTAGTAGGTAATTCATGATCTTCTTATGATTGGACAAAATTTACCCCGGGATTGCATGTCTAATCTGCAAACCCCTAATACGAGGAGGGACTGGCATGAGTGCGCCCAGCTCACAAAAGATAATAGCAACAAACAAACACTCCTTCACGCTTTGTTCATGAGAAATCAGAAAACTCTGGCAGTGATAAACAAAGGAGATTAAGGGGATGTGATCGTCCCCGCGTGGGAGCCGTTCCTCGCAACTTGTCCAGCATAAGAAGTGATTGGGTTGTCTACTAGCATTCGTTGACGAATTATGCACCTCCCAAAAGCTTTTTATCTCTGTTTTTAAAACCACGAGCTCTGGTACTTGTTTAGTCTTTGCTTCCAGCCACGGGTTTTCAACCTTGCCATCAAAATCCACGGTTTGAGAGTCTCCACCTTCTTTCTTCAAAGCACCAACTATTGAGAGCATGATTGTCATTCTGAGTGTAATGTGCATTGTCCCAAAGTACCATTGTCTTCTGCATGATTGTGATAGCGCTTATTCTGAAATCATTGTATCTAGTCGTCACTTAAACTTCGGAGGTGCTCCTGCATTTATATTTTGCTTCACTAAAGGGGGCAAGCGAGGTATCACTTTGTCATGTTTGCACACCATGCTCACTACAAATCTATTGGGCGTTTCAGTATCATATTGTAAACTTTCAGTTCTTTGTGATATTCTCATGAGGTAACTTAATTACTAAAGATTCATTATCTCAATAAGCATTTGTCATGTGATTGTGAAAGACTCTTTGGTAGCATGTCACCACAGAAATTATGCTTGTTATCATTTACCTACTCGAGGACGAGCAGGAATTAAGCTTGGGGATGTTGATACGTCCCAAACGTATCTATAATTTCTGCTTGCTCCATGCATGTTTTGGGTGATATTGCTATGCTTTTGATACACTTTCATACACTTTTGATCATATTTGTACTAACCTATTAACTCAGTGCACCCTAGTGCCATTTTCTGTTTTCTGCTGTTTTTGTATTTCAGGTTTTCCCATTACTTAAATTGCCAGAAAAATTCCGGGAAAAATATATAAAAAATCAGCGCTCCAGAAGCTTCCACGCGCCAGAAGTGGGGCCAGAGGGGAGCCTGGGGTGGCCTAGGCGGCCACCCGGCGCGGCCCCACCCCTGACCGCGCCAGGGGGGCGCCTGGGGCCCCACCTCCGCCTCTGGTGACCCCCTTTGGCATATATTTATCTCCCGTCGCGAAAACCCTGATTCCAGAACCCTTTTCTCCAGAAGCTATTCCGATCTCCGCCGCCATCGCCACCAAGTTTCGGGGGACCAGAATTCCTGTGCCGGCATCCTGCCGGGATGGGGAAGTGCCCCCGGATTCATCTCCATCGACGTTGCTTCCTCCCTCCATGATGCGGGAGTAGTTCCTCCTCGGGGCTGAGGTTTCTACCAGTAGCTATGTGGTCAATTCTCTCTCCCATGATGTGGTCTTCGTTGTGATCATAGGCTATGTTAATCTAGGGTGATCCCATGATATTTCCCCTTCCTCTATGTATTGGATTGATGTACTCACTTGTCTTTATCTAGTATAATCCCCGAGACCAAGGTGACAGCGGTCTATTGGACATGGATTAGAAGAATATTTTCATGAGTGATTTCCTCTTTTGTGTGTTGATTGAAGATTGAGAGTCTCTTGGTGCTTGTCTTTGACTATCCTTGAGATATGTTGTGGTGATTGTGATACTATCTTTGGATGGCCGCGGTGACATTGGGAAATCCATAGATTGAGAACTACGAACTTAGAGGTGTGCTTTTGTAGCCCTACATAATTCTCGTCCTCTCTTGACCACAAAGGAATGACCTCCGGGTGCGTCTATGGGAAATATCATGTGATTCGATTATGTTAATGTTGTTGGGAGTTGCCACTAGTGAAAGTATGAAGCCTAGGCCTTGTTTCCACCATTGCAATACCATTTGTGCTCACGTTCACCACTTGTTTGCTTGCTGCACTTTTTATTACAGATTTATATTACTTTGCTTTGCCACTCCTATCATCCATATTTTACCATCTCTTCGCCGAACTAGTGCACCTATACAACTCCTAGTTGTATTAGGTGTGTTGGGGACACAAGAGACTTCTTGTATCTTAGTTGCAGGGTTGCTTGAGAGAGACCATCTTCGACCTCTACTTCCCTGAGTTCGATAAACCTTAGGTCATCCACTTGAGGGAAAATGCTGCTGTCCTACAAACCTCTGCGCTTGGAGGCCCAACATAGTCTACAAGAATAGAAGCGTGTGTAGACATCAGTCATTCACTTTTAAATCATTTTTGGGACTAACCTACTAACCCAAAGGCCCAGTCCAGATTGCTATTTTTTTGCCTATTTCAAGGTTTTGCAGAAAAGAAATATCAAACGGAGTCCAAACGGAATGAAACCTTCGCGAGAGATATTTTTGGAGGAAATCACGCTCGGGAAACGTTAGGACCAAGTCAAAGGACGAAGGGCCAGCCCTCGAGGGTGGGGGCGCGCCCCCCTGCCTCGAGGCTGGCCCACACGGCCCCCGGTGCCCTCCTTCTTCCTATATATACCTACATACCCCAGAAACTCCATACACAGAGAGAAAACCCTAATTCCACCGCCGTAGCTTCTGTTCCCGTGGAGATCCCATCTTGGAGCCTGTTTCGGGAGGGGGATCCATCACGGAGGCCTTCATCATCATCATCATCATCATCATCATTGCCCTCACCATGAGTTGTGAGTAGTTTACGACAGACCTTCGGGTCCATAGCTAGTATCTAGATGGCTTCTTCTCTCTCTCTGGATCTCAATACAAAGTTCTCCTCGGTCTTCGAGGAGATCTATTCGATGTAATCTCTTTTTGCGGTGTATTTGCCGAGATCCGATGAATTGTGAGTTTATGATCAAGGTTATCTATGAAAGATATTTGGTTCTTCTCTGAACTTTTTATGTGTGCTCATAATATTCTTGCAAGTCTCTTCGAATTATTGGTTTGGTTTGGCCTACTAGATCTATAGTTGTTGCAATGGGAGAAGCGCTTGGCTTTGGGTTCAATCTTGCGGTGTACTTTCCCAGTGACAGTAGGGGCAGCAAGGCACGTATTGTATTGTTTCCATCGAGGATAAAAAGATGGGGTTTTAATCATATTGCTTGAGTCTATCCCTCTACATCATGTCATCTTGCTTAAGGTGTTACTCTGTTCGTATGAACTCAATACACTAGATGCATGCTGGATAGCGGTCGATGTGTGGAGTAATAGTAGTAGATGCAGGCAGGAGTCGGTGTACTTGTCTCGGACGTGATGCCTATATACAATGATCATGCCTAGATAGTCTCATAACTGTTCGCTTTTCTCTCAATTGCTCGGCAGTAATTTGTTTACCCGCCGTAGAATACCGCTATCATGAGAGAAGCCACTAGAGAATACTATGGCCCCCGGGTCTATTCTCAACATATCAATTTACATCTACTTTACTTTTCTTGCTTTTATTTGCTGTTTTATTCAACTAAAAATACCAAAAACATAATTATCATCTCTATCAGATCTCACTCTCGTAAGTGACCGTAAAGGGATTGACAACCCCTTATCGCGTTGGCTGCGAAGTTCTTATTTGTTTGTGCAGGTGCGAGGGACTGGCGCGTGGTCTCCTACTGGATTGATACCTTGGTTCTCAAAAACCGAGGGAAATACTTACGCTAATGTGCTGCATCTCCCTTTCCTCTTCGAGGGAATACAATGCAAGCTCAAGAGGTAGCATGCCCCCCTCCACGGAAGGCAGAGCCGCCGTCACTTGGAGGGGGGGGGGGGATGGTGCGAACCAGAGGGAATCTAGTGTTTGGTTGGGTCTAGACCGTGTTCGGGGATGTTGCAATGGGCTGACCTACCGCAACCAGGTGGAAGAGTCCACTGGTCAAAGCCCGCCCGATGAAAGTCAAAGGGCTAGATCTACTGGTCAACTGGCCTTCGAGGTGTACCTATGCCACCGAAACATCGCACGGGTCCCGATGCATGTGTGAAAGTGTTCTGGCATGCGTAGACGCCCGTCTTGGGGCTCTATGGTGTGCCCCCCCCCCTCAACGGACAGCAGTGTCGCCATCACTTGGAGGGGGGATGGTGCGGGTGCGGTTGAACCGG
>LR738709.1:628367762-628427303 GCA_902687465.1 Secale cereale | reverse complement strand
GATATTGTGTTCGGGGATGTTGCTATGGGCTGACCTATCGCAACCAGGTGGAAGAGTCAACCGATCAAAGCCTATCATGCGAAAGTCAAAGGGCTAGATCTACTGGTCAACTAGGATTCAGGGTGTCCTTCGGGGTGTAGTTGTACCACCAGAACATTGCACGGGTCCCGCTGCATGTGTGAAAGTGTTTTGGCATGCGTAGACGCCCGTCTTGGGGCTCCGTGGTGTGCCCCCTCCCCTAAAGGCAGAGCCGCCGTCACTTGGAGGGGGGATGGTGCCACTACTAGGGAAATTCTTATACACATGAGCTTAGTAGTAGCGCTGGAAAATAGTCACCACTGCTGCTAGTTAGCAGTAGCACTGCTCAAGGGAAGCGCTACTAGTAAGTCTATAGCAGTGCGCTGGATAACAAAAATGCGCTACTACTATATGGGACCAGACGAGGCCACCGACGGTAGCTTTAGTACCAGCGCTGTACAAAATCAAGTGCTACTACTAACAATTTAGTAGTAGCGTTGTATTTTACTGTGCCGCTACTGCTAATGGGCCCCACTTGGTAGTAGCGCTTTTCCAGGAAAGCGTTACTACTAAGTACCGTAGCAGCAACGCGTTTTGGTAAGCAGCTCTACTGCTAGTTGCGGCTGGTGCCACCTTTTCACCCCTCCCCTCCTCTCCCCCACTTTGCCCTCTCTCTCCCCCTCCTTTCGCCTCTCTACTCTCCACCATTATTGCTCTTCTTCTCTCTTCCTCCTACCTCTCTTCTCTCCTCATTAATGTCCCCCTCCACCATAACTCTCCTCCATAAATGGCCTCTCTCACATCTCTCTTTCTCCTACCTCTCTTCCTCTCCCCATTATTGCCCCCTCCACCATAACTCCCTATCCATTAGTAAGCTAGCTAGATTCACCTCTCCTCCCCAACAACTAGATATAGCTAGCTATTTAGCGATCCACACGTGCTCTCTCGATCGGCCTCTCTCATCATCTGATTAATGGCGTCCTCTCTCGATCGGTATCTCTCGGGAGATATATAGGTGAGTAAAAAGTTGTTCATTTCAAGAATGGGAATATGCCCTCGAGTTGCTTATGTTTTGCCTAAATGTCGATTTATTTCCGTTTTGGTGAATTTCTAGCAAACTCAATATGTCCTATTTTTAGGCAAGGTCATGCCAAAATTTTATATGACTTTGAAGCATGCATGAATTATTTATTTTATAACCCTTTTGCTTGTTATACCGTGCAGTCGGTCATGAAGGTGAGTGGATGGAACATGGAGCGGTACATGCAATCCGCGGTGATGGACATGTATGAAAATAATCGGACTAGGATTAGATGCCCGTGTGCAAGATGCAAGGAATGAGTCCTTTTGGACCCTTTTGATCGCACTTTGAAGGCGCACCTGCTGATGAATGGTTTCATGGATGGCTATACTCAGTGGATAAGTGAAGAAGATGATGATGATGAGAACGTCCACATGGCAAGGAATGACGACATGGGGCTCGACGAAGAGATGACTGATCGACACGATGATGGCGCTGGACATGGCGGCGGGGAAGAGTCTTGAAGTGACGGCAGCGGAGAAGATTCCAGACACAACGAAGAAGAGTCCGGACATGACAGAGAAGAGGCGGCGGTCATGCTGCCGTCTTCGATGCTACTAAGTGCAGTCGTGCAGGACCCTCATGTTCGAGACCTCCTTCGCAAGAGTACGACTAGCGAAAGAGCTGCTTCTAGAGAGGAGGCCAAGCTGGCGCAACTTGAAGTAGACTCGAAGACTCCATTGTATGACGGTTGCGATCCTGAGGTGACCCGCTTCAGTTTCACGCTCGAACTTCTAAAGACGAAGGCCAAAAACAAATGGGCAGACAAAAGCCTCGATGAGCATTTGAAGTATCTACATAATAAAGTTCTTCCCGCGGGGAACCTGTGTCTTACTAGTGTCGAGGATGCCAAGAAAATCGTTTTCACTTTTGATTTGCCGCACATTAGGTACCACGCATGCATCAACGATTGCATCATTTATCGGGGGGGAGCACGTGGAAAAAACCAGCTCTCCAGTGTGCAATGCTTCTCGATACAGGAAGACAGGAAAGAAAGCTCCTCAGAAAGGTGTATGGTACTTTCCGATCACTCCCCGTCTGCAGCGGTATTTCGTAGATCCTAAGGAAGCAAAGCTCATGTGCTGGCACGCGGAGAGGAAGAAGCCCGACGATGGATATGATCCGAAGCTGAGACACCTCGTACATGGTAGCCATTAGAGAGCATTCAACGCCGTATATGGATTTGCTACAGAAGATCCAAGGAACATCGTGCTTGGTGCGAGTATCGATGGCATGAATCCGTTTGGAACACATGGCCCGTGTTTGTATGGATGTACAACCCCCCCCCATGGAAGTGCATGAAGACAAAGTATGTGCACATGAGCATGCTGATTCAAGGGCCGAAACAACCGGGAAATAGTATTAACCTCTATATGGGGCTTCTGCAAGAGGAGCTAGACACGTTATGGAGAACACCGGCATGGACACGAGACACCGGCAAAGGAGAGTATTTCCATATGAGTGTCATGCTGATGAAGACGGTGCACGACTATCTCGGTTACGGGTACACCTTAGGCCAGGTGTGCCACGGATACTGCGGATGCATGAGGTGCATGGATGATACAACGTCTCAGCACCTTACGTCAACGAAAGATGGCGTGTCTGGGAAAATCGTGTACATGGGGCATCGTAGATGGCTCGAGAAGGATGACCCGTGGAGAAAGCATGGAGATCTATTCAATGGGTTGGCTGAGCTTCGAGTACCGATGACCCACAAGTTTAGGGGATCTATCGTAGTCCTTTCGATAAGTAAGAGTGTCGAACCCAACGAGGAGCAGAAGGAAATGATAGGCAGTTTTCAGTATGGTATTTTCTGCAAGCACTGAAATTATAGGTAACAGATAGTTTTGTGATAAGGTAATTGGTAGCAAGTAACAAAAGGTAAAAGTAAATAAGGTGCAGCAAGGTGGCCCAATCCTTTTTGTAGAAAAGAACAAGCCTGAACAAACTCTTATATGAAGGAAGGCGCTCCCGAGGACACATGGTAATTATCGTCAAGCTAGTTTTCATCACGATCATCTGATTCGCGTTCGGTACTTTGATAATTTGGTATGTGGGTGGACCGGTGCTTGGGTGCTGTCCTTACTTGGACAAGCCTCCCACTTATGATTAACCTCTAATGCAAGCATCCACAACTACAAAAGAAGTATTAAGGTAAACTTAACCATAGCATGAAACAAGTGGATCCAAATCAGCCCCTTACGAAGCAACGCATAAACTAGGGTTTAAGCTTCTGTCACTCTAGCAACCCATCATCTACTTATTACTTCCCAATGCCTTCCTCTAGGCCCAGATAATGGTGAAGTGTCATGTAGTCGACGTTCACATGACACCACTAGAGGAGAGACAACATACATCTCATCAAAATATCGAACGAAGACCAAATTCACATGACTACTTATAGCAAGACTTCTCCCATGTCCTCAGGAACAAAAGTAACTACTCACAAGACATAATATTGTTCATGATCAGAGGGGTATTAATATTCATAATGGATCTGAACATATGATCTTCCACCAAATAAACCAACTAGCATCAACTACAAGGAGTAATCAACACTACTAGCAACCCACAGGTACCAATCTGAGGTTTGGGTACAAAGATTGGATACAAGAGATGAACTAGGGTTTGAGAGGAGATGGTGCTGGTGAAGATGTTGATGAAGATAACCCTTCCCAAGATGGGAGAGTTGTTGGTGATGACGGCGGTGACGATTTCCCCCTCCCGGAGGGAAGTATCCCCGGCAGAGCAGCTCTACCGGAGCCCTAGATTGGTTTCCGCCAAGGTTCCGCCTCGAGACGGCGGCGTCTAGTCCTGAAAACCTCCTTATGATTTTTTTCCAGGTCAAAACACCTCATATAGGAGAAGATGGGCATCGGGGGGCCATCGGGGGGCCCACGAGGCAGGGGGCGTGCCCAGAGAGGGGGGGGGGCGCCCCCCACCCTCGTGGACAGCTGGTGGCCCCCCTGGTGATCTTCTTTCGCCAGATATTTTTTATATTTTCTGAAACGGAGTCCTATGAAGTTTCGGGCTTTTTGAGTTGTGCAGAATAGGTTTCCAAAGTTTGCTCCTTTTCCAGCCCAGAATTCCAGTTGTCGGCATTCTCCCTCTTCATGTAAACCTTGTAAAACAAGAGAGAAAAGGCATAAGTATTGTGACAAAACATGTAATAACAGCCCATAATGCAATAAATATCAACATATAAGCATGATGCAAAATGGACGTATCAACTCCCCCAAGCTTAGACCTCGCTTGTCCTCAAGCGAAAGCCAATATCGAAAAATATGTCCACATGTTTAGAGATAGAGGTGTCGATAAAAATAAAATACGGACATGAGGGCATCATGATCATTCTCATAACAACAACATATATATATTGTCATATGACGCTTATGCTAAAGTAACAATTCATTCACAATATCAAGCATGAATCAGAAACTTCATTGAAAACTAACAAACTCTGATCTCGGTCATTGAAGCAATTGCAATTTATCGTAACATCGGAAAGAGTCAAAATAAGAGTTTTTCAGCAAGCCTACATACTCAACTATCATATAGTCTTTCACAATTGCTCACACTCGCGCAATACTTATAGTTATGGAGTTTTAATCGAACACAGAGAAAGATAGGGGCTTATGGTGTTGCCTCCCAACCTTTTACCTCAAGGGTAATGTCAACAGTAATAGACCATGGAAACTTACATCCAAGTGGGTATATATGTCAGGATCTTTCCAACATAATGTGCTTGCCAAAGGATAAAATGTAAAAGGAAAGGTGAATTTCACCTTGACTCTTATAAGGCAAGAATAATAGATAGGCCCTTCGCAGAGGGAAGCAGAGGTTGTCATGTGCTTTTATGGTTGGATGCACAAAGTCTTAGCACAGAAGAACGTCACTTTATATTGCCACTTGTGATAAGGACCTTTATTATGCAGTCCGTCACTTTTATTACTTCCATATCACAAGATCGTATAAAGCTTATTTCCTCCACACTAATAAATCATACATATTTTAGCGAGTTTGCAACATGACAACTTACTTGGAAGGATCTTTCTCAATCCATAGGTAGGTACGATGGACTCTCATGGCAAAACTGGGTTTAAGGAAGTATGGAAGCACAAGTAGTATCTCTACTTGTGCAAAGAGTTTTGGCTAGCATGAGGGGGAAAGGCAAGCTCAATATGTTGGATGATCCATGACAATATACTTTATTTCGGATATAAGAAGACATAACCCATTATGTTGTCTTTCTTGTCCAACATCAACTCTTTGGCATGCCATATTTTAATGAGTGCTCACAATCATAAAAGATGTCCAAGATAGTGTATTTGTGTGTGAAGCCTCTCTTCTTTTATTACTTCCTATTAATTGCAACGATGACCAAAACTATGTTTGTCAACTCCCATCAACTTTTATTCATCGTACTCTTTATATGTGAAGTCATTACTTCCCATAAGATCAATATGATCTCTTTGATACTTTTTATGTTTTCTTTCTTTTTATCATGACCAAAGTGAGGAAATCAAGCCCTTGACTCAACACTAATCTTTATTATATAGCTCACGGACTCGATTACAAAGGGTAAAGATCATAAAGCAAAAGCTCACAACTAGATCATGCTAACTTTATTCTACCAGATCAGGATACTACCAAAAGGATCGAACTAAGAAAAATGGTAAAGATAGGAGTGATGGTGATACGATACCGGGGTCACTCCCCGAAGCTTGGCAGTTGCCCAGGGGAGTGCCCATACCCATATGATCAGGTCTCCTTCGGGGGTGGTGATGATGGAGTTGAAAGTAGTCACGCCGGATCATCATATATCGAGCGTAGGAGATCCTCCAGCTTGCGGATAATACCTTTGAGTGCAGCTATATACTCCTTCAACAAAATATTTTCACTTGTGAGATGCTTGTTTTGAATTTGAGCTAACTCAATCATCTTGAAAGCTTCAATCTCAGTTGAGGTAAAGAGGTTGGGAAGAGGTTGATGGATGTCTTCTTCTCCCAATGCCGGAGCCGGATCTTCCACCTCCTTCTTGATCTTCTTCTCCTTGTTGGTCTCCTAGGGTCCTCCCCTCTTCAGATTTATCTTCATTAGCCAAGCATCATTGCCTACATTGTTGGAGGAAGGAGACGACATGGTGCCTGCCTTCATCAACCCTAGCAGAAAATAGCTCGAAACAAGAACAGAGGATTTTTGCGTGATACAGAGGTCAAAACCTTCGGGAGTACATATAATGAACTTTTACCGACCAAAAGGAGTAACATACAAGAAATCGGAGTCCCGGAGGCACGGGAGCTACCCACGAGGCAGTGGGCCCAGGGAAGGGGGACGCGCCCTCCACCCTCGTGGACGGCTCATGTCTCTTCCGGACTGCTACTTATTTTTCTATTTTTCTAAATATTCCAAAACGGAGAAAAATTGCCTTTAGAACTGTTTTGGAGTCGGTTTACTTACCGTACCACATACCTCTTCCTTTTCGGAGGCTGAATCGTTCTGGAAAGTATCCCTTATGTATTCCTCCGGGTTTACGGGTTCAATAACATTGGTTTCAACATTCATAGGATTACCTGAGATATAATGTTTGATTCTTTGACCGTTCACCACCTTCAGATTTGTACCTTTGAAGTTGTTGATTTTTATGGCACCGGAACGATAGACCTCCTCGATAACGTAAGGTCCTTCCCACTTAGAGAGAAGTTTTCCTGCAAAAAATCTTAAACGAGAGTTGTATAGCAAGACATAATCACCTACGTTAAACTCACGCTTTTGTATACTTTTGTCATGCCATCCTTTAACTTTTTTCTTTAAACAGCTTGGCATTCTCATAGGCCCGGGTTCTCCATTCATCAAGAGAGCTAATGTCAAATAACCTCTTCTCACCGGCAAGTTTGAAATCATAATTGAGCTCTTTAATAGCCCAATATGCTTTATGTTCTAGCTCAAGAGGTAAGTGACAAGCCTTTCCATAAACCATCTTATATGGAGACATACCCATAGGATTTTTGTATGCAGTTCTATAGGCCCATAATGCATCATCATGTTTCTTGGACCAATTCTTTCTAGACCTATTGACCATCTTTTGCAAAATTAATTTCTGCTCTCTATTACTTAGTTCTACTTGACCACTAGTCTGTGGGTGATAAGGGGATGCAATTCTATGGTTAACATCATACTTAGCAAGCATTTTAGGGAAAGCACCATGAATGAAGTGTGAACCACCATCAGTCATTTGATATCTAGGGACTCCAAACCTTGGGAAGATAACTCCTTTAAGCATCTTAATAAAGGTGTTATGATCAGCACTACTAGTTGGAATAGCTTCTACCCATTTAGTAACATAATGAACATCAACTAGAATATGTGTGTACCCATTAGAGGCAGGAAATGGTCCCATATAATCAAAGCCCCAAACATCAAATGGTTCAATAACAAGTGAATAATTCATAGGTATTTCTTGACGTCTACTGATATTACCAAGTCTTTGACATTCATCACAAGATAAGACAAACTTACGGGCATCCTTGAAGAGAGTAGGCCAATAAAAACCGGATTGCAATACCTTATGTGCAATTCTATCTCCAGAATGGTGTCCTCCATAAGCTTCGGAGTGGCACTTGCATAGGATCTGTTCATGTCCATGCTCATGTACACAACGTCTAATAATACCATCTACTCCTTCTTTATAAAGATGTGGGTCATCCCAGAAGTAATGTCTCAAATCATAGAAGATCTTTTTCTTTTGCTGGTATGTGAAGCTAGGAGATATAAACTTAGCAACAATATAATTAGCATAATCAGCATACCAAGGAGCAATACGAGAAGTATTTATGACAGCCAATTGTTCATCAGGAAAGCTATCATCAATAGGTTGTGGGTCATCAAGTATATTCTCTAACCTAGACAAGTTATCTACAACGGGGTTCTCAGCTCCCTTTCTATCAATAATATGCAAGTCAAACTCTTGCAGCAAGAGAACCCATCTAATAAGTCTAGGTTTAGCATCTTTCTTTTCCATAAGGTATTTGATAGCAGCATGATCAGTGTGAATAGTTACTTTAGAATCAACAATATAGGGTCTGAACTTATCACAAGCAAATACAACTGCTAAAAATTCTTTCTCAGTAGTAGCATAATTTTTCTGGGCACTATCTCGAGTTTTACTAGCATACTGGATGACATTCAATTTCTTATCAACTCTTTGCCCTAAAACAGCACCGACAACATAATCGCTAGCATCGCACATAATCTCAAAGGGTAAATTCCAGTCAGGAGGCTGGACAATAGGTGCAGAGATCAATGCTTTCTTAAGTATTTCAAATGCCTCTAGACAATCATCATCAAAGACAAAAGGAATATCTTTTCGTAAGAGATTAGTCAGAGGCCTTGAGATTTTGGAGAAGTCCTTTATGAACCTCCTATAAAACCTGGCATGACCAAGGAAACTTCGTATACCTTTGATGTCCTTGGGGCACGTCATCTTTTCAATAGCATCAACTTTAGCCTTGTCAACTTCGATACCTCTTTCAGAAATTTTATGTCCCAAGACAATGCCTTCATTAACCATAAAGTGGCACTTCTCCCAATTCAAGACAAGATCAGTATCTTCACATCTCTGCAAAACTCGATCAAGGTTGCTTAAGAAATCATTAAAATAAGTTCCGTAAAAGGAGAAATCATCCATGAAAACCTCAACAATCTTTTCACAAAAATCAGAGAATATAACCATCACGCATCTTTGAAAGGTAGCAGGTGCATTACATAAACCAAAAGGCATATGTCTATAAGCAAAGGTACCGAAAGGATAAGTAAAAGTGGTCTTTTCTTGATCCCCTTTTGACACAGGTATTTGAGAGAAACCAAAATAACCATCTAGAAAGCAAAAATGAGTATGTTTGGATAACCTTTCTAGCATTTGATCAATAAAAGGCAAGGGGTAATGATCTTTCTTAGTAGCTTTATTTAATTTATGGAAATCAGTTACCATCCTATAACCTGTAACTATTCTTTGCGGGATCAATTCATCTTTATCATTAGGAACTACAGTCATACCTCCTTTCTTAGGGACACAATGGACAGGACTTACCCACTGGCTATCGGCGATTGGATAGATATTACCTGCCTCTAGAAGCTTTAGAATTTCCTTCCTTACTACTTCTTTCATCTTAGGATTCAACCGTCGTTGATGATCAATAACCGGTTTAGCGTTTTCTTCCAACTTTATCTTGTGTTGTCATAAAGTGGGACTAATGCCCTTAACATCATCCAGAGTATATCCAATAGCAGCACGGTGCTTCTCCAGAGTTTTCAATAGTTTTTCTTCTTCCTGATCTGAAAGGTTAGCACTAATAATAACAGGATATATCTTCTTTTCATTAAGATAGACATACTTAAGATTATCAGGTAAAGTTTAAATTCAAATACGGGATCACCCTTGGGTGGAGGAGGATCCCCTAGGATTTCAACAGTCAAGTTATTTTTCAATACGGGTCCCTGATTAAAGAATATTTCATCTATTTCCCTTCTCTCATTCATATGCATATCATTTTCATGATCTAGCAAATATTGTTCTAAAGGATCATTAGGAGGCACAACAATAGAAGCAACACAAATAACTTCATCCTTACTAGGTAATTCTTTATCAAGGGGTTGTCTACGGAATTTAGCAAAGTTAAAATCATGAGACATATCCCCTAAACCAACAGTAACGATATCTTTCACGCGGTCTATCTTACCATTAACAGTATTCAAGAAGGGTCTACCAAATATAATGGGGCAAAAATCATCTTGTGGGGAACTAAGAATAAGAAAATCAGCAGGGTATTTAACCTTCCCACACAAAACTTCAACATCTCTAAGAATCCCAACTGGTGAAATAGTGTCTCTATTAGCTAGCTTAATAGTAACATCAATCCCTTCTAACTCAACAGGTGCAATGGCATGCATAATTTCTTGATATAAGGTGTGAGGGATAATACTCGCACCAGCACCTACGTCACATAAACCATGATAGCAATGATCTCCTATCTTAACAGAGATAACATGCAAGCCTACAATAGGTCTATGTTTATTCCTAGCATCGGGTTGGCTATTCTAGCAGATTCCTCTTGGAGGTAAATAACATGTCCATCTAAATCTTCTACCAAGAGATCTTTAACCATAGCAACACTAGGTTCAACTTTAATTTGCTCAGGGGGTGTAGGTGTTATAGTATTACTCTTTCGAACTACAGTTGAAGCTTTAGCAAGATCCTTTATTCTAACAGGGAAAGGTGGTTTCTCAATATAAGCAGTAGGAACAATAGGATCAACATTATAAGTGATAGTCTTTTCTTCAACTTTAATAGGTTCAACTACTTTTACTTCAATGGGAGGATGGTATTTAAACCACTTCTCCTTGGGAAGATCAACATGAGTAGCGAATGATTCACAGAAAGAAGTACTATCTCAGAGTCAAGTCCGTATTTAGTGCTAAACTCACGGAAAACATTGGTATCCATAAAAGCCTTAACACAATCAAACTTAGGGGTCATACCTGGCTCCTTACCTTCGTCGAGATCCCAATCTTCAGAGTTGCATTTAATTCTTTCCAATAAATACCATTTGAATTCAATAGTCTTCATCATAAAAGAACCAGAACAAGAAGTATCAAGCATGGAGCGATTATCGAGAGAAAGCCGAGCATAAAAAATTTGAATGATCATTTCTCTTGAAAGCTCATGATTTGGGCATGAATATAACATTGACTTAAGCCTCTCCCAAGCTTGAGCGATGCTTTCTCCTTCGCAGGGCCAAAAATTATAAATATAATTACGATCACGATGAACCTGGTGCATAGGGTAGAACTTCTAATGAAATTCCAACTTCAGAAAATTATAGTTCCATGATCCAATATCATCACATAGCCTAAACCATGTCAATGCATCTCCCTTCAAAGATTAAGGGAAGACCTTCTTCTTGATAACATCCTCGGGCATACCTGCAAGCTTAAATAATCCACAAACTTCATCCACATAGATTAGATGTAAATCGGGATGCAGTGTTCCGTCTCCCGTAAAGGGATTATCTAGCAGTTTCTCTCTCATACCCGAAGGAATTTCAAAGCAAACATTTTCAATAGGTGCAGTAGGTTGAGGAGAAACTCCTTGCTCTTCTGGTTGGGGTGAAGATACCCCGAACAAGCCCCTCTAAGGATTATGAGCCATAGTAACATGTGAAAATAAATTTCAGCACACTATATAAATTTTTCCTTACCAAATTCCACTTACCAAAGGCGCTTCACTCCCCGGCAACGGCGCCAGAAAAGAGTCTTGATGACCCACAAGTGTAGGGGATCTATCGTAGTCCTTTCGATAAGTAAGAGTGTCGAACCCAACAAGGAGCAGAAGGAAATGATAGGCAGTTTTCAGTAAGGTATTTTCTGCAAGCACTGAAATTACAGGTAACAGATAGTTTTGTAATAAGGTAATTGGTAGCAAGTAACAAAAGGTAAAAGTAAATAAGGTGCATCAAGGTGGCCCAATACTTTTTGTAGCAAAGGACAAGCCTGAACAAACTCTTATATGAAGGAAACCGCTCCCGAGGACACATGGGAATTATCGTCAAACTAGTTTTCATCACGATCATCTGATTCGCGTTCGGTACTTTGATAATTTGGTATGTGGGTGGACCGGTGCTTGGGTGCTGTCCTTACTTGGACAATCCCCCCACTTATGATTAACCTCTAATGCAAGCATCCACAACTACAAAAGAAGTATTAAGGTAAACCTAACAATAGCATGAAACAAGTGGATCCAAATCAGTCATGTACGAAGCAACACATAAACTAGGGTTTAAGATTCTGTCACTCTAGCAACCCATCATCTACTTATTACTTCCCAATGCCTTCCTCTAGGCCCAAATAATGGTGAAGTGTCATGTAGTCGACGTTCACATGACACCAGTAGAGGAGAGACAACATACATCTCATCAAAATATCGAACAAAGACCAAATTCACATGACTACTTATAGCAAGATTTCTCCCATGTCCTCGGGAACAAAAGTAACTACTCACAAGACATAATATTGTTCATGATCAGAGGGGTATTAATATTCATAATGGATCTGAACATATGATCTTCCACCAAATAAACCAACTAGCATCAACTACAAGGAGTAATCAACACTACTAGCGACCCACAGGTACCAATCTGAGGTGTGGGTACAAAGATTGGATACAAGAGATGAACTAGGATTTGAGAGGAGATGGTTCCGGTGAAGATGTTGATGAAGATAACCCTCCCCAAGATGGGAGAGTTGTTGGTGATGACGGCGGTGACGATTTCCCCCTCCCGGAGGTAAGCATCCCCGACAAAACAGCTCTGCCGGAGCCCTAGATTGATTTCCGCCAAGGTTCCGCCTCGAGATGGCGGCGTCTGGTCCCGAAAGACTCCTTATGATTTTTTTTCCAGGTCAAAACACCTCATATAGGAGAAGATGGGCATCGGGGGGCCATCAGGGGGCCCACGAGGCAGGGGGCGTGCCCAGAGAGGGGGGCGCGCCCCCACCCTCGTGGATAGCTGGTGGCCCCCCTGGTGATCTTCTTTCGCCAAATATTTTTTATATTTTCTGAAACGGAATCCTTGAAGTTTCGGGGCTTTTTGAGTTGTGAAGAATAGGTTTCCAGAGTTAGCTCCTTTTCCAGCCCAGAATTCTAGTTGCCGGCATTCTCCCTCTTCATGTAAACCTTGTAAAACAAGAGAGAAAAGGCATAAGTATTGTGACAAAACATGTAATAACAGCCCGTAATGCAATAAATACCAACAAATAAGCATGATGCAAAATGGACGTATCAAGTACCTCCACGTAAGAGGAGCGGTGCCAAAATCGATAAGCTGTTGAGAAACTAGGAACAATGCCCCGCGCTGGGAAAGATCAAAAAGGCGACGGAGCCGCTGCTGAAGGTATGTAAAACGAGGTCTATTTTCTGGGACTTGGAGTACTGGCCCAATCACAACACGCCTCATTTCCTTGATCAAATGCATATCACGAAGAATGTCCTCGAGAGCTTGCTTGGCACACTGGTGAACATGGCGGAGAAGTCCAAGGATGGGCCGAAGGCAAGGAAAGACTTGGAAGATTTGAAGATCAGGAAAGATCTCCCCCATAAAAAGTCGACGGATGAGACGGAGACATAGACGGAGGAGGGGGAAAGGGGCGGAAAAGTCAACAAGAAGGAGGAGAATTATTGCCCCCTTCTTGCTTCACCTTAAGTGCGAGGAGATCGATCAACTCATCAAGTGCCTTATGGGAATCAAAGTCAGTTCCGATTAATGTGGGAAGATAAGCAGATTTCTAGACCCCAAGAAGAAAAGGTTCAGCGGGATGAAGTCTCATGACTGTCACGTGATGATGACGCAGATACTCCCGGTTTCCATTAGAGGGATAATGGAGAAGCACGTCCGTGACACGCTTACTGGTCTCTACAACTTCTTAGACGTTATCTGCTACTTCTTGAGCTTGCGTTGTTTTCCCTCGAAGAGGAAGGGTGATGCAGCACAGTAGCGTAAGTATTTCCCTCAGTTTTTGAGAACCAAGGTATCAATCCAGTAGGAGACCACGCGCGAGTCCCTCGCACCTGCATAAACAAATAAGAACCTTCCAACCAACGCGATAAGGGGTTGTCAATCCCTTCACGGCCACTTGCAAAAGTGAGATCTGATAGATATAATAAGATAATATTTTTGGTATTTTTGATATGGATTAAAGGTAAAGATTGCAAAACAAAAGTAAAGTAGATAGTTGATGGAAGATTAATATGATGAAGATAGACCCGGGGGCCATAGGTTTCACTAGTGGCTTCTCTCATGAGAGCAGATTTCTACGGTGGGTGAACAAATTACTGTCGAGCTATTGATAGAAAAGTGCATAGTTATGAGAATATCTAGGCATGATCATTGCATATAGGCATCACGTCCGTGATAAGTAGACCGAAACGATTCTGCATCTACTACTATTACTCCACAGATCGACCGCTATCCAGCATGCATCTAGAGTATTAAGTTCATAAGAACATAGTAACGCCTTAAGCAAGATGACATGATGTAGAGGGTTAAACTCATGCAATGTGATATAAACCCTATCTTTTTATCCTCGATGGCAACAATACAATACGTGCCTTGCTGCCCCTGCTGTCAATGGGAAAGGACACCGCAAGATTGAACCCAAAGCCAAGCACTTCTCCCATTGCAAGATCTATAGATCCAGTAGGCCAAACAAAACCGATAATTTGAAGAGACTTGCAAGGATATTTAAATCATGCATAAAAGATTTCAGAAAAGAATCCAATATTGTTCATAGATAATCTTGATCATAAACCCACAATTGATCGGATCTCGAAAAACACATCGCAAAAAGAATTACATCAAATAGATCTCCACGAAGATCGTGGAGAACTTTGTATTGAGATCCAAAGAGAGAGAAGAAACCATCTAGCTAATAATATGGACCCGAAGGTCAGTGGTAAACTAGTCACAACTCATGAGAGAGACTATGGTGTTGATGTTGAAGCCCTCCATGATCGATGCCCCCTCCGGTGGAGCTTCGGAACAGGCCCCAAGATGGGATCTCATGGGAACAGAAGGTTGCGGCGGTGGAATTAGGGTTTCGTGGTGCTCCTCGATAGTTTCAGGGTGCGTAGGTATATATAGGAGGAAGAGGGACGTCATGGGAGCAACAGGGGGCCCATGAGAGTGGGGGCGTGCCCCTTCCCTCGTGGCCGCCTCTCTCGCTTCCTGGCGTGTACTCCAACTCTTCTATGTTGATATCGTTCCAAAAATAACTCTCCCGAAGGTTTCATTCCATTTGGACTCCGTTTGATATTCCTTTTCTGTGAAACACTGAAATAGGCAAAAAACAACAATTTGCACTGGGCCTTGGGTTAGTAGGTTAGTCCCAAAAATAATATAAAAGTGCATAATAAAGCCCATTAAACATCCAAAACAGAATATATAATAGCATGGAACAATCAAAAATTATAGATACGTTGGAGATGTATCAAGCATCCCCAAGCTTAATTCCTGCTCGTCCTCGAGTAGGTAAATGATAAAAACAGATTTTTTGATGTGGAATGCAAACCAACATAATTCTCAATGTGATTTTCTTTATTGTGGCATGAATGTTCAGATCCGAAAGATTCAAGATAAAAGTTTATGTTGACATAAGAATAATAATACTTAAAGCATACTAACAAAGCAATCATGTCTTCTCAAAATAACATGGCCAACGAAAGTTAATCCCTACAAAATCATATAGTTTGGATATGATCCATCTTCGTCACACAAAAATACTCAAATCATGAACAACCCCGGTTTCAGCCAAGCAATTTTTTCATACTTTAATTTTTTCAGACTCTTTCAACTTTTACGCAATACATGAGCGTGAGCCATGGATATAGCACTATAGGTGGAATAGAGTGGTAGTTGGGGAGAAGACAAAAGAGGAAGATGCTCTCACATCAACTAGGCGTATCAATGGGCTATGGAGATGCCCATCAATAGATATCAATCTGAGTGAGTAGGGATTGCCATGCAACGGATGCACTAGAGCTATAAATGTATGAAAGCTCAACGAAAGAAACTAAATGGGTGTGCATCCAACTTGCTTGCTCATGAAGACCTAGGGCATTTGAGGAAGCCCATCGTTGGAATATACAAGCCAAGTTCTGTAATGAAAATTCCCACTAGTATATGAAAGTGACAAAACAAGAGACTCTCTATCATGAAGATCATGGTGCTACTTTGAAGCACAAGTGTGGAAAAAATAGTAGCATTGTCCCCCTTTTTTTTCTTTTCTTTTTTTTGGGGCCTTTTTTTCTTTGGCATTTCCTTTTTTTTATTTTTTTTATTTTTGTATTTGGGACAATGCTCTAATAATGATGATCATCACACTTCTATTGATTTACAACTCGATATTACAACTCGATACTAGAACAAAGTATGACTCTATATGAATGCCTCCCACGGTGTACCGGGATGTGCAATGAATCAAGAGTGACATGCATGAAAAATTATGCATGGTGGCCTAGCCACAAATACGATGTCTACTACATGATCATGCATGTCAATATGACAATGATGAAGCGTGTCATATGAACGGAACGGTGGAAAGTTGCATGGCAATATATCTCGGAATGGCTATGGAAATGCCATGATAGGTAGGTATGGTGGCTGTTTTGAGGAAGGTATATGGTGGGTGTATGGTACCGGCGAAAGTTGCGCGGTACTAGAGAGGCTAGCAATGGTGGAAGGGTGAGAGTGTGTATAATCCATGGACTCAACATTAGTCATAAAGAACTCACATACTTATTGCAAAAATCTACAAGTCATCAAAACAAAGTACTACATGCATGCTCCTAGGGGAAGGGTTGGTAGGAGTTAACCATCACGCGATCCCGACCTCCACACAAAGGATGACACTCAATGAAATACCTCATGCTTCAAATTTGTCACACAACAGTTACCATACGTGCATGCTACGGGACTTGCAAACCTCAACACAAGTATTTCTTAAATTCACAACTACTCTACTATCATGATTCTAATATCACCATCCTCATATCTCAAAACAATCATCAAGTATCAAACTTCTAATAATATTCAATGCACTTTATATGAAAGTTTTTACTATACCCATCTTGGATGCCTATCATATTAGGACACATTTTATAACCAAAGCACATTACCATTCTGTTCTAAAAGACTCTCAAAATAATATAAGTGAAGCATTAGAGATCAACAATTTCTACAAAATAAAACCACCACCGTGCTCTAAAAAGATATAAGTGAAGCACTAGAGCAAAACTATCTAGCTCAAAAGATATAAGTGAAGCACATAGAGTATTATAATAAATTCCAATTCATGTGTATCTCTCTCAAGAAGGTGTGTCCAGCAAGGATGATTGTGGTAAACTAAAAAGCAAAGTCTCAAATCATACATGAATCTCCAAGCAAAACACATATCATGTGGTGAATAAAAATATAGTCTCAAGTAAAGTTACCGATAGACGAAGACGAAAGAGGGGATGCCTTCCCGGGGCATCCCCAAGCTTAGGATTTTGGTTGTCCTTGAATTTTACCTTGGGGTGCCTTGGGCATCCCCAAGCTTAGGCTCTTGCCACTCTTTGTTCCATAATCCATCAAATCCTCACCCAAAACTTGAAAACTTCACAACACAAAACTCAACAGAAAATCTCGTGAGCTATGTTATTATAAGAAAACAAACCACCACTCAAAGGTACTGTAATGAACTCATTCTTTGTTTATATAGGTGTTAAGCCTACTATATTCAAACTTCTCTATGATTCATACCCCCGATACTACTCATAGATTCATCAAAATAAGCAAACAACACACGAGAAGCAGAATCTGTCAAAAACAGAACAGTCTGTAGCAATCTGTAACTCTAAAAATTCTAAAATAAATTGGTGGACGTGAGGAATTTGTCTATTAATCATCTGCAAAAAGAATCAACTAAAAATCACTCTCCAGTAAAAAATGGTAGCTAATCTCGTGAGCGCTAAAGTTTCTGTTTTTTACAGCATGATCACATAAACTTCACCCAAGTCTTCCCAAAGGTTCTACTTGGCACAAACACTAATTAAAACAAAAAACCACATATAAACAGAAGCTAGATGCATTATTTATTCCTAAACATAAGCAAAAAGAAATAAAATAAAATTGGGTTGTGTCTTGGAATTAACACGGCAGATGTCCGGTTTAACGGACTTAGTCGTGAGGCCGCGCATCTATGTAGTAGCTTGAGAGGGGTTGAGCGGAATCGAGAGACGCGATGCAAGACAAGAATTTAGACAGCTTCGGGCCCCGGGAAACATCATCCGGAATAGCCCTACGTGCTGTTTGAGGCTAGATCTCATTTTGATCCTCGTGGTGTCGCCGGTAAACCGGCTCTTGTGTCTAGCCCTAGAAACTTGTGAGAACCTCTCTCAACTTGTCTAAAACCTCTCCCTCTTTGGGGAGCCCTGCCCCTCCTTATATATGTTGAAGGGGCGGGTTACATGTAGAGTCCTAGTAGCATTAAGATTGCTATATTACAAGGAGTCCTAGTCTTGCTTCCTTTGTAAGAGAATATTCCTTATGCTTTCTTCATAAACCGGCCCACCATACATGAACCGGCCTTCTGGGCCTTGGGCCTTGTCATCCATGATCCGCCTGCCGGGTTACCAGTAAATTGCCAAGTGTAAACCGTCTTAAGTAAAACGCCAAGTCCGGCCGGGTTATAATTCCGGCCGGTTCATACCGCGGGATATATCCCCAACAGGTTGCCTTCCAACAAGCGCTATCGTTTAACGCCCCTAGCTAGGCACGATACAAGAATAGATCTAGGTATTGCCATCTTTGGTCTTAATTCTTTTAGCGAGGTTATGTTCGAATCCAGGAGGTTCCTTACGCTTCCCTTCATATTTAGAAATTTTTAGATCTAAAGAATCCAACCGCTTATTGCAAAGAGTGATTAATATATTCATGCGGTGGAGGTTTCCACTAACACTCTTGAGAAGTTCAAGAGACTTTTGCAATATTTTTGTTACTTCGCAAATTTTCTCAAAAACTTGTGTCTCTTCCTGGGCATGATGTAACCCCTTTTGTTTAGGTAGTGTTCCCACTATTCCCTCTATAATTTCATGCGCAATACTGGGATCAATTTCGATAAAATTTCCTTTGGCGACGCAATCCAAGAGTTGTCTATGGGACATATTTAGTCCAACATAAAAATTGTGAAGTAAAATTCTAAAATTCACCTCTGAGGTGCAATTACGATAAGATTCCATCATCCTATACCAAGCATCTTTTAAGTTTTCTCCTTGCTTTTGTTTGAAGTGAAGAACTTCAAACTCGGGAGATGAAGGAGCAGATAAGGGAATAGCCATGACGGCAAGGCAAACGATAAAACACACATGGCAAAAAGGAAAGCGAATAAAACGACAAAGGTGAATTGGGGGAGAGGAAAACGAGAGGCAAATGGCAAATAATGTAATGCGAGGGATAAGGGTTTGTGATAGGTACTTGGTATATGACTTTTGCGTAGATCTCCCCGGGAACGGTGCCAGAAATTCTTCTTGCTACTTCTCGAGCTTGCGTTGTTTTCCCTCGAAGAGGAAAGGGTGATGCAGCATAGTAGCGTAAGTATTTCCCTCAGTTTTTGAGAACCAAGGTATCAATCCAGAAGGAGACCACGCGCGAGTCCCTCGCACCTGCACAAACAAATAAGAACCTTGCAACCAACGCGATAAGGGGTTGTCAACCCTTCACGGCCACTTGCAAATGTGAGATATGATAGATATAATAAGATAATATTTTTGGTATTTTTGATATAGATTAAAACTAAAGATTGCAAAACAAAAGTAAAGTAGATAGTTGATGGAAGATTAATATGATGAAGATAGACCCGGGGGCCATAGGTTTCACTAGTGGCTTCTCTCATGAGAGCAGATTTCTACGGTGGGTGAACGAATTACTGTCGAGCAATTGGTAGAAAAGCGCATAGTTATGAGAATATCTAGGCATGATCATTGTATATAGGCATCACGTCCATGACAAGTAGACCGAAACAATTCTGCATCTACTACTATTACTCCACACATCGACCTCTATCCAGCATGCATCTGGAGTATTAAGTTCATAAGAACAGAGTAACGCCTTAAGCAAGATGACATGATGTAGAGGGATAAACTCATGCAATATGATATAAAGCCCATATTTTTATCCTCGATGGCAACAATACAATACGTGCCTTGCTGCCCCTGCTGTCATTGGGAAAGGACACCGCAAGATTGAACCCAAGGCCAAGCACTTCTCCCATTGCAAGAACTATAGATCTAGTAGGCCAAACCAAACCGATAATTCGAAGAGACTTGAAAGGATATTTAAATCATGCGTAAAAGATTTCAGAAAAGAATCCAATATTGTTCACATATAATCTTGATCATAAACCCACAATTCATCGGATCTTGACAAACACACCGTAAAAAGAATTACATCGAATAGATCTCCACGAAGATCATAGAGAACTTTATATTGAGATCCAAAGAGAGAGAAGAAGCCATCTAGCTAATAACTATGGACCCGAAGGTCTGTGGTAAACTACTCACAACTCATCGGAGAGGCTATGGTGTTGATGTAGAAGCCCTCCGGTGGAGCTCCGGAATAGGCCCAAGATGGGATCTCACGGGAACAGAAGGTTGCGGCGGTGGAATTAGGGTTTCGTGGTGCTCCTCGATAGTTTCATGGTACGTAGGTATATATAGGAGGAAGAGGGATGTCAGGGGAGCAACAGGGGGCCCACGAGGGTGGGGGGCGTGCCCCCTGCCCTCGTGGCCGCCTCTCTCGCTTCCTGGCGTGTACTCCAAGTCTTCTGTGTTGATATTGTTCCAAAGATAACTCTCCCGAAGGTTTCATTCCTTTTGGAATCCGTTTGATATTCCTTTTCTGCGAAACACTGCTACTGAAAAAGAATTTTTAGCAGTTGTATTTGCTTGTGATAAATTCAGACCTTATATTGTCGATTCTAAAGTAAATGTTCACACTGATCATGCTGCTATTAAATATCTTATGGAAAAGAAAGATGATAAACCTAGACTTATTAGATGAGTTCTCTTGCTACAAGAATTTGATTTGCATATTACTGATAGAAAGGGAGCTGAGAACCCCGTTGCAGACAACTTATCTAGGTTAGAGAATAGTCTTGATGACCCACTACCTATTGATGATAGCTTCCCTGATGAACAATTAGATGTCATAAATGCTTCTCGCACTGCTCCTTGGTATGCTGATTATGCTAATTACATTGTTGGTAAATTTATACCACCTAGTTTCACATACCAGCAAAAGAAAAAGTTTTTCTATGATTTAAGACATTACTTCTGGGATGATCCACACCTTTATAAAAAAGGAGTAGATGGTATTATAATATGTTGTGTACCTGAGCATGAACAGGAACAGATCCTACGCAAGTGTCACTCCGAGGCTTATGGAGGACACCATGCTGGAGATAGAACTGCACACAAGGTACTACAATCTGGTTTTTATTGGCCTACTCTCTTCAAGGATGCCCGTAAGTTTGTCTTGTATTGTGATGAATGTCAAAGAAATGGTAATATTAGTAGACGTCAAGAAATGCCTATGAATTATTCACTTGTTATTGAACCATTTGATGTTTGGGGCTTTGATTATATGGGACCGTTTCCTTCCTCTAATGGGTATACACATATTTTAGTTGCTGTTAATTACGTTACTAAGTGGGTAGAAGTTGTTCCAACTAGTAGTGCTGATCACAACACCTCTATTAAGATGTTTAGAGAAGTTATTTTTTCGAGGTTTGGAGTCCCTAGATATTTAATGACTGATGGTGGTTCACATTTTATTCATGGTGCTTTCTGCAAGATGCTTGCTAAGTATGATGTTAATCATAGAATTGCATCCCCTTACCACCCGCAATCTAGTGGTCAAGTAGAACTGAGTAACAGAGAGCTGAAATTAATTTTGCAAAAGACTATTAATAGATCTAGAAAGAATTGGTCCAAGAAACTTGATGATGCATTATGGGCCTATAGAACTGCATATAAAAATCCTATGGGTATGTCTCCGTATAAAATGGTTTATGGAAAAGCATGTCACTTACCTCTCGAACTAGAACATAAGGCATATTAGGCTATTAAAGAGCTCAATTATGATTTCAAACTTGCCGGTGAGAAGAGGTTATTTGACATTAGCTCGCTTGATAAGTGGAGAACCCATGCCTATGAAAATGCCAAACTGTTTAAAGAAAAGGTTAAAAGATGGCATGACAAAAGGATACAAAAGCGTGAGTTTAATGTAGGTGATTATGTTTTGTTATACATCTCTCGTTTAAGATTTTTTGCGAGAAAGCTTCTCTCTAAATGGGAAGGCCCTTACGTTATCGAGGAGGTCTACCGTTCCGGTGCCATAAAAATCAACAACTTCGAAGGAACAAATCCAAAGTTGGTGAGCGGTCAAAGAATCAAACATTATATCTCAGGTAATCCTATAAATGTTGAAACCAACGTTATTGAAACCTTAACCCCGGAGGAATACATAAGGGACACTTTCCAGAATGATTCAGACCCCGAAAAGGAAGAGGTATGTGGTACGATAAGTAAACCGACTCGAAAACAGTTCTAATGGCAAAATTTCCCCGTTTTGGAATATTTAGAAAAATAGAAAAATAAGAAGTAGTCCGGAAAGGACATGAGGCGTACACGAGGGTGGAGGGCGCGCCCTACCCCCCTAGGTGCGCCCCCTACGTCGTGGGCACCTCATGTGCCTTCCGGACTCCGTTTTCTTGTACGTTACTTCTTTTGGTCAGTAAAAATTGATTATATAATCCCCCGAAGGGTTTGACCACCGCACCATGCGAAAATCCTCTAGTTTTGTTTCGAGCAGTGTTTCTAACAGATCTAGATCACCATGACATCTTCAAGCACCCCAAAGGACAAGTTCTTCGAGAAGGTCATTAACCCCTACCTCGCGAAGGTGCTGCAACACCCTCAAACCATCGAGGTACGTGAGGGGGTGCTACACATCCGCGATGTTGAGGGACTGATACGTATCCAACGTATCTATAATTTTTGATTGTTCCATGCTTTTATATTATCCTTCTAGGATGTTTTATGGACTTTTGTATGATTTTTGGGACTAACCTATTAACCTAGAGCCCAGTGCCAGTTTTTGTTTTTCCTTGTTTTTGAGTTTCGCAGAAAAGTAATATCAAACGGAGCCCAATTGACATGAAACTCAACGGGCGTTATTTTTGGACCAAAAGAAGCCCAGGAAGTGCCGGAGGGGGACCAGAAGGTTCCCGGGCTTCCCACGAGGGTAGGGCGCAGCCCCCTGGGCACGCCCCCTACCTCATGGACAGCCCGAAGGTCTCCTTTACTTGCCCACGACTCCAACACCCCCTATATATATTGAAACCTCCAAAAAATAACCAAGATCGAGAGTTCCGTCGCTAAGAGCCTCTTTTGCCACCAAAAACCAATCTAGACCCGTTCTGGTACTGTCGTGGAAATAGCACGGCAGATGTCCGGTTTAGCGGACTTGAAGATGGAACCATCGCACAGGTTAGCTTGAAGGGGTTCATAGCACACAAAGGACACAGAGGGTTTATACTAGTTCGGCCCCTTCGATGAAGGTAAAAGCCTACGTCTACTTGGTTTGGTATTGCTTGGGCGTCGGATTACAGGGAGCGGATTCGCTTGCCTGTGCCTCGACGGGTTGATTGTTGCTTGTCCCCGAACCGTCGCCGGGTCGCCCCTTTATATAGAGGGTACGCCTGGTCCGGTTTACAGAGTCCCGAGGCCGGCTCATACTTGTGTCCGCCTCGGTCTCTGTCTTTCCTTCCTTATCTCTCAAGTTACATCGCTTGGCGGTTTACAGACCTTAATTCTACACATGGGCCCTAAGATCTCATGGGCCGTAGCCTTTACTAAATATTACAATCAGGTATAACATAACAAAGCCGGTTTACACTAGCCGGTTTATACCTGTTAGTCATATCCCTAACATTAGGCCCCAGAATGATTTGAACTTGTTCATATCAATCTTGTCTTGTATAAATTTCTTCTGTCTTCACATTCTTGTAAACCGGCTCTGACGTCATCTTCGAGATTCACTAGATCTGAACGTGACATCATCTCCGCATTTAACGCCGCGAGCTGTACTGTAGCTTTGTTTTTAAGGGTTATCCCGAAAATCGAGGCGTCAGAGGATCTTTATCCGATCCTTTACTTCCTCGAATCCCGCACCTGTCGCTTCGGATCTGACTTTCCTTATAAATACCGCTGTCCCCATTCATTATCTTCTTCCTGCTCTTTCTTCCTCCGTCGCCCGACTCCATCGTCGCCCGAGCTCGAACCGCCGCCGTCAACCGCTGAATCCAAGTCCTCGCCGGCCGCTGCATCACCCTGAGTTTGACCAGAGAACCTCCGCCTCTGATCCTTGCTATTCCAGGTACGTCCTTTTTCTTCATTACAGATCTGTAACTTCTAGGGTTCCTTCTCACGCCCCCGCCATTAGAGTCTCAACGGAAGCTTTACCTTGTTCGACTTTAAGCCGATAGTTTTCAGTAACCTTTACCTTTTAGATCTTGCCCTTTAAACTGTACTTTTACCCCGCTGTAAATACTTCAGATCTTTGTCGTTCTTGCTTAACCTGTAGATTTATCCGCTCTGTATAAGGCCCTTGTAGTTCTTCCCGTATACTCTTACATTTGTTTCTCTTTTTCTGGTATGCTCCGATCTATTCCACCTTAGCTGTCTTTAAAAACCTGTTTTTCTCCTCGGTAGATCTGTTAAGTATGTTCCGGTTTAAACTGTTATGCCCTGTTCTTGCGAAACTTTATAATTTAAACGCGACGGTTTAGCCGTTCCCCTTTTACTGTCGTGAACCGGAAATGGTGTAGCTTGCTGTAATTGCCGGTTTAACCATGCCATTAGTCCTCAGTTCAAACCGTTGCGTAACTTTCATAGATAGTTTCCGGTTTATACTGTTGTACCTTCATAATCCGTTTTCTGCACTTTATCTTTTCCAGTACTTGTCCTTTCGTTGCAATGGCCAAGCAGTATGTCTCTTGCGATTGGGTCCCTTCTATCATTACTGAGGAAGATTTGGTCAAGATTTCTGAAATTGGTACGTTAGGCCCTCAGTCTATTTTGAAATGGCGGGCCCCGGGGAATGAATGCCCTCCTACTCCCAGGTCCGGGGAGGTCATTGTGTTCTTTGATCACATATCTCGAGGCTTCTCTCCCCCCGGTTCAAAGTTTTTCCGGGATGTTCTTGCTGCCTTCCAACTCCACCCTCAGGACATTGGACCCAACTCTGTTTCAAACATTTGTGACTTCCAAGTGTTTTCGGAGGTATATCTGCAAGAAGAACCGTCCGTCGATCTGTTCCGGGACTTCTTTCACTTAAACCGGCGCACAGAGTTCACCAGTGGACCACATCAGGAGCTTGGTGGCGTTAGTATTCAGAAGAGGAGAGACGTTGTTTTTCCTCACGCCGCTTTACACACGCATCCAAAGGAGTGGAACAAGTCATGGTTTTATTGTATTGACACTTCTCCTGAAGGGGAGAACCCTCTGCCGGGTTATCGTGAAACCCGTATTCCGGAAGATCATCCTTTACCACAACGGCTCGGCTCTGTTGAACGGACCCGATTTTCATCACAGCTCTCCAAGTTAAGAGCCTTCATAGCTAATGGCTTGATTGGAACTGATTTTCTACGCTGTTGGTTGTCTTGGAGCATCCTTCCCTTGAGCCGGCGATCACAGCTGATGTGCAAATATTCTGGCAAACCGGATGATCCCCAAAGGTTTACCAAGGAAAAACTCTCTGAATCGGAGGTTATAGAATCAGCCAAGAAAATTCTCAATGTTTCCTTGGCTGACTGCAGCAAGGTCGGGTTAGCTCCTTATTATAAGAAGAACAAGCTGCCTGCAGTAAGTTTTACCTTGCCCTGTATTCGTAATCCGTTTCTTTAAACCGTCTTTCAATTACCTTTCTTGCTTTTGACTAGGCTGATGACCCTTTCTGGAAGAGAAAACCTCAGGAGAAAACCGGCAAACAAGCTCGCCGGAAAACCTTTGCCAATAAGAAAAGGAAAGCAGCTGTTGATGCCAGTTCTCCCACCGAAGATGATGATCCGGATTCCGAGGTATGATTTAATCCGGTTTAGATTTTGCTTTCTTGAACTTGTAATTATATCTAACGATAACTTTTCTACAGGAGTTGCCTGAAGGTGATAATCCGGCCGAAGTTGAGGTAACCATTCTTTCTTCTGATTCAGAACCTCTTCCACAAAAAAGTCGTCGGACCGTCCGGAAATACCAATTTTCTCACCCTTATGCTCAGTTGGACCCTAACTTTATTTTGAAGAAGCAACATCACGAAGCTCTTCGCCGGACCACTCGCCATAGCGGCCTGGCGGTGGAATCATCCGAGATTTCTTTGACTCCGGCTCGAAAGCGCCGTGTTGAGGTGATACTTTCTCCGACTCTCCTTCATCCCAAGGCCGGGCTTATCCGAAAACCTCTTAAACCGTCTGACCCTGATTATCAGGAAACTCCATTGTCTTCTTCTGGTGAATCGACTGCCACACAGCTTCCTCCATTGAAAACTGTCCCAGGGTAACTTTTTAACCCTTCCGGTTTATGATTCCTTTTTGTTTTATAATGTTAATACTCATTTTGCACTCTTTCCAGCAAACCAAAACCCAGCAAGAAGCCCAAGGCAAACAAGCCTCCTGCTGAGACCACTGCAGATGATCCGGCTAATGATCCGGCAACAACTGTTCCTTCAGAGGGCGATCCCATAGCTCCTCTTGAAGACCCTACGCCTACAGATCATATCTCTGCTCCTGAGAATCCTACTGCTGAAGATGCCCATAATCCGCCAAGTCCGGCCCGGGTCAATTCTCCTCAGATTAATCCGGCGTCTCCCAATCCGGCCCAAACTGCCACTCCCCCAAATGTACCTGCTTCTCCGGATGTTGTGGTAACTGGGACTGCCTTTGTTGCTCCAGCTGAGCCCACCGTTTTAGCCAAGCATACGGCTAAAGCGGAGAAGTTATATAAAGAAAAAGGCAAATGGAGTACTGAAGTATCCAATCTTGCTGATATGAGTGCCCAAGACATTTATTCTGGGTATCTAAACCGGCTCCACAGCAGCCGAGACTATGAAGCAAGCCTGGTTAACTTAATGAGGGAGAAATATGAGGTAAACCTCTTCTTCTGACTTTGTACCTTTGATGCGTTTCTATCCCATAACAGCCACCAAGTTCCGGTTTAGCTGCGTGCTGAAGGTGAACCAGAACTTGTAGTTTGAACAATTGATCTTTACATTAGCCCCCAAGTATCAAGTAGATAACTTGTTTATGTATTTGATACTTGTAAAAGTTGCTGATGATACTTCAACCATACATTAGCCCCCAAGTGTCAAGCAGACAACTTGTTTGTGTGCTTGAGACTTGTAACTTTGAATTGCTGTTGTTTACTGCTTCAACTGCCATTAGCCTCCAAGTGTCAAGCAGACAACTTGTTTGTGTGCTTGAGACTTGTAACTTTGAATTGCTGTTGTTTACTGCTTCAACTGCCATTAGCCCCCAAGTGTCAAGTAGACAACTTGTTTGTGTGCTTGAGACTTGTCTGATTTTTACCTCTTGTCTTTTAACTGTGCTGGCAGGCTGAGTTGAACCGGAATGCTATTGAAATCAATGAACTTCGTAGCCGTCTTACTGAAACAGAATCTGCTGCTTCAAAAGCTAAAAAAGATCTTCAGGTGAGTTTAAAGACTGCTGAAGATCTGAAGAAATATTTTGAAGAAGAACGGACCACTTTTGAGGTTCAAAAGAAAGATCTGGAGAAAAGGGTTCAGGATGCTGAAGGGGCGCTTAACCCGGTTACAGAGGAATTGACCGGTTTAAAGCAGCAGGTTGAAATGATGACCACTGCAATCTTTGGTAAGTATAATCTGAACTCCTGGTTTATCCCTGTAATGTTCTAACTGTGCCGGCTTAACCGTTATATCTGTGTGCAGGTCGCCGTGTCTCCCATCTTGGGGATGACTTACGGAAGAAGCTTAAAGCATGTTACACATTGGTCGAGCAGCTGTATTCCGGCGCTCAGAGGATCATCAGTGCCACTTCCTTTGGTAAACCGGCCCCTTCGACGATCCAAGATACGTTGAACAAGTTGTCTGTTTTGCCGGCTCGTCTTGAAGAAGTTAAAAAATCCGCTGCCCGAGGTGGCGCTCTTCTGGCCCTTACCAGGGCTAAGGCTTGGGTCCCAGATCTTGATCCGGAGGAAGCTATGACCGGTTTTCCTGATACAAAGGATGACGGCTCGACTTTTACTGCAAAGGACCTTTATGCCTTGACAAAGGAGATGCGCCCCCTCGCCAGCAAGCTTGCAGTTGAGTCCGATTTATCCAGGTATCATCCTGGATATGACTTGCAAAACGAACGGGTGGAGCGGCCGGTTTATGATACCGTGAATTTAATCCCGCCGGTTCGTCCTCATACCTTCGCTCCAGATACCGAACCTTTTGAACTGATCAACGAAGAGATGTATTTCCGGGCCTTGGCGAAGATTGACTAGCGTGTGCCGGATTTCCAACTGCTTCAAGAAGATGAAGAAGTTCTGGATCGAGGTGATGGCCAGCCGTCTCAACAAGGAGGAGCATAACTTTAAAACTTTATTGCTGTAATCGCAGTCTGTGTTTCGCCAAACAATATTTCCAATCCGTCGGGCTTGCTATGCCTTGTAATAGGATAGCTAAACTTGATCTGCTTTATTCTGGATATTCCGTCTTTCTCTATGTGGAATATTTGCCGATTGAAAATGTTGTCTGATAGTGTTTATCTTGCATATCTTCTGTTTCTGCAGAAATAATACTGAAAATATGTCCTAGTGGCTTACCACTGGACGGATTAAATTGTTCTCTTAAAACGACAAATAAGTATATCTTTATACCAGTAATGACTTTATACCTGAGATCATATACGCCCAACATTCTTAATCCGGTAGAACCTTAAAGTCGCTTGACCAAGACCTTCATGGATCCAATTAAAAATTCAAAACACTCCGGCTCATCTTGATGATAAATTCCGGTTTATCTTGTTCTTCAAAACTTTGTTCGGAGATTTGTAGCTTTTTGCCTGATATATGATCCGGGTTTTAATGAACACCGGTTTACTCATGCTGGTATTCATAACCCAGACTTTTCACTTTATAGGTACGTGGTCAACTTCCGTAGCTGCTCCACTCCGGTTTAAAGGGTTATAAAACACAAACACCAAAAAGATGCAAATTTTGCAAATAAGACCATGTAGTCGAGGTTTTTTAAGAGCTGCCAGGCTCAAAGCAAGGTTCAGCCAATCAATGGGACGTGGTTTGTCCAACACTCCCAGAGGGCCTAGCCAATCACTGAACGTGGCATTATCCAACTTTTTAGAGGGCCGAAAGAACCGCAAATAAAAACTGAGCCAATCAATGGGACGTGGTTTGTCCAACACTCCCAGAGGGCCTAGCCAATCACTGAACGTGGCATTATCCAACTTTTCAGAGGGCCGATAGAACCGTAAAAATTGATCCGATCACTGGGACATGGACGTTGCCATTCCCAGAGGGCCTCCAGGGTTCCTCCTGAACCGGTGGGTCAATTTAAACCAATCACTGAACGTGGATTTATCCAACTTTTCAGAGGGTCTCCAGGGTTCCTCCTGAACCAGTGGGTAAATTCAAACCAATCACTGAACGTGGAATTATCCAACTTTTCAGAGGGTCTCCAGGGTTCCTCCTGAACCGGTGGGTAAATTCAAACCAATCACTGAACGTGGAATTATCCAACTTTTCAGAGGGTCTCCAGGGTTCCTCCTGAACCGGTGGGTAAATTGTGAAGGCTCCTCTCCTCGAACCGGATATGATCTCATGTTTTTTAGAGAGTTTATTGCTCCTTTGCATATTCTGCAAAAAATCAATTTCTAAACCGGCCAATATATTGAAATATAATATCTGATAATAAACTTGTATGGTTGCTTTCACAGGATTTTTGTATATGGAAAAAGGGCTAAGCCCCCGGTTTACCGAGGGTGCCAGTTTATTCATTACTCATAATATATACATATGATACATTGGAGCATGTAGCTCAAGTATAGTATGGCCGTAAATGGGCGATGTTCCACGGCCTCTTTGTCTCCTCTTCTGATGTCCGTGAGTCCTTGTGTTCTCGAATGTCCACCAAGTAATATGAACCGTTGTGCAGATTCTTGCTGACCACAAAGGGGCCTTCCCAAGGTGGGGATAGCTTGTGCATATCTGTTTGATCTTGGATGAGCCGGAGCACCAAGTCACCCTCCTCGAACGTCCTTGTACTAATCCGGCGGCTATGATATCTGCGTAAGTCTTGTTGATAAATCACAGAACGTGCTGAAGCTATATCACGCTCTTCATCCAGCCGGTTTAAACTGTCCTGTCTTGACCCCTCGTTGATTGCTTCCACATAAGCCGTCACCCTTGGTGAATCATGACGTATATCGCTCGGAAGAACTGCTTCAGCACCATAAACCATGAAGAAAGGTGTGTAACCTGTAGACCGGTTTGGTGTAGTGTTAATACTCCAAAGAACAGATGGCAATTCCTCAACCCAACATCCTGGGGTTCTCTGCAAAGGTGTCATAAGCCGGGGTTTGATTCCTCGCAAAATCTCCTGATTTGCCCTTTCAGCCTGACCATTGGATTGGGGGTGGGCCACAGAAGATACGTCCAAACGAATATGCTCTCGTTGACAGAATTCTTCCATCTCACCCTGAGATAAATTGGTGCCATTGTCTGTGATGATGCTGTGTGGAAAGCCAAACCGGAATATTACTTTTTTGATGAATTTGACTGCCGTTGTCGCATCACACTTGCTTATAGCCTCCGCTTCAACCCACTTTGTAAACTTATCTACTGCCACTAGTAGATGAGTTTTCTGATCTTGGGATCGCTTGAAAGGTCCAACCATATCAAGCCCCCAAGTCGCAAACGGCCAAGTTATTGGTATCATCCGGAGTTCCTGTGCTGGAATCAGAGCACGTCTTGAGAATTTCTGACAAGCGTCACACTTCCGGACCAGATCTGCCACATCTGCATGAGCGGTTAACCAATAGAAACCATGCCGGGATGCCTTAGCCACCAATGATTTTGACCCGGCATGATGACCACAATCCCCTTCATGAATCTCGCGAAGAATCTCACAACCTTCCTCAGCTGATACACATCGCTGAAATACTCCAGAAGTACTGCGATGGTGAAGTTCTCCGTTTGCAATTGTCATGGACTTAGAGCGTCGGATGATCTGTCGCACTTCTTCTTCATCATCTGGTAACTCTCCTCGGCTCAGGTATGCCAAATAGGGCAGCGTCCAATCCGGAATAATATGGAGCGCTGCAACTAACTGTGCCTCTGGGTCCGGAACAGCTAGGTCTTCCTCCGACGGTATCTGAACCGAAGGACTGTGCAACTCATCCAAGAAGGTGTTTGGTGGCACCAGTTTACGTTGCGACCCCAGCCGGCTTAAAGCGTCAGCTGCTTCGTTCCTCCGCCGGTCTATATGATCCACCTGATATCCTTTAAAGTATCCTGCGACTGCTTCAACCTCTCGTCTATAAGCCGCCATGAGGGGGTCTCTTGAATCCCACTTGCCAGAAACTTGCTGCGCTACCAGATCTGAGTCTCCCAAGCACTTAACCCGGCTCAAGTTCATTTCCTTTGCTAACCGCAAACCATGAAGTAATGCTTCATATTCCGCTGCATTATTAGTACAAGGAAACAATAAGCGGAGGACATAACAAAATTTATCACCTCTGGGGGAAGTTAAGACAACTCCAGCCCCCGAGCCCTCCAACTGTTTTGAACCGTCAAAGTGAATCGTCCAGTAAGTAAGATCCGGCTTCTCCTCAGGAGTCTGCAACTCTGTCCAATCATTGATGAAGTCTACCAATGCCTGAGATTTTACAGCAGTGCGTGGTACATATTTCAACTCATGCGGGCTGAGCTCAATGGCCCACTTTGCTACTCTGCCCGTAGCTTCCCTGTTTTGGATTATATCCCCCAACGGTGCTGAACTAACCACAGTTATTGGATGCCCTTGGAAATAGTGCTTCAGCTTCCGGTTTGCCATGAATACACCATATACCAACTTCTGCCAATGAGGGTATCTCTGCTTGGACTCAATGAGTACTTCACTCACGTAATAAACCGGGCGCTGAACCGGGTATTCCTTCCCTGCTTCCTTGCGCCCAATCACAATCGCAACGCTAACTGCCCGTGTATTAGCAGCGACGTATAACAGCAACGGCTCTTTGTCAATAGGAGCAGCTAAAACCGGTGGTTTTGCCAATTGCCGCTTCAGATCCTCAAATGCTGCGTTTGCCTCATCACTCCATATAAACCGGTCTGTTTTCCTCAACATCTGGTAAAGTGGAATCGCCTTTTCTCCCAAACGGCTGATGAACCGGCTTAACGCTGTGATCCGGCCAGCTATGCGCTGAACATCGTTGATGCAAACCGGTTTAGTCAAAGATGTGATGGCTTTGATCTTCTCTGGGTTAGCTTCTATTCCTCTGTTTGAGACGAAGAATCCCAGTAGTTTACCTGCCAGAACACCAAAAGCACACTTCTCCAGATTAAGCATCATCTTATAGGCTCGAAGATTATCAAAAGTTTCCTTAAGATCCTCTATCATTGTTCCTTCCTTCCTTGATTTGACTACAATGTCATCCACATAAGCATGAACATTCCTCCCTATCTGCCCTTTTAGACAATTCTGAACGCAACGTTGATAAGTTGCTTGTGCACATTTGAGTCCAAAAGGCATAGACACATAGCAAAAAGCACCAAAAGGAGTTATAAAAGCTGTCTTCTCTTGGTCTTCAACTGCCATCTTGATCTGATGATACCCTGAATATGCATCCAAAAAACTTAGCCGCTCACATCCCGCTGTGGCATCAATGATCTGATCAATGCGAGGGAGAGCAAAAGGATCAGTTGGGCAAGCTTTATTGAGATCTGTGTAGTCCACACACATCCTCCACTTCCCATTCTTCTTCAACACCAGCACCGGATTAGCCAACCACTCCGGATGAAAAACTTCTACTATGAACCCTGCGGCCAAAAGTCTGGCCACTTCTTCTCCTATAGCCTTGCGCCTCTCCTCATTGAAGAGGCGCAGATACTGCTTGACCGGTTTAAATTTCGGATCGATGTTTAAACTGTGCTCAGCGAGTTCCCTCGGTATACCTGGCATGTCAGAAGGTTTCCATGCAAAGATATCCCGGTTCTCACGGATGAACTCGATGAGCGCGCTTTCCTATTTGGGATCAAGGTTAGCGCTGATAGTGAACTGCTTAGATGAATCTCCCGGCACAAAATCAACTTGCTTGGTCTCTTCTGCTGATTTAAACTTCAATGCCGGATCATGCTCGGTAGTTGGCTTCTTCAGTGGAGTCATATCTGCCGGATCAACATTATCTTTATAAAATTTCAACTCTTTTGTGGCACATACTGCTTCTGCATAGGCTGCATCTCCTTCCTCACATTCCACTGCTATCTTACGGCTTCCATGAACGGTGATCGTGCCCTTATGACCCGGCATTTTAAGCTGCAAATAAACATAACACGGCCTAGCCATGAACTTAGCATAAACCGTCCTTCCAAACAGAGCGTGATACGGACTTTTGATTTTGACGACTTCGAAAGTGATCATCTCTGATCTGGAATCATACTCATTCCCAAAGGTAACTTCCAAATCAATCTTTCCAACCGGATAAGCTGACTTACCTGGGACCACTCCATGAAACACTGTATTTGATTGCCTTAGCTTCTTATCCGTCAGACCCATACGACGGAAAGTCTCATAATACAAGATATTGATACTGCTACCACCGTCCATGAGAACTTTAGTGAATTTGTAGCCTCCGACCTGAGGTGCTACCACCAAGGCTAAATGGCCCGGATTATCCACCCGCATTGGGTGGTCTTCCCTGCTCCATACAATGGGTTGCTCTGACCAGCGAAGAAATTGCGGTGTCGCCGGTTCAACTGTATTAACAGCCCACTTCAAAACCTTCTGGTCTCTCTTACACAGACTTGTGGTGAAGACATGATATTGCCCACTGTTCAATTCCTTCGGATTACTCTGATATCCAGATTGCGGCTGCTGCTGCTGACGCTGCTGCTGCTGACTTCCCTGACTATTATAATTCCCTTGGCTCTGCTGCTGATTACTCTGATTATTGTAACCACCCTGATGATGCGACTGATTGCCCTGGCCACTATAATTCCCTTGATTATTCTGATTACCCGCCCGGTTTTGATAACCATTGCTATTGCCCCTATATCCTGATCCGGAGCTGTTCCCCTGATGACCCGGACCATAAAATCCAGGACCTGAACCACCATTTGGGGGTCGATTATGAGGATTGAAACGGCCCGCCACTGCCTTCATAAGGGGTATGCACTCTCTCATGGTATGCTTTGCCGCTTTCCCTTTTACGCTATGCTTTGGACAAGGCTGATCTAACTCCTGATCCCAGCTAAGAGCTCCTCCGCCGGATTGTGAAGACGGATCTCCCAGGCTACGCTGAAAATCCCCTTGAACTTGAGTGTTGGCCACGAAGTCAGAGCCACCCTCTGCTTTCCGTTTGCCCAAAAAACTTGAGGTAGCCGGATTAATTGGCGCCGGTTTACCAGACTTGCTAACCTTCCCCGTCTTGTCTCCTTCCGCTTCTGGATACTTGGTATTATCAGAATCTCCGTATTTCACCAGGGCACTCATGAGAGTTCCCATATCATTGCAGTCCCTTTTAAGCCGTCCGAGCTTTAACTTTAAAGATTCAAACCGGCAATTGTTCTCCAAAGTCACTATCGCCGTACTAGGATTAATACCATTCGAAGAGTGTAAAATCTCTGCCACTCTCCGTACCCAAGCTGCTGTAGACTCCTGCTCTCCTTGCACACAAGCTGCTAGATCCACCACTGACATCGGCTGTTTGCATGTATCTTTGAAGTTTTTGATAAACTGGCTGCGTAGTTCCCCCCATGATCCAATAGAGTTCGGGGGTAGAGCTTTCAGCCAGGTCCGGGCCGTGCCTTCGAGCATCATAGTAAAATACTTCGCACAAGCCGATTCATCCACGTCCAGCATCTCCATGGCCATCTCATAACTTTCAACCCAAGCTTCCGGAGCTAAATCGGCTGTGTAATTAGGTACCTTGCGGGGCCCCTTGAAATCTTTAGGCAGCTTGACACCCCGTAAAGCAGGGACAAGACACTGCACCCCGAAGGAACTTGTCGTAACTCCTGTTTCTGCAGTGGCTGTGTGAACCGGCGTTGTTTGACGAACCTCCTCCCTAGCTCCTGATCTAACTCGGTTTATATCCGGAGCTGGTATCGCCGCACCTGCCGGATTATCCTGCCTACGCTGATGCCTCCTGCGTTCACTGCTAGACACTTCTGGCTCCTCCCAATGCCTAGTATAACTTCGGCTGGGACGTGGTGTTGAATGTAACCTTTCCCTGCTATGAGAATATGCTTGCTGCTGTATCAACGCCGTATTAAGCAGCTCCTTGACCCTGCGCGCCTCCAATGCTACCGGAGACGTTTCCTCCACGGGTAAAGCGGCCAAACGCGCAGCTGTTGCAGCGATGTTATCCAAAGGGTTTGAATAATGACCTGGAGGGGTGGGAACGTAAGGTGCCGACGTGATCCGACGATCCTGCTCTGCGGTGGGTTGCTGAACTGGCTCCTCCCTGGCTGGGGGTGCCCTCCGGTTTGAAACCGGATTATTACTAGTCCCAGCCCCAGGTGTACTGAACAGATTCGTTGCTTCATAAACCGGCGGTATACGAGACTGGTACTTTCGTCCCCTTACTCCTTCCATAGAAGCTTGCTCCATCCTTAGGTGAAAAGCTCGATCATCCAGCTCCGCTTGTCTTACCGCCATCATCTCTCTCTCTGCCTTCAGGTCTTCTTTTAACTGATCAATCCGGCCTTTCAACTGAAGGAGCTCTGCATCATGATGCGCCTTGTCTACTGGAGCTACTGTTTCCACCGCTTTAGCCGTGAATTCATCCATCAAGGTGGATAGAACATCAGTAAGTGAGAGGGTCGTGCCGCTCCCTCTTACGCCAGCTTCAGCTGTCGTCCCGTTCACCGGAGGCTATGAACCGGCCATAAAGACCGCCACCCGGTTTGGCGGGTCGAAGGGGTCTGGAATACTGTTTCCATCGGACTCGCCCTCAGACCGGCCGTCCTGCAACTGATACAGAGATTCAGTTTCTCCGGATGAAGATTCGTCGTCAGAGTAGACAACTGTTGCACCATCGGATTCCGATCCGTCCTCGGTTCGAACTCCGTGGATTGCTCCAACGAACACGTGCTTCACAGCGGGCTGAATCCGGGCCGATCTCGCACGCTGAGCCGGCTCGACGATGTTGGGGAAGACGTCCGGCTCAGGTCCCGGTTCACCGATTTTGCCAATGAAGACTTGAATGCCACCGAAAGGAACCCGGTACCCGTATTCGATTGAATCGGCTTCCGGTCCCCAACCTGCGTCGTCGATGTAGATCCGGCCGCGGCGACTCTTGGTCATCCGGCCGACTGCGTAACCCTTGAGCCCCTCAAAGCTGCCCTTCAAGAACTCGAAACCATTGTGCGGAGGCCCCACGGTGGGCGCCAACTGTCGTGGAAATAGCACGGCAGATGTCCGGTTTAGCGGACTTGAAGATGGAACCATCGCATAGGTTAGCTTGAAGGGGTTCATAGCACACAAAGGACACATAGGGTTTATACTAGTTCGGCCCCTTCGATGAAGGAAAAAGCCTACGTCTAGTTGGTTTGGTATTGCTTGGGCGTCGGATTACAGGGAGCGGATTCGCTTGCCTGTGCCTCGACGGGTTGATTGTTGCTTGTCCCCGAACCGTCGCCGGGTCGCCCCTTTATATAGAGGGTACGCCTGGTCCGGTTTACAGAGTCCCGAGGCCGGCTCATACTTGTGTCCGCCTCGGTCTCTGTCTTTCCTTCCTTATCTCTCAAGTTACATCGCTTGGCGGTTTACAGACCTTAATTCTACACATGGGCCCTAAGATCTCATGGGCCGTAGCCTTTACTAAATATTACAATCAGGTATAACATAACAAAGCCGGTTTACACTAGCCGGTTTATACCTGTTAGTCATATCCCTGACAGGTACCCTGTCGGAGGGGGAATCCCTCTCCGGTGGCCATCTTCATCATCCCGGTGCTCTCCATGACGAGAAGGGAGTAGTTCACCCTCAGGGCTGAGGGTATGTATCAGTAGCTATGTGTTTGATCTCTCTCTCTCTCTCTCTCTCTCTCTCTCTCTCTCTCTCTCTCTCTTTCTCTCTCTCTCTCTCTCTCTCTCTCTCTTTCTCTCTCGTCTTCTTGAGATGGCACAATCTTGATGTATCGCGAGCTTTGCTATTATAGTTGGATCTTATGATGCTTCTCCCCCTCTACTCTCTTGTAATGGATTGAGTTTTCCCGTTGAAGTTATCTTATCGGTTTGAGTCTATAAGGATTTGAGAACACTTGATGTATGTCTTGCATGTGCTTATCTATGGTGACAATGGGATATCACGTGATCGACTTGATGTATGTTTTGGTGATCAACTTGCGGGTTCAGTGACCTTGTGAACTTAGGCATAGGGGTTGGCACATGTTTTCGTCTTGACTCTCCGATAGAAACTTTGAGGCACTCTTTGAAGTTCTTGTGTGTTCGTTGAATAGATGAATATGAGATTGTGTGATGCATATCGTATAATCATGCCCACGGATACTTGAGGTGAAAATGGAGTATCTAGCTGACATTAGGGTTTTGGTTGATTTGTATCTTAAGGTGTTATTCTAGTACGAACTCTAAGATAGATCGAACGGAAAGAATAGCTTTGTGTTATTTTACTACAGACTCTTGAATAGATCGATCAGAAAGAATAACTTTGAGGTGGTTTCGTACCCTACTGTAACCTCTCCGTTTGTTCTCCGCTATTAGTGACTTTGGAGTGACTCTTTGTTGCATGTTGAGGGGTAGTTATATGATCCAGTTATGTTATTATTGTTGAGAGAACTTGCACTAGTGAAAGTATGAACCCTAGGCCTTGTTTCCTATCATTGCCATACCGTTTATGTTCACGTTTACCACTTGCTACCTTGCTGTTTTTATATTTTCAGTTTACAAAAACTTGTATCTACCATCCATATTGCAATTGTATCACCATCTCTTCGCCGAACTAGTGCATCTATACAATTTACCATTGTATTGGGTGTGTTGGGGACACAAGAGACTCTTTTTTATTTGGTTGCACGGTTGTTCGAGAGAGACCATCTTCATCCTACGCCTCCCACGGATTGATAAACCTTAGGTCATCCACTTGAGGGAAATTTGCTACTGTCCTACAAACCTCTGCACTTGGAGGCCCAACAACGTCTACAAGAAGAAGGTTGCATAGTAGACATCAAGCTCTTTTCTGGCGCCGTTGCCGGGGAGGTGAGTGCTTGAAGGTATATCTTTAGATCTTGCAATCGAATCTTTTAGTTTCTTGTTTTATCACTAGTTTAGTTTATAAAAGAAAACTACAAAAAAATGGAATTAAGGTTGCCTCATATGCTTCATCTTTGTAATATCTTTTTTGAAAATGATGGGAAGGAAAATTGTGCTCAAGTACTAGAATAAGAATTACATAGAATACTTGGCATAAAATATGTGAATGATGAGTATGATTGCAATGTTGTTAGTATTAATTCTTTGAATACCCATAATGCTAATGATATGCAAAGCCACAAGCTTGGGGATGCTATGTTTGATGAAGATGATATGTTTATTCCCCCAAGTTATGATGAGAAATTTATTATGATGAAAGCATGCCTCCTATTTATGATGATTATTGTGATGACATGTATGCTATAAAGAATAAAGATAACCATGAAACTTGTCATCATGATTTTAATTTTCAATTGGATTATGCTTCACATGATAGTTATTTTTTTGAATTTGCTCCTCCCACTACTATGAATGAGAAGAATTTTGCTTATGTGGAGAGTAGTAAAATTAATATGATAGTAGATCATGAAAATAATGCTTTATGTGCTGGTTATATGGTTGAATTCATTCAAGATGCCACTGAAAATTATTATAAGATAGGATCATATGCTTGTAGGAATTGCAGTAATATCAAGTTTCCTCTCTATGTGCTTGAAGTTTTGAAGCTATGCTTGTTTTGCCTTCCTATGCTAGTTGATTATTGTTCACATAAGTTGTTTGCTCACAAAATCCCTATGCATAGGAAGTGGGTTAGACTTAAATGTGCTAGTCATATTCTTCATGATGCTCTCTTTATGTTTCAATTCTTGTCTTTTATGTGAGCATCATTGAAATCATCATGCCTAGATAGGGTGTTAAACGATAGCGCTTGTTGGGAGGCAACCCAACTTTATTTTTGTTCTTTGTTTTTGCTTCTGTTTAGGAATAAATATTGCATCTAGCTTCTGTTTAGATATGGTTTTGTGTTTTAATTAGTGTTTGTGCCAAGTAGAACCTTTGGGAAGACTTGTGTGAAGTTTATGTGATCATGCTGTAAAAAACAGAAACTTTAGCGCTCACGAGATTAGCTACCGTTTTTTTTACAGAAGAGTGCTTTTTAGTTGATTCTTTTTGCATATGATTAATAGACAAATTCCTCAGGCCCACCAATTTATTTCAGAATTTTAGAGTTTCAAAAGTATTCGAAAGTTACAAATTGCTACAGACCGTTCTGTTTTTGACAGATTCTGTTTTCTATGTGTTGTTTGCTTATTTTGATGAATCTGTGAGTAGTATCGGAGGGTACGAACCATAGAGAAGTTGTAATACAGTAGATATTACACCAATATGAATTTAGAATGAGTTCACAACAGTACCTAATTGGTGGCTTTATTTTCTTATACTAACAGAGCTTATGAGTTTTCTGTTGAGTTTTGTGTTGTGAAGTTTTCAAGTTTTGGGTAAAGATTCGGTGGACTATGGAATAAGGAGTGGCAAGAGCCTAAGCTTGGGGATTCCCAAGGCACCGCAAGGTAAAATTAAAGGACAACCAAAAGCCTAAGCTTGGGGATGCCCCGGGAAGGCATCCCCTCTTTCGTCTTCGTATGTCGGTAACTTTACTTAAGGCTATATTTTTATTCACCACATGATATGTGTTTTGCTTGGAGCGTCAATTTATTTTAGTTTGTTTTGATTGCTGTTTGAATAATATCTCAAGATCTGAAATTCTTAAATGTTAGAGAGTCTTCACATAGTTACATAATTATTCAACTACTCATTGATCTTCACTTATATCTTTTGGAGTAGTTTGTCATTTGCTCTAGTGCTTCACTTATATATTTTTAGAGCATGGCGGTGGTTTTATTTTGAAGAAATAGATGAACTCTCATGCTTCACTTGTATTATTTTGAGAGTCTTTTAGAACAGCATGGTAATTTGCTTTGGTTATGAATTTAGTCCTAATATGATGGGCATCCAAGATGGGTATAATAAAAACTTTCATATAAAGTGCATTGAATACTATGAGAAGTTTGATGCTTGATGATTGTTTTGAGATATGCGGATGGTGATATTAGAGTCATGCTAGTAGAGTAGTTGTGAATTTAAGAAATACTTGTGTTGAGGTTTGCAAGTCCCGTAGCATGCACGTATGGTAACCGTTGTGTGACAAATTCGAAGCATGAGGTATTTCTTTGATTGTCATCCTTTGTGTGGAGTTCGGGATCGTGCGATGGTTAACTCCTACCGACCCTTCCCCTAGGAGCATGCGTGTAGTACTTTGTTTTGATGACTTGTAGATTCTTGCAATAAGTATGTGAGTTCTTTATGAATAATGTTGAGTCCATGGATTATACGCACTCTCACCCTTCCACCATTGCTAGTCTCTCTTGTACTGCACAACTCTCGCCGGTACCATACACCCACCATATACCTTCCTCAAAACAGCCACCATACCTACCTATCATGGCATTTCCATAGCCATTCCGAGATATATTGCCATGCAACTTTCCACCGTTCCGTTTATTATGACACGCTTCATGATTGTCATATTGCCATGCATGATCATGTAGTTGACATCGTATTTGTGGCTAGGCCACCATGCATAATTTTTCATACATGTCACTCTTGATTCGTTGGACATACTGGTACACCACCGGAGGCATTCATATAGAGTCATACTTTGTTCTAGTATCAAGTTGTAATATCGAGTTGTAAATCAATAAAAGTGTGAGGATCATCATTATTAGAGCATTGTCCCAAAGAAAAAAAAGAAAAAAAAAGAAAAAAGAAGAAGGAAAGGCCAAAGAAAAAAGAAAGGCCCAAAAAAAGGAAAAGAAAAAAAGAAAAAAAGGAAAAGAAAAGAAAAAAGGGACAATGCTACTATCTTTTTCCACACTTGTGCTTCAAAGTAGCACGATGATCTTCATGATAGAGAGTATCTTGTTTTTTCACTTTCATATACTAGTGGGAATTTTCATTATAGAACTTGGCTTGTATATTCCAAGGATGGGCTTCATCAAATGCCCTAGGTCTTCGTGAGCAAGCAAGTTGGATGCACACCCACTTAGTTTCTTTTGTTGAGCTTTCATACATTTATAGCTCTAGTGCATCCGTTGCATGGCAATCCCTACTCACTCACATTGATATCTATTGATGGGCATCTCCATAGCCCATTGATACGCCTAGTTGATGTGAGACCATCTTCCTGCTTTTTGTCTTCTCCACAACCACCACTCTATTCCACCTATAGTGCTATATCCATGGCTCACACTCATGTATTGCATGAAAGTTGAAAAGTTTGAGAAAATGTAAGTATGAAACAATTGCTTTGCTGAAACCGGGGTTGTGCATGATTTGAGTATTTTGTGTGATGAAGATGGAGCATAGCCAAACTATATGATTTTGTAGGGATGAACTTTCTTTGGCCATGTTATTTTGAGAAGACATAATTGCTTTGTTAGTATGCTTGAAGTATTATTATTCTTATGTCAATATAGACTTTTATCTTGAATCTTTCGGATCTGAACATTCATGCCACAATAAAGAGAATTGCATTGGGATTTATGTTAGGTAGCATTCCACATCAAAAATTCTGTTTTTATCATTTACCTACTCGAGGACGAGCATGAATTAAGCTTGGAGATGCTTGATACGTCTCCAACGTATCTATAATTTTTTATTGTTCCATGCTATTATATTATCCTTCTAGGATGTTTTATGGGCTTTTATATACACTTTCATATGATTTTTGGGGCTAACCTATTAACCTAGAGCCCAATGCCAGTTTCGGTTTTTCCTTGTTTTTGATTTTCGTAGAAAAGGAATATCAAACGGAGCCCAATTGACATGAAACTCAACGGAGGTTATTTTTGGACCGGAAGAAGCCTAGGAAGTGCCGGAGGGGGACCAGAAGGTTCCCGGGCTTCCCATGAGGGTAGGGGCGCCCCCTGGGCGTGCCCCCCTACCTCGTGGACAGCCTGGAGGTCTACTTTACTTGCCCCCGACTCCAACACCCCCTACATATACAAAAACATCCGGAAAATAACCAAGATCGGGAGTTCCGCCGCTGAAAGCCTTTGTTGCCACCAAAAACCAATCTAGACCCGTTCCGGCACCCTGCCGGAGGGGGAATCCCTCTCTGGTGGCCATCTTCATCATCCCGGCGCTCTCCATGACGAGGAGGGAGTAGTTCACCCTCAGGGCTGAGGGTATAAATCAGTAGATATGTGTTTGATCTCTCTCTCTCTCTCTCTCTCTCTCTCTCTCTCTCTCTCGTGTTCTTGAGATGGCACGATCTTGATGTATCGCGAGCTTTGATCTTATAGTTGGATCTTATGATGCTTCTCCCCCTCTAATCTCTTGTAATGGATTGAGTTTTCCCTTTGAAGTTACCTTATTGGTTTGAGTCTTTAAGGATTTGAGAACACTTGATGTATGTCTTGCACGTGCTTATCTGTGGTGACAATGGTATATCACGTGATCCACTTGATGTATGTTTTGGTGATCAACTTGCGGGTTCAGTGGCCTTGTGAACTTAGGTATAGGGGTTGACACACGTTTTCGTCTTGACTCTCCGGTAGAAACTTTGGGGCACTCTTTGAAGTTCTTTTGTGTTGGTTGAATAGATGAATCTGAGATTGTGTGATGCATATCGTATAATCATGCCCACAGATACTTGATGTGACAGTGGAGTATCTAGCTGACATTAGGTTTTTGGTTGATTTGTATCTTATAAGGTGTTATTCTAGTATGAACTCTAAGATAGATCAAACGGAAAGAATAGCTTCGTGTTATTTTACTACAGACTCTTGAATAGATCGATCAGAAAGAATAACTTTGAGGTGGTTTCGCACCCTACAATAATCTCTTCATTTGTTCTCCGCAATTAGTGACTTTGGAGTGACTCTTTGTTGCATGTTGAGGGATAGTTATATGATCCAGTTATGTTATTATTGTTGAGAGAACTTCCACTAGTGAAAGTATGAACCCTAGGCCTTGTTTCAACGCATTGCAATACCGTTTATGCTCACTTTTATCTTTTGTTACCTTGCTGTTTTTATATTTTCAGATTACAAAAACCTATATCTACCATCCATATTGCACTTGTTTCACCATCTCTTCGCCGAACTAGTGCACATATACAATTTACCATTGTATTGGGTGTGTTCGGGACACAAGAGTCTCTTTGTTTTTTGGTTGCAAGGTTGTTTGAGAGAGACCATCTTCATACTACGCCTCCACGGATTGATAAACCTTAGGTCATCCACTTGAGGGAAATTTGCTACTATCCTACAAACCTCTACACTTGGAGGCCCAACAACGTCTACAAGAAGAAGGTTGCGTAGTAGACATCAGGGACCAAGGAGGACCGGAAGCATGGAGACAAGACTCGAAGCAATGGAGCAACAAGTTTTCAAGTGCCAAGGTATGGTGGAACGAGGACTCTACGCTAACCACATGATGATCATGGAGTTCACCAACAACCACAAGCTGGATGCCAAGAATATTGGGAAGGCCATCTTCAAGCTCCACTAGAAAATCGAGCACCTCCAAGCCCAGATCTATGACCTGCAAAACCAAAACTGTGAGTATGAATATAGATTCAAGAAGATGAGTTTGGTTGCAGATTTGAGGATCTCGGAGACTCGATCATCCTTCTACGATGGTGAGCCCATGCCTTGGAAGATGGACAACAAGCCTACATCATGAACAACTCCATCATCACCACCCCCGAAGAAAGAGACATAATCACATGGGTATGGGCACTCCCCTTGGCAACTACCAAGCTTGGGGGAGGTGCCCCGGTATCGTATCACCATCGCTCCTATCTTTACCGTTTTTCTTAGTTCGATCCTTTTGGTTACATCTTGATCTAGTAGAATAAAATTTAGTATGATCTAGTTGTGAGCTTTGCTTTATGATCTTTATCTTTGTAATCAAGTCTGCGAGCTTTATATAATGAAGATTAGTTTTGTGTCAAGGGCTTGATTATCTTACTATGATCATGAGAGGACAAAAGAAAGAATAAAAAGAATCAAATAGATCATATTGATCTTATGGAAAGTAATGACTTCACATAGAAAGAGTATGATGAATAAAAATTGTTGAGAGTTGACAAACAAAGTTTTGGTCATCGTTGCAATTAATAGGAAGTAATAAAGAAAGAGAGGTTTTCACATATAAATATACTATCTTGGACATCTTTTATGATTGTGAGCACTCATTAAAATATGACATGCTAAAGAGTTGATGTTGGACAAGGAAGACAACATAATGGGTTATGTTTTCTTATATCTGAAATAAAGTATATTGTCATTGATCATCCAACATGTTGAGCTTGCCTTTCCCCCTCATGCTAGCCAAACTCCTTGCACTAAGTAGAGATACTACTTGTGCTTCCATACATCCTTAAACCCAGTTTTTGCCATGAGAGTCCACCATATCTACCTATGGATTGAGTAAGATCCTTCAAGTAAGTTGTCATTGTTGCAACTCTCTAAATATATATGATCTATAGTGTGGAGAAAATAAACTTTATACAATCTTGTGATATGGAAGCAAGAAAAGCGACAGACTGCATAATAAAGGTCCATATCACAAGTGGCAATATAAAGTGACATTCTTTTGCGCTAAGATTTTGTACATCCAACCATAAAAGCACATGAAAACCTCTGCTTCCCTCTGTGAAGGGCCTATCTATTGTTCTTACCGTATATAAGATTCATGGTGATCTTCACCTTTCCTTTTTACATTTTATCTTTTGGCAAGCACATTGTGTTGGAAAGATCCTGACATATATACCCACTTGGATGTAACCTATCATGATCTATTAGTGTTGCAATTACCCTTGAGGTAAAAGGTTGGGAGGCAACACTATAATCCCCTATCTTTCTCTGTGTTCAATTAAAATTCCATACCCAAAAGTATTGCGTGAGTGTTAGCAATTATGAAAGAGTAAATGATAGTTGAGTATGTGGACTTGCTGAAAAGCTCTATTATTGATTCTTTCTGATGTTGCGATAAATTGCAATTTCTTCAATGACCAGGATCATAGTTTGTTAGTTTTCAATGAAGTTTCTGATTCATACTTAACATTGTGAATGGATTGTTACTTTAGCATAATAAATCATATGACAATATATACATGTTGTTGTTATAAGACTGATCATGATGCCCTCATGTCCGTGTTTTATTTTATCGACACCTCTTTCTCTAAACATGTGGACATATTTTTCGATATCGGCTTCCGCTTGAGGACAAGCGAGGTCTAAGCTTGGGGGAGTTGATACGTCCATTTTGCATCATGATTTTATATTGATGTCTATTGCATTATGGGTTGTCATTACACATTATGTCACAATACTTATGCCTTTTCTCTCTTATTTTACAAGGTTTACATGAAGAGGGAGAATGCCGACAGCTGGAATTCTGGGCTGGAAAAGGAGCAAATATTGGAGACCTATTCTGCACAACTCAAAAAGCCCTGAAACTCCACGAAAGTCAGTCTTGGAAAATATAAAAAATATATGGCGAAAGAAGTACATGAGGGGGGCCACCCACCGTCCACGAGGGTGGGGGCGCGCCCTACCGCCCTGGGCGCGCCCCCTACCTCGTGGGCCACCTGGCAGCCCCCTGATGCCCATCTTCTGATATATCAAGTGTTTTGACCTTGAAAAAATCATAAGGAGGCTTTTGGGACGAAGCGCCGCCGTCTCGAGGCGGAACCTTGGCGGAACCAATCTAGGGCTCCGGTGGAGCTGTTTTGCCGGGGAAACTTCCCTCCGGGAGGGGGAAATCATTGCCTTCATCATCACCAACCACTCTCCCATCTTGGGGAGGGTTATCTTCATCAACATCTTCACCAGCACCATCTCCTCTCAAACCCTAGTTCATCTCTTGTATCCAATCTTTGTACCAAAACCTCATATTCGTACCTGTGGGTTGCTAGTAGTGTTGATTACTCCGTGTAGTTGATGCTAGTTGGTTTATTTGGTGGAAGATTATATGTTCAGATTCATTATGCATATTAATACCCCTCTGATTATGAACATGAATATGATTTGTAAGTAGTTATGTTTGTTCCCGAGGACATGGGAGAAGTTTTGCTATAAGTAGTCATGTGAATTTCGTATTCGTTTGATATTTTGATGAGATGTATGTTGTCTTTCCTCTAGTGGTGTTATGTGAACGTCGACTACATGACACTTTACCATTATTTGGGCCTAGAGGAAGGCATTGGGAAGTAATAAGTAGATGATGGGTTGCTACAGTGATAGAAGCTTAAACCCTAGTTTATGTGTTGTTTCGTAAGGGGCTGATTTGAATCCATATGTTTCATGCTATGGTTAGGTTTACCTTAATACTTCTTTTGTAGTTGCCGATGCTTGCAATAGAGGTAAATCATAAGTGGGATGCTTGTCCAAGTAAGGGCAGTACCCAAGCACCGGTCCACCCACATACCAAATTATCAAAGTAACAACGCGAATCATATGAGCGTGATGAAAACTAGCTTGACGATAATTCCCATGTGTCCTCGGGAGCGCTTACCTTTATATAAGAGTTTGTCCAGACTTGTCTTTTGCTACAAAAAGGATTGGTCCATATTTCTGCACCTTATTTACTTTCATTACTTGTTACTCGTTACAAATTACCTTATCACAAAACTATATGTTATCGATAATTTCAGTGCTTGCAGAGAATACCTTACTGAAAACTGCCTATCATTTCCTTCCGCTCCTCGTTGGGTTCGACACTCTTACTTATCGAAAGGACTACGATAGATCCCCTACACTTGTGGGTCATCACTTTCCCGCCGCTTCGCCTGGCCAAAATTGACCTTTAGTACCGGTTGGTGGCTCCAACCGGTACTAAAGGCCACTCCTATATAAATAGCACTTGCGAAAATTTCAGTTTCTTCTCCCTCCTCTCGCCGTCGCCGTCCCACGCGCCCGTCGCCGCCACCGGCTCGTCCCGCGCCGTCATCGCCGCCGTCCCCGTCACCGTCGCCGCCCCCGTCCCCATCGCCGTCGCCCCCCCCCGGTCCCCGTCGCCCCTCGACTCGTCTGCCTCACCATCCCCGCGCGCCGTCGTCTGCTCGCTGCCGCCAATCGTCGCCGCACTGTGAGCCCCGGCCGCCCCCCCCCTACACACACATTATTTTATTATAGTTTTAGTTATTATAGAAAAGTTAGATGAATTTAGATATAGAAATGTTAGTAGAAAAAAATTAAGGAATTTGATAGATGTTAGATGAATCATATATAAATGTTAGATGCATGTTTTTATTTAGTTTTTTTATAGTTTTTGTTATAGAAATGTCTAGATACAGAGGTTTTAGATGAATGAATGAATTAACTAAATTTTAGTTTTTTTAGTTTTAGTTATACAAATGTTAGATGAATTTTAGAAATGCTACTTAGTTATATAGAAATGTTAGATGAATTTTTTGTTTTTATAGTTTTTTATAATATTAGTGATAGAATGTAGTTTTTTTAGTAAGAACTAGTTCATTTTTATTTATAGTAAGTGCTTATTAGTTGAACTAGTTGAATTAATAGAACTAGTTTATTCTTTTAGTTCAAGCAATTATTCCCGCATCGACGTCGACGGTGCCTATCCCACATCCTCGTCGTCGACTCAGCGGAGGAGGCCTGCTTGATGAGAGGGGTCATGTTCGGGACTGGGCTCCGCCGGGCTGGTACTGGGAGGTGCTTCCTTTCGGGGGCGCAGCTTGGTGAGGAGCCAGCCCATTGTTGACTCGAACCTTCTTTGGTTGCGGGCGCGTGTGCCAGTGACGGTGTGGAGGCTTGAGAACCCCGTGGAGGTTGTACGACACCATGTCAGCGAGGAGGACGATGATACGTCTCCAACGTATGTACTTTTCCAAACCCTTTTGCCCTTGTTTTGGACTCTAACTTGCATGATTTGAATGGAACTAACCCGGACTAATGATGTTTTCAGCAGAATTGCCATGGTGTTGCTTTTGCGCAGAAATAAAAAGTTCTCTGAATGACCTGAAAATCCACGGAGAATTATTTTGGAAAATATAAAAAATACCTGCAAGAAGATCCAGACCAGGGAGCCCACACCATGTCCACGAGGGTGGGGGCGCCCCCCCTCCCCTAGGGCGCGCCCCCTGCCTCGTGGGTCCCCTGGTGCTCCACCGACGTATCCCCAGATCCCATATATTCACTTTCGAGGAGAAAAAAATCAGAGAGGAAGAATTATCGTGTTTTATGATATGGAGCGGCCGCCAAGCCCTAATCTCTCTCGGGAGGGCTGATCTGGAGTCCGTTCGGGGCTCCGGAGAGTGGAGATCATCGCCATCATCATCATCAACCTTCCTCCATCACCAATTCCATGATGCTCACCGCCGTGCGTGAGTAATTCCATCATAGGCTTGCTGGACGGTGATGGGTTGGATGGGATCTATCATGTAATCGAGTTAGTTTTGTTAGGGTTTGATCACTAGTATCCACTATGTTATGAGATTGATGTTGCTATGACTTTGCTATGCTTAATGCTTGTCACTAGGGCCCAAGTGCCATGATTTCAGATCTGAACCTATTATGTTTTCATGAATATATATGTGTTCTTGATCCTATCTTGCAAGTCTATAGTCACCTACTATGTGTTATGATCCGGCAACCCCGAAGTGACAATAATCGGGACCACTCACAATGATGACCGTAGTTTGAGGAGTTCATGTATTCACTATGTGTTAATGCTTTGGTCTGGTACTCTATTAAAAGGAGGCCTTAATATCCCTTAGTTTCCAATAGGACCCCGCTGCCACGGAAGGGTAGGACAAAAGATGTCATGCAAGTTCTTTTCCATAAGCATGTATGACTATATTCGGAATACATGCCTACATTGCATTGATGAACTGGAGCTCGTTCTGTGTCACCCTAGGTTATAACATCTACATGATGAATTGCATCCGACATAATTTGCCATCACAGATCCAATACCTACGAGCTTTTCACATATTGCTTGTTGATTATTTACTTTTCCGTTGCTACTATTACAAAAACTACAACAACACTATCGTTACTTTTATTGCCGCTACCGCCACTATCATATTACTTTGCTACTAATCTACCTTGCTGCAGATACTAAGTTTCCAGGTGTGGTTGAATTGACAACTCAGCTGCTAATACTTAAAAGTATTCTTTGGCTCCCCTTGTGTCGAATCAACAAATTTGGGTTGAATACTTTACCCTCGAAAACTGTTGCGATCCCCTACACTTGTGGGTTATCAAGACTATTTTCTGGCGCCGTTGTCGGGGAGCATAGCTCTATTCTTTAAGTCACTTGGGATTTATATCTGTTGATCACTATGAAGAACTTGAAGGACTCAAAAACCAAGATCTTACCCTCAACTACGAGGGGAGGTAAGGAACTGCCATCTAGCTCTGCACTTGATTCTCCTTCTGTTATGGGTAAATTTGTGACACCTACTCATGCTATTGAATCTGATATGTCGTATGTTCTTGATGATGCCACTTCTACTATGTATGATGAAACTACTTCTATGCCTAATAATACTGTGCCACTAGGTGAATTTCTAGATGAACAAATTGCTAGAGTTAGGGAGAATGCAAATATTGAAACTGATGATATTTATGAAAGTGATGATGAAGCTTCTCCCAATAGATATGAATTACTTGTTGTTCCTGAGGGTTATGTTATGGATGAAGAAACTGCTAGAGACTTTCTTGCTTGCAACGATAGATAAGAAATTATTAGCTAAGCTGAAAGAAAAGTCCTTGAATGCTAGAATGAAACATGACCCTGCTTTCGCTACTTCACCTATTTGTGTTACTGATAAGGATTATAAATTCTTTGTTGATCCTGAGTTAATTACTTTGGTTGAATCTGATCCTTTCCATGGCTATGAATCTGAAACTGTTGTGGCACATCTTACTAAGTTGAATGATATAGCCACCCTGTTTACCAACGATGAAAAGATTCGCTATTACTATATCCTTAAGTTGTTTCCGTTCTCGTTAATGCTATGACATGGTTTAATTCTTTTGATCCTGGTTGTGTGCGTAGTCCCCAGGACATGATGTATTACTTCTCTGCTAAATATTTCCCCGCTCATAAGAAACAAGCTGCCTTACGGGAAATATATAACTTTGTGCAAAATGAAGAAGAGAGTCTCCCACAAGCATGGGGGAGGCTTCTCCAATTACTTAATGCTTTGCCTGATCATCCTCTTGAGAGGAACGATATACTTGATGTCTTTTATAATGGACTAACCGATGCTTCCAGAGACCACCTGGATAGTTGTGCTGGTTGTGTTTTCAGGGAAAGAACAGTTGATCAAGCTGAATTACTATTGAATAATATGTTGGCCAATGAAAATAATTGGACACTTCCTGAACCATCCCCTAAGCCAACTCCGAAGAAAAGATGTGTTCTATTTCTCAGTCCTGAAGATATGCAAGAGGCAAAGAAATCTATGAAAGAAAAAGGTATTAAAACTGAATATGTTAAGAATTTACCACCTATTGAAGAAATACATGGTCTTGATAACCCGACACAGGTAGTAAAGGTAAATTCTCTTTATAGATTTGATGAAGGTGATATTCCTCATTATAAGTCTGCTAGCCAATGCTTAGATGAGTTTGAAAATTTTATTGTGAAACAAGAATACTTCAATGCTTATGTTGGTAGACAATTACAACACAATGCTTATATGATTGAATGCTTGAGTGATTATATGTCTAGAGTTAAGGGTGAACTGAAACTTATCAGTATACATGCTTCTTGGTCACCACTCAAGTAGAACAAGTACTTAAGGCTCAGAATGATTAGCTCAATGAATTAAATAGTAAGAATAATGACTATGCTGTTAGAGTTGCTACTAGAGGTGGTAAGGTGACTCAGGAACCTTTGTATCCTGAAGGCCACCCTAAGAGAGTTGAGCAAGATTCTCAGAGAGCTAATTTAGATGCACCTAGTTCTTCTAAGAAGAAGAAAAAGAAAAATGATAGAACTTTGCATGCTTCTAGTGAACCTGTAGCTGACACACCTGAGAATCCCAATGATATATCTGTTTCTGATGTTGAGACACAATCTGGTAATGAACATGAACCTAGTGCTAATGTTAATGATGATGTTCATCATGATGCTAAACCTAGCAATGATAATGATGTAGAGATTGAACCTCATGTTGATCTTGATAAACCACAATCAAAGAATCAATGTTATGATAAGAGACTTTGTTGCTAGGAAGTACGGTAGGGAAAGAGAACCATGGGTTCAGAAACCCATGCCTTTTCCTCCTAAACCATCCAAGAAAAAGGATGATGAGGATTTTGAGCGCTTTGCTGAAATGATTAGACCTATCTTCTTGCGTATGCGTTTGACTGATGTGCTTAAAACAAATCATTATGCTAAGTATATGAAAGATATTATTACCAATAAAAGAAAGATACATGAAGTAGAAATTTCCACCATGCTTGCCAATTACACTTTTAAGGGTGGAATACCTAAGAAACTAGGAGATCCAGGAGTACCTACTATACCTTGCTCCATTAAAGGAAACTATGTAAAAACTGCTTTGTGTGATCTTGGAGCCGGTGTCAGTGTTATGCCTCTCTCTTTATATCGTAGACTTGACTTAAGTAAGTTGACACCTACTGAAATATCTTTGCAAATGGCTGATAAATCAACTGCTATACCTGTCGGTATTTGTGAGGATGTGCCTATTGTAGTTGCAAATGTTACTATTCTAACAGACTTTGTTATACTTGATATTCCCGAGGACGATAGTATGTCTATTATCCTTGGTAGACCCTTTTTGAATACTGCAGGGGCTGTTATTGACTTCAACAAAGGCAATGTCACTTTTCATTTCAATGGTAATGAGCATACGGTACACTTTCCGAGGAAACAACCTCAGGTCCACAGTATCAAAAAGTTCAACTATTACTATTGGACGTTTTGAATTTCCTCTTCCTACTGTCAAGAAGACTTATGACATTCTTATTGTTGGGGACATACATATCCTCATTGAGGTAACCTAGTGTTATTCGAAAATTCTCCGGTTTCATGTTATTCAGAAAGAGTTTATTAACAAGACCTGATCAACCTTGGTAATGGATTCCTTTTGATGAGCATGGGATAGGTGAATCTAGATAGCACAACCTTCTGTATCCCCCTTTTACTTTCTGTTAATTAGGATAAATAAAGCAAAAATAGTATTTTCTGTCTGTTTCCAGACTTACCCGTGCAATAAAAAAATACCCCGAAAATAAAAGTTCTCCAAATGCCCTGAAAATTAAATATGATTTTTTTCTGGAATATTTGAAAATATATGGCACAAAACACACAGCGAGGGGAGTCAGCACCTGGCCACGAGGGTCCAGGGCGCCCCCCTCACAGGGCGCGCCCCCTGCCTTGTGGGCCCCACGTGCCCCCCTCCACTTATTCTTGCACCCACACCCTTCTTCATCCTCCCAAAAAAATCACCAACCAGTTCAAGCACGAGTTCTAGCTCATCTTGCTTCCATTTTCGATCTCCTTGCTCAAAGCACCATTCACCAAACTGTTTGGGGGGCATTGTTCCTTGGTATGTGACTCCTCCATTGGTCCAATTAGTTTTTGTTCTAGTGCTTTATTTATTGCAAATTTTTGTTGCAGTGGTGACCTTGTTCTTGAGCTTGCATGTTAAATTTTCTTGGTCCCAAGTAGTTCTAATGCATGATAAAGTACATAGGCACTTGTAGGAGTTGTTGCTGTCAATCTTGTTGAGTTTGGTTAACTTTTATCTTGAGTTACTAAAAAATTCAGAAAAATGCATAGGAAAAACTTCCAAGGAGGTTCTTCAAGGAAGCAAGAACAGAGGGATGCTGACGTGTGGCCTTGTGAATGGCCGTCAGATGACTTTATGGATCAGGTTGGCATCAAGGACGAATTTTACGCATATGTGCGCAACGCTGACCTCGAGGGCTTCATACAAGATAAGTGCCCTCAATACCGTGGCTTAACTGATACCTTTGTGAGAAGGTTTAAATTTTCATCTTCACGTAATTCTCACACTGTCCTGTTTGACCTTGATGATAAATCCTATACCATGGACTTAGAGGATTTTAATGATGCTTGTAAGCTCCCGCAGTGGGGCAGTATGGATGATCCTCGCAAATATGAATATAGATATTTCCTTGCTAGTATCGCAGTGGGGGAATTTAGAGAAATAACACAGGCTACCATAGGGAGCATTCATTTTCCCGCTATTCATTACTTTGCTCTCTTTATTGGTAGATGCATAAACGGTAAGGATGAGGCTTGCCACATGTGTGTCCCTGATCTTAGTGTTCTCAAGAGTGTTGTATTAGGTGATAGACAATATAACTTGGGAGCCATTGTTGTATGTAGGCTACATCATAATGGTTTGGATGGAGATTTATTAGGTGGGATTTATGCCACTCGCATAGCCTGCCGCCTTGGTGTGCCTGTCCATGAAAATGATGAACCTTTACCGCCTGCTCATTTGGATTACAATGCTATGACTAGTCACAGGTTTATAGAGAGGGATGAACAATCCCTCAAATATCGACTAATCTTTAACAGGCGTCATGCCATCCCTATTGTTCTTTCTGCCCCTACTTTGTTTGACTTTCAGGCAAGAGGGAGATACACTATAACTATGGAGGAGGCAAATGAGTACCACAGGATGATGGAAGCAGCCTGCCTTCGAGCGGCAGCTCAGCAGGCAGTAGCTGCTGCATCTCAGTACAACCCCAACTACGACTTTGGATATCCGTCAGGCCAATACTGGCCATAGACCAACTTAGGCCAAAAGCCTAAGCTTGGGGGAGTACGTGTATCTCACCGACTTTATATTCATGTTCACACACTTATTCTAGTTGTCGGTGCTCACACTCTTTCATTGTACCATCCATGTTTAGTTTCAATTCTTTTTCTTAGTCTTTTTCTCGGGTGCTAGAAAAAACCTTAAGAAAAACAAAAAATATATTGGTTGTAGCTTCTAGCTAGTTTACTTTCTTTGTAGTAGTAATTAGAAGAAAACGCAAAAAGATTTCCCGTTCTTCTTTTGCTTGTTGGGAGCTTTCCCGTGTAAATAGTTTCTTTTCTTTTCTTTGGGGGTTAAGAGTAGAAGACCAAGTTTGAAATTTCTTAGAGGCTCTCATATGCTTTGTTGATTAATTTAACCTTGAGCCATATTACCTTGTCTTCTCTCTTGTATTAAATGCTCGCAGATTCCAGCTTAGTCCAATGCACGTGCACTATTATTATTATTATTATCCACATTGTTCGGTCGTGCGAGTGAAAGGCAATAAGGATAATATATGATGAACTAATTGAGATGAGAAAAGCTGGTATGAACTCGACCTCTCTTGTTTTTGTAAATATGATAGTTCATCGTTCTTGATTCAGCTTGTTATGAATGAAACATGCTTGCAATGACAATTAGAGATCATGGCAGCTTATGACATGCTTAATTAGCTGAGAGTTTATAATGGTCTATCTTGCGTGCGAACATGATATTAAAATGGTTGTGATGTGGTATGATGGGACGGTATCCTCCTTTGAACGATTTAAGTGATCTCACTTGGCACATGTTCACGCATGTAGTTGAAACAAATCAACATAGCCTCCACGATATTTATGTTCATGGTGATTTATATCATACTCATGCTTGCATTCATTGTTGATTAATTTTAATGCATGTCCATGACCGTTGTCGCTCTCTAGCTGGTCACTTCCCAGTCTCTTTCTAGCCTTCACCTGTACTAAGCGGGAATACTGCTTGTGCATCCACTTCCATAAACCCCAAAGTTATTCCACATGAGTCCACTATACCTTCCTATATGCGGTATTTACCTGCCGTTCCAAGTAAATTTGTATGTGCCAAACTCTAAACCTTCAAATGAAATTCTGTTTTGTATGCTCGAACAGCTCATGTATCAACTAGGGTTGTCTATATCTTCCATGCTAGGTGGGTTATTATCACGATGAGTGGACTCCACTCATCATTCACGAGAAAATGGCTGGTAACCGGGATGCCCAATCCCATGCTCAAAATCATAATAATTAAACAAAACTCCCCCAGGGCTGTTGCTGGTTTGGACGGTACCCGTTGTTTCGGGCTAGCCGTGGAGTGTGCTCGTTGGTGGTTGGGGGAGTATAAACTTTACCATTCTGTTTTGGAACCGCCTATAATGTGCGTAGCATGGGAGATATCAAGATTCTTGGTTGTTATGTTGACAATGAAAGTATACCGCTCAAAATGTTATTCATCTCTATTTGAAAATTGAGCTCTGGCACCTCTACAAATCCCTGCTTCCCTCTACAAAGGGCCTATCTATTTACTTTTATGCAGGGTCGTCATCCTCTTATCAAAGAGCACCGGTAGGAGAGCACCTCTGTCATTTGCATGTATTACTATTAATTTGCATTGAGTATGATCATGACTGGATCTCTTTTACCATGAATTACAATGTCTAGTCAGTCCTTGATCCTTAAAGGTGCTCTGCATTTATGTTATGCTGTCTCAGAAAGGGCTAGCGAGATACCATCTTGTTATATTATATCATGATTGTCTTGAGAAACTGTTGTCATCTGAGGTTTATTATTATTGCTCGCTAGTTGATTATGCTATTGATGTGAGTAGACTTGAGACCTAAAAGTTATTGTGAATGTGGTTAGTTCATGATCTTGCTGAAAACCTGAAGGCTGGCTTACATATTTACAACAACAAGAGCAAACAGAGTTTGTCAAAGTTTTTCTTTATCACTTTCAGTTTATCAACTGAATTGCTTGAGGACAAGCAAAGGTTTAAGCTTGGGGGAGTTGATACGTCTCCAACGTATCTACTTTTCCAAACCCTTTTGCCCTTGTTTTGGACTCTAACTTGCATGATTTGAATGGAACTAACCCGGACTGAAGCTGTTTTCAGCAGAATTGCCATGGTGTTGTTTTGTGCATAAATAAAAAGTTCTCGGAATGACCTGAAAATCCACGGAGAATTATTTTGGAAAATATAAAAAATACCTGCAAGAAGATCCAGACCAGGGGGGCCACACCCTGTCCATGAGGGTGGGGGGCGCGCCCCCTCCCCTAGGGCGTGCCCCCTGGTGCTCCACTGACGTATCCCCGGATCCCATATATTCACTTTCGGGGAGAAAAAAATCAGAGAGGAAGAATTATCACGTTTTACAATACGGAGCCACCGCCAAGCCCTAATCTCTCTCGGGAGGGCTGATCTGGAGTCCATTCGGGGCTCGGAGAGTGGAGATCGTCGCCATCATCATCAACCTTCCTCCAACACCAATTCCATGATGCTCACCGCCGTGCGTGAGTAATTCCATCGTAGGCTTGTTGGACGGTGATGGGTTGGATGAGATCTATCATGTAATCGAGTTAGTTTTGTTTGGGTTTGATCCCTAGTATCCACTATGTTCTGAGATTGATGTTGCTATGACTTTGCTATGCTTAATGCTTATCACTAGGGCCCGAGTGCCATGATTTCAAATCTGAACCTATTATGTTTTCATGAATATATATGTATTCTTGATCCTATCTCGCAAGTCTATAGTCACCTACTATGTGTTATGATCCAGCAACCCCGAAGTGACAATAATCGGGACCACCCCCTTTTGAGGAGTTCATGTATTCACTATGTGTTAATGCTTTGGTCCGGTACTCTTTTAAAAGGAGGCCTTAACATCCCTTAGTTTCCAATAGGACCCCGCTACCACGGGAGGGTAGGACAAAAGATGTCATGCAAGTTCTTTTCCATAAGCATGCATGACTATATTCGGAATACATGCCTACATTGCATTGATGAACTAGAGCTAGTTCTGTGTCACCCTAGGTTATAACTTCTACATGATGAATTGCATCCGACATAATTTCCCATCACTGATCCAATGCCTACGAGCTTTTCACATATTGCTTGTTGCTTCTTTACTTTTCGGTTGCTATTATTACAAAAACTACAAAAACACTATCATTACTTTTACTGCCGCTACCGCCACTATCATATTACTTTGCTACTAAACTACCTTGCTGCAGATACTAAGTTTCCAGATGTGGTTGAATTGAAAACTCAGCTGTTAATACTTAAGAGTATTCTTTGGCTCCCCTTGTGTCAAATCAACAAATTTGGGTTGAATACTTTACCCTCGAAAACGGTTGCGATCCCCTACACTTGTGGGTTATCAGACGAGCACGCCCGTCGCTACATGGTTGCATTGGAGGGCAGGTTCGATAATACCTGGCAGGTTCTTCAGGGATCTCACTGGAGCTATGATCATGTGATGGTTCCTTCTCTTTGGGTGTCCACCGCCTGCGTCTATACCCGTCGTTCGCTAGGGTTTTAGCTGTATTAGTGATGTTATATGTATGATACTATTCGAGGTGTATTAGTGATAATATTCGATGATGTACGGACACAAGAGATGATTTAGTTTTGCTTATTGAATGCTCAAACTGGAGTCCAGCCAAATCTCCATGTCAATATGAGTCCTATAATTAAGAAATTTTGAAATGTTTTTGTTCATATTTTCAACCATTTAATTTTGGCATGACTTGTGCTACAATATGTAGGAAATGTCGTCTAATGATGACGATAGGATCCTAGCGTGTGAATGGTGCGGCGACGACCAGGGTCAGTGCGACAGGCCACACCTGGTAGACGGTCAATGCTTCAGTATTAAGCTCGATGAGGCCTTCAATTTTGAGACGGTATGCAACGACAAGTCTTGTTTACTAATTAAGCATGACTTATGCTTCTTCAACGTATAATTTTCGTCTTTTACAATTCGACTAGCTTATCCCATGCCATGCAAGACGCTATGTCTTGGAGCATCTGGATTTCAAAGATCATGAAAGTATGGAGACAAAGAAAATCCATCTCAGGACCCATCATGATTATAATTTTCTTATAAAGCTATACAATTCGGAGAGCGTAACCCATTTTGGTTGCTCGAACTAGAGAGCACTGTGCAAGGCATATGATTTTCAGGAGGGTGCGTATGTCATCTTTGACCTTGGTGAAGATGACGATGACATGTGGGTCATTGTTGATACGCTTCCAGTTCTACCTCTATGTGAGTTTCACAAACATATTTATTAAGTAATTTATATTGTTTATTTCAAAATAATTGACAGCTTATTTCCATTAACAACTTATTTCCATTCTTTAAGAAATGTACGGAAGATGGTAGACAGAACCCACTACACTGATGGTGCACAATTAACTTGTCCGAAGAAAGATCATCTTGTCTCATTATTTACTTATCTTGAGAATTACAATATCTATTCTAAAACTCATGCACATTATGATCAATACGTGCCCCTAGTGCACGTGTTGAACTACAGTAACATCCATGGAGATGTCATGGTAAGATTTGTACCCGGTCATCTTTTGCATAAATTCTTCTAAAACTAAACTACATTGCTAACTACGAAGTTATTACTATGTTTATCAATAGAAAATCCCTTCGGATTGTGTGCCTCATCTGATGTTTCAGAAAGGTCACCTTAATGTTATGAGCTTATTACCGTACTCATCAGGTCATCATTCTACGCATCACTGTCCATACCTGATTTCTAAAACCAATGAAGACATGACAATCAAAGATTGGAAAAATGCATGGTTAATCGTAGGGAGCTACATGGAAGCAACATTGTGCGAAGGCCAAGAATTGGAGACAGGATAATCTGCATTCTCCATAATGGAGAGTCAGGACCTATCTTGTTTTATGCTATTTCACCTTAGAGAGGGTGTACTTAATTAAGTCCTAGCTACTCATGATCATGTGCTAAGAAGTTGTTAGATGACTATGATGATGATGATGAGTAGGACTTGTTATTATGACAACGAGCAGAAGTTGTGAGATGACGATGATGTTGAGTACGACTTTTTTATTATGACAACGATGATGATGATTTATTATTAATTATGATGATGCATTATGCTAAGTTGTTATATGAGCATGATGACTTATTATATATATATATATATATATATATATATATATATATAGGGTGGGTCTATTCTCATAACACCCCTTAAGACCTTATTCTCCTAACAACAGGCTTATTCTCCTAACACCCCTCCCCCACCCCTCCCCGCCTCCAAGCACCAGCGCCCCGACGCCGGCGTCCTCCCCGACCCCTCCCCGCCTCCTAGCGCGGGAGCGCCCCGGCGGCTGGCCTCCTCCCCGACCACTCCCTGCCTCCTAGCGCGGGAGCGCCCCGGTGGCCGGCCTCCTCCCCCACCACTCCCCGCCTCCTAGCGCGCCAGCGCCCCGGC
>LR738709.1:628340071-628361981 GCA_902687465.1 Secale cereale | reverse complement strand
GGGGGGGGGTATGCTTGATAAAATGCAGTTCTCTTCTATATGAAAAAGAAAATAAGATGAGAATGTCATTCTCAGAATGTGGTTCTCTTCTGTATAAAAACACTGAGATCGGAATGTCATTTGGAGAATGCAGTTCTCTTCGTCGTATAGAATCTGACATGACCATGAATCAATACAGAATGCAGTTAGAAGACAAAAAATGTAGAGTCGGACTAGGATTCACGTACACTGCAGTGCGTGCGTGGTGCATTTAAAGCTTGCACTGCAGTACGCTTCGAGTACACAGTGCAGTGCGCTTAGTGCAAAAAAATGTAAAAAAAAAACTTGGCTGCAGTGCGGATGAATTTTGAAACTCGACGACAAACACGTTGAATTCGTCTTTGTAGTCCCATGTGATAAGGTGAGATGCAGTGCGGATGCGTATATTTAAAAAAACTTGGCTGCTACTCATATGAGAGAATGCAGTGCGCTGCGAACATGTTACAACTCGCAAGGAGGAGTTGGCTGAAAGCTCCATTATGTACATATTTGACATTGTCACCATCTGCCACCAAAAAAAAACACAAAAACTAACTAGACCGGTATATACAAAAGCACACAGCATGGTGTCAACAGTTTTGCACATCGAGAACTACACACAGCGACCATACATTACTGTTTACATAAAGTTCTGGAGCACGCACGAAAAAGACATCAACACACATAGAAAAAGATTTGCTATCATTTATGCCGCATCCTGCTCCTGCGAATGCAGTCTTGGAGAGAAGCCAAGAGAAATGCAGAGATTTCTTAGATCCTCCGGGAACTTGGTGACAACGACCATGTTTTCTGGGTGGAACAGAATCTGGAACAAAAACTCAGCCTTCCAATCCTGAATAACAGCTTCCTGCGATGAAGAAAAAAATAAAATAAACAAATATACAACATCATCTACAAAAAAAGAAACTGACAAAAAAAAATCAAGGAATGAGGAGTTATTGTTGGGTTAAAAAGAAGATACTTACAATACGCTTTGCGAATTTCACAACAAAGGTTTTGCCGTCGTAATACTGAGCCATCTTCAGAACATAAAAGCCGCACTCGTTGGGGCCCTGCTCAGGGGTGCCCAAATAGCTAGCTTTCTTTGAAACATCGACCCAGTCTACCGACTCCTTTCTCTTGTACTCCTTTTCTCCATAAACCTTCTTCAACAATGCAGTCATCCTGATCATCTGGTGGAAAATAAAAAAAAAACAAAAATACACATCACAACAAAAATATTGTTCAACACGCGCACGCATGAAAAAAACAAAGAAAGGTGAAAAAAGGAAAAAATTACCATTTCTGTGCGGTCGCTATGGTATTCAGACTTATGCCACCTCGTCGTTTGATCAACCGGTCCGCTGTACCTCCTAGTGTCATGAATGTCAAGGGTCTCGCGGTGCCTATTCATCGTGTATAGCGAATAATGCTGGTCTTTCATCCGTGGTAACAGAATCTGATTTTGTTTCATCAAATTTGTTATGGGTTTGATGAGTGAAAAAGGATTACTGGAAAAAATTGGGAGAGAAAATAAATACAAAAAGGCTGAACAAAAGCAAATCTGATAACTTACTAATTTGCAATCAAGAAGGTTCTCGTCATCACGAACATAAAGTTCGAACTGCTTTGCTGCATCTTCGACGTTAAACTTGCCGTGGACAAAAGGCAACACAACATTTCCATCTTCATCTCTATCCGCGTGATCATTCATTTGAAGCACATACTGCATGTGGGTAATTCACAAAAGAAAGTTAATGCAGTTCACCTTAAAGATGTTCGCTCCGACGCTTAATAAAAAAACGGATCACGCTTCTCTAAAAAACAGTATGCAGTTCACAAATTCTCACCATAATTTGTTTCGTTTTAAGATGCATGGGTTAAGACACAAAAAAAATGTATGCAGTTCAGTACATTCTAAAAACAAATTATTATACACTATTTACTGCAGTTCACTCGAGCAGAAAAAAAATAAGAAAAAAAGAGAAATACCGTGATAAACAAAGGGGACAGTAGAACGCGTTCGCCAGATCGATAAACCACATTCATACTCTCGTCATTCTTCCAGAACCTCATGATATGATCCATCAATTCCGAGTCCATAAAACCACCTTTGGTGAAAGTTAAGAACAAGTAGTCCACAGTCACGGTGTAGACTTCGATAGGATTCCTGTGCATGAAAAGCGCGCACCTGCACAAAAGAAACGGCGAAGGTGGGGGGGTTAGTAGCACAAAAGCAAAAACACAGAAAGAACATTACACACATTAAAAATCAAACAATATATATAAAACTAACGAAAAAAGAACTGACTCGCTGTATTTCTGCCTGAATTGTGTGCTCGTGATGAGTTGCAAGACTTTCCTCATCTCCACAAGATGACTGAATCTCGCAGGATTCAACTTTTGTACAGGAGATCGAAACTTTTATGGCTTCTGCACAGGCCTCCTATTTGATAGAATTAGTGCCTCGCTGTCCGTCGGGCGTTCCACAGCTGCGCTCCTGGTCCTCCTAGGCACTGGTGGTGGCCTCTCAAAATCATCATCGCTATCTTCAGCATTAGGAGGGCTCGCAGCTTTCTTCCCATGCTTGACATTGACAGGAGATTTCTCAAGAGCTTTTTCATTCGAAGTGCCGGCGCCACTCCTCAACATCTTACACACAGGTTCTTTCACGACCTTAACGGGGGGTTCATCAAGGACAACTTTCTGAATAGTTGGAGTATGAACCTGAGTTTCAAACAAGGAAATACCACCTTGGTGTGCGCCTTCATCAAAGCCTGCACAAAAAAATGGATAATGAGCAAAATGAAAAAGAATCATCGAGTTCCCTAAGGAAAAGTCATTTTAAACACACAAATGGGGTTCTACTAAAAAGCTTAACAAAAGTAGTGGACCTCCCCTCTCTGTACCAATGAAGTTAACTTAATAAAAAAGGTGTGTGACTGGAAAAAAAATGTAATAACCTTCTTTAAAAATTAAAAGTGATGTCAGGTCCAGACAGCAATGCGACGAGGTCAGCCAACTATAGAGCATAGCCTTCCTGATGTAGCCAATGTGCTCCTTCCCAAACTTGGCAATCGTTTCACCATCCCAGGTCTGCATGAATTGGAACATGTAAAATCCACAATCATGCCTGCAAAAGAAAACCAACACAAAACACATTAATAATGCAGTTCACTCAGTAATAAAAGTGCTACTGATGTTAGTAAAACAATGCAGCTCCATACACACAAGATACCGAGGGAGAACAACCAAAAACACATTAGTAATGCAGTTCGCTCAAGGGAAAAGGTGCTTCTAATTTAGTAAAAACAATGCAGCTCACTTTCACAAAAAAAAATGAAGGAGGAAAAAGAAAAAAGGAGAACAGATACAAACCCGTTTCCCTGTTGCGGGACATTAATATGAGTCAGCGCAAAGCCGTCCAGGGTGGGAGGGTTCAACGGCTCGTCGCAGCTTGCGCTGCCATCTTTCCAGACTTTTTTGATGTTCCTGACCATTTTCCTGAAGACAACATTTGCAGCAGCGCTGTCTCCTTCGTTCAATGAGTCGAGAAGCTCAAAACGCTTCTCTCGCGGGTTCAAAGTGACCAAGCAGTAGTGGCCTATCGCGTCCTTCATTGTTGCGGGAGGAGGGTCAAATGTTGCAAACATAATCTGAAATAAAAAAAGAATAAAACAAACCAGATGAGCAAAAATAGAAAAAATGAAAAACTTATTTTCAAGATGACAAAAAACGGTCAAGATGCGTTACCAAGTTTTTCTTGTCCACACGTTCCTCTGCGCTTGAAGAAAACATCTTTTTCAAAGCCCTATTTGTGGCACCGCCGTTCCAATTGGAATTCTGCAAAAAAGACAAAACCAGAGAGTTAATGAAAAATGGTTATAGCACAAATAAAAATTGGACGAGGGAATAAAAAAGAAATTAATGAAAATGCTTACACATAGGTTGTACGGGACAATCATAGTTTGAGATCCTTTGAACCTTTCAGCTAGCATAGAGACGCCAATGTTTGCGAGGCGCGTGCTCAGCGTTCCATACGACCAAAAAGACTCGCCAACATGGCCGATAGTAATATCACCAAACTCTCCCTTGAACGCAACTAGATGCCTTCAGCCAAGAAGAAAAAAGCACAGCAAAAAGTGATAAGATGGGAGCGTCCCTGAAAAAATAACATATTAATTAACCGGGGTGTAAGACAAAAAATGTCATACTGCTTCTTCTTGTCCCTCCTAGCCCTCGTAACAGCGTCATACAACTCATTGTATCTCCTCATAAGAGTTGGATCAATCCTTGAAGGAGTAACAATAGGTAATTCCTCATCTGCATACAGAAGTGGGAACGATATCAGATTATAAAACACACACGGTCCATTTCGCCCCCGGGAAAAAGAACAAAAAATAATGCAGTTCGCTTACCTTCGGTTTCAGAATAAACTTCCTTCTGCTGCTCATATACATCTTCGCTGAGCGTCAAGTGCTCCAGCCTGGTAATATCATCGTCAAACGGCGCTTGATTACTCATGTCCTGAGAGAGTCTTGGATGTTCCTCTTCAGAATCAATCGAAACTGTCTCAGATGGGACTTTGGTTGTATCGGCTGGGAAAGCCAGATTGCCAACAGATTGCTCGGGGGCGCGAGGGACCACACAAAATTTCTCAGGCACCTCGTCGCCAACCAACAAAACAGTAGGCCCAACAACACCATCGATGCCAGCGGATGTCCCAGCATCGTCAAATCCGACTCTACGAGTTCCTTCTGTCTCTTCTGCAACTTCAATTGTAACACCAGGAGCTCCTTCTTTCTCTTCATGCTTATCACAATCCAGGATATCCTCCCTTCCTTCTCTCTCTTGTGCCTTATCAGCCTCAACAGGACACTCCCCTCCTTCTCTACCTTCTGCCTTATCAACCTCCGCATCAGGCTCCTTCCCTCCTCTCCCTTCCACGTTATCATCCCCAATGTTGCGCTCCGCTTGGATTTCAACATTTAATCCGCAGTTCTGATGAGTTAAAAAATAAAACACATTACACAAAAAAGTTAGAATGCAGTTCACTAATAAAAACGGACCATGAAGCTACCACGAAAAATAAAAAATAAAACACAAAAATGCAAAAATTCTCTATACTCACCAGGGGAGCGTCGTCGCCTTCCATCTCTTTACACTTGTCAGCCTCCTCATCCTTGCCAGCGTCGTCACCATCTGCCTCCTTCCCATGTATCTCCACGTTTGATTCGGCAACCTAAAAAACGTTAAAACATAAATAAAACTATTATCCAAATCTGCAGTTCTACAACTAAAAAACCAACACCAGATCATGCAGTTCACTGCTAAAAAAAAGATGATGCTTCTTCTCTAAACAACAACTGCAGTGCACTACCACTTCTGGTGCACAAAAAGACAAAAAAAAGTTAAAAACTGCAGTTCGCTGCCACTGCTGGTGCAAAAAAAAAATGATTGTTTGTTTTGGACACTACAAAAAAATCAAACAATGAAGTTCACTGTAACAAAAAAATAGGAAGAAATCAAACCTTGTCGATGACAACTTCGTCAATAGGATTGTCTTTGGCAGCTTCGTCAACGGGGGATAATGGCCTGTCAAATAAGTAATCAGAATCAACACCGTCGTGGTCCTGGTGGTCATCAACACGACAAGCGTTGGCCTTGGAAGATTTTCCAACACACTGCGAAAAGAACAAAAGGATAGAAAAAACAAATAGTCAATGCCATAAACGCACAGAAAAAATAGATAACAAAATATGGGTAAAAAAACTGTTCACATATGGAAAAAAGACATACATCCACATCTGCGGGGTCGGGCAGAGAAGGCCGGACAACATCTTCATGCCTGTTCATTTCCTTCACGATTGCATCCGCTTCCTGCTCATACGTAGCACACCTGTCATCCTGAGACTGCTTAAACTGAACGAATGAAGATCTGATATTCGTTACAGCCTGCTTAAGGAATTCAAGCTGCCCATGGTCAAAGTTATGAGCGGCCTCGATTTCTGCTTCAGAAGGGCCTTTGCCTTCAGGAAACAAACCAGCAATATTCCTCATCCTGAAACCGGATGTTGGGAAATCACTAGTTATATTGATGACCCTATCGAGAAGCTCATCGACCTGAACAAATTTATTACGATCAGCAGAAGCATGGCCAGAAAAACCTCCAGCAGCCGCCCTAGCAAAACCACGACCCCGTCGAATTGGAGCCGCCCTAGCAAGAGGCTCACAAAACATTTCAGGGGCTTCGGCAACTGCAGTCCGCTTATACGCAATATCCGCTTCCGCCTTCCACTGAAAAAATTAACAAAAAAAAAAGAGATGCAGTTCACAAAAAAAAGTACATAAGAGGTTCACATTTAGCATGCGCGAAAAAAGGAATAAAAACAAAAACAAAACATGGCTATGCACTCACCGGCAGCTTGCCAAACTTGTAAGAGTCCAGGTGTATCTTTCCCCTGACAACGATGTCGGCGTTGTGAATCTTCTTCAACTGTACATGGGGCAGTATTGCGGCGCGTGGAGTGCGTTTATCCATCACCGATACTTTTCGAAGATTCAAGGAATCCAGGTACATGAACAGGGGAATGATGGTGCAACCCTCAGCCCAGTTGTGCTTGCTCTCTGTAGAATTCCACTTGTACACAGCGGCCTGCAGCTCGTCGACAACAAGCTGACAAAAATCCATGCTAGCCATAGATGCAATATCCAAGTTTTCAACCATAGCAGCTACCCTGGACAACCGAGTTGCGGGGCTAGGACAAAGCAAGCACTGGAAGACAATGAGAAAAAAAAACCTTCACCGTCTTATCAACCTTCGCAGGGTCCGCAGCCAGCGTGCGAAGTAAGGTAAGCAGGTCCTTCGCATCTATGCTACGAGAACGGTTGAAACCGAGTTCATCCTTCAGATTAGTCAGCGAATCATCATGGCCGCTCGCAGCAGGCCTGGGAGCAGTGTGAGAACCCATAGGGAAGTAAAAAATGTGATGGACAGCCTCGCGATTGATTTCGAGAACCTTGTTTGGCCCACAGTCCAGTCTCATCGTGTCGGGGTCGATCTTTCCCATCAGCTTGCACATCAAAACACGAGAAACATTCTTCTCTAATTTCAGGTCAAAGACAATGCCAAAACCTGCTTGCCGCACCAAAGTTCTGTGCACCTCACCCAGCAAAGCGACAGCTTTGATTACATTTGGAATGGACAGCCGAACAGTCTTGTTGAAACGCCATTCATGCGCAACATCGTCTTCAGACCTCTTCCTCTTCGTACTCTTATCAGCCTACAAAAAAACAAAGAATAAAAAATGCAGTTCACATCAGCAAACTCATGCAAAAACAACTTTAAAAAACAGAAGAAAAAGTAAATAAACAGCGTATACCTTACTAACATCAACATCCTCCTCATCAGAATCACTGTCCAGAGCTTCTTCAGCTGCATTTTCCCGCGCAAGCTTAGATCGACGCTCAGAATCAACACCAGAGTGATCGTCCGCCCGTCTCCGCTTTCCTTGAATCCCACCCACATCAACCTCGGCGTAATTAGGTCTCTTTGAGTAATCAACACGCGGGCTCCGGCGTGGAGAACTTAAACCTTGCTCTGCGACAGTGTTGAGTTTCCTCTTCACAGGATTCTTTGCGGGGGCAAATTTAGCAGACTTCTTTGAATCTGCAATCCTCCTTCCTATCTCCTTACCCTCCCCTAACTTTACTTGCTTCGCCCTATGAGCCTTCACGAAAGTATTACCGAGCGCAATAGCTTTCTGCCTTCTCCTCTCAACATCGGCTGCAATCTGATCAGGGACCATCCAATCCTGTGTAACTGGCTCTGTGCCATCAACAGATTGCGACTGGGTTTCACTCAACTCAGGTGGAATGTTGACCTGATCAGATGTACCGCCACCGACAACATCGGCTGTGAAATAACGTGTAATCAAATAGTTAACGCCACCACCCCCTGACCCACCAGGAGATAAAACTGTGGGTGAGAAAAAACATAAGAAAAGATGTGTGTGTGAGATGAAGACCTAAACTTAATGCAGCTCATATCAACTTGGAAAAACAAAAAAATGTAGAAATGCAGTGCACTTTTCCAGCAGTTTATGTTTAACAATTAAAAACATAACAGTAAACCTAAAAAATGCAGTTCATGTCGCTTGAATATCATATTCACGCGTGTCTGAAAGTGGACATTGACACATGGATATATGATGCAGTGCACTAATTCGTTCAAGTGACCAATTGACCGCATATAAAAAAAAGAAGTGCGCTTAGATATGCAAAACAAAACAAATTCATGCAGTTCTGTGAGAGGCAAAAACTAAAACTTAATGCAGCTCATATCGATTTCGCAAACCGCATAGTGGATAGACAAAAAAAATACAAAGCAGTGTCCAAAATGCAGTGCTCTTTTAGCAGTTTATGTTTAACAAAAAAAACATAACAACTAACTTAATGTCCTTCCAAAAAAGTAAAAAACAATTAACTTGACGCAGTTCATATCAGTTTGCCACACGTGTCTTAAAAAAGGCCTTGCTAAAAAGGAATCTAAGTTGCAGTGCACTATTTCGTTCAACAAAAAGAAGTAAATTGACCCTGAATGAAAACTGAAGTTCACTTTGATGTAGTTACCAGATGGAGAAGTCGTTCTAACTGGTGACGCATCAATTGGGGAGGAAGAAGCCATACTGTGCCTCCAATCAGCAAGGGATAATAATTATACGCTAGACAGCAAACCCCAAATTCAGGCAGAGAAAAACTTTCAATCCATAGGGCGTTGCAATTTCAAGCATACAAAACAACGTTATGAAGAGAATGCTGGCACGAAAAATAACCCTAGCACAAGATCTGGAACGGATTAGGGGCGATTTGGGGCTCACCGTGGGACGAAGTGACGGCCGGACGAGGCGGGTGCGGACGGCAACGGCGGAGGAAGCGCCCTACGGACGGCGGCGGCTGCGGGCGTCGTCGCCCTCCACCACGAGAGAGCCCCTACGGACGGCGGCGGCTGCGGGCGTCATCGCTCTCCACCACGAGAGCACGAGGGCGGGGGGGATTTCTGTGCGGGCACGGGGGAGAGGGAAGCGGAAGCGGGCAAGGGGGCTGCAAGAGAGACTTAATGAATAAAAGCCCCGACCGACAGACCCACAGGTCATAGACAAAAAATAAAAAAACGTCTCGATGTTGTAACACGATGCAGTTCGCTTACGGAAAACCGACTCGGCTTCTGAAGCGTTGCAGTTCGTTTACGGGAAAAGATTCCGCTTCTGAAGCGATGCAGTTCGCTTAAGGCGGACGATTCGGTTCGCCTGCCCTAAAATAAATGCGCCCACTATCGCCCGAAGCGCCCGTGCCCCCCTCCTCTATCCCGCCGGTTGCACGCCGCACGAACGCCACGATCATCACGAACCCACGATCGTCAACACGGTTGGGAGACGAGATCGTGGCCTCGGCAGAAGTTGCTGCCACTCCCATTTAAATCCCGCGCTCCATCAACCAGACCGTCCGCACAAAACACACGACGCTGCCCCTTCCTCCTCCTCTTCCTCCTCTTTGCAGCCATGGGGTTTAGCAGGACCTACGACGACGTGCATGCGCACGGGAACACGAAGCTGAAGGTGATCTACACCACCGATGTCGCCGACATGGCGACGTACGTCGAAGAGTTCAAGACAGTTCTCCAGCGGCGCCGCCAGAAGATCGTCGGCATCGACATGGAGTACACACCCGACCATGACAGGGCGGCCCTGGTTCAACTATCCATCGGCAAGTACCACCCAGTGCTTCTTTTCCAGATATGTGGTACATTGGGCAAGAGATGCATCCCCTTCGACAGGTTCCTCGGCGACCCAAGGTAAGCAATTCTCTCTGCCGAGTACGTGTTGCAGTTCTATATGCCTATGAATGCAGTTCTGAAAGGTATAACTTGCGGTTCACTTTCCTTAGGTTCGAGTTCGCTGGCTTCGCCATCAAGTAGGACAAGGAGAAGCTCGCACGCTGCAACCTCCACATCCCCAACTTCGTCGACATCCAGACGAACTGGAGGGTGCCTGATGGAACGAAGCCACTGGACTCGCTTGGCGATGTAGCTGCTGCCATCATCGACGACGAGTACGCAGACATGAAGATGAAGATGACAGACCACGACCACAGCCTGTGGACTTCGATTCTCAGCACCAAGCACATCGAGTATGCTGCCAAGGACGCCTACACTGCGTTCGAGATATGGAACCGAATCACCACAATGAAGAAAGGCCTCGCGCGCGCTGAAACAGAGAAGACCAGGAAGCGCCCGAGGTCATCTTGGAGGGGGTGGGGCAAGGGGGCATCAACTTCCACCTCCAACTCCAACGGGTGGAACTAGTGAAGTAGGCCAGATGCTGAAAGCCAAGGATTCCTGTCGCAAGTGCTCGATTAGTTTCCCTCTGCGTATGTAGATTAGTTTGCTTTCGTTGTAGTTTTCTTTGGGACAATGTTTGCTTATGTTGCGTTAGTTTGCTTGATGATGTACTATGTTAATTATGAGCGCAGAACCTTGGTTTCTATCTATCAACTATATGCAGTTCTCAGTAGTCTGTTTTCAGTATGTATATTGCTTCAAAACTGCTGCTGTAGCTAGGATACACATAAAAAACAAAACTATCAGAGCAGTTCACATAGAGTATTCTTTCACAAAACTGCTGCTATTAAGAAGGTTGATGCAGTCCTCTTTTATTAAAAAAAACTCTAGTTCCGTATGTGGGTTAAAAAAAAGGAAAAGCTCGGTGGGGGTTTCCAGTATGCATGTTCTTCAACTGCTGCTGCTGATAGGATGCACATGAAAAACTATATGTAAAAAAACAGTTCACTTATACTCAGAATTCTCATAAGAAAATACACTAGAAGCCACGCAAAAAATGTCAGATTATTACAACAAAAATGTCTCATGCTGCTGCTGCTCAAGCAAGACTGATCTAAAGCAAATTTAACTTGATTTCCAAACACTTTGCATGCCTATAAAACATAGCCATAAAAACATCCCCAGCCTGAAGACCAGCTTCCTCCACAAATTCCTTCCAGCCATCTTTGAGAACCAAACAATCATCAGAGCCAACAGAATACATAACATCAACATCATGATATCCATTCTTGCTGACCAACACCAAATTAACACAGCTTTCTGTTACCCTGACTAGACCAGAAGGGAATTTCTGCAAGCAAAACAAACAAGAACAGAAAAAAATAAGAACAAATAAGAAAAAGATTACAATCTTTCAGAAACTAAATTGCTGCTACAATCTTCACAAAAAAATATTGATGTCAACACATAATAATATTGACTAGACAAAATTGCTGCTGCTCCTACAATGTTCATAATAAAACTACTATGTGAAAAGCAGTTCACTTATACTTAGTGCACTTATACTGCTACAAAAATTCAGATAGCGTTAACTACAAACAACACATGAAAAAGAATATGCGAGAAATACATACCCATGAAACACTGACATCGTCGTCAGTCATCTGATGGACGAATGGAGCTCGAAATCCAATACCTGAAGAATATAGAAGAGAACAGATAGCGCTATGCCGCTGCCTCTGGTTCAGAACCAAACCTTCAGAAAAAACGCATGTCTCCAGCATGGGCTCCAACCTTGCCAGGCAGCCGCACGCGCAATCCATTGCCAGGCGAAAAACAGATCTGGTTGGGAGAAAAATAGATCGAGGAAGAGTGGCGCCGCCAGGGATAAGGTGAGATGGGAGCCGCCAGGGATAAGGTGAGATGGGAGCCGCCAGGGATAAGGTGGGAGGGGAGCCAATTGACCCACCAGTATATATATATGTAAAAGAAACAACATAAAAAAAACGACAAATAAAGCAGTGCGGTTACATAACAATGTGCATTTCGCATTGCATATTACTGCAGTCCACCGCGCTTGACCAATCAAAAAAACTTATCAAACTAGTCCCCCCACACCCCCGTGGCTGTAATGCAGTTCATACAGGCTCGCATTGCATATTAATGCAGTTCGCCGCACTACAAAAATTCACCGCGCATTGCATATTACTGCAGTTCACCGCGCATTGCATATTACTGCAGTCCACCGCTCTTGACCACGATTCACAGACGAAAAACACAGCCTGCAATGCAGTTCTAACAACTATATAATGCAAAACAATCTCAAAAAACATCTTTGAGAAACGACCAGAGCCAGTGGCACCGCAAAAAACATGGACAAAAAACTTAAATTCTTCAAAATTAACAACTTAATACGCTCCAATTCATACGGATAGATCAAAAGCAGCCCGTAATTGCCGAAAACAATAGAATATTACATACAAAACGCAACAATTTTGATCCGGACGGGGAAGAACAGAGAACAGAGGTTTTTCCGCTAGAACAGAGAGATACTCGACAAATTATACTGAAATTTCAATCCTATTAGCAGATTAATCTGTCGCGGAATAACACAAACATCAACGCGATAATGGCAACACACTAGGATCACGCTATAAAATAGAATACGAACAGCCAACAGCAAGATGCGAAACTCCTGAACCAGCGGAAGAACGGACGCTGATCCGCCAAATCAAAGGATTTCCGTCGTTTTCTCGCTGAATCCAGTGCTTAACCACATATTAAATCAGCGCACGCACAAATAAACCAATAGAAATCGATCAAACTAGCCAGAAACGCTGCTAAATGAAGGTTTCCTGCTGCACCTCTATGTGGTTCGCAACAGAAGAAGTGGAGGCAACTTGTGGTGCAATGAACATGAACTAGTTTGAAGTGGAGGCAACTTGTGGTGCACATACTACTAATCCAAACAATATGAAGTTTGGATTAGTATAGTACTTTCGACATGCACCACATGTTGCCTCCATTTTGAATCTAATCCATGTTCATGCACTAGTACAAAAGGGGCTAGTGTGAAATTCTACTTATATATATATGGATGCGTGTACAATATGTAGTATCGTAAAATACCAGCAAATGAAAAAAATTAAATGAAAAACATAAAATTAAAGGAAAAAAGAAATCATAAACCCCAAACCCCTTAAACCTTTTAGTACTGGTTGGTGTTACCAACCGGTACTAAAGGTCTCCCCACACCCGGCGCTGGCTCGAGCCACGTGGTGGCCCTTTAGTGACGGTTCGTGCAGAACCGGTACTAAAGGGGGGGGCTTTAGTCCCCACCCTTTAGTGCTGGTTACAAAACCGGTACTAAAGGGCCTTTCGAACCGGTGCACTAGCCCGGTTCTGCACTAGTGACAATTTTAAGTACATTATTCCCCAAAGTAGGTATATGTAATGGATCGAAAATTGAGACAACCTTTTTATTTTGATCCAACACAAACAATAGAAATAGCCCAAACATATACCAAGGCAATAAAATCTGCAATGATGGAATAGTTTAGAAATACATGAGATATTAATTAAGACCAAATAAAAGCACTGCTAGAGATGGAAAAAAATCTTACCATATCACATTGTGAGATATGGTAATCATTACTGTCGAGCCAGCTATAAAACAACCGTCTTAGTGTAGCAATTTCTATATTTTCACGATGACTTGAGTCTTGTACATAGTGGAACATCGACTAAAATAAGAATGAGAAAATATTAGTGCAGTGAAAAAAAAATGTAATACATGATTATAGTAACTTACACAAAAGTTCAGATCCATATAGTGAGATGGATTGTCTCTGAGAAGCTGGACTTCATGGTGCGCTAGTATCCGCACAGCCATATTAAAGCAATGAATGTCCATGTATTCATCATTGTTCAATATATTTTTTATTTGTCTCAAATTTAAGATAATAGGGTACGGATCAGAGCTTTTCACCCATTCGCTCCTGTAAAATCAAAATTTTGTCAATTATATTGACATCAGAGTAACTTATTGGAATACAAAATGAACTACAAAATATGGATTACTCTAGTAGAGCGACATCGTCAACCATAGCGATGAACAAGCAAAGTTCATCTATAAATCATCGTTCGTTGGACTGACCGCTAATTAATCGCTAGCAGAAGCACAACAACGCCCACATACTTAGCGGCTGCTTGGATTTTTTAGAGGTCGTTGTTTGGACTTTTTTTCCTTCTGAATTTGGGTTGTTTATATTTAGTAATCCATTGCAAGTGGTCAAGTAATTACTCCAACTTTTCTTTATCTATATCCATATCTATACCTCTATATCTATATCTATATCTATATCTATACCTAATACATAATAATAAAAGGAGGAAGCTTTCATAGTTTTTCATACGTCGTCCGTTTATATTCGTTGATTTTGTGTTAACCATAAAGATTGACGAATGAGATATAAAAGTAGATCTACATAACGTTACGTAAAGCATAAAGCATGTACAGAACCTTTCATTGACACGTATACGACGAGTCTCTTATTTCTTGAGAGTACGGGAAGTCCGACCTGCACACAACCACATTAGTTTCTTATCAAGAAAATAACATGTACTCACTCTGTCCGAAAATATTTGTTATTAAAATGGACAAAAAGGAATGTATCTAAAATTAAAATACATCTAGATACATTCTTTTTTATTTATTTTGATGACAAATATTTTCGATGAAAAAAAAAAGATTAGTTGGAAAAACAAACTACAAAACGTCAATCTTTTTTTCCTATTTTTATATTAAAAAGGAAGGGAACCTGGTACGGCCTTTGTTTCCTCAAGCGCCAGTCGATTTTTTTTTTCAACTAAACGGATCTCAAGGAACGATCGATCTCTTCGTGGCTCGATTGTTCTCCTGGATCGATCTCTTTTTCCCCCGGCCAACGGATCTCCCATGCCCTCGCCGCGCCTCAATCCTATGCGCGTCGCTCTAGCACCAGCGCGCCGGGCAGCCTATCCATGAGGCGCCCCACCGATTCAGTCTCTGCGCGATGGCCGCTGACGCCATACATGTCGCCGTACACCACCACTGCGCGCCGCCATCGCCACCCACAAGCGCGTAACCACCGCCCGCAATGCGCCACGCCCCGGCCATCTGCTCGCAGACACCCGGCCACAGAGGTTAGAAGCGTCATGAGGCAGGGGTTCCACAAGAGTTGGCACGACGGAGGCCGTGAGCTATGGAGAGGGAGCCAGCGGCGCCGTCTCTGTTGTTCTGGTGTTTCCTCCAACACCCGTCCTCGCGCGCTGCATGATCGGTGAAGCATCGCTCGGCTGCCGTCTCTCCCACGCGGCACCTACTGCTATTATCTACGTATCTCTCTCCCATGAGCGTCTACTAGAAGTGAGCTGCCGCTGCTGCTTTATCACTCTCCCTGGCAGCTGCAGCAACTCTCTCTCTCTCCTCCTGACCGTCGATGTTGTAGTGCCTGCTGCTCTTTCTCTCATGCCACAGAAGCTTCTCTCTGGCAATGATGGTTGTTGCTCCTCTTCTCTGTCTCATAGCAAAAACATCAGGTCTTGAAAAAATTCATGGCTTGGAGTCCATGTGCTGTGCAGACAGGGACGTCGCCGCATGCAGAGCTGCCATCTACAACATGCACGAGGTTGAGAGCTATCGGGTTATAATCAGATAAGGATTAAATACTGGGTGACTTCCTCCGTGCCTGTTCGACTTGAGATGATCCACCACATCTAATTAGCAGATTAGGACATTGGATAGTGAATTTTTAGGTGGTATATCTGAGATACATTGGTATCAAAATAAAATTTTCCATAATCTGTACTATCCTATTCCATCGCTCCGAGACGGCAGTCCCGAATGTCTCCATTCCACCTTCATGATGACTCAATTCCTTTCCTCTGGTTTTACGGGCATATGTACGATCGCCCCGAAAAACCGGTTGATCTGAATCACCCCTAAAAACCATTCGACATGACATCCACACCTGAGCACTCGATGTCTCGATCTATGCCAGAAGATGACAAGGGGACTATACTGATGAAGCGTGTACGGCGGCGCCAAGGCGGCATGACAGCTTGCGCAGTATAGTCACACGAGGAACTAACTAAAGAGGTCGAGGGAGAGCTTACAGAGCAAACACGTCGGCTGGGTTGGCTGGCGCACCGCTTTAGCGTGGTTGAGCTGGTGGCTTTATTCGTGAGGCACTCGCCGGCATAAAACAACAAGGCGGCACATGGGGAGTTTGTTGTGAATAATAAGGAAATGCAACGCCTCATATGTTAATACATGATTTTTGTTGGGCCACATGAAGATGCATGTCACGATTGCAACCCACACAGAATTACAAGTCGGTGCAGCGATGATCTCAAAGTAATTTTTTTATTTACCACCTTCTGAACTTTTTTCGTGGTAGGCACAACGTGGCATTGCTACACTAGTAGAAAACAGGGCATTGGTCCAGTCCATTAGCCCCGGTTCAATCTAGAACCGGGTCCAATGGGGGTACTGGACCCGGTTCGTGAGCCCAGGGGGCCGGCCGGGCCACGTGGGCCATTGGTCCCGATTCGTCTGGACCTATTGGTCCCTGTTGGAGCTAAAAACCGGGACCAATGGCTCTTGCTCCTGGCCCACCACTATTGGTCCCGGTTGGTGTTATGAACCGGGATCAAAGGCACCCCTTTAGTCCCGGTTTGTAGCACTAACCGGGACCAGTGAGTTGCCTATATATACCCCCTCACTCAAGAGCAGAGCTCACTGCTCTGTTTTTTTTCTGGCCGAGGGGGAGAGGGGTTAGTGGTGCTCTAGCTCACCTCCTATGCACACAACGTGTTCGGTGGAATGCCCGAGCCACACTAGTTAAGATTTTCTCCTCTCGAAGCTCTATTTTCTCCGAGATTTGTCTAGGTTTAGCGGTCCGTCACGTCCCGTCCCCGTCTTCGCCGCCGTCGATCGCCCCCGCCGATCTCGTCACCGGCACCACCGTGGTGAGCCTCTTGTTATGTCCATGCTTTTCTTACTTTTATTATTGCTTTAGATAGATATTTGTCTAATTTTCTTACGTTTATTATTGCTTGTTATTATATAGTGCGATGGTTTTGATATCCGCCCACGTGGGCCCTCGTCCGGTCTACGATTAGGATGTGGTATATTATCTTTAATTTATAACTATTTGTTTTAGTGCTTATGATAGTTATGCCGACCAACCTGACATGCATAGATGTTTTATTATGTCTAGGAGGTAGTTGAACCGGAAATTCCAACCGACCCTCTTGTGGAGAGGTTAAATTTAGTTGAAGAGGAAAACATTTCGTTAAAGAAAAAATTGGAAAAAATGGAGGAGGAGAAGATGGAATTGGAGTTGCATGTTGCGGAAGTTATCGATGATCACAAAATCAAGATGGACCCTATTGTCGAGAGGTTAAATTTAGTTGAAGAAGAAAACAAATTCTTGAAGGAAAAAATAAAAAAAATTGTGGACGAGAAGATGATATTGGAGTTGCATGTTGCGGATGTCGTCGATGATCACAAGATCAAGATGGATGCAATGCGGTTGAAGATTAAAAAGATTAGAAAATATGCCATTCATACCGAGGCTTGGTATCATTATGCCGTTGGATCAATTGTTACCTTGGTTGCGATTATGATAGCATTTGTTTTCGCGTTGAAATGTTTTACATAGTTTCGATGTGTATGGAGAGCTATATGTTGTTAGATGAGAACTATATATGTATGTACTTTGGTTTTAATGTGATGATGAACTTTTATCCATTTGGTCACTTAATTATCTATTTATGATGTTCTGTAATGGTTTTTGACACACTTAATTATATATAAATGCACGCAGATGAACTGCTAATGGATGTACGGTGACAGACACACCTCCGAGTACATTAAGGGCGTGCGTGAGTTTCTAAATGCGGCTGAGGCAAACAAGTAGAATGGTTTTATGTGTTGTCCATGCACTAAATGTGTGAATACGATGTCTTACTCTAACCGGAAAATCCTTCACTCCCACCTGCTTTACAAGGGTTTCATGCCACACTATAATGTTTGGACGAGGCACGGAGAAATAGGGGTTATGATGGAAGACGGCGAAGAAGAAGAGTACGATGACAACTATGTGCCCTCTGAATACGGTGATGCTGCAATGGGGGGAGCTGGTGAAGATCAAGAGGAACCAGACGATGTGCCCAATGATGCTGCAACGGGTGAAGCTGCTGAAGATCAAGAGGAACCAAATGATGATCTTCGCCGGGTCATTGTTGATGCAAGGACACAATGCAAAAGTCAAAAGGAGAAGCTGAAGTTCGATCGCATGTTAGAGGATCACAAAAAAGGGTTGTACCCCAATTGCGAAGATGGCAACACAAAGCTCGGTACCGTACTGGAATTGCTGCAGTGGAAGGCAGAGAATGCTGTGGCTGACAAAGGATTTGAGAAGCTACTGAAAATATTGAAGAAGAAGCTTCCGAAGGATAACGAATTGCCCGACAGTACATACGCAGCAAAGAAGGTCGTATGCCCTCTAGGATTGGAGGTGCAGAAGATACATGCATGCCCTAATGACTGCATCCTCTACCGCGGTGCATACAAGGATCTGAACGCATGCCCGGTATGCGGTGCATTGCGGTATAAGATCAGACGAGATGACCCTGGTGATGTTGATGGCGAGCCCGCCAGGAAGAGGGTTCCTGCGAAGGTGATGTGGTATGCTCCTATAATACCACGGTTGAAACGTTTATTTAGAAACAGAGAGCATGCCAAGTTGATGCGATGGCACAGTGAGGACCGTAAGAAAGACGGGAAGTTGAGAGCACCCGCTGACGGGTCGCAGTGGAGAAAAATCGAGAGAAAGTACTGGGAGGAGTTTGCAAAGGACCCAAGGAACTTATGGTTTGCTTTAAGCGCGGATGGCATTAATCCTTTCGGGGAGCAGAGCAGCAATCACAGCACCTGGCCCGTGACTCTATGTATGTATAACCTTCCTCCTTGGATGTGCATGAAGCGGAAGTTCATTATGATGCCAGTTCTCATCCAAGGCCCTAAGCAACCCGGCAACGACATTGATGTGTACCTAAGGCCATTAGTTGAAGAACTTTTACAGCTGTGGAATGGAAACGGTGTACGTGCGTGGGATGAGCACAAACAGGAGGAATTTGACCTAAAGGCGTTGCTGTTCGTGACCATCAACGATTGGCCCGCTCTCAGTAACCTTTCAGGACAGACAAACAAAGGATACCATGCATGCACGCACTGTTTAGATGACACTGAAAGTATATACCTGGACAAGTGCAGGAAGAATGTGTACCTGGGCCATCGTCAATTTCTTCCGACCAACCATCAATGTCGAAAGAAAGGCAAGCATTTCAAAGGCGAGGCAGATCACCGGAAGAAGCCCGCCATGCGTACCGGTGATCACGTACTTGCTATGGTCAATGATTTACATGTAATCTTTGGAAAGGGCCTCGGCGCACTAGCTGTTCCGAATGACGATGAGGGACACGCACCCATGTGGAAGAAGAAATCTATATTTTGGGACCTACCCTACTGGAAAGACCTAGAGGTCCGCTCTTCAATCGACGTGATGCACGTGACGAAGAACCTTTGCGTGAACCTGCTAGGCTTCTTGGGCGTGTATGGAAAGAAAAAAGATACAGCTGAGGCACGGGAGGACCTGCAACGTTTGCACGAAAAAGACGGCATCCCTCCGAAGCAGTATGAAGGTCCTGCCAGCTATGCTCTTACGAAAGAAGAGAAAGAAATCTTCTTTGAATGCCTGCTCAGTATGAAGGTCCCGACTGGCTTCTCGTCGAATATAAAGGGAATAATAAATATGGCAGAGAAAAAGTTCCAGAACCTAAAGTCTCATGACTGCCATGTGATTATGACGCAATTGCTTCCGGTTGCATTGAGGGGGCTTCTACCGGAAAACGTCCGATTAGCCATTGTGAAGCTATGTGCATTCCTCAATGCAATCTCTCAGAAGGTGATCGATCCAGAAATCGTACCAAGGCTAAGGAGTGATGTGGCGCAATGTCTTGTCAGTTTCGAGCTTGTGTTCCCACCATCCTTCTTCAATATCATGACACACGTCCTAGTTCATCTAGTCGACGAGATTGTCATTCTGGGGCCCGTATTTCTACACAATATGTTCCCCTTTGAGAGGTTCATGGGAGTCCTAAAGAAATATGTCCGTAACCGCGCCAGGACAGAAGGAAGCATCTCCATGGGCCATCAAACAGAGGATGTCATCGGGTTTTGTGTTGACTTCATTCCTGGCCTTAATGAGATAGGTCTCCCTAAATCGCGGTACGAGGGGAGACTGACTGGAAAAGGCACGCTTGGAAGGGACTCAATAATATGCAGGGACGGATATTCTTGGTCTCAAGCACACTACACAGTTCTACAGAACTCTACATTGGTGACCCCGTATGTCGATGAACACAAGAACAGTCTGCGCTCCAAACACCCGGAGCAGTGCGACGACTGGATTACACGTGAACACATCAGGACTTTCAGCAGTTGGTTGGAAACACGTCTCAGAGGTGACAACACTGTTTGTGATGAGTTGTACTTGTTGTCCAGGGGACCATCTTCGACTGTATTGATTTACAAAGGATACGAGATAAATGGGAATACATTTTACACGATTGTCCAAGATCAAAAGAGCACCAACCAAAATAGCGGTGTCCGCTTTGATGCAACAACCGAGAGGGGAAAGGACACATATTATGGTTACATAGTGGACATATGGGAACTTGACTACGGACATGATTTTAAGGTCCCTTTGTTTAAGTGCAAATGGGTCAATCTGTCAGGAGGCGGGGTACAGGTAGACCCACAGTACGGAATGACAACAGTGGATCTGAAAAATCTTGGATACACTGACGAACCGTTCGTCCTAGCCAATGATGTGGCACAGGTTATCTATGTGAAGGACATGTTTACCAGACCGAGAAAAAGAAAAGATAAGGAAGCGAATACATCATACGATGAGCCAAAGCGCCACATAGTTCTTTCAGGAAAAAGGGACATCCTGGGAGTGGAGGGCAAGACAGACATGTCTGAAGATTATGAAAAGTTTCATGAAATTCCTCCCTTCAAAGTCAAGGCTGACCCAAGCATCCTGATAAACGATGAAGATTATCCATGGTTACGGCGCAATAAGCAAATGACACAAGCGAAGAAAAAGTGAAGAGTTTTTTCCGCAACTATTATGATGATACCATGCCAACTTTGTAACAAACGAGTATGATACCATTGTCCGTTTGTACTATTCGAATTTCAATATTACTTGCACTAACAGAGAAAGTTTGTAATTGGTTTTATCAGAAAGAATTAAAAAAATAAAGCAAATAACAAAAGAAAATAAATAATGCAGAAAACAAAACAAAAAAACTTGAAAAAAAATAGCAACAATAAGTATTTTGTTGTAAGTATAAACAAAATAAAATAAATAAAGCAACAAAGAAAATAAATAAAGGAAGTAAAATAAATAAAGCAACTCTAAATACAGCAAAAAACAACTTAGAAATAAACAAAGAAAATGAAATAAATAAAGCAACTCTAAATACAGCAAAAAACAACTTAGAAATAAATAAAGAAAAAAAGGAAAAAAAAAATTGGGCGCTGCACAGTGAGCCTGCAAGGCCTATAGCACAGGATCCACATGTACTATAAGGCCCAGCAAGCTCACAGGGCAGCGCGCAGAGTTAGGCCCAGAAGCCTGCATTTGAGAGGAGCTCGAGAGGGTGGGAGCAGCAGCCCTTATAAACCACTCTCGAGCTCCCTCAGCTAGCGAGGTGGGACTAAACATCCCACCGCACCCGCGCCAGCACAGGGCCTTTGGTCCCGGTTGGTGGCTGAAACCGGGACTAAAGGGTGTCATTAGTCCCGGTTGGAGGCTGAAACCGGGACTAATACCCCCCTTTAGTCCCGGTTGCTGCCACCAACCGGGACTAAAGGCCCCTCCTTCCCGTCCTTTGGGCTGCTGAAAAGGGACCTTTAGTCCCGGTTGGTGGCAGCAA
>LR738709.1:628264475-628331023 GCA_902687465.1 Secale cereale | reverse complement strand
CTAGCTAGTGTCAAAGTATTGAAGAATTCCATGACTTCATCATTTGCCAGAAGTAACCGGGGCATGTTGGTACGAAGTTATGCAAAGTTGTTTTGGAACGGAGTTCCTGATAGGATAATCCGTCTTTTGTTACGAATTATCCTATCCGGGACTCCATTCCAAAACCACTTTGGAGAGCTTCGTACCATCATGCTACTGTTACTTTCGCCTAATGATGAAGTATTGGTTTTGTTGAATCCTTTGACACTAGACAAAATGTGACATGAGGGGGTCTAGGGTTGTGGATCGCCGAGAAGTCGGGGGGGTCGAGAGGTTGCCTAGCTAGTGTCAAAGTATTGAAGAATTCCATGACTTCATCATTTGCCAGAACTCCATTAATATATCCATCTGTCATGTTTGAATAATAATTGGCATGTTGTAAATATTTGTAGAAACAATGGACCACAACACCCGAGACCTAGCACAAGAAGCGATGTTGATGGACCTAATCGCAGACAGACAAAATGCCGTCTTGTCGTTTCTCAACGACACCGATGACCAGGTCGAAAAAGAGCTGCAGCTGGAAGATCTAGGCTATGATATTGATGGATCCGGTGACCCAATGCACATGGAAGAAGTAGACCGTGAGGACGGCTCCGGTGACCCAATGCCGGTGCAAGAAGGAGACCGTGATGCTGGCTCCGGTGACCGAACCGAGTCCGGCAAGGAGGTATATATGTTAGTTAAGCATGTGCTGACTAGTTAATTGATTCATTCATTAACTCTCGTCTTTGTTCCTTTTTCTAGCCCTCTGGATCGAGCAAATCTTCGGTAAAGAGACGAGGAGCGAAGAAAAAGTTGAGGCCGGATGAAAAGTTTGAGATCTCAGAAATCTCGCGCTCCGGCGAGCCGATTGCACCCATCCGGACAAAGAACGCATTTGTTAATCAGTGCGGGGTTCTGGTTAGGGACAAGATCCCGATCAGCATCCATCAATGGTTAAAGCCGGCTGCAAACGACGCTCAGGTGACTTATGTCATTGATATGCAGAAAGAAGATCTTTGGACTGAGCTGAAGTCAAATTTCGTCCTACCACGAGAGGTTGATCCGGCGAACCCAGTTATAGAGGAGTTAATCAAGTCTGCTGCACTTTCGAAGATGGCAGACCAATTCAGGGCATGGAAGAAAAAACTGAATACGTTTGTCAAAGATAAAAAGACTCCAGAATTCGTGGGCATATATGAGAAGATCAAAGATGACTGGCCTGCATTTGTGGCCCATAAGAAGTCGGAAAAGAGTCAGAAGATGTCGGAGACAAACCGGATAAATGCTGCGAAGAAGAAGCATCACCATCGCACGGGGTCGGGCGGCTACCTCGTAGCCCGGCCTAAGTGGGCCAAGGCTGAGAATCATCTACTTCAGAAAGGGATCCAACCAGAGACAATGCACTGGCCAGACCGTTGCCGGACTTGGTTCTTCGGGGCTGGCGGAACCTTGGACCCTGTAACAGGGTGGTGCATTTGGACGGACAAGCAATTGGAAACACCACTTAGGAAGATGCGGCAGTATATCAAAGCAGCGCATGAAGGGACGTTCTTCCCCGACAGAGAGAACGACGAGCTGACAATGGCCCTCGGGAATCCTGAGCACCCTGGACGGACACGAGGCACGCCAGGCTCCCTTCCGTGGCGTGCTGGGTTTCCAGACGCAGGAGGCTACAAATGCCACGACAGGAGGAAGAAAATGGAGCAGACCGAAATCCAGGCGCTGCGGGCCAGAATACAAGCGATAGAGGAACGGGAAGCAAATCGGGAGAAAAGAATTGCCGAAGCTTCCCCCGAAGCTACCCCGCCATCTCAGTGGAGAAGCAGCGTGGCTTCCACCGAGCTGCTTCAGCCAGAGCCTGCCTTGACGGCTACTGCCAGGAATCCTGTGGATGCTATCACGCAGGCACAAAATTGCCACCTTATGGCGCAGTGGATGAATCTGAAGGTCAAGGCGGTTGCTGGCTCTGTTTATCCTTCTGGACCCGACGACACTTTTCACTGCCGGCCGATTCCAGAAGGATATGCTAGGGTGATGGTCGACGAAATAACGGAGGGATTTGAGGAGCTCCAACTTGACCACCCTACCGGTGAAGGGGAGACTCGGCTGGGTTCTTCACTGAAGACTCCATGCCTATGGCGGAAGGACCTAATCAACATTCTCAACTGGACGCCTCCGCCTCCTCCTCCTCCTCCGGCGAGTCAGGGCACTCCGCCTCCTCCACCGCCTCCTCCTCCGGCGAGTGACCATCAGGGCACTCCGGCTCCTTCTCCGGCGCGTGGCGGCACTCCGCCTCCTTCGCCGCCGGCGCGCCCGAGCAGCCAGCCTGCTCCTCCTTCTCCGCCTAATCAGCAAGGGCGGAAGAGACCTGCCGCCGCTCCGGCTGCTCCTGCTCCGGCGCGTAAGCAAGTAAAAAAGACAGCCGCTTCGTCTGGTCCGGCGACGTCTACCAGTACAGCCAGAGGCGGGAGGCGATGCAGATTCGGTCCTTCTCTCACGCCTCTAGAGAAGTTACCGTACGAGAGGTCCGACGAGGAAAACACGAAGATCGCTCAAGGCCAAGTGAAGGATTTTTTTGAAGGGTTGAAAGCACAGAGACATCCACCTCCGGAGGAGAAGATAGATGCGGTGAAAGCAAAGCGCACTCTTGCTGCCCTGAAGCAACCAGCGCAAAGTAAGCCGCAGGACAACTATGACCGCATGATCCAAAAGACATATCAAGCAGCGAAGCGGTCGGGAAGTACTAAAAGTGATCAGAGGTTAGCAGAAGGGCGAGCTGGGAAACAAATTGCCCAGCTCGGCGAACAAGCGGACCAATCGTGCCCCCCGCTCAAGGTGTCTAGCGACATGGTCGCTAATGATCCGAGGATGGTGCCCGGTTATACCAATCTTGCAGATTACGCGTCCGACGATGTACACTATGATTTCTTGGAAGTGCAGATAGAAAGATACGAGTACAAAAAGCCTCTCGTCAAAAATGAAAGATCTCTATCAACGAATATGCGAAGATTGCATGATTGGTACTTAAAAATCTGCAGAGAGTCTGGGGGGAGGGATAACTTGTATTTGAGAGTTAAACCGGAGCATGACCTCGTTGGAATTGACCTGTTGCCTGTTCCATTTGAGGAGTTCTATCAGTTTTTCAATCAATTGGCCCTCGATAAAGCAACGGTCACCTGCTACTGTCTGTAAGTAGTACTACTTCTGTCATTAAGTCTCTCTATATAGCTGATCTTCATTGCATGTATTTATAATTATCCTCACTATATTATGCAGATTGAAGATCGTCGAATTGAATAAAAGACAAGTAGGTGATATTGGGTTTATTAACACATACCTCATAGATGCAACCGAGGTTAAATTGCGTCCCGACGATACCGAGACCAACTTGCTACGATCGTTGGTGGTAAATGAAAACAAAGATATAATACTCTTTCCTTACAACTTCAAGTGAGTGTTACTGTCTTGTGCATATTTGGTTTCCCTTATATATCAGTCAAGGTTATAGTGATGTAATTGATGATCTCATGCATTCGTGCGCAGCTTCCACTATATTCTCTTAGAGATTAAGCTTGAGAAGGGAGTAGTAACTGTCTTGGACTCTAAACGTAAAGATCCTGAGGAGTATGCGGACATGACTCAAATGCTAGCCAGGTAAGTTAAATCGATTAATATTATATATCAGCAACTTCATTTCTGATATCAACTAATTGTTTTCTTTGTCTGGCAGGGCTTGGAAAAAATTCACCAAAAAAGCTCCGGGACTGTCGAAGAAGCTACAATTTAGATACCCGAAAGTAAGTACTATATAGTAGCATGTTCCGCGCGCGCATCTCCTATATCTTGATTCAAGCGCTAGTTTCATCAATACCAATTTGGCATTCTTGCTTATCAGTTTGATTGACCTCTATTTCTTGTAAAGTGGTTGTGGCAGGAACCCGGGAATGATTATTGTGGATACTACATTTGCGAGTCCATCCGCCACACGACCTGTGAGCGGGGCTACACTGATGAACAATTTGAAGTGTGTAAGCAATCAATAATATTCACAAATTTATAGCATCATTTCATGTATTGACCCCCTACTTCAAATTAGATGTTTCGGATGCGGGATGAACTCCTAACACCAGATCGTCTGCGAGCAATTCAAGAGGAATTGGCGGCATTCTTCCTTGAACACGTGATCGCTGAAGACGGAGAATACTATGTGGACCATGCATCCATATGATAGGAGATTATTTTTGTAAGAGATAATTATTGTATATATGTGCCCGGTAGTGTCGGATAGATATACGAGAACTTGTTGTTCGACCAATCTCTCGGAGAAGGAGAGGTGGTCGATATTACTTCTCTCTGTATGCATATATATATATATATATATGTTGATTATACGATCTTCTGTTTCCTTCGTTTGCTTTACTAGCTAGCTAGCTAGCTACCGTGTCTAGTCATCTCTATACGTATGTGTAGTACGTAGCAAGCACGGACATAAGAGAGGACACTTCTCTCTATTAATTAGCTAGCTAACACAATATGAAACACCTAAATTAACCCCCCAAAACCTCCAAACCCCCCTCCCCTTTCAAAAAAAAACAAAAACCACAGCCACAGAAATGCTGACGCGTGGATGCCTTTTGGTCCCGGTTGGTACCACCAACCGGGACTAAAGCCCCTCCTGCCTGGGCTCGGTGCACAGGCCACGTGGACACCCTTCTGCCCCGGTTATGGATTGAACCGGGACTAAAGGGTCAGAGCATTAGTACCGACCCTCTTGTCCCGGTTCTGGAACCGGGGCTAAAGGCCCAAATGAACCGGGTCTGATGACCCTTTATCTACTAGTGCTAGAGTGTGATGACCAAGCTCACCGTCTTTAGACCGGCCATGTTTCGCCTTTAGAGCTGTCATGTTTATCATAAAAAGGTGGACAAGTCATCATCATGGGCGATTGTACAGAGTGAAAAAGTGGCAACACAGATGGCTCACCAGAGATGTGCAACTGTTTGTTTCTTCCGTTGCAACGCACATACATGTTTGATAGTCGAAAAAAAGTAATTACTCCAGTTTATTAGTATCAGAGCTGCCTACTACGGGAAAGTGGATTTATTTTTTTCTCAAAAGGGGGGTTTCCTGAGGGAAAGAAAAGAATTATTTGTGACAAATGTAACATACATTGTACTTTTGCATTCCCGTCTAATCGTATTGTAGCTAATTACAAAAATTACATGACATTTTTTTATTGACTCAAAAAAAAATGAAGCACCGATCAGTACTAAATTTCCAAAGTTTGCCACCTTGGTTGGCAGCAAACCAAATGGTAGCTCACGGATTTTGGAGTTAATTGCACGATGATACCACATTTCGGACAGTGGTGGCGGATTTGTACCACTTGTCGAAAAAATTACATGTCAGTACCAAGTTTGGGGCTATGTGTTACAAAAAGATCTAAACCGCGTATTGACGGTGTATCTGACAGGTGCTAACGCGGCATATTTTTTGCAGAAAGCCCCCTAACTTTATAGGTAATTACACAAATGGCCATTTATTTTGCGGAAAAAGTCCCCGTTAGAGTTTTTTTTCGTTAACAAATTTTCACAACCGAATGGACTCATTTGAACGTTTCCGACGGAATAGACAAATAAATAAAAGAAACAAACAATCACGCAATCTAAACCGCGTATTGACGGTGTATCTGACAGGTGCTAACACGGCATATTTTTCGCAGAAAGCCCCCTAACTTTATAGGTAATTACACAAATGGCCATTTATTTTGCGTAAAAAGTCCCCGTTAGAGTTTTTTTTTCGTTAACAAATTTTCACAACCGAATGGACTCATTTGAACGTTTCCGACGGAATAGACAAACAAATAAAAAAAAACAATCACGCGCCCAAAGGATTCGAACCTGCGACCTCAAGTGGACATCCAAGTGATGGCTTCTCGCCCCTCGTTGGTTACCCCAAGTGGAAGATTTGAGATGCAGTGTAGCGGAAGTTTTCCCTTGGCAAAGATACCAAGGATCGATTTCCCCTGAGACTCCCAGTTTCAACAAGAAGGTGTCAACTGCTAACGGCGCCAGATATTAGCAATCAACGTGGACCTGCACACATATACAAATAACTTTGCTCCCAACGAGTACAGAGAGGTTGTCAATCCCTCCGGCCTTGTCGTTTACAAAGGATCAAACGCAAGTGATAATAGTGATAGGTTTTGCTGCAAATAGTAAGTAAAAGCGTAAAGTAAATAGCAGATGTGATCAGTGATGGTAATATGGACCGGGGTCCCATGATGTTCACTAGTGATGTTTCTCTCCCAAAAGACGATAAAACAGCTATGTGAGGTAAACGAACTACAGCTGGGCAATTGACAGAATTATGTGCGCAAACCAATGCTAACTATGTTGCAAGAAAGGTAGAGGTTCAAAACATGGGCGGTACGCCAAGGCAAGTAGACCGAAATCCATCTGCATCTACTACTAATCATCCACCTTGAGATATCTATCCAGAACATCTTGCTGGTATTAAGTTGCGAGTCCCACCCATAGTGTAAACTCAAAGCAACAGACAACTGCATTAAAAGAACTTTGCGTAAAGTAAACAATCCTTGCACCCGCGGGCACAAGCACCGTTGTTTTCCCCCTTGTGGCAACAGCACATCCCCTAGACTCATGTTTCTGTCACTCAAGCTAGTCATCGAGGGGCATGAACCCACAATCAAGCATAACGTTCCCTCTTGGGGTCACTACCTACTACTTGGCCAAAGCAATAAATAGCAACAGAGAACATGCAAGAATTACTTACGAACATAAATATAAAAGAGGTAAATCAAATATATTACTCAAACACAATCTGAACATAATCTCACAATCCATCGGATCCCAGCAAACTCATCATAGCAACAGCATAAGGATTACATATGTGCCTCGATCATGTAGGGCAGCTCACGAGGACTAATTAGTGAAGCACAAGAACGGGAGGAGAACATCACATAGCTACTGGTCATGGACCCATGGTCCAAGGGAGATTACTCACAACTCATCCGGGAGGCGTCCATGGTGGTGGAGAGGCTCCCGGTGATGATCCTCCCCTCCGGCAGGGTGCCGGGAAGAGTTCTCCTGGTGCTCCCGATCTTGGAAGCGCGGCGGCGGCGGAACAGAGATGAGATCGCGAAAAAGGGTTCCCGTCTCGAGGGTTTCGGGACACGATATAAATATATGCCAAAGGGGGGCATCAGCGGAGGCCTGGGGGGGGCAGGCGCCCCCCCAGCGCGGCCAGGAGGGGGGCCGCGCCACCAGGGCGCCTGGAGCCCTGGTGGCCCCCCTCCGGCTGTACTTTGGCTGCCGGGAAGCTTCTGGAACGCTGATTTTTTATATAATTTTTCCGGGATTTTTCTGGCACTTTTCGTAATGGGAAAACCTGAAATACAAAAACAGCAGAAAACAGAAACTGGCACTGGGGTGCACTGAGTTAATAGGTTAGTCCAAATATGATCAAAAGTGTATGGAAGTGTATAAATATCATAGCAATATCACCCAAAAGAGGCATGGAGCAAGCAGAAATTATAGATACGTTTTGGACGTATCAACATCCCCAAGCTTAATTCCTGCTCGTCCTCGAGTAGGTAAATGATAACAAGAATAATTTCTGTGGTGACATGCTATTAACCATATATGGATTTTTTCATAGTCATATGACAAAAGCTTACTGAGACAATGAATCTGTAGTAATTAAGTTGCCTCATGAGAAAATCACAAAGAACTGAAAGTTTTACAACATGATACTAAAACATCAAATAGATTTGTAATGATCATGGTGTGCAAATATGATAAAGTGATATCTCGCTTGCCCCATTTAGTGAAGCAAAACATAAATGCAGGGGCACCTCCAAGATTTAAGTGACGACTAGATACAATGATTTCAGAATAAACGATATCACAATCATGCAAAAGACAATGCTACTGTGGGACAATGCACATTACACTCAGAATGACAATCATGCTCTCAGTAGTTGGTGCTTTAAAAGAAGGTGGAGACTCTCGAACCGTGGCTTTTGTTGGCAAGGTTGAAAACCCGTAGTCAGAAACAAAGACAAAACATGTACCAGAGCTCTTGGTTTTAAAACAGAAGTAATAATTATTATTATTTTAGATTATGCATGTTCCGTCAACGAATGCTAGCAGACAACTCAATCACTTCTTGAGATGGACAAGTTTCGAGGAACGGCTCCCGAATGAGGACGATCACATCCTCTTAATCTCCTTTGTTTATCACTGCCAAAGTTTTCTGATTTCTCATGAACAAAGCGTGAAGGAGGGTTTGTTTGTTATATTAATGTTGAGCCGGGCGCACTCTTTGCCAGTTCCTTTTCGTATTATGGGTTTGCACATTAGACATGCAATCCCGGGGTGAAGCTTGTCCAACTTAAAAAGATCATGAATTAACTACTACTTCCTCATGAACTTAAAACAGAGGCACAAAATAGAAATGCATTTTTTTGAATAATTTCGAGATGGTACATGCAAGTCTCCGTTAGGAATGGCAGGTAAATACCATGTAGGAAGGTATGGTGGACTCATATGGCATAACTGGTTTAAAGAATTTTGGATGCACAAGCAGTCAGTCCGCTTAGTACAGGTGGAGGTTAGCAAAAGACTGGGAGCGACCAACTAAGAGAGCAATGACGGTCATAATCATGCAGAGCGACAAAGCAACATTGAATCAGGCATGGTAGTTATATCGCTACTCAGAAACAAAAGATCATCAAGGCTTGACAGACTTTCTTTACAGTCTTAAATATGCGTGAGCATACGCCAAGTCAATCAAAATAAATTCTTGAAGGAAGATATTACTAAACCATACCACATCATAGGCAAACAAATCATGTTGGTACTCCAATAACACATTGGAAACCCCCCAGCTATTTGAGACTAACCATAAGAAAACATGAACTACTAAGCACCATTATGCACGTAGCATCTTTATCATAGACATATCAACCAATGCAACAGAAGCAAATTCTCTTGATAAGATAATCATGATAACTAAAGATAGTTCAAGCAACCAACTAAACAAAAGCTCTTTAAAAAGATAAGCATGAAAACTAAAAGCTAAGCATGATAGTAGCTATTGAAAGACAAAGAACACACACATCAAAGATAGACATGAAAATTCTATGTTATGTTCTAGGTAGAAGTGGAGCGTGTTTCTCTCCCACATAAAGAAAGCTGAGTTCCGACTCGTTATGAAAAGCTAAAGAAAACTAAAAAGGAAAACTAAAAGCAAGACGCTCCAAGCATAGCACATAACACATGAAGTGATAAAAATATAGTGGAACGAAAGACGAACTGATAATGTTGATGGAGAAGGGGATGCACGGGGGCATCCCCAAGCTTAGACGCTTGAGTCTCCTTGAATATTTCTTGGGGGTGCATGGGGGCATCCCCAAGCTTGAGCGTTTGACACTCCTGAATCTTTTTATCATCTTCCCTCGCACACTTGAAAACTCCCTTCATACATAACTCATCATAATCTGATTAGCGAGGTTAGTACCCATAATAAAATAATTGTTCCTTGCTGGAAATAAGGATATTCTTGAAGGTCTACTGTTTCTCAAGATTGCCAAAAGGTTTTTGCAAAGAAAAAGCAAGCTCAAGGTTTGCAAAATGAAGGAAAGGCAAAACAGGACAGAATCTGTGAAAAACAGAACATCAGGTAGTAAATGATTTTTTTCGGGGCACTTCTGCAACTCTAATAAAAAAAACTCAGAACAGACGCACGAAAGACAATTGTATAGAGCACGCTATCGAAAAAATTCAGACCAAAAAGATGATCTGGTGATTTTATACGAATTTTTCTATCCAAGGACAGAATCTGTTTCCTGGAGAGCACGTCACAACTTTTGAACTTTCTTGCAATCAGAGGCTACACTTGGCACAAAATTGAAAAGTAAAGATACAATGATGATGCTACTGTAGTAACAACATCAAGACACAACAAAAGCAAAATAAAATGTATTCATGTGGGCTGCCTCCCAAAAGCGCTTTCTTTTATGCCTTTAAGCTAGGCATAATGCATAGAGATCAAGTTTTATCAAGAGTAAAAGAATAGCTAGCCCGTATAACGGACTCAAAAGGTAACTTAATCTTCTTTCGAGGGAAGTGTTCCATCCCTTTCTTGAGAGGAAATTGGAATCTTATATTCCCCTCTTTCATGTCAATGATGGCACCAACGGTGCGTAGAAAAGGACGTCCCAAAATAATTGGACAAGAAGGTTCACATTCAATGTCCATAATAGTAAAATCAACGGGAACGTAATTGTCATTGACAACGATAAGAACATCATCGATCCTCCCCAAAGGTTTCTTTATGGAAGAATCAACGAGACGAACACCAAAAGAACAAGAATCAAAAGGTTTCAATTTAAGCATATCATATATTCTTTTGGGCATAACGGAGGTACTAGCTCCAACATCACATAAAGCATAACAAGAGAAGTTATTCAACTTAATTTTGATCATAGGATCCCAACCATCTTCTAGCTTTCTAGGTATGGAGGCTTCTACTCTAAGTTTCTCCTCCCTAGCTTTGATAAGAGCATTAGTGATATGCTCTGTGAAGGCAAGGTTAAGCGTGCTAGTGCGGGGATCTCTAGACATCTTGTGAAGGAAATCAATAACTTCGGTAAGAGTGCAATTATCAAAATCAAGGTCACTACTATCAAGTAAGGTGGTAGTGGTGTCCTTTAGGTTCACTTGTTTGGTAGTTTCTATAGTCATAGCATCACCATTAATAGGTCCAATGGGACCAAGAGTGCATTGGGTGCTAAGAGTTTGGATATCCTCAACAACTTGGATAGTAGCAACAGTGTGGTGGGTAGAAGGTTCTTGATTCTATCTTCTTCCTCCCTTTGATGGAAATCTAGAACTTCTGATTCCCTCAAAGCACCAAATCCTAACATGCTTGACTAAAAGAGGTAAATCAAATATATTCCTCAAACACAATCGGAACATAATCTCACAATCCATCGGATCCCAGCAAACTCATCATAGCAACAGCATAAGGATTACATATGTGCCTCGATCATGTAGGGCAGCTCACGAGGACTAATTAGTGAAGCACAAGAACAGGAGGAGAACATCACATAGCTACTGGTCATGGACCCATGGTCCAAGGGAGACTACTCACAACTCATCCGGGAGGCGTCCATGGTGGTGGAGAGGCTCCCGGTGATGATCCTCCCCTCCGGCAGGGTGCCGGGAAGAGTTCTCCTGGTGCTCCCGATCTTGGAAGCGCGACGGCGGCGGAACAGAGATGAGATCGCGAAAAAGGGTTCTCGTCTCGAGGGTTTCGGGACACGATATAAATATATGCCAAACGGGGGCATCAGCGGAGGCCTGGGGGCCCAGGCGCCCCCCCGGCGCGGCCAGGAGGGGGGCCGCGCCACCAGGGCGCCTGGAGCCCTGGTGGCCCCCCTCCGGCTGTACTTTGGCTGCCGGGAAGCTTCTGGAACGCTGATTTTTTATATAATTTTTCCGGGATTTTTCTGGCAGTTTTCGTAATGGGAAAACCTAAAATACAAAAACAGCAGAAAACAGAAACTGGCACTGGGGTGCACTGAGTTAATAGGTTAGTCCAAATATGATCAAAAGTGTATGGAAGTGTATAAATATCATAGCAATATCACCCAAAAGAGGCATGGAGCAAGCAGAAATTATAGATACGTTTTGGACGTATCACCAAGGAAGAGGAATGCCTCGCCGAATCATGGAAAGTCGTCTGCCTCGACCCGACCACAGGCACGAACCAGAGCTTCAAGACGTACTGGGACCGCATCAAGGCCGAGTTCGACGAGCGGAAGCTCGTCGACCCCTACTTCAAAGGCGTCTACATGCAGAGCGGCTCCAAGGCGATGGCGAACCATTGGGGGCGTATCCAGGGGGCGTGCAACAAATGGCATGGTATCGTCGAGGAGGTCGCGACTCGCCCGGAGAGCGGCGCCAGCGTTGAGGATCAGGTACGCACGTCGTTCGCCCGCTTCTCTTCTTCGTCTACGCCCGCCGCCCGCCAACTGTTTGTTCCTCCGCGCAGTTGCTGCGCATGTTCACCATGTATCGGCGTCACAACCTCGAAGCCGACTTCAAGTACCTCCACGTCTACAAGCGCATTGACAAGTGCGAGAAGTGGGCGGAAGTCCGATGTGCCCTCGACAAGGCCAAGGAGACATACAAGCCGGACGCGACGACTCCGGGCGCGTCAGAGGGGCGGCCGGACGGCCACAAATTTGCAAAGAAGGGGAAAAACGCCGACGCGACAACCGTGCGAGTGCAGGAGTCCATCGAGCATTGCCTCACCGACGACGGGGCCCGGGCCGTCCTGCGTGAAGAGAAGACCGAGGCGCGGTGGTCGTCGTTGATGACGAACAGCGCCATCAAGCTCGACCTGCTCTGGACCAACGTCGACCTGCTCCGGACGAACGTCGCCGCGAAGAAGAGGAACACCGACATGGCTTTCCTGATGGGCGGGGCGGACATGCTCCAGAGTGATACGTCCAAAACGTATCTATAATTTCTGCTTGCTCCATGCCTCTTTTGGGTGATATTGCTATGATATTTATACACTTCCATACACTTTTGATCATATTTGGACTAACCTATTAACTCAGTGCACCCCAGTGCCAGTTTCTGTTTTCGGCTGTTTTTGTCTTTCAGGTTTTCACGTTACGAGAACTGCCAGGAAAAATCCAGAAAAATTATATAAAAAATCAGCGTTCCAGAACCTACCGTGCGACCGAAGGACAGCCGGGGGGGGGCACCAGGGCTCCAGGCGCCCTGGCGGCGCCCCCCCCCCCCTGGGCCGCGCCGGGGGGCGCCTGGGCCCCCCGAGGCTCCTCCGATGCCCCCCTTTGGCCTATATTGAAAGCGTCTCCCGAAACCCTCGAGACAGGAACTCTTTTCGCGATCCCATCTCTGTTCCGCCGCCGCCGCTGCTTGCAAGATCGGGAGCACCAGGAGAACTCTTCCCAGCACCCTGCCGGAGGGGAGGATCACCACCGAGAGCTTCTCCACCACCATGGACGCCTCCCGGATGAGTTGTGAGTAGTCTCCCTTGGACCATGAGTCCATGACCAGTAGCTATGTGATGTTCTCCTCCCGTTCTTGTGCTTCACTAATTAGTCCTTGTGAGCTGCCCTACATGATCGAGGCACATATGTAATCCTTATGATGTTGCTATGATGAGTTTGCTAGGATCCGATGGATTATGAGATTATGTTCAGATTGTGTTTGAGTAATATATTTGATTCACCTCTTTTATGTTTATGTTCGTAAGTAATTCTTGCATGTTCTCCGTTGTTATTTATTGCTTTGGCCAAGTAGTAGGTAGTGACTCCAAGAGGGAACGTTATGCTCGATTGTGGGTTCATGCCCCTCGATGACTAGTTTGAGTGACAGAAACATGAGTCTAGGGGATGTGCTGTTGCCACGAGGGGGAAAACAACGGTGCTTGTGCCCGCGGGTGCAAGGATTGTTTACTTTACGCAAAGATCTTTTAATGCAGTTGTCTGTTGCTTTGAGTTTACACTATGGGTGGGGCTCGCAACTTAATACCAGCGAGATGTTCTGGATAGATATCTCAAGGTGGATGATTAGTAGTAGATATTGATGGATTTCGGTCTACTTACTTTGGCGTACCGCCCATGCTTTGAACCTCAACCTTTCTTGCAATGTAGTCAGCATTGGTTTGCGCACATGGTCCTGTCAATTGCCCAGCTGTAATTCGTTTACCTCACATAGCTGTTTTATCATCTTTTGGGAGAGAGACATCACTAGTGAACATCATGAGACTCCGGTCCATATTACCATCATTGATCACATCCACTATTTACTTTTCCGCTATTTACTTACTATTGCAATTATACCTATCACTATTATCACTTGCGTTTGATCCTTTGTAAACTACAAGGCCGGAGGGATTGACAACCTCTCTGTACTCGTTGGGAGCAAAGTTATTTGTATCTGTGTGCAGGTCCACGTTGATTGCTAATATCTGGCGCCGTTAGCAGTTGACACCTTCTTGTTGAAACTGGGAGTCTCTGGGAAATCGATCCTTGGTATTACCAAGGGAAAACTTCTGCTACACTGCATCTCAAACCTTCCACTTGGGGTAACCAAGGAGGGGTGAGAAGCCACCTAGCAAAGCAATTTCTGGCGCCGTTGCCGGGCACTCCACTCTTCAGGATAGGGGAGTTGCACGCTATCTTTTACCTTTGCTTTTAGTCTTGTTAGTTTACCTTTCAGTTTTTTATTTTAGTATCTTTTATCAAAAATCACAAAAAAAAAAATTTACCTTTCTGTTAGTAGTCCTTTCTGTTTAGCCAAACATGTCAGGATTTGGTGCTTTGAGGGAATCAGAAGTTCTAGATTTCCATCAAAGGGATGGGGAAAATATGAAGAAGGCATGGGACAGAATTTCTGATGCACATAGGAGAATTATGCCTTGGATACCTATAAAAATTGTGCTTAGAAATTTTTACCATGGTCTAAATGGTGTAAACACTCTCTTGACATTATAGCCGAGGGAGATTTCCTAGAATGTGATGAAGCTAGAGCTCTTGAAATTATACATGGTCTATCTAGTTACTTTGTTTATGATCATAATTTTGATACTATCATAGATAGACTTGTGACTATTGAAAAGAGAATGGATGCTCTAGACTTAATGAAAGTAGAGAAACCCAAACCCAATAAGAGAGATATTTTGGAAATAGATAATGATTGGGAGCCTCTTGTTAGGATTGGTATCTCTAATCAAGACTTCCTTGCTTATTGTGATATTGGATCTATGGTTTCTACTATGCCAAAAATTGTTCATGATTCTTTAAAATTTAACATGGATAGATTATCATCTCATCATGAACACACTAATGGAGATATTTCTGAAATCCAGGGAGGAATAAAAGATGTACCAGTTAAATTCCTTAAAGGGATTGCAATGATTGATTTCTTCATCATGGAGCCAAACCAAGGAAATATAGTGCTTGGAAGGGACTTCCTCCGAGCAGTTAAAGGCGTCATCGATATAGGTAAGGGACAAATCCGCTTACGCGGGAAGGCAAAAGGTGTGTACCCCTTTCCTAGAAGGAACAAGAGTGAACTTGTTGAGGAACCATTTGAAGCAATCTATAGCTCCGATTATTATGATGGTTACTGATTCCTCTTTGCATTATGCCAAGCTTAAAGGCATAAAAGAAAGCGCTTTTGGGAGGCAGCCCAATGAATAAATTTATTTTGCTTTTGTTGTGTCTTGATGTTTTTTACTACTGTAGCATCATCATTGTGTCTTTGCTTTTCATATTTGTGCCAAGTATAGCCTCTGATTGCTAGAAAGTTCAAAAGTTGTGAGGTGCTGTCCAGGAAACAGATTCTGTCCTTGGATAGAAAAATTCGTATAAAATCACCAGATCATCTTTTTGGTCTGAATTTTTTCGAAAGCGTTCTCTATATAATTGTCTTTCGTGCATCTGTTCTGAGTTTTTTTATTTGAGTTGCAGAAGTGCCCCGAACAAATCAATTACTACCTGCTGTTCTGTTTTTCACAGATTCTGTCCTGTTTTGCTTTTCCTTCGTTTTGCAAACCAAGAGCTTGCTTTTTCTTTGCAAAAACTTTTTGGCAATCTTGAGAAACAGTAGACCTTCAAGAATATCTTTATTTCCAGCAAGGTATAATTATTTTATTATGGGTACTAACCTCGCTAATCAGATTATGATGAGTTATGTATGAAGGGAGTTTTCAAGTGTGCGAGGGAAGATGATAAAAAGATTCAGGAGTGTCAAGCGCTCAAGCTTGGGGATGCCCCCATGCACCCCCAAGAAATATTCAAGGAGACTCAAGCATCTAAGCTTGGGGATGCCCCCGTGCATCCCCTTCTCCATCAACATTATCAGTTCGTCTTTCGTTCCACTATATTTTAATCACTTCATGTGTTATGTGCTATGCTTGGAGCGTCTTGCTTTTAGTTTCCTTTTTAGTTTTTCATAACGAGTCGGAACTCAGCGTTCTTTATGTGGGAGAGAAACACGCTCCACTTCTACCTAGAACATAACATAGAATTTTCATGTCTATCTTTGCTGTGTGTGTTCTTTGTCTTTTAATAGCTACTATCATGCTCTGCTCTTAGTATTCATGCTTATCTTTTTAAAGAGCTTGTGTTTAGTTGGTTGCTTGAACTCTCTTTAATTATCATGATTATCTTATTAAGAGAGTTTGCTTCCGTTGCATTGGTTAATATGTCTATGATAAAGATGCTACGTGCATAATGCCACTTAGTAGTTCAGGTTTTCTTATGGTTAGTCTCAAATAGCTGGAGGGTTCCCAATGTGTTATTGGAGTACCAACATGATTTGTTTGCCAATGATGTGGTATGGTTTAGTAATATCTTCCCTCAAGAATTTATTTTGATTGACTTGGCGTATGCTCACGCATATTTAAGACTGTAAAGAAAGTCTGTCAAGCCTTGATGATCTTTTATTTCTGAGTAGCGATATAACTTCCATGCCTGATTCAATGTTGCTTTGTCGCTCTGCATGATTATGACCGTTATTGATCTCTTAGTTGGTCGCTCCCAGTCTTTTGCTAACCTCCACCTGTACTAAGCGGACTGACTGCTTGTGCATCCACATCCTTTTAAACCAGTTATGCCATATGAGTCCACCATACCTACCTATATGTGGTATTTCACCGCCACTCCAAGTAAATTTACATGTGCTACCTTTAAAACCTTCAGTTGCAATATATAGCTCATGGGAAAGTAGCTTAAAAACTATTGTGGTAAAGAATATGTTGCTTATGTATCTTATTTTCTTATAAGTTGCTTGCTGAGCGGTAACCATGTTTCTGGGGACGCCATCAACTGTTACACTTTTGTTGAATATCATGTGAGTTGCTATGCATGCTCGTCTTGTCTAAAGTAAGGGTGATTTGCCATGAGTTGAATGGTTTGAGTATGCATATTGTTAGAGAAGAACATTGGGCCGCCAACCAAAACCATGTATCATGGTGGAAGTTTTAGCTTGGACATTAATCCTCAATCTCTTATGAGAATATGCTTAAGCATTTAAGAGGAGTCCATTATCTAATTTCTATGTTGTCCCGGTATGGATGTCCTCAAGTTGAGATCTATCAAAAACGAGAAATCAAATGCGATCTATCTCCTTGGACCTTTGTACAGGTGACATAGAGGTACCCCTTTGTGACACTTGGTTGAAACATATGTAATGCAATGACAATCCATAGAAATCCGAGCTAATTAGGACAAGGTACGAGCACTATTGGTATTCGATGCATGAGGCTTGCTACTTATAGGATGTCTTATGCATAGCACATATGAAGTACTACTACCGTTGACAAAATTGTTTCTATGTTTTCAAAATAAAAAGCTCTAGCACATGAGTAATCCCTGCTTCCCTCTGCGAAGGGCCATTCTTTTACTTTTATGTTGAGTCTCCACCTTCTTTTAAAAGCACCAACTACTGAGAGCATGATTGTCATTCTGAGTGTAATGTGCATTGTCCCAAAGTAGCATTGTCTTTTGCATGATTGTGATATCGTTTATTTTGAAATCATTGTATCTAGTCATCACTTAAACCTTGAAGGTGCCCCTGCATTTATGTTTTGCTTCACTAAAGGGGGCAAGCTAGATATCAATTTATCATATTTGCACATCATATTCATTGCAAATCTTTTTGATGTTTCAGTATCATATTGTAAAACTTTCAGTTCTTTGTGATTTTCTCATGAGGCAACTTAATTACTACAGATTCATTGTCTCAGTAAGCTTTTGTCATATGACTATGAAAAAGTCCTATATGGTTAATAGCATGTCACCACAGAAATTATTCTTGTTATCATTTACCTACTCGAGGACGAGCAGGAATTAAGCTTGGGGATGTTGATACGTCCAAAACGTATCTATAATTTCTGCTTGCTCCATGCCTCTTTTGGGTGATATTGCTATGATATTTATACACTTCCATACACTTTTGATCATATTTGGACTAACCTATTAACTCAGTGCACCCCAGTGCCAGTTTCTGTTTTCGGCTATTTTTGTATTTCAGGTTTTCACGTTACGAGAACTGCCAGGAAAAATCCAGAAAAATTATATAAAAAATCAGCGTTCCAGAACCTACCGTGCGCCCGAAGGACAGCCGGGGGGGCACCAGGGCTCCAGGCGCCCTGGCGGCGCCCCCCCCCCCCCGGGCCGCGCCGGGGGGGCGCCTGGGCCCCCCGAGGCTCCTCCGATGCCCCCCTTTGGCATATATTTAAAGCATCTCCCGAAACCCTCGAGACAGGAACTCTTTTCGCGATCCCATCTCTGTTCCGCCGCCGCCGCCGCTTGCAAGATCGGGAGCACCAGGAGAACTCTTCCCGGCACCCTGCCGGAGGGGAGGATCACCACCGGGAGCTTCTCCACCACCATGGACGCCTCCCGGATGAGTTGTGAGTAGTCTCCCTTGGACCATGAGTCCATGACCAGTAGCTATGTGATGTTCTCCTCCCGTTCTTGTGCTTCACTAATTAGTCCTCGTGAGCTGCCCTACATGCTCGAGGCACATATGTAATCCTTATGCTATTGCTATGATGAGTTTGCTGGGATCCGATGGATTATGAGATTATGTTCAGATTGTGTTTGAGTAATATATTTGATTCACCTCTTTTATGTTTATGTTCGTAAGTAATTCTTGCATGTTCTCCGTTGTTATTTATTGCTTTGGCCAAGTAGTAGGTAGTGACTCCAAGAGGGAACGTTATGCTCGATTGTGGGTTCATGCCCCTCGATGACTAGTTTGAGTGACAGAAACATGAGTCTAGGGGATGTGCTGTTTCCACGAGGGGGAAAACAACGGTGCTTGTGCCCGCGGGTGCAAGGATTGTTTACTTTACGCAAAGTTCTTTTAATGCAGTTGTCTGTTGCTTTGAGTTTACACTATGGGTGGGGCTCGCAACTTAATACCAGCGAGATGTTCTGGATAGATATCTCAATGTGGATGATTAGTAGTAGATATTGATGGATTTCGGTCTACTTACTTTGGCGTACCGCCCATGCTTTGAACCTCAACCTTTCTTGCAATGTAGTCAGCATTGGTTTGCGCACATGGTCCTGTCAATTGCCCAGCTGTAATTCGTTTACCTCACATAGCTGTTTTATCATCTTTTGGGAGAGAGACACCACTAGTGAACATCATGAGACTCCGGTCCATATTACCATCATTGATCACATCCGCTATTTACTTTTCCGCTATCTACTTACTATTGCAATTATACATATCACTATTATCACTTGCGTTTGATCCTTTGTAAACTACAAGGCCGGAGGGATTGACAACCTCTCTGTACTCGTTGGGAGCAAAGTTATTTGTATCTGTGTGAAGGTCCACGTTGATTGCTAATATCCGGCGCCGTTAGCAGTTGACACCTTCTTATTGAAACTGGGAGTCTCTGGGAAATCGATCCTTGGTATTACCAAGGGAAAACTTCTGCTACACTGCATCTCAAACCTTCCACTTGGGGTAACCAACGAGGGGTGAGAAGCCACCTAGCACAGAGCAACGACGAGCAGCTCAGGGCGTGGTACATGGCGGAGCGCGGCCTCATCCTGAACCAGCTGCAGACGACGCCGACGCCGCCGACGCCGACGACGCCAGCTCCCGCGTCCACGGCCACACGGACGCCAAGCCCGAACGACGCCTCTACATCGCCGCCCAGCAGCACCGAAGCCGCGCCGCAACAGCCCAACAACGAAGCAGCTCCGACACCGCCGAGCCCGCGCACGCCGACTCCGCCAACGCCTGGAGCTGACCTTGCCGAGTGATCCGTTGCGCACGCGAACTTGCGGCGCTCTGTTTTTTGTAACGCCAGACTACGTCCGATCGCCGGATTTGTGGCGTCTTTTGTGAGCGGGAACGACCTAGTTCGAATTTCCCGCATCCTGGGGCCGGCGCTTGGGGGCGTGACTGGGAGCTAGGTCGCCTCCAGGGGCCGAACTAGCGCCGGCACGCCCCCAGGCCGCTCTATTTAGGCGCCCTGGGGGGTCGAACGGCTGGAGATGCCCTTAGCTTGCTGCGTCTCTTTTCGGCAGGTCCCTGGTTCGAATCCCGCCGGCTCTTTAATTTTCTTTATTCGTCGAATTCGACGGAAACACTCAAACGAGTCCATCCGGTTCTGAAAAATTGAAAACGAAAAAAAAAATTAACAGGAGCCTTTTTCCGCAAAATAAATGGGCATTTATGTGATTATGTATAAAGTAAGGGGGCTTCCTGCAAAAAACAAGCCACGTCGGCACCTGTCCGGTGGGCCCCGTCTGTCAGATGCACTGTCAATACGTATTTATACGCAGTTTATATCTTTTTGTAACCGCTAGCCCCAAACTTGGTACTGGCATGTAAAAAATTCGAAAAGTGATACCAATCCACCACCACTACCCCAAATGTGATACCATCGTGCAATTAACTCCGGATTTTGCCAAAAAATTGGCATGTACAATGGTTACAAACCAAACAAGAACAACTTACCAATTTTTTTGTCATGCCCTAGCTTTGGTATTGCCAATTTTTTGGTGGGGCTGATTGGGGCACAAACAAAACACACCCTAGAAACTACAAAGTGCTGGCGGAGGAGGCCGAGACACTGGTTGTGTCAGCGACGGGCTGCTGTGCGAGGCGGAGTTCGTCGGGCTGGCGCAGTAGCCGACCTGGGTGACCAACGACGATGAGGGCGAGGCAGAGCCGGAGGGAGACGTTCTGGATGTATACGACATTGAAAGATGCTTAGTTTTTTTTAAAGGCGGATGCACCTCCAGCCTCTGCATCTGGGTGATGCATGCGGCCATATTATTTATTATTCACAAAGATGTTACAAAGTAATACATCAGTAAGCCCGAAGCCACCATCTAGACGACACATGTCGCTACTCCTATCCTGTTGATGAAGGGGTGCCGAATGTCTGGGCCAAATACCAAAGAGACATCACACCAAAGCCTAACATCTAAAAGCCGGATGCCCCATCCAGGCCACATAGGCGAGACTGGGTAACACTCTGGTCCGGCGCAGTCTCAGTGAGTACCACACGTGCACGCTGCAAGGGCCATCACCTCCGTCTTCCATCGATCCATCCTCAAAGCAGATACTGACGCATCGACCTTGTCAGGCCTCTCTGCCTTCGACGCCACCACGACGTCAGACAACGTCGTCCTCCTACGCGTGTCCATCACCACACATCTGGCGCCGAGCCTCCACTGCTCCATGCCTTCGAGAACCGCCGCCATGAATATGTAGAAAGAAACACCGCTCCATCGAAGAAGCCGTCTGCTGGTCCCTCGAGCCCGAGTGCACCTCCAAGAATGCCGCCCTCAATGGGGTAACCACACATCATTGCCGCCGTCATCTGATCAACCGATCTAGGGTTTCCCCCGGAGGTATTGGATGGAGTTGGGAGCTTCACCTCGATGATGCCTTCATGAAGGAAACGATGATAAGTGCATCGTCATCACCGGCTCCGGCCACCGACCAAAGACTAGGTTTTCAACCGGATCCGTCCCAAGAAATCCACCCGGCAACCTGTGCACTATATCATCCGCCTTCAAAGCCCCGGATCTAGCCGCCTAGATCCAGCGACCAACCGCAATGGCAGTGCCACCGTAGGAGCCCTGGCGCACCGGCCACTGCATGAGTGTGCCACAACTAGAGCCTGGGAGGAGGGCTCCCACCCCACCTCGCCAAACCGCGAGAGCCGTCGAGATGGACCCCGCGCGCTCGTCACTGTCTCTGATCTGAACCAATCCGTGGCAAAACCACCAGATCGCCGACGGAGATCCGCCTTCGACAGGGACTGTACCACGCCATGCCGCCGCGGGAAGCCCGAGCTTCATCCGCCGCTACCTTCCAGGTCCGCCCCCCGGGATCCAGACAGAACATCACCGCTGCCACCCGCCATGTCCCGTCGCCGCCGACAGGCCTAGCTGCCGGCCATGGCGACCAAGGCCGCCATGACCCTGCGATCCCATCGAGTGGCCGATGCCTCCAGATCCTCCATGAAGCACAGCCGCCTCCGCCCAGCACCACGCCGCTAGAAGCGAACTGCCGCGGCACTGCAGCACAGATCGGGGAGAAAACGCCCCAGCGCTATGGGTGACCCACCTCACCCGATCCGACGCGAGAGGGAAGAGGGCCTCCGCCGCCGCCCCTAGTCGCCTGGCGACCTCCTCTAGTGGCGGCGGAGGGGAGGATGAGGATGGATGAGCCCGGCGGCGGGGTTAGGGTTTCCACCCGAGCTACCCTAGCAGGGGGTGGCGCCGAAAGATGCTTAGCTAGGCAGGGTTCCCCTAAAAATATCATCATGAGATTGTATAATGCTACAACAACATGCCATTAGACCTGACAGTGGAGGGGAAAATGAAATTGACATTGGCTAACATGTGCATTATCGGGCAATTGGAAGAAACAGTCTCCGGCTTAATTATACACAAACGACTCATATATTTCTCTTACAGAGGGAGTAGGAGTTATAATTTTTCTCGAACTTCCTTGGTTGAGGATATTCTACCATGTTTCTTTTCCATCAGTAGAACTTATGGTGGAGCGTGCTCTTCTTCCGAAGCACGAACAGCAGATTCAAGAAACATGACAATGCTGGCTCAAGTGCATCAGCATAATTAAAGCAGGAAAACGTCTGCCTCAAGTCATTCTTTTGCATCATACCAGATGGATGTTGGCTCTATAGCTCTAGCAAGAACGGTTGTTTCCCCAAATTCCCTTCAGAAACATGACAACGTTGGCTCAAGTGCACGCTCTAACCACGAAACATGTTGTCATTTGGCTCGATTCATCCTCTTTTTACAGACTAATGGCGCGCAACAAACATTAACCTTCAGTAATTGTCCAATCCCTTAAGTTTGCCAACGCAACTCTGCACAGACTCGATCATCTCCGGCGTGATACCATCACCAGCAGCGAGCTTGTACTGCTCAAACTTGTCTTCTTCACACTACAATGAGGCTTTCTTGCAGGCCCCTGATATTTCTTGGAAATGAGAGGTTGATGGTCAGCCCTGGCCTGGTACAATTTAGTCAAATGCCAAACTATATGAGGCTAAGCATCAAAACTATATGTGGAGAAACTTTATCAGGCCAGAGTTTGTGCAGTGAAAACCCTCTGGACTAATCTGGTTCTTGTCGAGAAAATTAGTTTCAATAAACTCAACAGTATACACACATGTAAAGAAGTCAGACAGACGTTGTTGTGGCTGCTAAGAGCATCTCTAACTAATCCCTTATAATTTGGAGGAGTAAACGGTCTTCTATCCTTTAACTTCTTATATTTTCTCCTATGAAAAAAATGCGATTTCTAAAAAATTTTATATTTTTTAAAACATAAATTCATTTATTTTTGGGTCATCAAGTTAAACTTCACTACTCAATTATTTTATTAAACGACATCTTGGTCACATATTTCACCGGTTCTTTGCTAAGAGAACTCCTTCAAAATAAAACTACAAAAAGGAAAAAAAATACAGTTCAGTAGAAATCTCAGTTCCTTAACTGCTCCTGCCAGTGACTTGAATGATCAAGGCTTATTGCAAGAAACCCAAGACAGAGGGAAACTTTAAGGAGTCGAGAGGATTAAGGAGGTGAAGCGTGACGCGTATGCAAGAAGCCATGGATGGGATCCGATGATACTCGGGATTGCGACGTGACCTTCGACGCTGTGATAGTTGTTCGCCCTCCTCTATCTGTCAACGGCTTCCGAAAGAAGACGCGTTTAAATTATTTACCAAACGTAGAATTAAAATACCACCGGACTCAGTCTGACCAACTTGCCTGATTATGTCAAGATGGAGGCTTCCAGGGAAGATAGGAGGGAACTGATGCGCTGCAACATTGTCAAAAGTTTTATTCTGAATAATGAAAAATGTAAGCATATTCAGAGGCATAATCATCCACAAGCAAAGGCAAAACCGAATCAGGTCTTAAAATATTATTCTGGGAGAAATATGCAAAAGATATTATCCACGCCTAGTTTCAGAGCTATACACACCTAAAAAGGACCAACATGTGTTTGATTGAACATCTAGAATGGACACTATCTTATGACTGACGGCCGAATTGTGTGATCCTATTAGGTGTAGTCATGCTGACATTCAGCTTGTTCCCTCGGTAAATTACTGTAGTTTGAATGGAGGATTTTAGAAATACCGATGAACAAAAGAAATATATTTCTATCAAGTATATATAAGATTCAACAAATAATGAGTAGCAATTTATGAAAGAATATGTACAGTATATGAAGTATGAAAACTGCAGTTTAAGACAAATAACTACTGTACTAAACAAATGTATGAAAGAATCACCTAAGCTAAGCGAATTGTGAAATATGAACACTGCGGTATGAATGAATCATGACGATTTCCGGCGAGTGAGGATGTCATGGAGAGTCCGGTCCGGCACGGGGATGAACTTGACGGCCCATCCAATGGGCCACGACACGGCGGCGATGGCGAGGCAGACGCCCCACTGCCCCAGCCCCAGCCTCTTGGTGCCGGCGAACCTGGTGAGCACCTCCACCATGACCACCTGCAGGACGAGCGTGACGGCGATGATGACGAGGAACATCCTGTTCTTGAGCACCCCGGCGAACACGTTCTTCTTCTCGATGTCGCGCGCGTTGAACTCGTTGAACACCTGGCAGAGCACGAAGGCGTTGAAGATCATGGTGCCGTTGCCCTTCTCGTCGGTGCCGAAGACGTCCCGCCCCCGGTACTGGAGCGCCAGTAGCACGGCGATCTGGAACGCCGCCTGCGCGGCGAGGTTGCGCCACATTGCGTTGCTGATGAGCGGCGCCGTGCGGCCGATGGGCGGGCGGTCCATGAGCGCCTTGGTGGGCGTGTCCGTGGCGAGCGCGAGAGCGCCCATCGTGTCCATGATCAGGTTCACCCACAGGAGCTGCACGGTGGTGAGCGGCATCTTGCCCGTGGTGATCGCGGACACGAAGTTGATGACGAGGGCCGCCACGTTGACGGTGAGCTGGAACTGGATGAACTTCTGGATGTTGTTGTAGACGCAACGCCCCCACCGCGTGGCCGTCACCACCGTGTCGAAGTTGTCGTTGAGGATGATGATGTCGGAGCTCTCCTTGGCTACCTCGGTGCCCTGGACGCCCATGGACAGCCCCACGTCGGCCTCCTTGAGCGCCGGCGCGTCGTTGGTGCCGTCGCCGGTCACGGCCACCACGTGGCCCTTCTGCTTCAGCCGCTGCACCAGCGCCAGCTTGTCCAGCGGCAGGGACCGCGCCATGACGCGGATCCTGTCCACGATCTCCAGCTGCTGCTCGGGCGACATGGCGCGGAACTCGTGCCCCTCGATGACGATACCGCTGGGGTCGTTGCTGGATATGATGCCGCACTCCTTGGCGATCGCGCGGGCCGTGAGGATGTTGTCGCCGGTGACCATCTTGACGGCCACGCCTGCCTTGGTGCAAGCTTCAATGGCGGCCTTGACCTCTGGCCGGCATGGATCCTTCAACCCGACGAAGCCCAGCAACGTCAGACCGTCGTCGTCGATCTTTAATTGCTGAGTGCCATTGACTTGCTTGTAGGCGAAGGCGATGCACCGGAGGCTGCCGACAGCCATGTCGTTGATCACCCGCTCAAGGTTCCTCCTCTGCTCCACCCCGAGTTGGCGCGCCGCTCCGTCCGTGTCCACGTACATCGAGCAGTTCGCCAGCACCATCTCCGCGGCACCTTTCCAGTGCGCAATCACCCCGCCGGTGACATTGTCCCTGATCATCACGCCGCTGCGCTTCTTGTCCGAGTTGAACGCCTCGACGTGCAGCACCTTGCAGCTCCTCTTCAACGCGTCGGCGTCCATGCCGAGGTCCGCCACGGCCCACGATAGCAGCGCCTTCTCCGTCGGGCTGCCTGTTATCTCCGGCGGCGACAAGTTGTCCGGCTTGTAAACGCTTCCTGTGGTGTTGAGCCCAGCTCCCTGGCAGAGCAAGGTGACGACGCTCCCGGCGATCGCCGTGGCACCTCTGGGCTGGTCGGTGCCGACCCAAAACTCGGTGACCTTCATCTGGTTGAGCGTCAGCGTCCCGGTCTTGTCGGTGCAGATGGCTGTGACCGACCCCATTGTCTCGCACGCCGACAGGCGGCGCACCAGCGCGTTCTCCTTCACCATCCTCTTCATAGAGAAGGCGAGCGTGAGCGTCACCGCGAGCGGGAGGCCCTCGGGGATGGCGACGACGATGATGGTGACAGCCTGCTGGAAGATGACGACAAGGGAGCTGAAGACGGCGTCGAAGGTGACGTGGCCCTTGTTGAACAGCGGCTTGCCTTGGTCGTCCTTGGTGCTGCCGGTGAAGTGGCGCGCGGTGAGCACCGTGAAGACGAGCACCGCGACGGCGACGCCGATCTTGCCAATGCTTGAGGTGAGGCGCTCGAGGCGCTCCTGGAGCGGCGTTGCCTCGGCGGTCTCCTTGGTTATGCTGCTCATCATCTCGCCCCACAAGGTGTCGGTGCCGACGGCGGTCACGAGCATCCGGCCGTAGCCGTCGACGATCTTCACGCCCCCGGTGAGGAAGGGGTTCTTCTCGGCATCGATCTCGATCGGGTGGGGCTCGCCCGTCATGCTCGACTCGTCCACCTGCAGGCCGTGACCCTCCAGGAACACCCCGTCCGCCGGCACCGAGTCCCCGATCTTGAGTATCACCACGTCGCCGACCAAGATGTCGAATATGGAGACCTCCTGCCTCCGGCCGGCGCGGACGACGGTGACTGCGATGTTGTCGGACTCACTGGCCAGCTTGTCGAACCGCTTGGCCTGGCTGTGGTTGCTGACGGCGGACACAGCAGCAACGAGGAAAACGGCGAGAAAGATGCTGACACCGTCATACCAGCCGTCCTTGAGGCCGTGCTCCTTGATGCCGAAGCCGAGGGAGACGACGGCGCAGACGAGGAGGACGATGAGGAAGACGTCCTTGAGCGCGTCCCACACGTGGCTGAAGAAGCTCTTGGGCTTGGGCTTCGGGTACGTGTTCCCGCCGAACGACTCCCCAGTCGCCGCGGATGCCGCGCTCTGCGTCGGACGCCAGCGCGGCCGCGATGCCGGCGCCGCCCCCGAGGCGGCGGAAACAGTCTTCGCGCTTCTCCTTGACCAGGCCCTTGAAGGACTCGTCGTCCGCGGCGACAGAGAATACGGCGGCGTTGGCACTGTCAGACGTGTCGCCGTCGGAGTCACCGTCGTGGTGGATCTTGATGGCGACGTAGGAGGAGTTGCCCCGTGGCAGGACGCCGGCGGAAAGAATGCCGAATCTGGCTAGCCTGTGGCACGTCCGGATGACGGTCAGCGCCTTGCGCCATTGCCTCCCTGCCTGCCACGACGAGAACGACGGAGGTGACGTTGACCGCCGGCCCGCCGCGATCAAGACGTCAGCGCACTCCATCCGTTGTGCAGCGCGCGATGGGAGAACCAGGCGAGAAGGGTGAGAAAACACGAGGGCTGGACGGATGGATGGACGCGGCGGCGGGGTGGCGATCAGTCAAGAGATCCTATAGGTAGGAGGGTCAATAGCTAGGTAGGTGCTTGAATTGTTGGGTTTGATCGATGCGGCTGAATCCTGTATGTATATGCGAGGCAAAAATTGAGGAAAGGAAGGTTCCTGGAAATCAAGCTGGGATAGCAACGAAGCCGCTGCGTGAACCGCCTTGCCGTGGGACGGGGAGTGATCGAGGTCGTTTCGTTTCTTCGTGACGCCAACGGACCAGAATTTAAAACCAACCAACGGTACTTTACTGTTGGTCTGTTATTGCATCACACGCGGTATTTGCAGGATTATTAGTAGTAGAGACCATGCGTGGATGTTTTCCAAAAGTTGCAACGTATGAGTATTTTACATACATACATGGGACATACGCGCACGCCTTAGTGGCTAAGGCACGAAAAAGGCTTGTTTAAAAAAAAAGGGGGCACAAGAAAGGACATGTCACCCGCATGACAAAACAAACATACGAGAAATCGTATGTCGACGATGTGGACCAAGCTTAATTGCTCGATCGGCTTGCTTCTAGCTTAGCTAGTGTGCATGCATGGACGCGGTGAACAAATGGAAACGGCGGAGCAATGTCCGGGACTCGATCTTACAGATGTTTTCTGCTGCGCGGCCGACGCGACGTGAAACAGCTAGCGTACGTCCTGGCCGTTCCAACGGCCGGCCAAGTGGCACCATTCCCATGGATAACGGATTGCACGTTGGCTCGGTGTTCCTGTATACTAAAAGGCACATGGGTAGTGGTATTATTGCAAAAGGTCCAAAATAAACCCTGAATTCGTAGACGAAAGCTAAATCAAATCCTGAATTTTCAATCCCTGAAATCAGCCCACCAAACTCTTCGATCCAGTTCTATTTTAAACTTTGAGAGTATTTCGCTTGTATTTGCTGACGTGGCAAGTTAAATTGGGCCGGGCCATTAGATCCGCCGCTTGCGCGCCTGCTCTGTTGTGCGTTTTCTATCGTTTTTTTCCTTCGGGTTTTCTTTATATTCATTGGTTTTCTTCAGTTTTTTTCCTTTGTTATATTTTTCTTTTCAAATGCATTATGTACATTGTCACGCTCTGCCATTGTTACGCTTTCAACATTTTCAAATATATTATATACATTAGCACGCACATGAAACATTTTTTGATGCACTTTTGACATTTTTCAAATACAATATGTACATATTTTAAAATACATGTTTACAACATTTTTTGAAGATAGAGTAACATTTTGCCAAATACATGTTTAAGATTTTCGAAATGACAATAAACATTTTATCAAACTATACAAACATTTTTTTACATTGTTTAAAAGGTGCTCCCATTTTTTTAAAGTCAAATGTCCAGGCTTCAAAATTTTGTTCAGGTTTTAAAATTAGTTCCTATTTTTTTCAAAACATGTTTATGTTTCAAAAAGTGTTCCCATTTTTGAAAAGTTGTTCATTTTTTAAGAAGTACTCCCTCTGTAAAGAATTGTAAAAGTGTTTAGATCACCATATTTCTTTACGGAGGGAGTATTCAACATTTTTCTCACACATTTTTTCAGGTTCCAAAAGTTGCTCCCATTTTAAAAAATTTCAGAGAGTGTTTGCATTTTTTGTTTTGTTCAGGTTTAAAAAATAAAATCTCCGTTTTTTGAAGAAAAAAAAACATTACGTTTAAAAAAGTGTTCAATTTTTCGAAATTGATTTCGTTTTCAAAAGTTGTTCGTTTTCACAAATTGTTTACGTTTTCCATATTTTATTTTCTCTTTAAAATATTTATTCCTATCCCGCAAAAAAAAGTTTCTTCGGACTATGCAGTATGATACTAATAACTTCAGGCCTCTTGTTAAGAGGGTGCTTGGATACGTTTTAGTCCCATGACTAAAAGTAGTGGGACTAAAACTTGCTAGCCTCACCCATGCTTGGATCTAAATACTAAAGAGACTAAAATCAAGTTAATGATCATTTATTATTCTCCGAACCCTCCAATCCAGAACTTGCATGTGTTAGAGGAGAGGAGTTAAATGATGAGAGAGAGGACTAATTCACATTTTAGTAGGGGTACCCATGACTAAAAGATTTTAGTCTCAAGACTAGTTTTAGCCCCTCTTTAGTCATGGATGCTTGAAACTTTAGCCTCTTAAAGAGACTATTTTTAATCAGACTAGTTTTAGTCCCTTGGATCCAAGCAGGGCCTAAATCACCAGCAGTCATTTATTCTGGTGGCTTGCGCGACGAGGTAAGCAGCTCCAGGTCGCATGTTCGACTATGCGTCGCGCATTATGATAAATCAAAAAAAAAAAACTCGCGTCGTCACATGGTGGGCCGCCGCTGTGCGATCAACTGTTGACTATTTTTGGTATTTTTATTACATGTCGCATATTACAAAAAAGAAATAAAAATAGACTGAACAAAAAAGGAAAAATAATCCCGCTTCGCGCCTATTGGGCCAGCTCAGTCGTGTGCACAGTCAACAATCCCGGGATTCAACCCGCCACATCGACAATCCCTGTTTGGAAACGCTCTCAAGGTTTAAAATAGATCGAGATCGAAGAGTTTGGTGTGCTGATTTCAGGGATTAGAAATTCAGGGTTTGATTTAGCTTTGATCGACGAGTTCAAGGTTTATTTTGGATTTTTTCTGGTATTATTCCCTCCGTCTAGGTGAATAAGTCATCTTAGACTAGCTACAGTGGGAGTAACTTCAGCAGTAAAATTGAGTCCAACTCAGCAAATTTGCTTATGTGACAATGAGTTAATGAGTAGAGAGTAGTTCGAGTAACTTAGCTACTTAGGCTAGTCATAATGGGGAGTAACATACACTAGTGTCATACATATGACACTAGTCTATGTTACTACCTTCATAGTGGGGAGTAGTATAGAAGTAGTGTCATAGGTGGTTGTATTAATTAGCTTGTAGACTCATCTTACCTTGAAAACTGTTATGTGATGGTAACATATTATGTTACTCCAAACACTTCTCTCCTCATTAACTACATGCCACATAGGCAAACTTATCTTAATGTGCGCTATGTTAGTAGCTAAGTTACTCCCACTATAATGAGCATGACTGTAACATCACATGTTCCAATGCAATATGAGTCTATAACCTAATAAAATGAAGCTTTGCATGACACCACACTTATGTTACTACTAACCACTATGAAGGTAGTAATATAGTCTAGAGATATGTGTATGTTACTAGTGTATGTTACTCTCCATTGTGATTACTCTTAGGCTGCTGCCAATGCATTAGTGCTTAGATGAGGTGCTAAGCACATTAAATAGCTTAGCAACTATACTCCCCAATGCATAGGTGCTTAGCTTATGGTTGCTAAGCTTGTTTCATTTAATAATTTAGCAACTAAAGCTCTTCATGTATTGGTGGGCTTCCTTTCTTTAAATGATTTGCCTATGTTCACACGCTTAGCATTGTTTCTTCCCGGGGTCACCACACTCATCTCTCTCATATTAAATAACTTGCCACATCAGATTTTTTGCCTACGTGGAAGGCTTAGCACCTGTACAAGGTGGAGCATTTGAGAGGCCTTAGATTGTGCACCGCGACCAAGGTGGAGAGGAAAACAAGAGAACTTAATGATTGTTTGCTAATTAATAGAATTGCATGCAACGAACTAACCACTGTATGTCATGTTTGGTAGTCTCGTGTCATTAAAAGCATGCACGCAACCACATCTCTTATTGGTTGATAACTTTATTTGATGTCAAAAAACAATTAACAATGTGAGAGTTAATGCACCTCACCTCGGAAGTATTTGATTTCGGTAAGGTGACTTATACACCTAGACAGAGGGAGTACTATTTTCTGACGCAACCAACTGGCCGAAATCATGGGGTTAAATAGAGCTAGTACTAGAATAACGCTTCAACACTGACGTCGGAGCCAAAATAAAAAACATATGTTTTTATTTTATTTTATTTCGGTTTTATCGTTCATCTGAGTTTACTTAGGCTCAAGCTAAGAAACATTGCATCCGGTTCAACAAGGCAAATAGCCCACCCCTCCTAGAAAAGGTAATTAAAAAATCAAGCACTAAGCTTGTGGCTCGAAAACATCCAGAGGAAAGCGCAATAAATGCACTAGTGCAAGCTCTCTCCGCACCGTTCCAAACCGCCATAAAGGTGAAGCCCGGCTGCAACGGTAGCAAGTAGTCAGGTGAGGGAGCGCTCCCATACCCACCCCCTCCGTTTCTGGTGGAGTGTTAGGTTTATTCGTAAGCAGAAGCAGGACAACACATGTTAGACCTTTAGTTGGAGTCTTTCAGCTTTTTTTGCGAGAAACTTTCAGTCTATTCGTCTTCAATCATGGCAGTACAAAAGAACAACAGAGGTAATAAAAATTACAACGATGTCCATGTACCACCTAGTGATGACTACAAGCACTGGAGCGAGCCGAAGGCGCGCCGCCTTCATCGCCCCTCTGATGGGCCTCGAACCCCTCGTTGGTTACCCCAAGTGGAAGGTGTAAGATGCAGTAAGTAGAAGTGTTTTCCCCTAGCAAAGATGCCAAGGATCGAATCCCCAGAGACTCCTAGGTTCAACAAGCAGGTGTCAACTGCTAACGGCGCAATTAGCAATCAACGTGGACCTGCACACAGATACAAATAACTTTGCTCCCAACGAGTACAAAGAGGTTGTCAATCTCTCCGGCCTTGTAGTTCACAAAGGGTTAAAAGCAATATGATAGTAGTGATAGATAGTGTTTTGCAATAGTAAATAAAATAGCGGAAAGTAAATAGTGTATGTGATCAATGATAGTAATATGGACCGGAGTCTCATGATGTTCACTAGTGATGTCTCTCTCCCAAAAGACGATAAAACAGCTATGTGAGGTAAACAAATTACAGCTGGGCAATTGACAGGACCACGAACGCAAACCAATGCTGACTACATTGCAAGAAAGGTTGAGGTTCAAAGCATGGGCGGTACGCCAAAGTAAGTAGACCGAAATCCATCAATATCTACTACTAATCATCCACCTTGAGATATCTATCCAGAACATCTCACTGGTATTAAGTTGCGAGTCCCACCCATAGTGTAAACTCAATGCAACAGACAACTGCATTAAAAGAACTTTGCGTAAAGTAAACAATCCTTGCACCCGCGGGCACAAGCATCGTTGTTTTCCCCCTTGTGGCAACAGCACATCCCCTAGACTCATGTTTCTGTCACTCAAGCTAGTCATCGAGGGGCATGAACCCACAATCGAGCATAACGTTCCCTCTTGGAGTCACTACCTACTACTTGGCCAAAGCAATAAATAACAACGGAGAACATGCAAGAATTACTTATGAACTAAAATATAAAAGAGGTGAATCAAATATATTACTCAAGATCAATCTGAACATAATCTCATAATCCATCGGATCCCAGCAAACTCAACATAGCAACAGCATAAGGATAACATAGGTGCCTCGATCATGTAGGGCAGCTCACGAGGACTAATTAGTGAAGCACAAGAACGGGAGGAGAACATCACATAGCTACTGGTCATGGACTCATGGTCCAAGGGAGACTACTCACGAGTCATCCGGGAGGCGTCCATGGTGGTGGAGAAGCTCCCGGTGGTGATCCTCCCCTCCGGCAGGGTGCCGGGAAGAGTTCTCCTGGTGCTCCCGATCTTGGAAGCGGCGGCGGCGGCGGAACAGAGATGGGATCGCGAAAAGAAGTCCTGTTCTGAGGGTTTCGGGGAACCCTTTAAATATATGCCAAAGTAGGGCACCAGGGGAGCCTCGGGGGGCCCAGGCGCCCCCCCGGCGCGGCCCAGGGGGGGGGCGCCCACAGGGCGCCTGGAGCCCCTGTGCCCCCCCAGGCTGCCCTTCGAACGCAGTGTTGTTTCCGTATCGCTGATTTTTTATATAATTTTTCTGGATTTTTCTGGGCAGTTCTCGAAACGTGAAAACCTGAAATACAAAAACAGCCGGAAACAGAAACTGGCACTGGGGTGCACTGGATTAGTAAGTTAGAACAAATATGATCAAAAGTGTATGGAAGTGTATGAATATCATAGCAATATCACCCAAAAGTGGCATGGAGCAAGCAGAAATTATAGATACGTTTTGGACGTATCAACATCCCCAAGCTTAATTCCTGCTCGTCCTCGAGTAGGTAAGTGATAACAAGAATAATTTCTGTGGTGACATGCTATTAACCATATAGGACTTTCTCATAGTCATATGACAAAAGCTTACTGAGACAATGATTCTAAAGTAATTAAGTTGCCTCAAGAGAAAATCACAAAAGACTGAAAGTTTTACAACATGAAACTGAAACATCAAAAAGATTTGCAATGAACATGATGTGCAAATATGATCAAGTGATATCTAGCTTGCCCCCTTTAGTGATGCAAAACATAAATGCAGGGGCACCTTCAAGGTTTAAGTGATGACTAGATACAATCATTTCAGAATAAACGATATCACAATCATGCAAAAGACAATGCTACTTTGGGACAATGCACATTACACTCAGAATGACAATCATGCTCTCAGTAGTTGGTGCTTGAAGTGCTAGAGCTTTTTATTTTGAAACATGGAAGCAATTGTGTCAACGGTAGTAGTACTTCATATGTGTCATGTATAAAACATCCTATAAGTTGCAAGCCTCATGCATCGAATACCAATAGTGCTCGCTCCTTGTCCTAATTAGCTCGGATCCCCGTGGGTTATCATTGCATTGCATATGTTTTAACCAAGTGTCACAAAGGGGTACCTCTATGCCACCTGTACAAAGGTCCAAGGAGATAGATCGCATTTGATTTCTCATTTTTGATAGATCTCAACTTGAGGACATCCATACCGGGACAACATAGAAAATAGATGATGGACTCCTCTTTAATGCATAAGCATATTCTCATGAGAGATTGAGGATTAAGGTCCAAGCTAAAACCTCCACCATGATGCATGGCTTTGGTTGGCGGCCCAATGTTCTTCTCTAACAATATGCATAGTTATTCAACCCACGGTAAATCACCCTTACTTCAGACAAGACGAACATGCATAGCAACTCACATGATATTCAACAAAAGTGTGACAGTTGATGGCGTCCCCAGAAACATGGTTACCGCTCAGCAAGCAACTCATAAGAAATAAGATACATAGGCAACATATTCTTTACCACAATAGTTTTTAGGGTACTTTCCCATGAGCTATGTATTGCATGGTTAATTTGCTTGGTGCAGGTGGAGGTTAGCAAAAGACTGGGAGCGACCAACTAAGAGAGCAATGACGGTCATAATCATGCAGAGCGACAAAGCAATATTGAATCAGGCATGGTAGTTATATCGCTACTCAGAAACAAAAGATCATCAAGGCTTGACAGACTTTCTTTACAGTCTTGAATATGCGTGAGCATACGCCAAGTCAATCAAAATAAATTCTCGAAGGAAGATATTACTAAACCATACCACATCATAGGCAAACAAACCAAGTTGGTACTCCAATAACACATTGGGAACCCCCCAGCTATTTGAGATTAACCAAAAGAAAACCTGACTACTAAGCACCATCATGAAAGTAGCATCTTTATCATAGACACATTAACCAATGCAACGGAAGCAAACTCTCTTAATAAGGTGAGCATGTTAATTAAAGAGAGTTCAAGCAACCAACTAAATAAAAGCTCTTGAAAATATAAGCATGAATACTAAGAGCAAAGCACGATAGTAGCTATTAAAAGACAAAGAACACACACAGCATAGATAGACATGAAAATTCTATGTAATGTTCTAGGTAGAGGTGGAGCGTGTTTCTCTCCCACATAAAGGAATGCTGGGTTCCGACTCGTTATGAAAAACTAAGAAGAAAACTAAAAGCAAGACGCTCCAAGCATAGAACCTAACACATGAAGTGATAAAAATATAGCGAAACGAAAGACGAACTGATAATGTTGATGGAGAAGGGGATGCACGGGGGCATCCCCAAGCTTAGACGCTTGAGTCTCCTTGAATATTTCTTGGGGGTGCACGGGGGCATCCCCAAGATTGAGCGCTTGACACTCCTGAATCTTTTTATCATCTTCCCTCGCACACTTGAAAACTCCCTTCATACATAACTCATCATAATCTGATTAGCGAGGTTAGTACCCTTAATAAAATAATTATACCTTGCTGGAAATAAGGATATTCTTGAAGTTCTACTGTTTCTCAAGATTGCCAAAAGGTTTTTGCAAAGAAAAAGCAAGTTCTCAATTTGCAAAGTGAAGGTAAGGCAAAACAGGACAGAATCTGTGAAAAACAGAACAGCAGGCAGTAATTGACCTGTTCGGGATACTTCTGCAACTCAAATCAAAAAACTCAGAACTGATGCACGAAATACAATTATATAGAGAACGCTGTCGAAAAAATTCAGACCAAAAAGATGATCTGGTGATTTTATACGAATTTTTCTATCCAAAGACAGAATCTGTTTCCTGGACAGCACCTCACAACTTTTGAACTTTCTAGCAATCAGAGGCTATACTTGGCACAAATATGAAAAGCAAAGATACAATGATGATGCTACAGTAGTAAACAACATCAAGACTCAACAAAAGCAAAAATTTTATTCATGTGGGCTGCCTCCCAAAAGCGCTTTCTTTTATGCCTTTAAGCTAGGCATAATGCATAGATCAAGTTTTATCAAGAGTAAAAGAATAACTAGCCCGTATAACGGACTCAAAAGGTAACTTGACCTTCTTACGAGGGAAGTGTTCCATCCCTTTCTTGAGAGGAAACTGAAATTTTATATTACCCTCTTTCATGTCAATGACAGCACCAACGGTGCGCAAAAAGGGACGTCCCAAAAAAATTGGACACGAAGGATCACATTCAATATCCATGATAGTGAAATCAACGGGCACATAATTATCATTGACAACAATAAGAATATCGTCGATCCTCCCCAAAGGTTTCTTTATGGAAGAATCAACGAAACGAACACCAAAAGAACAAGAATCATAAGGTTTCAATTTAAGCATATCATATATCCTTTTGGGCATAACAGAGGTACTAGCACCAACATCACGTAATGCATAACAAGAGAAGTCATTCAAATAAATTTTTATCATAGGATCCCAACCATCTTCTAGCTTTCTAGGTATGGAGGCTTCTACTCTAAGTTTCTCCTCCCTAGCTTTGATGAGAGCATTAGTGATATGCTCTGTGAAGGCAAGGTTAAGCGTGCTAGTGCGGGGATCTCTAGACATTTTGTGAAGGAAATCAATAACTCCTGTAAGAGTGCAATTATCAAAATCAAGGTCACGAGCATCAAGTAAAGTAGTAGTGGTGTCCTTAAGGCTCACCTGTTTGGTAGTTTTTATAGCATCACCATTAATAGGTCCATTGGGACCAGGAGTACATTGGGTGCTAAGAGTGTGAACATCCTCAATAACTTGGATAGTAGCAACAGTGTGGTGGGTAGGAAGGCTCTTAATTCTCTCTTCTTCCTCCCTTTCTCTAGCCCATCTTTCTTTTAGCTTAGCCATCATCCTAATGTTTTCATTAATTTGTACTTGAGTAGCATTAATAGGGATGACTTCCTTCTCCTTAAGAGAAGAAGTTTCAATTTTTAGCAATTTTAACTCATTGGCTAAGTGGTCTACCTTAAAAGAAAGAGCATCTAGTTTATGTAGTTTCTCTTCTACATTCTTATTAAAGGCTTTTTGGGTAGTGATGAAATCTCTAAGCATAGTCTCTAGTTCAGTATTGGAGTTCTTGGTACTAGGATAAGCATTGTTGTTCCCATAAGAGTTAGAGGGGAACGATCTAGAATTGTTACCAAAGTTACTCCTATAAGCATTGTTGTTGAAATTATTTCTAGAGATAAAGTTAACATCTACTTGTTCTTGAGCAATCAAAGAATTTAAAGGAACATCACGAGGATCAACAGTAGATTGCTTCGAAAGTAGAGACATAATCAAGTCAACTTTTTCATTGAGGGCGGAAATCTCCTCGACAGAGTTTACCTTCCTACCTATTGGAGCGCGTTCGGTGTGCCATTGGGAATAGTTGGTCATCATCTCATCAAGAAGCTTTGTGGCAGCACCTAGTGTAGTTGACATAAAAGTTCCTCCCGCGGCCGAGTCTAACAAGTTCCGCGAGGTAAAGTTCAAACCTGCATAAAAAGTTTGGATAACCATCCAAGTAGTCAAACCGTGAGTAGGGCAGTTTTTGATAAGAGATTTCATACGTTCCCAAGCTTGGGCAACGTGTTCATTATCCAATTGTTTAAAATTCATGATGTTACTTCTAAGTTGGATAATTTTAGCAGGTGGATAGTATTTTCCGATAAAAGCATCTTTGCACTTGTCCCATGAATCTATGCTATTCCTAGGCAAAGACTGAAACCAAATTTTAGCTCCTCCTCTCAAAGAGAAAGGAAAAAGCTTAAGCTTAACAATATTACCATCTATTTCTTGGTACTTTTGCATATCACAAAGTTCTACAAAATTGTTCAAGTGTAAAGCAGCATCATCTCCAGCACCGGAGAATTGTTCTCTCATGACTAAGTTCAGTAAAGCAGGTTTAATTTCATATGAAGGTGCTGAAGTGGCAGGTGTAGTGATAGGTGTGCTGATAAAGTCATCGTTGTTGTGACTAGTGAAGTCACACAACTTGGTGTTCTCGGTGGAACCCATAGTAGCAAGCAAGCAAGATAACTATTTTTTGTGATTTTCGATAAAAGGAACTAAAGCAAAAATGAAAGGTAAACTAACAAGACTAAAAAGCAAAGGTAAAAGATAGCATGCAACTCCCCTATCCTAAAGAGTGGAGTCCCCGGCAACGGCGCCAGAAAATACTCCTTGATGGGCCTCGAACCCCTCGTTGGTTACCCCAAGTGGAAGGTGTAAGATGCAGTAAGTAGAAGTGTTTTCCCCTAGCAAAGATGCCAAGGATCGATTCCCCAGAGACTCCTAGGTTCAACAAGTAGGTGTCAATTGCTACGGCGCCAGATTAGTAGCAACCAATGTGGACCTGCACACAGATACAAATAACTTTGCTCCCAACGAGTACAGAGAGGTTGTCAATCTCTCCGGCCTTGTAGTTCACAAAGGGTTAAAAGCAATGATAGTAGTGATAGATAGTTTTTGCAATAGTAAGTAAATAGCGAAAAGTAAATAGTGGATGTGATCAATGATGGTAATATGGACCGGAGTCTCATGATGTTCACTAGTGATGTCTCTCTCCCAAAAGACGATAAAATAGCTATGTGAGGTAAACAAATTACAGCTGGGCAATTGACAGGACCACGAACGCAAACCAATGCTGACTACATTGCAAGAAAGGTTGAGGTTCAAAGCATGGGCAGTACGCCAAAGTAAGTAGACCGAAATCCATCAATATCTACTACTAATCATCCACCTTGAGATATCTATCCAGAACATCTCGCTGGTATTAAGTTGCGAGTCCCACCCATAGTGTAAACTCAATGCAACAGACAACTGCATTAAAAGAACTTTGCGTAAAGTAAACAATCCTTGCACCCGCGGGCACAAGCACCGTTGTTTTCCCCCTTGTGGCAACAGCACATCCCCTAGACTCATGTTTCTGTCACTCAAGCTAGTCATCGAGGGGCATGAACCCACAATCGAGCATAACGTTCCCTCTTGGAGTCACTACCTACTACTTGGCCAAAGCAATAAATAACAACGGAGAACATGCAAGAATTACTTATGAACTAAAATATAAAAGAGGTGAATCAAATATATTACTCAAGATCAATCTGAACATAATCTCATAATCCATCGGATCCCAGCAAACTCAACATAGCAACAGCATAAGGATAACATAGGTGCCTCGATCATGTAGGGCAGCTCACGAGGACTAATTAGTGAAGCAAAAGAACGGGAGGAGAACATCACATAGCTACTGGTCATGGACTCATGGTCCAAGGGAGACTACTCACGAGTCATCCGGGAGGCGTCCATGGTGGTGGAGAAGCTCCCGGTGGTGATCCTCCCCTCCGGCAGGGTGCCGGGAAGAGTTCTCCTGGTGCTCCCGATCTTGGAAGCGGCGGCGGCGGCGGAACAGAGATGGGATCGCGAAAAGAAGTCCTGTTCTGAGGGTTTCGGGGAACCCTTTAAATATATGCCAAAGTAGGGCACCAGGGGAGCCTCGGGGGGCCCAGGCGCCCCCCCCCCGGCGCGGCCTAGGGGGGGAGGCGCCCACAGGGCGCCTGGAGCCCCTGTGGCCCCCCGAGGCTGCCCTTCGGACGCAGTGTTGTTTCCGTATCGCTGATTTTTATATAATATTTCTGGATTTTTCTGGGCAGTTCTCGAAACGTGAAAACCTGAAATACAAAAACAGCCGAAAACAGAAACTGGCACTGGGGTGCACTGGATTAGTAAGTTAGTCCAAATATGATCAAAAGTGTATGGAAGTGTATGAATATCATAGCAATATCACCCAAAAGTGGAATGGAGCAAGCAGAAATTATAGATACGTTTTGGACGTATCAACATCCCCAAGCTTAATTCCTGCTCGTCCTCGAGTAGGTAAATGATAACAAGAATAATTTCTGTGGTGACATGCTATTAACCATATAGGACTTTCTCATAGTCATATGACAAAAGCTTACTGAGACAATGATTCTAAAGTAATTAAGTTGCCTCAAGAGAAAATCACAAATGACTGAAAGTTTTACAACATGAAACTGAAACATCAAAAAGATTTGCAATGAACATGATGTGCAAATATGATCAAGTGATATCTATCTTGCCCCCTTTAGTGATGCAAAACATAAATGCAGGGGCACCTTCAAGGTTTAAGTGATGACTAGATACAATCATTTCAGAATAAACGATATTGCAATCATGCAAAAGACAATGCTACTTTGGGACAATGCACATTACACTCAGAATGACAATCATGCTCTCAGTAGTTGGTGCTTGAAGTGCTAGAGCTTTTTATTTTGAAACACGGAGGCAATTGTGTCAACGGTAGTAGTACTTCATATGTGTCATGTATAAAACATCCTATAAGTTGCAAGCCTCATGCATCGAATACCAATAGTGCTCGCTCCTTGTCCTAATTAGCTCGGATCCCCGTGGGTTATCATTGCATTGCATATGTTTTAACCAAGTGTCACAAAGGGGTACCTCTATGCCACCTGTACAAAGGTCCAAGGAGATAGATCGCATTTGATTTCTCATTTTTGATAGATCTCAACTTGAGGACATCCATACCGGGACAACATAGAAAATAGATGATGGACTCCTCTTTAATGCATAAGCATATTCTCATGAGAGATTGAGGATTAAGGTCCAAGCTAAAACTTCCACCATGATGCATGGCTTTGGTTGGCGGCCCAATGTTCTTCTCTAACAATATGCATAGTTATTCAACCCACGGTAAATCACCCTTACTTCAGACAAGACGAACATGCATAGCAACTCACATGATATTCAACAAAAGTGTGACAGTTGATGGCGTCCTCAGAAACATGGTTACCGCTCAGCAAGCAACTCATAAGAAATAAGATACATAGGCAACATATTCTTTACCACAATAGTTTTTAGGCTACTTTCCCATGAGCTATGTATTGCATGGTTAATTTGCTTGGTGCAGGTGGAGGTTAGCAAAAGACTGGGAGCGACCAACTAAGAGAGCAATGACGGTCATAATCATGCAGAGCGACAAAGCAATATTGAATCAGGCATGGTAGTTATATCGCTACTCAGAAACAAAAGATCATCAAGGCTTGACAGACTTTCTTTACAGTCTTGAATATGCGTGAGCATACGCCAAGTCAATCAAAATAAATTCTCGAAGGAAGATATTACTAAACCATACCACATCATAGGCAAACAAACCAAGTTGGTACTCCAATAACACATTGGGAACCCCCCAGCTATTTGAGATTAACCAAAAGAAAACCTGACTACTAAGCACCATCATGAAAGTAGCATCTTTATCATAGACACATTAACCAATGCAACGGAAGCAAACTCTCTTAATAAGGTGAGCATGGTAATTAAAGAGAGTTCAAGAAACCAACTAAATAAAAGCTCTTGAAAAGATAAGCATGAATACTAAGAGCAAAGCACGATAGTAGCTATTAAAAGACAAAGAACACACACAGCATAGATAGACATGAAAATTCTATGTAATGTTCTAGGTAGAGGTGGAGCGTGTTTCTCTCCCACATAAAGGAATGCTGGGTTCCGACTCGTTATGAAAAACTAAGAAGAAAACTAAAAGCAAGACGCTCCAAGCATAGCACATAACACATGAAGTGATAAAAATATAGCGGAACGAAAGACGAACTGATAATGTTGATGGAGAAGGGGATGCACGGGGGCATCCCCAAGCTTAGACGCTTGAGTCTCCTTGAATATTTCTTTGGGGTGCACGGGGGCATCCCCAAGCTTGAGCGCTTGACACTCCTGAATCTTTTTATCATCTTCCCTCGCACACTTGAAAACTCCCTTCATACATAACTCATCATAATCTGATTAGCGAGATTAGTACCCTTAATAAAATAATTATACCTTTCTGGAAATAAGGATATTCTTGAAGTTCTACTGTTTCTCAAGATTGCCAAAAGGTTTTTGCAAAGAAAAAGTAAGTTCTCAATTTGCAAAGTGAAGGTAAGGCAAAACAGGACAGAATCTGTGAAAAACAGAACAGCAGGCAGTAATTGACCTGTTCGGGATACTTCTGCAACTCAAATAAAAAAACTCAGAACTGACGCACGAAAGACAATTATATAGAGAACGCTTTCGAAAAAATTCAGACCAAAAAGATGATCTGGTGATTTTATACGAATTTTTCTATCCAAGGACAGAATCTGTTTCCTGGACAGCACCTCACAACTTTTGAACTTTCTAGCAACCAGAGGCTATACTTGGCACAAATATGAAAAGCAAAGATACAATGATGATGCTAGAGCAGTAAACAACATCAATACTCAACAAAAGCAAAAATTTTATTCATGTGGGCTGCCTCCCAAAAGCGCTTTCTTTTATGCCTTTAAGCTAGGCATAATGCATAGATCAAGTTTTATCAAGAGTAAAAGAATAACTAGCCCGTATAACGGACTCAAAAGGTAACTTGACCTTCTTACGAGGGAAGTGTTCCATCCCTTTCTTGAGAGGAAACTGAAATTTTATATTACCCTCTTTCATGTCAATGACAGCACCAACGGTGCGCAAAAAGGGACGTCCCAAAATAATTGGACACGAAGGATCACATTCAATATCCATGATAGTGAAATCAACGGGCACATAATTATCATTGACAACAATAAGAATATCGTCGATCCTCCCCAAAGGTTTCTTTATGGAAGAATCAACGAGACGAACACCAAAAGAACAAGAATCATAAGGTTTCAATTTAAGCATATCATATATCCTTTTGGGCATAACAGAGGTACTAGCACCAACATCACATAATGCATAACAAGAGAAGTCATTCAAATAAATTTTTATCATAGGATCCCAACCATCTTCTAGCTTTCTAGGTATGGAGGCTTCTACTCTAAGTTTCTCCTCCCTAGCTTTGATGAGAGCATTAGTGATATGCTCTGTGAAGGCAAGGTTAAGCGTGCTAGTGCGGGGATCTCTAGACATTTTGTGAAGGAAATCAATAACTCCTGTAAGAGTGCAATTATCAAAATCAAGGTCACGAGCATCAAGTAAAGTAGTAGTGGTGTCCTTAAGGCTCACCTGTTTGGTAGTTTCTATAGCATCACCATTAATAGGTCCATTGGGACCAGGAGTACATTGGGTGCTAAGAGTGTGAACATCCTCAATAACTTGGATAGTAGCAACAGTGTGGTGGGTAGGAAGGCTCTTAATTCTCTCTTCTTCCTCCCTTTCTCTAGCCCATCTTTCTTTTAGCTTAGCCATCATCCTAATGTTTTCATTAATTTGTACTTGAGTAGCATTAATAGGGATGACTTCCTTCTCCTTAAGAGAAGAAGTTTCAATTTTTAGCAATTTTAACTCATTGGCTAAGTGGTCTACCTTAAAAGAAAGATCATCTAGTTTATGTAGTTTTTCTTCTAAATTCTTATTAAAGGCTTTTTGGGTAGTGATGAAATCTCTAAGCATAGTCTCTAGTTCAGTATTGGAGTTCTTGGTACTAGGATAAGCATTGTTGTTCCCATAAGAGTTAGAGGGGAACGATCTAGAATTGTTACCAAAGTTACTCCTATAAGCATTGTTGTTGAAATTATTTTTAGAGATAAAGTTAACATCTACTTGTTCTTGAGCAATCAAAGAATTTAAAGGAACATCACGAGGATCAACAGTAGATTGCTTCGAAAGTAGAGACATAATCAAGTCAACTTTTTCATTGAGGGAGGAAATCTCCTCGACAGAGTTTACCTTCCTACCTGTTGGAGCGCGTTCGGTGTGCCATTGGGAATAGTTGGTCATCATCTCATCAAGAAGCTTTGTGGCAGCACCAAGTGTAGTTGACATAAAAGTTCCTCCCGCGGCCGAGTCTAACAAGTTCCGCGAGGTAAAGTTCAAACCTGCATAAAAAGTTTGGATAACCATCCAAGTAATCAAACTGTGAGTAGGGCAGTTTTTGATAAGAGATTTCATACGTTCCCAAGCTTGGGCAACGTGTTCATTATCCAATTGTTTAAAATTCATGATGTTACTTCTAAGTTGGATAATTTTAGCAGGTGGATAGTATTTTCCGATAATAGCATCTTTGCACTTGTCCCATGAATCTATGCTATTCCTAGGCAAAGACTGAAACCAAATTTTAGCTCCTCCTCTCAAAGATAAAGGAAAAAGCTTAAGCTTAACAATATTACCATCTATTTCTTGGTACTTTTGCATATCACAAAGTTCTACAAAATTGTTCAAGTGTAAAGCAGCATCATCTCCAGCACCGGAGAATTGTTCTCTCATGACTAAGTTCAGTAAAGCAGGTTTAATTTCATATGAAGGTGCTGAAGTGGCAGGTGTAGTGATAGGTGTGCTGATAAAGTCATCGTTGTTGTGACTAGTGAAGTCACACAACTTGGTGTTCTCGGTGGAACCCATAGTAGCAAGCAAGCAAGATAACTATTTTTGTGATTTTCGATAAAAGGAACTAAAGCAAAAATGAAAAGTAAACTAACAAGACTAAAAAGCAAAGGTAAAAGATAGCATGCAACTCCCCTATCCTGAAGAGTGGAGTCCCCGGCAACGGCGCCAGAAAATACTCCTAGATGGGCCTCGAACCCCTCGTTGGTTACCCCAAGTGGAAGGTGTAAGATGCAGTAAGTAGAAGTGTTTTCCCCTAGCAAAGATGCCAAGGATCGAATCCCCAGAGACTCCTAGGTTCAACAAGTAGGTGTCAACTGCTAACGGCGCAATTAGCAATTAACGTGGACCTGCACACAGATACAAATAACTTTGCTCCCAACGAGTATAGAGAGGTTGTCAATCTCTCCAGCCTTGTAGTTCACAAAGGGTTAAAAGCAATATGATAGTAGTGATAGATAGTGTTTTGCAATAGTAAATAAAATAGCGGAAAGTAAATAGTGTATGTGATCAATGATAGTAATATGGACCGGAGTCTCATGATGTTCACTAGTGATGTCTCTCTCCCAAAAGACGATAAAACAGCTATGTGAGGTAAACAAATTACAGCTAGGCAATTGACAGGACCACGAATGCAAACCAATGCTGACTACATTGCAAGAAAGGTTGAGGTTCAAAGCATGGGCGGTACGCCAAAGTAAGTAGACCTAAATCCATCAATATCTACTACTAATCATCCACCTTGAGATATCTATCCAGAACATCTCGCTGGTATTAAGTTGCGAGTCCCACCCATAGTGTAAACTCAATGCAACAGACAACTGCATTAAAAGAACTTTGCGTAAAGTAAACAATCCTTGCACCCGCGGGCACAAGCACCGTTGTTTTCCCCCTTGTGGCAACAGCACATCCCCTAGACTCATGTTTCTGTCACTCAAGCTAGTCATCGAGGGGCATGAACCCACAATCAAGCATAACGTTCCCTCTTGGAGTCACTACCTACTACTTGGCCAAAGCAATAAATAACAACGGAGAACATGCAATAATTACTTATGAACTAAAATATAAAAGAGGTGAATCAAATATATTACTCAAGATCAATCTGAACATAATCTCATAATCCATCGGATCCCAGCAAACTCAACATAGCAACAGCATAAGGATTACATAGGTGCCTCGATCATGTAGGGCAGCTCACGAGGACTAATTAGTGAAGCACAAGAACGGGAGGAGAACATCACATAGCTACTGATCATGGACTCATGGTCCAAGGGAGACTACTCACGAGTCATCCGGGAGGCGTCCATGGTGGTGGAGAAGCTCCCGGTGGTGATCCTCCCCTCCGGCAGGGTGCCGGGAAGAGTTCTCCTGCTGCTCCCGATCTTGGAAGCTGCGGCGGCGGCGGAACAGAGATGGGATCGCGAAAAGAAGTCCTGTTCTGAGGGTTTCGGGGAACCCTTTAAATATATGCCAAAGTAGGGCACCGGGGGAGCCTCGGGGGGCCCAGGCGCCCCCCCGGCGCGGCCCACAGGGGGGGGCGCCCACAGGGCGCCTGGAGCCCCTGTGCCCCCCAGGCTGCCCTTCGGACGCAGTGTTGTTTCCGTATCGCTGATTTTTTATATAATTTTTCTGGATTTTTCTGGGCAGTTCTCGAAACATGAAAACCTGAAATACAAAAACAGCCGAAAACAGAAACTGGCACTGGGGTGCACTGGATTAGTAAGTTAGTCCAAATATGATCAAAAGTGTATGGAAGTGTATGAATATCATAGCAATATCACCCAAAAGTGGCATGGAGCAAGCAGAAATTATAGATACGTTTTGGACGTATCACCCTCCCTCACTGGAGCCGGGAAAATCTTGTTGTAGTAGACAGTCCGTGTCGGTGTCAAAACGAAAGCATCTCGGGTAGGGGGTCCCGAACTGTGTGTCTAAGGTCGATGGTTACAGGAGACTGGGGACACGATGTTTACCCAGGTTCGGGCCCTCTCTACGGAGGTAATACCCTACTTCCTGCTTGATTGATCTTGATGAATATGAGTATTACAAGAGTTGATCTACCACGAGATCGTAATGGCTAAACCCTAGAAGCCTAGCATGTATGACTATGGTAATGAGTATATCCTTTCCGGACTACTTCCCCCGGTTTATATAGACACCGGGGGGATCTAGGGTTACATAGAGTCGGTTACATAAAAAGGAATCTTCATAGTTGGTCGCCAAGCTTGCCTTCCACGCCAAGAAGAGTCCAATCCGGACGCGGGTTTAATCTTCGGCCTTCATGTCTTCATTGCCCACCAATCCAGCCCATTGTTAATAGGCCGGACGCCCGAGGACCCCTTAGTCCAGGACTCCCTCAGTAGCCCCTGAACCTGGCTTCAATGACGAGGAGTCCGGCGCGCAGATTGTCTTCGACATTGCAAGGCGGGTTCCCTTCTTCCCGAACTCCAAGATAGTGTTCGGACACGATGATAGTATCCGGACCTGTCACACACACCATACACAACCGTAGAGAGAATATAATTTTACACGAGTCCAATCCGCTGACAAATTTTTGTAACATGACATCACGTCCAACCGATCATAATTCTGGACCGTTCTATGTTCGCCGCTCCACGTCCGAGACGCAGTTGCTATCGGCATGTCTTGTCAAAGCAGAGATCGTGCCCCCTTATTGCGGGGTTCTCATCAATGCGGGTATGGGTAACCCAACCATGCCGTTTACACATGCCTTGGGAATAGGAGAGCTTTTTAGGGCGAGTGGGGAGGCGCTTGATATCTGCGACCTTTATAAGGGGATAAGGATTCCCTTTTTTCACTAACTCCATTTTTCTCCCTCAGCCCTTCCGTCCTTGAGCTCCAACGCCCAAGCTTTAGCTTTTTCTCGTTCGAGAAAGCACTCCAAACATGTCCGAATCCGGAGCTGGAGGCAAGTGGATGGCCTCCTCCGTTAAGAAGAGGACATCAAGGAGCTCTGGGAGGCCGGATACCTAGCCAGGGAGATCGCTCATCAACTCCCGGTCAAAGGACAGATCATCCCGACTCCAGAGCCCCATGAGAGGGTTGTGTTTCTCACACATTTTGTCCACGGGCTGGGATTCCCTCTCCACCCGTTCGTCCGCGGACTAATGTTTTACTACGGGCTAGATTTCATTGACCTAGGCCCTAACTTCATTCTCAACATCACGGCGTTCATTCTCGTGTGCAAGGCCTTTCTACGCATCCCACCTCATTTCGGTCTGTGGCTGAAGACCTTCAATGTGAAGCCAAAGATGGTGGGCGGTCAACAAGCAGAGTGTGGAGGCGCCATGGTGGGCAAGATGCCCAATGTTACCTGGCCCGAAGGCTCCTTCGCGGAGACGGTGAAGGGGTGGCAATCGGGGTGGTTCTACACCACCGAGCCGCGCGACACTGACTGGGTAGCGGCCCCCGAATTCTGATCTAGAACCCCGATGCGGCTAACCTCCTGGCAAGAGAGGGGCCTAACCTGGGGTCCCTCGGACGAGCTGACTGGGCTCCAGACGTGCGTCCAGAACATGATAGACAGGAAAATCAAGCTTGTCAACGTGATCCAGGTCATGCTCGTTCGTCGGATCCTTCCGTGCCAACGCCAGACTTGCTGTCTATGGGAGTACGATCCGGCCAAGCACCAGACGCTACAAGAGCTCTTCGGCACGACGCACGAAGACATCTGGAAAGTGCTCTTCAAGGCCGGCGAGACGCCACCACCCACGACCGAGGATCGCGGGCTTAGCTTAAAACGCCAGGCTAATTCAGTAAGTTCTTTCATGTTTTCAAGGTATACCCTTTACTAGCACATTCTGAGGAAAAAGTCTAAGCCTTCCCATCCTTGTTGAAAGGTCTGGATCGAGGTAGCAGGGGGGATTAACTGTCCGGCTCCACTGCCCGAAGACCAATAATTCCCATTACTGACGAAAATGTTGTTTCCAGCACCTTATGAGGTGACGGCAAAGACGGTCAAGAAAGCGGCCGAAGGGGCCCTCGCCGAAAAGGCGCTTCGGACGTGACGTCCGAAGACGAGATTCACTCTTCGTCCGCCGAAGACGATGACGAGGAGGAGGAAGAAGAAGAAGACTCCCCACCTGAGGTGGGGAGGAACAAGAGAGCGGCTTGCACGAATCTGGAGGCGAAGGCGCCCAAGAAGGGGAGGTGCTCCCGCGCGGATAACTCCGCGTGGGATATCGATAGTAGTCCGGAGCGACCTCCCCGGACCAAGCCTCGGGCCGCATCGCAAGTACCAAAATCCTTATGCGTGCCCAAACGTCTGGCCTTTCCGGTTTTTAATATTGATACGTGTAAATTGTGTTATTCCAGTCCGGCCCGTGACGGCTCCCCGCGATCCTCTACAAAGGGTTCGTTAAACTCTAAGGAGATGGCTAGCATGTCCCCACCACCTGCTCATTCGGTCTCGCCCAAGGGTGATGACGGGGTGGTGTCCCAAAGGACTTTCCCAGACCGGGGGAAGGTTCCGGAGATCGTCAGGGCGGCGCTCCAGGATGACTCCTCGGCCGCCGGACACATGGAGGGAAAAGCCCCCATGGGGATTGGTGATGGAGGCCGGGTTCCATTTGGCCCTCTGCCGGATACTATTCCGGAGACCTTCACGGCTCCGGAGTCCAGCGAATGGCCTTCCCAGAAAGGAGGAGGTGTGCCTATCCCGCCGGTGACCTCTGTCCAACCAGAGGCACCGGATAATCTGCTGGAAATGCTGCGGGGCGCTTCCATTGTGGATGAACACCGTACCTTTATGGGTACAGTGATCGAGCAGGTTCAGTCCGCCAAAAGCGGACTGGCCGAAGCCTGCGTTGGCCTTCTAACAGGCTTTGAGGTTAGCAATGCAATTGTAGGAAGAATATCACAGTGTAGACAGTAGCCCCTGATACTCTGTTCGGTGTTCGGAAAGAAAGAGCCGAACAGGGGATCAAAAATAATTTTCACAGGAGTCTAACATAAGGTGTCTATGCGAATAAGCAGGCATCGCTGCGAGCTACTACCGCTCATACTGTGGAGATCTCTGAACTGAAATGGAAACTGGAGCAGGCCGAGGAAGAGCTCGGCCTCGTGAAGAAGCGGCTGGAGGATAGCCAAGGTATGCAGTAACCTGCGTGTTCATTTAATAAGGATGAGTGGTCCGTGCGGACTAAAGTGTCATGAACTTTATTAGGGGCCACGACCGAGGTGGCAGCCCTCAAGAAGGCGTTAGCCGAGGCCGAGGACAAAGCGGCCAGGGAACGCGCCGCGCGCGAGAAGCACGAGGCCCTGGTTAGCAAGGCCCAACAAGAGCTCCAGGACACCGTTGAGAAGCTCGAGTACTTGGAGCTTGATTTTAGGACACAAGAGTCCGAACTTGCGAGGGCCCACCAGAGCGCACAGGATGCTCGAGCCGAAGCTCAGAGCGCCCGTGAGGAGATTCAGGCGGCCAAGAAGATTGCGGCGGGTAAGTCTTTTGCTATGCAAAGCAGGTGTGCGAAGGAAACATTCCTTGTACTTACCCAAATTTGTGTTTTCCAGGGGCGTTTACGAATCTGCCGCACAGCATATCAGATGCTGCCGAGTTTTATCGAGCCGAAGAGGGGATGTCTACGGAGAAGCTATTCTGGTCTCAATATCTTGCACCAGAACATCCGGTGCCCTTTAGAGACCAGGTGAAACAGTTGGTCGAGCTGCACCGGTCGGCCGAGCTAGCCATGAAGGACCTAATAGTCCGGCTGTGGCCTGCCGAGCCCGTACCCAGCAGCTACTTCGGACTTGTGAAGCGGCTTGTGAGTGCCTACCCACGGTTCGAAGCCGTGAAACGATCGGTCTACATTGAAGGTGCACGAATGGCATTTGCCCGCGTCAAGATGCATTGGGCGAAGCTGGATGCCAAGAAGCTGATGACCGAGGGGCCGCCGGAGGGCAAGGAGCATCGTCGACGCGAGCTGTATTTCCACGGAGTCCTGGAGGGATCCCACCTTGTGGCGGAGCAATGTGCGAAGGACGTGATATTCCCGTGAAAACATTCGGGTTGTCCTGTAATATGAAACAAGATCGGTATGTAATATGATGCTTGTAACGAAATTTGTACCTCCTATGCGGTCGTTTATTTAGAATCTGAGGGTTGACTAGTCGTCGGCTTCTGCTCCCACATAGATAGTACTGGGGTGTTCGGGATAAATCTAAGGGACAATTACATTTGAGCCCCTAGTTGTGTCACACCCGTTTGTTTTGCCCCTAAATTCAAAAAACCCTCGTTTCTGCCCAACTTCGTTTGCTCTTCTTATGCTTTTGCCCTTTGACCGTTTGACTGTAACTTTGAAAACATCATAACGAATTCATACTAACTCAGAAAAATGCATATAAGATATCAAAATGTTCGGAAAAACATCACCTATATGTGCACATCATTTGCATTCATGACAAAAGTGTTGAAAATCCAAAAAAAAATCATATGAGCTCAAACTGAGGTATAGACTTTTCAGCACTATTGTCATGAATGCAAATGACATTCACTTATGGGTGATGTTATTTCGAACATTTTGATATCTTATTTACATTTTTCTGAGTTAGTATGTATTCATTATGAAGTTTTCAAAGTTGGGGCCAAACAGTCAAAGGGCAAAAGCATAAGAGGAGCAAACGAGCTTGGACAGAAATGAGGGTTTTTTGAATTTGGGGCCAAAACACACGGGTGTGACACAACTAGGGGCTAAAATGTAATTGTCCCTAAATCTAAACACTCTTTACTCCACATTCTGGTACTTAAAGGAGGTGTTTAGCGCAACGAACAAGGCAATCAGACTATACAACCTTTATTACCCTCACTTAGCCATAGGAGTTTGACAATGAAGATTTCGGTGAAGCCCCTAGTGTTCGAAAGGCCGAACTAGGGGCGCTATACACGCCTAATCGGAGAAAAACCGATTCCTCACATAAAGCGGAAAAAAATCTCTAGGGATTTGAGACCTCTCGAATAGCTGACCAGCTCTCGCTGCATCATGACCGTCAGTTTTCGGCTTTCTCTACTGAGGTGCACGTCCGGAAGAATCGGGACACAATCGCAGTAGTTCTCCCTTTACTACCCTAGCCGATATAGCGGAATGTAAGGTAGTAAGCACAGGAGCCGGACAACCCAACTATTGACCAAAGACATGATTCGGAGTCGATGCATATAATGCTATAAGTTCGGGGTGCCGAACTGTACTGTAAAAGTGTTCGGACTTTTATTGTCATAGTGCGGGGCGTAATGAAGCCCCTGGCGCAGACATACATACCAGAGTGTACGTGTGCAATAAATACAAAGGTAAGGAAAAGGAGCGGGAGATCAAGTAATAAGCTGACACTATCCTTTACTGTAGTGTGATTAATATGTGAAGGCGTACTTGTACAAGTAATGCAGTAAGCAAGACAGGCTATTTGGCATGCCACGACCCAGAGCGAGCTGCATGCGGGTATGTAAAACAGGTATAGCGATCGTTAGCAGAGACCACCTAGGGATTTCCTTGTACGCCAAAGCTCCTCACCTCCTTGATGTGTCCATCAAACGGGTTGTCGGAAGAAACCTCGAAAAGAGAAAATCCCGAAAATAAAAAATGAAAAGTAAGAGTGTGCAGATCCAGGGTCGGTCGAACCGTACTGTGGATCGCAAGATGGTTATGCCTCCATTGATGCCCAAGGAAGTTTGAGTGCGTAGTTATGTACGCGCGGTACGAATGCCGCCATTCGATCGGGACTTGGACGGAGGCAGAATTGCTAGTTAAGCTCTTGACGAGCAGGGCTGTCTCGCCACAGAATAGTCCGGACTCTCTTAATGGTGTCCGGGGGTTCGGCCGCCGAATTGGGGTTCTGCTGAAAAAGGCCGCGCTGTACTTCTGCTGCTAAGGCCGCGGTATGCTCCTCGGTACGGAGGGAGCGTTCTATATTTCCATTTACTGTTATGACGCCATGAGGTCTGGGCATTTTGAGCTTGAGATAAGCGTAATGATGTACCGCATTGAATCGAGCAAACACGGTCGTCCAAGCAGTGTGTGGTAGCCGCTGCGAGAGGGGACGATGTCGAAGAGTAAGTCCTCGCTTCGGAAGTTGTACGGGGATCCGAAGACAACTTCAAGTGTGATTGAGCCCATACAGCGAGCCTCAACACCTGGGATGACTCCTTTAAAGGTAGTCCTTGTGGGCTTGATCCGTGATGGGTTAATGCCCATTTTGCGCACTGTATCCTGGTAGAGCAGGTTGAGGCTGCTACCCCCGTCCATTAGGACTCGTGTAAGGTGAAATCCGTCTATAATTGGGTCGAGGACTAGTGCGGCCGAACCGCCATGACGGATACTAGTTGGATGATCTCGACGATCAATGGTGATCGGGAATGATGACCATGGATTGAATTTTGGGACGACTGGCTCTATCGCATAGACGTCCCTGAGTGCGCGCTTGCGCTCCCTTTTGGGGATGTGTGTAGCATATATCATATTCACCGCTTTGACTCGAGGGATAACTTTTTCTGTTCTCCCGTGTTTGGCTGCCGGGGCTCTTCGTCCTCGTCCTCGCATTGCGATCCTATTTCCTTGCTCTCGGTATTTGACTTGCTGGCTTGCTTGAAAACCTGGCAATCTCGATTGGTATGATTGGCTTGTTTGTCTAGGGTGCCATGTATTTGGCACGGACGATCGAGTATGCGGTCCAAGTTGGATGGTCCCTCATTGTTCCTTTTGTAAGGCTTCTTCCGCTGGCCAGACTTGGAGCCACTGAATCCAGCGTGAACTGCCATGTCATCGGTGTCATTGCGATTGTTTCGGCGTTTGTGTCTATTGCGCCGGAGCTTGCCGGTGCTGTTTTTGGTCGCGGAGGGGCCTGCCTCGCTGGCTGTGTTTTTGCTACGAGCTAGCTAGCTATCCTCACTCGCGCAAAAGTGGGTCATGAGTGCCGTGAGGGCTGCCATGGATTTCGGCTTTTCTTGGCCGAGGTGGCGGGCGAGCCATTCGTCACGGATGCTGTGTTTGAAGGCCACTAGGGCTTCGACATCCGGACAGTCAAAGATCTGGTTCTTTTTGGTTAGGAACCTAGTCCAGAATTTTCTGGATGATTCTCCGGGTTGTTGAACTATATGACATAAGTCAACGGCGTCTGGTGGCCGGACATAAGTGCCTTGGAAGTTGTCAAGAAAAGCTTCTTCCAAGTCCTCCCAGCTGCCGATGGAATTTTCAGGCAGGCTATTTAACCAGTGTCTTGATGGCCCTTTTAGTTTTAGCGGGAGGTATTTGATGGTGTGGAGATCGTCTCCTCGGGCCATATGGATGTGGAGAATAAAATCCTCGATCCATACTACGGGGTCGGTTGTTCCGTCGTATGCCTCAATATTGATGGGCTTGAACCCCTCGGGGAATTCATGATCCAGTACTTCATCTGTGAAGTAGAGAGGGTGTGCGGCGCCTCTATATTGGGCCGTGTCGCGGTGCACCTCCGATGAAGTCCGCCTACGGTTGTCGGCCCGGGCGTGACTAGGTTTGTCACGTCTAAATAGGTAGCCGTTGCTACTTCTCGAGCTTGCGTTGTATTCCCTCGAAGAGGAAAGGGTGATGCAGCACAGTAGAGTAAGTATTTCCCTCAGTTTTTGAGAACCAAGGTATCAATCCAGTAGGAGACCACGCGCGACTCCCTCGCACCTGCACAAACAAATAAGAACTTCGCAGCCAACGCCATAAGGGGTTGTCAATCCCTTTACGGTCACTTACGAAAGTGAGATCTGATAGATAGGATAGTTTGATATTTTTGGTATTTTTGGATATAAGAACAGAAAGTAAAAGCAGGAAAGTAAAGTAGATTGTACATTGATATGTTGAGAATAGACCCGGGGGCCATAGTTTTCTCTAGTGGCTTCTCTCATGATAGAGGTATTCTACGGTGGGTAAAAAAAATTATTGTCGAGCAATTGATAGAAAAGCGAATACTTATGAGACTATCTAGGCATGATCATTATATATAGGAATCATGTCCGAAACAAGTAGACCGAAACGATTCTGCACCTACTACTATTACTCCACACATCGACCGCTATCTAGCATGCATCTAGAGTATTAAGTTCATAAGAACAGAGTAACGCCTTAAGCAAGATGACATGATTTAGAGGGATAAACTCAAATAACATGATATAAACCCCATATTTTTATCCTCGATGGCAACAATACAATACGTGCCTTGATGCCCCTACTGTCACTGGGAAAGGACACCGCAAGATTGAACCCAAAGCCAAGCACTTTGCAAGAACTATAGATCTAGTAGGCCAAACCAAACCAATAATTCGAAGAGACTTGCAAGGATATTATAATCACACATAAAGAGTTCAGAAAAGAACCAAATATTTCTCATAGATAATCTTGATCATAAACCCACAATTCATCGATCTCGACAAACACACTGCAAAAAGAGATTACATCGAATATATCTCCTCGAAGACCGAGAAGAACTTGGTATTGAGATCCAAAGAGAGAGAATAAGCCATCTAGATACTAGATATGGACCCGAAGGTCTGTGGTAAACAACTGACAACTCATGGTGAGGCGATGATGATGATGTAGAAGCACTCAGTGGTAGATCCCTCCTCCGGCGGAGCTCCGGAACAGGCCCCAAGATGGGATCTCACGGGAATAGAAGGTTGCGGCGGTGGAGCTAGGGTTTTCTCTCCGTGTTTGATGGTCTCGGGGTACGTAGGTATATATAGGAGGAAGGAGGGCACCGGGGGCCAAACGTGGGGCCCACGAGGCAGCGGGCGCGCACTATAGGGGGGCGCGCCCACACCCCCGTGGACGCCACGTGTGCCCTACTCCGTGGTTCTCAAGTCTCCCGTGCGTATTTTGCTCCAAAAATATCTCTCCCGAAGTTTCATTTCGTTTGGACTCCGTTTGATATTCCTTTTCTGTAAATCCCTGAAATAGGCAAAAAAACAGCAATCTGGACTGGGCCTTTGGGTTAAAAGGTTAGTCCCAAAAATAATATAAAAGTGTATAACAAAGCCCATTAAACATCCAAAACATCATAAATAATAGCATGGAACAATAAAAAATTATAGATACGTTGGAGACGTATCAAGCATCCCCAAGCTTAATTCCTGTTCGTCCTCGAGTAGGTAAATGATAAAAACAGATTTTTTGATGTGGAATGCTAACCAACATAGTTTTCAATGTAATTCTATTATTTGTGGCATGAATGTTCAGATCTGAAAGATTCAAGAGAAAACTCTATATTGACATAAGAAATAATAATACTTGAAGCATACTAACAAAGCAATCATCTCTTCTCAAAATACTATGGCTAAAGAAAGTTATCCCTACAAAATCATATAGTCTGGCTATGCTCCCTCTTCATCACACAAAATATTCATATCATGCACAACCCCGGTTTCAGCCAAGCACTTGTTTTCATACTCTATTCTTTCAAACCTTTCAACTTTCACGCAATACATGAGCGTGAGCCATGGATATAGCACTATGTGGAATAGAGTGGTGGTTGTGGAGAAGAAAAAAAAGGAGGGATATAGTCGCACATCGACTAGGCATATCAATGGGCTATGGAGATTCCCATCAATATTTATCCATGTGAGTGAGTAGGGATTGCCATGCAACAGATGCACTAGAGCTAAATATGTATGAAAGCTCAACAAAAGAAACTAAGTGGGTGTGCATCCAACTTGCTTGCTCACGAAGATCTAGGGCATTTGAGGAATCCCATCGTTGGAATATACAAGCCAAGTTCTATAATGAAAATTCACACTAGTATATGAAAGTGACTAAGCATGAGACTCTCTATCATGAAGAACATGGTGCTACTTTGAAGCACACGTGTGGAAAAGGATAGTAGCAATTGTCCCTTTTTTTGGAGGGGCCTTTTCTTTTGTTCGGCCTTTCCTCACTTGGGACAATGCTCTAATAATGATGATCATCACACTTATATTGAATTACAACTCGATATTACAACTCGATACTAGAACAAAGTATGACTCTATATGAATGCCTCTGGCGGTGTACCGGGATGTGCAATGAATCAAGAGTGACATGTATGAAAAGTAATGCATGGTGGCTTTGCCACAAATACGATGTCAACTACATGATCATGCATGGCAATATGATAATATGAAGCGTGTCATATGAACGGAATGGTGGAAAGTTGCATGGCAATATATCTCAGAATGACTATGGAAATGCCATGATAGGTAGGTATGGTGGCTGTTTTGAGGAAGATATATGGTGGCTATTTTGAGGAAGGATATATAGTGGGTGTATGGTACCGGCGAAAGTTGCGCGGTACAAGAGAGGCTAGCAATGGTGGAAGGGTGAGAGTGCGTATAATCCATGGACTCAACATTAGTCATAAGAACTCATATACTTATTGTAAACCTTTATGAGTCATCAAAACAAAGCAATCAACGCATGCTCCTAGGGGGGAGGTTGGTAGGAGTTAACCATCGCGCGCCTCTGACCTCCACACAAAGGATGACACTCTACAAATACCTCATGCTCTAACTTCGTCACATAGCGGTTCACCATACGTGCATGCTACGGGAATCACTAACTTTAACACAAGTATTTCTCAATTTCCTAATAACTCCACTAGCATGACTCTAATATTACTATCCTCATATCTCAAAACAATTATCAAACATCCAACTTCTCTTCATATTCAATGCACTTAATGTGAAAGTGTTTACTACATTGATCTTGGATGCCTATCATGTGAACGATAGTTTTATAGCCAAAGCACATTACCATGCTGTTTTAATAGACTCTCAAAAGGATATAAGTGAAGCATGAGAGATCAACAATTTCTACAAAATATAATTACCACCGTGCTCTAAAAGATATAAGTGAAGCACTAGAGCAAAAACTATTCGACTCAAAAGATATAAGTGAAGCGCATGGTGTGTTCTAACAATTCCTAGGCCATATTTCTCTCTCTCTCAAAAAGGTGTGTGATACGTCTCCGTCGTATCTATAATTTTTGATTGTTCCTTGCCAATATTCTACAACTTTCATATACTTTTGGCAATTTTTTATACTATTTTTTGGGACTAACATATTGAACCAGTGCCCAGTGCCAGTTCCTGTTTGTTGCATGTTTTTTGTTTCTCAGAATATCCATATCAAACGGAGTCCAAACGGAATAAAAATGGACGGAGATTTTTTTGGAATATATGTGAATTTTGGAAGCGGAACCAACATGAGACGATGCCCGAGTGGGCCACGAGGCAGGGGGGCGCGCCCACCAGGGGCAGGCGCGCCCTGGGCCCTTGTGGCCACTCCGTAAGGCGGTTGATGCCCTTCTTTTGCTGCAAGAAATCTAATATCCAGATAAAAATCGTGTCAAAAAATCAGCCCAATCGGAGTTACGGATCTCCAGGAATTAAAGAAACGGTGAAGGGTCAGAATCTGGAAACGCAGAAACAGAGAGAGACATAGAGACAGATCCAATCTCGGAGGGGCTCTCGCCCCTCCGCCGCCATGGAGGCCATGGACCAGAGGGGAAACCCTTCTCCCATCTAGGGAGAAGGTCAAGGAAGAAGAAGAAGAAGGAGGGGGCTCTCTCCCCCTCGCTCCCGGTGGCGCGGGAATGCCACCGGGGCCATCATCGTGTGACGGCGATCTACACCAACACCTCCGTCATCTTCACCAACATCTCCATCACCTTCCCCCATCTATCTACAGCGGTCCACTCTCCCGCAACCCGCTATACCCTCTACTTGAACATGGTGCTTTATGCTTCATATTATTATCCAATGATGTGTTGCCATCCTATGATGTCTGAGTAGATTATCGTTGTCCTATCGGTGATTGGCGAATTGCTATGAGTGATTTAAATTGCTTGTGGTTATGTTGCTGTCCTTTGGTGCCCATCATATGAGCGCGTGCGTGGATCACACCATAGGGTTAGTTATATGTTGATAGGACTACGTATTGGAGGGCAAGAGTGACAGAAGCTTCAACCTAGCGTAGAAACTGATGCATACGGGATTAAAGGGGGACCAATATATCTTAATACTATGGTTGGGTTTTACCTTAATGACCGTTAGTAGTTGCGGATGCTTGCTAATAGTTCCAATCATAAGTGCATAGAATTACAAGCAAGGGATGACATGCTAGCAGCGGCCTCTCCCACATAAAACTTGCTATCAGTCTAGTAACGTAGTCAATTGCTTAGGGGCAATTCAGCAACTCCTACCACCACTTTTCCACACTCGCTATATTAACTTTATTGCTTCTTTATCTTAACAACCCCTGGTTTATATTTACGTGCTCTTTATATTCTTGCAAACCTATCCCACAAAAACTAGAAAGTACTTCTAGTTTCATACTTGTTTTAGGTAAAGTAAACGTCAAGCGCGCGTAGAGTTGTATCGGTGGTCGATAGAACTTGAGGGAATATTTGTTCTGCCTTTAGCTCCTCCTTGGGTTCGACACCCTTACTTATCGAAAGAGGCTACAACTGATCCCCTACACTTGTGGGTTATCAGTGTGCCAAGCAAGGATAATTGTGGAAAACTAACAAGCAAAGACTCAAATGATACATGACGCTCCAAGTAAAACTCATATCATGTGGTGAATAAAAATATAGCTCCGAGTATAGTTACCGATAGATGAAGATGAAAGAGGGGATGCCTTCCCGGGGCATCCCCAAGCTTAGGCTTTTGGTTGTCCTTGAATTTTATCTTGGGGTGCCTTGGGCATCCCCAAGCTTAGGCTCTTGCCACTCTTTGTTCCATAGTCCATCAAAGCAATACTCAAAACTTGAAAACTTCACAACACAAAACTTAGAAAAAAATCTCGTGAGCTCCGTTAGTATAAGAAAACAAACCACCACTTAAAGATACTGCAATGACCTCATTCTTTGTTTATATTGGTGTTAAACCTACTGTATTCCATCTTCTCTATGATTCATATCCTCCAGTACTAATCATAGATTCATCAAAATAAGCAAACAACACACGGAAAACAGAATCTGTCAAAAACAGAACAGTCTGTAGTAATCTGTAACTTTTGCATACTTCTGTAACTCCAAAAAATTTGAAATAAATTGGAAACCATGAGGAATTTGTCTATTAATCATCTGCAAAAAGAATCAACTAAATAGCACACTCCAGCAAAATCTGGTGACCATTCTAGCGAGCGCTAACGATTCTGTTTTTCACACCAAGATCATATAAACTTCACACAAGTCTTCCCAAAGGTTCTACCTGGCACAAACACTAATTAAAACACAAAACCACATCTAAACAGAAGCTAGATGCAATATTTATTCCTAAACAAAAGCAAAAACAAATAATATAAAATTGGGTTGCCTCCCAACAAGCGTTATCGTTTTACGCCCCTAGCTAGGCACGATACAAACATAGATCTAGGTATTGCCATCTTTGGAAGGCAATCCATAAGTGGATCTCATAATAGATTCATATGGTAATTTGATTTTATTTATAGGAAAGTGTTCCATGCCTTTCCTTAACGGAAATTAAAATCTAATATTTCCTTCCTTCATATCAATAATTGCACCGATCGTTCTAAGGAAAGTTCTTCCAAGAATAATAGGACATGAAGGATTGCAATCTATATCAAGAACAATGAAATCTACGGGAACATAATTCCTATTGGCAACAATAAGAACATCATTAATCGTTCCATAGGTGTCTTAATGGTAGAATCCGCAAGATGTAAATTTAAAGAACAATCATCAAGCTCATGGAAACCTTACAAATCACACAAAGTTTTTGGGATAGTGGAGACACTTGCACCCAAATCACACAAAGCAAAGCATTCATGATCTTTAATTTTTATTTTAATAGTAGGTTCCCACTCATCATAAAGCTTTCTAGGGATATAAACTTCTAATTCAAGTTTTTCTTCATAAGATTGCATCAAAGCATCAACTATGTGTTTGGTAAAAGCTTTATTTTGACTATAAGCATGCGGAGAGTTTATACGGATTGCAACAAGGAAATACAATCAATAAAAGAGCAATTATCATATTTGGATCCCTTGAAATCCAAAGTAGTGGGTTCATCACTATGCAAAGTTTTAATCTCTTTACTCCCACTTTTAACATTTTTAGCATCAAGACCTAAAAACTCTGAATTATTGGGACACCTTTTAATTAAATTAGACTCATCTCCAATCCCATCTCTATCAACATTCATACTAGAAAACAAGGATATAATAGGAGACACATCAATAACTTTCAGATCTTCATCTTTATTTTCATGATAACTAGAAGAACACACTTTTATATAATTCTCTCTTTTAGCACGCATCCTAGTGATACATCTCCAACGTATCTATAATTTTTGATTGTTCCATGCTATTATTTATGAAGTCTTGGATGTTTAATGGGCTTTATCATTCACTTTTATATTATTTTTGGGACTAACCTACTAACCCAAAGGCCCAGTCCAGATTGCTGTTTTTTGCCTGTTTCAGGGTTTTGGACAAAAAGAATATCAAACGGAGTCCAAACGGAATGAAACCTTCGCGAGAGATATTTTTGGAGAAAATCACGTATGCGGAGCTTGAGAACCATGTCAGGGGACAGAGGGCTGGCCAACGAGGGTGGGGGGCGCGCCCCCTTCCTAGGGCGCGCCCCCTGCCTCGTGGCCCCCTCGAGCGTCCCCCGGTGCCCTCCTTCTTCCTATATAAGTCCACGTACCCCAGAAACTCCGTGAACAGAGAGAAAACCCTAATTCCACCTCCGTACCTTCTGTTCCCGTGGAGATCCCATCTTGCAGCCTGTTCCGGAGCTCCACCGGAGGGGGATCCATCACGGAGGCCTTCTTCATCATCATCATCGCCCTCACCATGAGTTGTGAGTAGTTTATCACAGACCTTCGGGTCCATAGCTAGTATCTAGATGGCTTCTTCTCTCTCTCTCTCTAGATCTCAATACAAAGTTCTCATCGGTCTTCGAGGAGATCTATTCAATGTAATCTCTTTTTGCGGTGTGTTTGTCGAGATCCGATGAATTGTGAGTTTATGATCAAGGTTATCTATGAAAGATATTTGGTTCTTCTCTGAACTTTTTATGTGTGCTCATAATATCCTTGCAAGTCTCTTTGAATTATTGGTTTGGTTTGGCCTACTAGATCTATAGTTCTTGCAATGGGAGAAGTGCTTGGCTTTGGGTTCAATCTTGCGGTGTCCTTTACCAGTGACAGTAGGGGTAGCAAGGCACGTATTGTATTGTTGCCATCGAGGATAAAAATATGGGGTTTATATCATATTGCTTGAGTTTATCCCTCTACATCATGTCATCTTGCTTAAGGCATTACTCTGTTCGTATGAACTCAATACACTAGATGCATGCTGGATAGCGGTCGATGTGTGGAGTAATAGTAGTAGATGCAATTAGGAGTCGGTCTACTTGTCTCGGACGTGATGCCTATATACAATGATCATGCCTAGATAGTCTCAGAATTATTCGCTTTTCTATCTATTGCTCGACAGTAATTTGTTTACCCGCCGTAGAATATCGCTATCATGAGAGAAGCCACTAGAGAAAACTATGCCTCCCAGGTCTATTCTCAACATATCAATCTACATCTACTAATTTACTTTTACCGCTTTTATTTGCTGTTCTTATAAACTAAAAATACCAAAAATATTAACTATCATCATTATCAGATCTCACTTTCGTAAGTGACCGTAAAGGGATTGACAACCCCTTATCGCGTTGGCTGCGAAGTTCTTATTTGTTTGTGCAGGTGCGAGGGACTCACATGTGGTCTCCTACTGGATTGATACCTTGGTTCTCAAAAACTGATGGAAATACTTACGCTACTGTGCTGCATCTGCCTTTCATCTTCGAGGGAATACAACGCACGCTCAAGAGGTAGCAAGAAGAATTTCTGGCGCCGTTGCCGGGGAGGCTTACGCAAAAGTCATATACCAAGTACCTATCACAAACCCTTATCCTTCACATTACATTTATTTGCCTCTCGTTTTCCTCTCCCCCACTTCACCCTTGCCGTTTTATTTGCCCTTCTTCCGCCGTGTGTTTATCGTTCACTTGCTTCTTGTTTGCTTGTGTGTGTTGGATTGCTTGCTTGTCACTATGGCTCGGAACAATACCAAATTGTGTGACTTCTCCAATACCAACAACAATGATTATATTAGCACTCCGATTGCTCCTATTACCGATGCTGAATCTTGTGAGATCGATGCTGCTTTGTTGAATCTTGTCATGAAAGATCAATTCTCCGGCCTTCCTAGTGAAGATGCCGCTACCCATCTAAACAACTTTGTTGATTTGTGTGATATGCAAAAGAAAAGGGATACATATAACGATATTGTTAAATTGAAGTTATTTCCGTTTTCACTTAGAGATCGTGCTAAAACTTGGTTTTCCTCTTTGCCTAGAAATAGTATTGATTCATGGAATAAGTGCAAAGATGCTTTTATCTCTAAGTATTTCCCTCCTGCTAAGATCATCTCTCTTAGAAACGATATTCCGAATTTTGAGCAACTAGATCATGAGCATGTTGCACAAGCTTGGGAGAAAATGAAATTGATGATACGTAATTGCCCTACACATGGTTTGAATCTATGGGTGATTATTCAGAACTTTTATGCTGGCTTGAATTTTGCTTCTAGAAATCTTTTAGATTCGGCCGCCGGGGGCACTTTCACGGAAACCACCTTAGGAGAAGCTACCAAAGTCCTAGATAATATTATGGTTAATTATTCTCAATGGCACACCGAAAGATCTACTAGTAAAAAAGTGCATGCTATCGAAGAAATTAGTGTTTTGAGTGGAAAGATGGATGAACTTATGAAATTATTTGCTGCTAAGAGTGCTTCTTCTGATCCTAATGATATGCCTTTGTCCACTTTGATTGAGAATAACAATGAATTTTTGGATGTTAATTTTGTTGGTTGGAATAATTTTGGTAACAATGCTTATAGAGGTAATTTTAATCCTAGGCCTTTTCCTAGTAATTCCTCTAATAATTATGGTAATTCCTACAACAACTCTTTTGGAAAGATGCCTTCTGAATTTGACACTAGTGTTAAGGAGTTTATGATCTCGCAAAAGAATTTCAATGCTTTGCCTGAAGAGAAATTGCTTAAGGTTGATGAATTTGCTAGAAGTGTGGATATAATTACCCTTGATGTTGATTCTTTGAAACTTAGATCTATCCCACCTAAGCATGATATCAATGAGTCTCTCAAAGCCATGATAATTTCCATTGATGAATGCAAAGAAAGAACCACTAGAATCCTTGCTAAAAGAGAAGATTATATTAAATCGTGTTCTTCTAGTTATCATGAAAATAAAGATGAAGATCTGAAAGTTATTGATGTGTCTCCTATTAGATCTTTGTTTTCTAGTATTAATCTTGATGAAGATAGGATCGGAGATGATTCTGCTTTAAGGTGTCCCAATGATTCGGAGTTTTTTGATCTTGATGCTAAAATTGCTAAAAGTGGGAGTGAAGAGATTAAAACTTTGCATAGTGATGAACCCACTACTTTGGATTTCAAGGGATTCAATTATGACAATTGCTCTTTGATTGATTGTATTTCCTTGTTGCAATCCGTACTAAATTCTCCGCATGCTTATAGTCAAAATAAAGCTTTCACCAAACACATAGTTGATGCTTTGATGCAATCTTATGAAGAAAAAACTTGAGTTGGAAGTTTCTATCCCTAGAAAGCTTTATTATGGATGGGAACCTACTATCAAAATAAAAATAAAAGATCATGAATCCTATGCTTTGTGTGATTTGGGTGCAAGTGTCTCCACTATCCCAAAAACGTTGTGTGATTTGTTAGGGTTTCATGAGCTTGATGATTGTTCTTTAAATTTGAATCTTGCGGATTCCACTATTAAGAAACCGATGGGAAGAATTAATGATGTTCTTCTTGTTGCCAATAGGAATTATGTGCCCGTAGATTTCATTGTTCTTGATATAGATTGCAATCCTTCATGTCCTATTATTCTCGGTAGACCTTTCCTTAGAACGATTGGTGCAATTATTGATATGAAGGAAGGAAATATTAGATTCCAATTTCCGTTAAGGAAAGGCATGGAACACTTTCCTAGAAAGAAAATCAAATTACCATATGAGTCTATCATGAGAGCCACTTATGGATTTCCTTCCAAAGATGGCAATACCTAGATCTATCTTGTGTCGTGCCTAGCTAGGGGCGTAAAACGATAGCGCTTGTTGGGAAGCAACCCAACTTTATGTTTTTTGTTTTTGTTGCTGTTAGGGAATAAATATTGCATCTAGCCTCTGATTAGATGCGTTTTCATGTTTTGTTTAGTGTTTGTGCCAAGTAGAACCTTTGGGAAGACTTGTGTGAAGGTTATGCGATCTTGTTGTGAAAAACAGAATCGTTAGTGCTTGCTAAAGTAGTCTTCAGATTTTACTGGAGCGTGATTTTTAGTCGATTCTTTTTGCAGATGATTGGTAGACAAATTCCGCAAATTTAACAATTTTGTTTAAATTTTTTGGAGTTCCAGAAATAGGCGAAACCTGCAGATTACTACAGACTATTATGTTTTTGACAGATTCTCTTTTTCGTGTATTGTTTGCTTATTCCGATGCATCTATGAGTAGTATTGGAGGATATGAACCATAGATAAGTTGGAATACAGTAGGTTTAACACCAATATAAACAAAAATGAATTCATTGCTGCACCTTTGAGTAGTGATTTGCTTTCTTATACTAACGGAGCTCACGAGAATTTTTGTCTAAGTTTTGTGTTGTGAAATTTTCAAGTTTTGAGTATTGCTTTGATGGACTATGGAACAAGGAGTAGCAAAGGCCTAAGCTTGGGGATGCCCATGGCACCCCAATTAAATTCAAGATAATCAAAAGCCTAAGCTTGGGGATGCCCCAGGAAGGCATCCCCTCTTTCGTCTTCATCCATCGGTAACTATACTTGGAGCTATATTTTTATTCGCAACATGTTATGTGTTTTGCTTGGAGCGTCTTTTATAATTTGAGTCTTTGCTTGTTAGTTTTCCACAATCATCCTTGCTGGACACACCTATTTGAGAGAGTTAAATATGGCCTAGAAATCATTAGAACACTCTATGTGCTTCACTTATATCTTTTGAGTTGAATAGTTTTTGCTCTAGTGCTACTCTTATATCTTTTAGAGCACGGTGGTGGTAATATTTTGTAGAAATTGTTGAACTCTCATGCTTCACTTATATTCTTTTGAGAGTCTATTAAAACAGCATGGTAATGTGTTTAGGCTAAAGAAACTAGTCTTCACATGATAAACATCTAATATCAATGTAGTAAAAAAAATCACACTAACACTACTAGAAAAAAGGCTATTAGTGGCGCACCCAATATTGCCATTAGTGGCGCACCATGGGTGGGCCACTAATACCACGCCACTAATAAGGAATACTAATGGCGCACCTATGATGCGCCACTGTTAATCCCAATAACAGTGGCGCACCACTGGTATGCCCCCCGGGTGCGCCACTGATATTTTTTCAGAATTTTTTTTTTCAAATTTTTTTTTCAAATTTTATTCCAGAATTGCTACAGGTGCGCCACTGATATTGCTACAGGTGCGCCACTAGTAACAATTTTATTTTTCAAATTTTTTTCCAGAATTTTTTTTTTCAATTTTTTTTTTCAAATTTGGCGGGAATTTTGTTTTCCTTAATCTCGGGTCACTATGGCTTAATCTCGGGTCAATATGGCTTAATCTCGGGTCAAATCGCACTCCGTGGTCAAACTTCCCGGAAGGTCACCCATCCTACACTACTCCAGCCCAAGCACGCTTAACTTCTGAGTTCTATCCAACCCCAGCACCAGCTCACTTAGCAGGCACTTGTTGATATATCTATCATATCAATCCTATTAAACCTTGTTGATGTCTAGGAGTTTGTTCATGTTCATGAGTGTGATGAAATTTTGAAAAAATATTTCAAACTTCCCGGTCATTTTACATATCATATTTTGATTTTTTTTTTAAAACCATTTTTTT
>LR738709.1:628169133-628258147 GCA_902687465.1 Secale cereale | reverse complement strand
GGTGAAAATGCGTTAAATCTGAAAAATGATAGAAATGTTAGTAGTGGCGCACCGTGGCAGAGGTGCGCCATTACTAGTTAAAACTAGTAGTGGCGCACCTCTGCAACGGTGCGCCACTACTACCTTTGAATTTTTTTTTTAAAAATAAAATGTTAGTAGTGGCGCACCGTGTGGAGGTGCGCCATTACTAGTTTGAACTAGTAATGGCGCACCTCCACACGGTGCGCCACTACTAACTTTGAAATTTTTTTTTTTAAAAAAATGTTAGTAGTGGCGCACCGTGTGGAGGTGCGCCATTACTAGTTAAACTAGTAATGGCGCACCTCCACACGGTGCGCCACTAGTATGTCTGGGGAGGGGGGTGTGCACAGAACAAACTTACTAGTGGCGCACCACACACCAGGTGCGCCACTAGTAAAAAAATAGTAATGGCGCACCTGTTTATGGTGCGCCACTGCTATATAGCAGTGGCGCACCACATCCACGGTGCGCCACTAATAGTGATATTACGGATAGCCCTTTTTCTAGTAGTGTAAGTGCATTGAATATGATGAGATGTTGGATGCTTGATAATTGTTTTGAGACATGAGGATAATAATATTAGAGTCATGCTAGTGGAGTTATTATGAAATTGAGAAATACTTGTGTTAAGGTTAGTGATTCCCATATCATGCACATATGGTGAACCGCTTTGTGACGGAGTTAGAGCATGAGGTATTTGTAGAGTGCCAACCTTTGTGTGGAGGTCGGGGGCGCGCGATGGTTAACTCCTACCAACCTCCCCCCCTAGGAGCATGCGTTGATTGCTTTGTTTTGATGACTCGTAGATTTTTTGCAATAAGTATATGAGTTCTTATGACTAATGTTGAGTCCATGGATTATACACACTCTCACCCTTCCACCATTGCTAGCCTCTCTTGTACCGCACAACTTTTGCCGGTGCCATAAACCCACTATATATCCTTCCTCAAAACAGCCACCATATTGTTCCTCAAAACAGCCACCATACCTACCTATCATGGCATTTCCATAGCCATTCCGAGATATATTGCCATGCAACTTTCCACCGTTCCGTTCATATGACACGCATCATATTGTCATATTGCCATTGCATGATCATGTAGTTGACATCGTCTTTGTGGCAAGGCCACCATGCATAATTTTTATATATGTCACTCTTGTTTCATTGCACATACCTGTACACCGCCGGAGGCATTCATATAGAGTGATACTTTGTTGTTGTAGTATCGAGTTGTAATATCGAGTTGTAATGAAAGTGTGATGATCATCATTATTAGAGCATTGTCCCATGGGAGGAAATGCTAAATCTATAAAGCCCCTCCACAAAAAAAAGAAAAAAGAAAGAAGAAAGGCCAAAGAAAAAAATGAAAGGCCAAAAAATGAAAAAATGAAAAGAAAAGAAAAGAAAAAAAGGGACAATTGCTACTATCTTTTTCCACACTTGTGCTCAAAGTAGCACCATGTTCTTCATTGTAGAGAGTCTCATGTTTAGGCACTTTCATATACTAGTGGGAATTTTCATTATAGAACTTGGCTTGTATATTCCAACGATGGGCTTCCTCAAATGCCCTAGGTCTTCATGAGCAAGCAAGTTGGATGCACATCCACTAGTTTCTTTTGTTGAGCTTTCATTCATATTTAGCTCTAGTGCATCTGTTGCATGGCAATCCCTACTCACTCACATTGATATCTATTGATGGGCATCTCCATAGCCCGTTGATACGCCTAGTCGATGTGAGACTATCTCCCTCCTTTTTGTCTTCTCCACAACCACCTCTATTTCACCCATAGTGCTATATCCATGGCTCACGCTCATGTATTGCATGAAAGTTGAAAGGTTTGAAAAGATAGAGTATGAAAACAAATGCTTGGCTGAAATCGGGGTTGTGCATGATATGAATATTTAGTGTGATAACAAGGGAGCATAGCCAACACTATATGATTTTGTAGGGATAACTTTCTTTAGCCATAGTATTTTGAGAAGACATGATTGCTTTGTTAGTATGCTTGAAGTATTGTTATTTCTCATGTCAATATAGACTTTTATCTTGAATCTTTCAGATCTGAACATTCATGCCACAATTAAGATAATTACATTGGAAAACTATATTGGTTAGCATTCCACATCAAAAATTCTTTCTTTATCATTTACCTACTCGAGGACGAGCAGGAATTAAGCTTGGAGATGCTTGATACGTCTCCAACGTATCCATAATTTTTGATTGTTCCATGCTATTATTTATGAAGTCTTGGATGTTTAATGGGCTTTATCATTCACTTTTATATCATTTTTGGGACTAACCTACTAACCCAAAGGCCCAGTCCAGATTGCTGTTTTTTGCCTGTTTCAGGGTTTTGCAGAAAATGAATATCAAACGGAGTCCAAACAGAGTGAAAACTTCGCGAGATATATTTTTGGAGAAAATTACGCACGCGGAGCTTGAGAACCACATCAGGGGACAGAGGGCTGGCCCACGAGGGTGGGGGGCGCGCCGCCTTCCCAGGGCGTGCCCCCTGCCTCGTGCCCCCCTCGAGCGTCCCTCGGTGCCCTCCTTCTTCCTATATAAGTCCACGTACCCCAGAAACTCTATGAACAGAGAGAAAACCCTAATTCCACCGCCGTACCTTCTGTTCCCGTGGAGATCCCATCTTGGGGCCTGTGCCGGAGCTCCACCAGAGGGGAATCCATCACGGAGGCCTTCATCATCATCATCATCGCCCTCACCATGAGTCGTGAGTAGTTTATCACAGACCTTCGGGTCCAAAGCTAGTATCTAGATGGCTTCTTCTCTGTCTCTGGATCTCAATACAAAGTTCTCCTCGGTCTTCGAGGACATCTATTCGATGTAATATCTTTTTACGGTGTGTTTGTCGAGATCTGATGAATTGTGAGTTTATGATCAAGGTTATCTATGAAAGACATTTGGTTCTTCTCTGAACTTTTTATGTGTGCTCATTATATCCTTTCAAGTCCCTTCGAATTATTGGTTTGGTTTGGCCTACTAGATCTATAGTTCTTGCAATGGGAGAAGTGCTTGGCTTTGGGTTCAATCTTGCGGTGTCCTTTCCCAGTGACAGTAGCGGCAACAAGACATGTATTGTATTGTTGCCATCGAGGATAAAAAGATGGGGTTTATATCATATTGCTTGAGTTTATCCCTCTACATCATGTCATCTTGCTTAAGGCGTTACTTTGTTCGTATGAACTCAATACATTAGATGCATGCTGGATAGCGGTCGATGTGTGGAGTAATAGTAGTAGATGCAGGCAGGAGTCGGTCTACTTCTCTTAGACGTGATGCCTATATACAATGATCATGCCTATATAGTCTCATAATTATTCTCTTTTCTATCAATTGCTCGACAGTAATTTGTTTACCCGTCGTAGAATATCGCTATCATGAGAGAAGCCACTAGAGAAAACTATGGCCCCCGGGTCTATTCTCAACATATCGATCTACATCTACTTTACTTTTACCTCTTTTATTTCCTGTTCTTATAAACTAAAAATACCAAAAATATAAACTATCATCTCCATCAGATCTCACTTTTGTAAGTGACCGTAAAGGGATTTACAACACCTTATCATGTTGGCTGCGAAGTTCTTATTTCTTTGTGCAGGTACGAGGGACTCGCGTGTGGTCTCCTACTGGATTGATACCTTGGTTCTCAAAAACTGAGGGAAATACTTACGCTACTATGCTGCATCTCCCTTTCCTCTTCGAGGGAATACAACACAAGCTCATGAGGTAGCACCTAGCGATTCTTTCTCTGCATTCATCATTGAAAATTCTCATGGCTTTGAGAGACTCATTGATATCATGCTTAGGTGGAATAGATCTAAGTTTCAAAGAATCAACATCAAGAGTAATTCTATCCACACTTCTAGCCAATTCATCAATCTTAAGCAATTTTTCTTCAAGCAAAGCATTGAAATTCTATTACAAATTCATAAACTCCTTAACACTAGTTTCAAATTCAGAAGGCATCTTTCCATAAGAGTTATTGTAGGAATTCCCATAATTATTACATGAATTACTAGGAAAAGGCCTAGGATTAAAGTTTCCTCTATAAGCATTGTTACCAAAATTATTCCTACCAACAAAATTCACATCCAAAGATTCATTATAATTTTCAATCAACGTGGATAAGGGCATATCATTAGGATCAGAAAAAGCACTCTTAGCAGCAAATAATTTCATAAGTTCATCCATCTTTCCACTCAAAACACTAATCTCTTCGATAGCATGCACTTTTTAACTAGTAGATCTTTCGGTGTGCCATTGAGAATAATTAACCATACTATTATCTAGGAGTTTGGTAGCTTCTCCTAAGGTAGTTTCCATGAAAGTGCCTCCTACGGCCGAATCTAAAATATTTCTAGAAGCAAAATTCAAGCCAGCATAAAAGTTTTGAATAATCATCCATAAGTTCAAACCATGTGTAGGGCAATTACGTATCATTAATTTCATTCTCTCCCAAGTTTGTGCAACATGCTCATGATCTAGTTGCTTAAAATTCATAATATCGTTTCTAAGAGAGATGATCTTAGCAGGAGGGAAATACTTAGAGATAAAAGCATCTTTGCACTTATTACATGAATCAATACTATTTCTAGGCAAAGAGGAAAACCAAGTTTTAGCACGATCTCTAAGTGAAAACAGAAATAACTTCAATTTAACAATATCGTTATCAGTATCCCTTTTCTTTTGCATATCACACAAATCAACAAAGTTGTTTAGATGGGTAGCGACTTCTTCACTAGGAAGGCCGGAAAATTGATCTTTCATGACAAGATTCAACAGAGCAGCATTGATCTCACAAGATTCAGCATCGGTAATAGGAGCAACCGGAGTGCTAATAAAATCATTATTGTTGGTATTGGAGAAGTCACACAATTTGGTATTGTTCTGAGCCATAGTGAAAAGCAAGCAATCCAACAAACAAGTAAACAAGAAGCAAGCGAACGATAAACACACGGCAAAAAGAAGGGCAAATAAAACGGCAAGGGTGTAGTGGGGGAGAGGAAAACGAGAGGTAAATAAATGTAATGCAAAGGATAAGGGTTTGTGATAGGTACTTGGTATATGACTTTTGCGTAAGCCTCCCTGGCAACGGCGCGAGAAATTCTTCTTGCTACTTCTCGAGCTTGTGTTGTATTCCCTCGAAGAGGAAAGGGTGATGCAGCACAGTAGCGTAAGTATTTCCCTCAGTTTTTTAGAACCAAGGTATCAATCGAGTAGGAGACCACGCACGATTCGCTCGCACCTGCACAAACAAATAAGAACTTCGAAGCCAACGCGATAAGCGGTTGCCAATCCCTTTACGGTCACTTACGAAAGTGAGATATGATAGATATGCTAGTTTGATATTGTTGGTATTTTTTGATATAAGAACAAAAAGTAAAAGCGGAGAAGTAAAGTAGATTGTAGATTGATATGTTGAGAATAGACCCGGGGGCCATAGTTTTCTCTAGTGGCTTCTCTCATGATAGCGGTATTCTATGGTGGGTAAACAAATTACTGTCGAGCAATTGATAGAAAAGCGAATACTTAAGAGACTATCTAGGTATGATCATTATATATAGGCATCATGTCCGAAACAAGTAGACCGAAACGATTCTGCATCTACTACTATTACTCCACACATCGACCGCTATCCAGCATGCATCTAGAGTATTAAGTTCATAAGAACAGAGTAACGCCTTAAGCAAGATGACATGATGTAGAGGGATAAACTCAAATAACATGATATAATCCCCATCTTTTTAACCTCGATGGCAACAATACAATACGTGCCTTGCTGCCCCTACTGTCACTGGGAAAGGACACTGCAAGATTAAACCCAAGGCCAAGCACTTCTCCCATTGCAAGAACTATAGATCTAGTAGGCCAAACCAAACCAATAATTCGAAGAGACTTGCAAGGATATTATAATCACACATAAAGAGTTCAGAAAAGAAACAAATATTTCTCTTAGATAATCTTGATCATAAACCCACAATTCATCGGATCTCGACAAACACACCGCAAAAAGAGATTACATCGAATAGACCTCCTCGAAAACCGAGAAGAACTTGGTATTGAGATCCAAAGAGAGAGAAGAATCCATCTAGATACTAGCTATGGACCCGGAGGTCTGTGGTAAACTACTCACAACTCATGGTGAGGCAATGATGATGATGTAGAAGCACTCCGTGGTAGATCCCTCCTCCGGCGGAGCTCCAGAACAGGCCCCAAGATGGGATCTCACGGGAACAGAAGGTTGCGGCGGTGGAACTAGGGTTTTCTCTCCGTGTCTGATGGTTTCGGGGTACGTAGGTATATATAGGAGGAAGGAGGGCACCGAGGGCCAAACGTGGGGCCCACGAGGTAGGGGAGCGCGCCTTGTAGTGGGGGGCGCGCCCCCACCCTCTTGGACACCACGTGTGCCCTACTATGTGGTTCTCAAGTCTCCTGTGCGTATTTTGCTCCAAAAATATCTCTCCCGAAGTTTCATTTCGTTTGGACTCCGTTTGATATTCCTTTTCTGTAAAACCCTGAAATAGACAAAAAACAACAATTTGGACTGGGCCTTTGGGTTAATAGGTTAGTCCCAAAAATATAAAAGTGTATAACAAAACCCATTAAACATCCAAAACATCATAAATAATAGCATGGAACAATAAAAAATTATAGATACGTTGGAGACGTATCATCCATCATCACGAGTCGAAAGGCATCCTCGCGATTTGTAGATTGATCTGGTGTGTCCTGCTCTACTGTCCAGGTCCTGCCGAAGGTAGTGTGTATAGTCCCGAGCTGTTTTGTCTGTTTTTACGAGGCGGTGGGGCGGGCTGGTGTTCGGCATGAGTTGTCGTTTTATCTCGACCACGAGGTGGTCGGTCCGCATTGCGTGAGGTATGGGCTCTGGCGCCTCCTCATCTAACTGAGGTAGCAGTCTGCGTTTCGGGTAACTCTTGGCTGGACGCTTGAGGCCGTATTCTTCGGCTGCCAGGACATCAGTCCATCTGTCAATGAGTAGGTCTTGATCAGCTTGAAGCTGCTCCTGCTTTCTCTTCAGGCTTCTTGCAGCGGCTATTAGCTCGCGCTTGAAGCGCTCTTGATCGAGGGGTGCCTTAGGCACGATGAAGTCCTTGCTGCCTAGGCTCTCTTCATTCTCGGAGAGTGGACGATAACTATCGTCATCCGGGTTGTTGGGTATGTGATACGTCTCCAACGTATCTATATTTTTTTATTGTTCCATGCTATTATTTATGATGTTTTGGATGTTTAATGGGCTTTGTTATACACTTTTATATTATATTTGGGACTAACCTATTAACCCAAAGGCCTAGTCCAGATTGCTATTTTTTTTACCTATTTCAGGGTTTTACAGAAAAGGAATATCAAACGGAGTCCAAACGGAATGAAACTTCAGGAGATATATTTTTGGAGCAAAATACGCACGGGAGAATTGAGAACCATGGAGTAGGGAACACGTGGCGTCCACGAGGGTGGGGGGTGCCCCCCTACAGGGCGCGCCCCCCTGCCTCGTGGGCCCCACGTTTGGCCCCCGGTGCCCTCCTTCCTCCTATATATACCTACGTACCCCGAAACCATCAAAGACGGAGAAAACACCCTAGTTCCACCACCGCAACCTTCTGTTCCCGTGAGATCCCATCTTGGGGCCTGTTCTGGAGCTCCACCGGAGGAGGGATCTACCACAGAGTGCTTCTACATCATCATCATGGCCTCACCATGAGTTGTGAGTAGTTTACGATAGACCTTCGGGTCCATAGCTAGTATCTAGATGGCCTTTTCTCTCTCTTTGGATCTCAATACCAAGTTCTCCTCGGTCTTCGAGGAGATCTATTCGATGTAATCTCTTTTTGCGGTGTGTTTGTCGATATCCGATGAATTGTGGGTTTATGATCAAGATTATCTATGAGAAATATTTGGTTCTTTTCTGAACTCTTTATGTATGATTATAATGTCCTTGCAAGTCTCTTCGAATTATTAGTTTGGTTTGGCCTACTAGATCTATAGTTCTTGCAATGGGAGAAGTGCTTGGCTTTGGGTTCAATCTTGCGGTGTCCTTTCCCAGTGACAGTAGGGGCAGCAAGGCACATATTTGAAGGAAATATGCCCTAGAGGCAATAATAAATTTGTTATTTATATTTCCTTATATCTTGATAAATGTTTATTATTCATGCTAGAATTGTATTAACCGGAAACTTAGTACATGTGTGAATACATAGACAAAACAGAGTGTCCCTAGTATGCCTCTACTAGACTAGCTCATTGATCAAAGATGGTTATGTTTCCTAACCATAGACATGAGTTGTCATTTGATCAATGGGATCACATCATTAGGAGAATGATGTGATGGACAAGACCCATCCGTTAGCTTAGCACTATGATCGTTTAGTTTTATTGCTATTGCTTTCTTCATGACTTATACATGTTCCTATGACTATGAGATTATGCAACTCCCGAATACCGGAGGAACACCTTGTGTGCTATCAAACGTCACAACGTAACTGGGTGATTATAAAGATGCTCTACAGGTGTTTTCGAAGGTTTTTGTGGTGTTGCCATAGATCAAGATTAGGATTTGTCACTCCGAGTGTCGGAGAGGTATCTCTGGGCCCTCTCAGTAATACACATCGTAATAAGCCTTGCAAGCAAATGACTAATGAGTTAGTCAGGAGATTATGTATTACGGAACGAGTAAAGAGACTTGCCGATAACAAGATTGAACTAGGTATGATGATACCGACGATCGAATCTCGGGCAAGTAACATACCGATGACAAAGGGAACAACATATGTTGTTATGCGGTTCAACCGATAAAGATCTTCGTAGAATATGTAGGAGCCAATATGGGCATCCAGGTTCCGCTATTGGTTATTGACAAGAGAAGTGTCTCGGTCATGTCTACATAGTTCTCGTACCCGTAGGGTCCGCACGCTTAACGTTTCGTTGACGATATAGTATTGAATGAGTTATGTATGTTGGTGACCGAATGTTGTTCGGAGTCCCGGATGAGATCACAGACATGACGAGGAGCTCCGGCGGTAAAATTTGATATATAGGATGATATGGTTAGGCCAAGGGGTCAAGCCCACAGGGCATTAAGTCGGTGCAAAAGGTGCTTTGCGGAGCCCAGGGGGCCAAACGCCGGAGACCCTGGCGTTTGGCCTTGGGCTAGACGCCGAGGCCCGTGGCGTCTAGTCCAGACGCCAAGGATTGTGCCGTTTGGTCCTGGAGTCCGAGTGGGACTCTTTCCTGTCGGGCAAAACCGACTTTGAGGAGGCTTTTGCTCCAAGTTCCGACCCCGGGGCTCAACATATAAATAGAGGGGTAGGGCTAGCACCCAAGAGACATCAAGATACATCAAGCCGTGTGCCGGCAAGCCCGACCCTCTAGTTTATCCTCCGTCTAGTTTTTGTAGTGCTTGGCGAAGCCCTGCAGAGATTGTTCTTCATCAACAACCGTCACCATGCCGTCGTGCTGCCGGAACTCATCTACTACTTCGCCCGTCTTGCTGGATCAAGAAGGCGAGGACGTCATCGAGCTGAACGTGTGCTGAACGCGGAGATGTCGTACGTTCGGTACTAGATCAGGACGGATCGTGAAGGTGCACGACTACATCAACCGCGTTGATAAACGCTTCCGCTTTCGGTCTACGAGGGTACGTAGACACACTCTCCCCTCTCGTTGCTATGCATCTAGTAGATAGATCTTGCGTGATCGTAGGAAAATTTTGAAATACTACGTTCCCCAACAGTGGCATCATGAGCCAGGTCTAGGTGTATATGATATGCACGAGTAGAACACAAGTGAGTTGTGGACGATACTAGTCATACTGCTTACCAGCATGTCATATTTTGGTTCAGCGGTATTGTGAGATGAAGCGGCCCGGACCGACATTACGCGTACGCTTACGCGAGACTGGTTTCACCGTTATGAGCACTCGTTGCTTAAAGGTGACTGGCGGGTGTCTGTCTCTCTCACTTTAGCTGAATCGAGTGTGGCTACGCCCGGTCCTTGTGAAGGTTAAAACATCACATACTTGACGAAAAATCGTTGTGGTTTTTGTATGCGTAGGTAAGAACGGTTCTTGCTAAGCCCGTAGCAGCCACGTAAAACTTGCAACAACAAAGTAGAGGACGTCTAACTTGTTTTTGCAGGGCATGTTGTGATGTGATATGGTCAAGACATGATGAGTTATACGTTTTTGTATGAGATGATCATGTTTTGTAAAGTTATCGGCAACTGGCAGGAGCCATATGGTTGTCGCTTTATTGTATGAAATACAGTCGCCATGTAATTGCTTTACTTTATCACTAAACGGTAGCGATAGTTGTAGAAGCAATAGTTGGCAAGACGACAACGATGATAAGATGGAGATCAAGGTGTCAAACCGGTGACGAAGGTGATCATGACAGTCCTTTGGAGATGGAGATCAAAAGCACAAGATGATGATGGCCATATCATGTCACATATTTTGACTGCATGTGATGTTTATCTTATTATGCTTCTTATTTTGCTTAGTACGACGGTAGCATTATAAGATGATCCCTTACAAAATTTCAAGGTAGAAGTGTTCTCCCTGAGTATGCACCGTTGCGACAGTTCTTCGTGCTGAGACACCACGTGATGATAGGGTGTGATAGGCTCTACGTTCACATACAATGGGTGCAAGCCAGTTTTGCACACGCAGAATACTCGGGTTAAACTTGACGAGCCTAGCATATGCAGATATGGCCTCAGAACACTGGAGACCGAAAGATCGAGCGTGAATCATATAGTAGATATGATCAACATAAGATGTTCACCATTGAAAACTACTCCATCTCACGTGATGATCGGACATGGTTTAGTTGATTTGGATCATGTGATCATTTAGATGACTAGAGGGATGTCTATCTAAGTGGGAGTTCTTATGTAATATGATTAAATTGAACTTTAATTTATCATGAACTTAGTCCTGGTAGTATTAGCATATCTATGTTGTAGATCAATAGCTCGCGATGTTGCTCCCCGTTTATTTTTTTATGTTCCTAGAGAAAACTAAGTTGAAAGATGTTAGTAGCAATGATGCGGACTAGGTCCGTGATCTGAGGATTATCCTCATTGCTGCACAGAAGAATTATGTCCTTGATGCACCGCTAGGTGACAAACCTATTGCAGGAGCAGATGCAGACATTATGAACGTTTTAACAAAAGCTCGTTATGATGACTACTTGATAGTTTAAGTGCACCATGCTTTACGGCTTAGAACCGGGATTTAAAAAACATTTTGAACGCCACAGAGCATATAAGATGTTCCAAGATTTGAAATTAGTATTTCATACTCATGCCCGTGTCGAGAGGTATAAGACCTCTGACAGTACTTTGCCTACAAGATGGAGGAGAATAGCTCAACCAGTGAGCATGTGCTCAGATTGTCTGGGTACTACAATTACTTGAATCAAGTGGGAGTTAATCTTCCAGATAAGATAGCAATTGACAAAGTTCTCTAGTCACTATCACCAAGTTAGTAGAACTTCGTGATGAACTATAATATGCAAGGGATGACGAAGGTAATTCCCGAGCTCTTCGCGATGCTGAAATCGGCGAAGGTAGAAATCAAGAAAGAGCTTCAAGTGTTGATGGTTAATAAGACCACTTGTTTCAAGTAAAGGGCAAAGGGATAGAAGGGGAACTTCAAGAAGAATGACAAGCAAGTTGTCACTCCCGTGAAGAAACCCAAAGCTAAACTCAAGCCTGAAACTAAGTGCTTCTACTGCAAAGGAAATTGTCACTAGAAGTGGAACTGCCCTGGATACTTGGTGGATAAGAAGGATGGCAAAGTGAACAAAGGTATATTTGATATACAGATTATTGATGTGTACTTTACTAGTGTTCATAGCAACCCCTGGGTATTTGATACTGGTTCAGTTGCTAAAATTACTAACTCAAAACAGGAGTTGGAGAATGAACATATACTAGTTAAAGGTGAAGTGACGATGTGTGTTGGAAGTGGTTCCAAGATTGATATGATCATCATCGCACACTCCTTATACTTTCGGGGTTAGTGTAAGACCTAAATAAATGTTATTTGGCATTTGCGTTAAGCATGAATATGATTTGATCATGTTTGTTGCAATACGGTTATTCATTTAAAGTCATAGAATAATTGTTATTCTGTTTACATGAATAAAGCCTTCAATGGTCATACACCCAATGAAAATAGTTTGTTGGATCTCGATCGTAGTTATACACATATTCATAATATTGAAGCCAAAAGATGCAAGGTTAATAATGATAGTGCAACTTACTTGTGGCACTACCGTTTAGGTCATATTGGTGTAAAGCGCATGAAGAAACTCCATAGTGATGGACTTTTTGGAATCACTTGATTATGAATCACTTGGTACTTGCGAACCATGCCTCATGGGCAAGATGACTAAAACTCTGTTCTCCGGAACAGTGGAGCGAGCAACATATTTGTTGGAAATCATATATACTGATGTATGTGGACCAATAAAGTTGTTGAGGCTCGCGGCGGGTATCATTATTTTCTGACCTTCACTGATGATTTAAGCAGATATGGGTATATCTACTTGATGAAGCACAAGTCTGAAACATTTGAAAAGTTCAAAGAATTTTAGAGTGAAGTAGAGAATCATCGTAACAAGAAAATAAAGTTTCAACGATCTGATCGTGGAGGTGAATATTTGAATTACGAGTTTGGCCTTCATTTAAAACAATGTGGAATAGTTTCACAACTCACACCACCCGGAACACCACAGCGTAATGGTGTGTCCGAACATCGTAATCGTACTTTATTAGATATGGTGCGGTCTATGATGTCTCTTACCGATTTACCACTATCGTTTTGGGTTATGCATCAGAGACAGTTGCATTCACGCTAAATAGGGCAACATCTAAATCCGTTGAGACGACGCCTTATGAACTGTGGTTTGGCAAGAAATCAAAGTTGTCGTTTCTTAAAGTTTGGGGCTACGATGCTTATGTGAAAAAGCTTCAACCTGATAAGCTCGAACCCAAGTCGGAGAAATGTGTCTTCATAGGATACCCAAAGGAGACTGTTGGGTACACCTTCTATCACAGATCTGAAGGCAAGATATTCGCTGCTAAGAATGGAACCTTTCTAGAAAAGGAGTTTCTCTCGAAAGAAGTTAGTGGGAGGAAAGTAGAACTTGATGAGGTAATTGTACCTTCTCCCGAATTGGAAGGTAGTACATCACATAAACTAGTTCCATTGATTCCTACACCAATTAGTGAGGAAGCTAATGATGATGATCATGAAACTTCAGATCAAATTTTTGCTGAACTTCGTAGATCAACCAAAGTTCGTTCCGCACCAGAGTGGTACGGCAACCCGGTTCTGGAAGTCATGTTTCTAGAACATGATGAACCTACGAACTATGAGGAAGCGATGATGAGCCTAGATTCCGCAAAATGGCTTGAGGCCATGAAATCTGAGATGGGATCCATGTATGAGAACAAAGTGTGGACTTTGGTTGACTTGCCCGATGATCGGCAAGCCATCGAAAATAAATGGATCTTCAAGAGGAAGACTGACGCTGACGGCAATGTTACTGTTTACAAAGCTCGACTTGTTGCGAAAGGTTTTCGACAAGTTCAAGGAGTTGACTACGATGAGACTTTCTCACCCGTAGCGATGCTTAAGTCTGTCCGAATAATGTTAGCAATTGCCGCATTTTATGAAATCTGGCAAATTGATAACAAAACTGCATTCTTTAATGGATTTATTAAAGGAATTGTATATGATGCAACCAGAAGGTTTTCTCAATCCTAAAGGTGCTAACAAAATGTGCAAGCTCCAGCGATCCATCTATGGACTGGTGCAAGCATCTCGGAGTTGGAATATACGCTTTGATATGTTGATCAAAGCATATAGATTTATACAGACTTGCGGTGAAGCCTGTATTTACAAGAAAGTGAGTGGGAGCACTACAACCTTTCTGATAAGTATATGTGAATGACATATTGTTGATCGGAAATGATGTAGAATTTTTTGGAAAGCATAAAGGAGTATTTGAAAGGAGTTTTTCAAAGAAAGACCTTGGTGAAGCTGCTTACATATTGGGCATCAAGATCTATAGAGATAGATCAAGACGCTTGATAAGACTTTCGATGAGTACATACCTTGATAAGATTTTGAAGTAGTTCGAAATGGGTCAGTCAAAGGAGTTCTTGCCTAACTTGTAAGGTGTGAAGTTGAGTAAGACTCAAAGCCAGACCAAGGCAGAAAAATATAGAGAGAATGAAAGTCATTCCCTATGCCTCAGCCATAGGTTCCATAAAGTATGCCATGTTGTGTACCAAACATGTTGTCTACCTTGCCATGAGTTTGACAGGGAGATACAATAGTGATCCAGGAGTAGATCACTGTACAGCGGTCAAAATTATCCTTATTAACTGGATGACTAAGGAAATGTTTCTCGATTATGGAGGTGATAAAGAGTTCGTCGTAAAGTGTTTTGCCGATGCAAGCTTTAACACTAAATCCAGATGACTCTAAGTATCAATCTGGATGCGTATTGAAAGTGGGAGCAATTAGCTAGAGTAGCTCCATGCAGAGCATTGTAGACATAGAAATTTGCGAAATACATACGGATCTGAATGTGACAGACCCGTTGACTAAAATTCTCTCACAAGCAAAACATGATCACACCTTATTACTCTCGGGTATTAATCACATAGCGATGTGAACTAGATTATTGACTCTAGTAAACCCTTTGGGTGTTGGCCACATGGCGATGTGAACTATGGGTGTTATTCACATAACGATGTGAACTATCGGTATTAAATCACATGGCGATGTGAGCTAGATTATTGACTCTAGTGCAAGTGGGAGACTGAAGGAAATATGCCCTAGAGGCAATAATAAAGTTGTTCTTTATATTTCCTTATATCATGATAAATGTTTATTATTCATGCTAGAATTGTATTAACCGAAAACTTAGTACATGTGTGAATACATAGACAAAACAGAGTGTCCCTAGTATGCCTCTACTAGACTAGCTCATTGATCAAAGATGGTTATGTTTCCTAACCATAGACATGAGTTGTCATTTGATCAACGGGATCACATCACTAGGAGAATGATGTGATGGACAAGACCCATCCGTTAGCTTAGCACTATGATCATTTAGTTTTATTGCTATTGCTTTCTTCATGACTTGTACATGTTCCTATGCCTATGAGATTATGCAACTCCCGAATACCGGAGGAACACCTTGTGTGCTATCAAACGTCACAACGTAACTGGGTGATTATAAAGATGCTCTACATGTGTTTTCGAAGCTGTTTGTGGTGTTGGCATAGATCAAGATTAGGATTTGTCACTCCGAGAGTCGGAGAGGTATCTCTGGGCCCTCTCGGTAATACACATCGTAATAAGCCTTGCAAGCAAATGACTAATGAGTTAGTCAGGAGATGATGTATTACGGAGCGAGTAAAGAGACTTGCCGATAACGAGATTGAACTAGGTATGATGATACCGACGATCGAATCTCGGGCAAGTAACATACCGATGACAAAGGGAACAACGTATGTTGTTATGCGATTCGACCGATAAAGATCTTCATAGAATATGTAGGAGCCAATATGGGCATCCAGGTTCCGCTATTGGTTATTGACCAGAGAAGTGTCTCGGTCATGTCTACATAGTTCCCGAACCCGTAGGGTCCGCACGCTTAACGTTTCGTTGACGATATAGTATTGAATCAGTTATGTATGTTGGTGACCGAATGTTGTTCGGAGTCCCGGATGAGATCACGGACATGACAAGGAGCTCCGCAATGGTCCGGAGGTAAAATTTGATATATAGGATGATGTGGTTAGGCCAAGGGGTCAAGTCCAAAGGGCATTAAGTCGGTGCAAAAGGTGTTTTGCGGAGGCCAGCGGGCCAAACGCCGGAGACCCTTTCTGTCGGGGAAACTGATCGCCCACAAACACCTATGGGACCGGAGCCCCTTTTCGGTACGGCAAGAGAGCGGAGGGAGCACAAAGAGCAGATCGAGGCGCGCACGCGAGCAGTTTACCCAGGTTCGGGCCGCACGGATGCGTAAAACCCTACTCCTGCTTTGGTTGTATTGAGTTCTTGGCTCGGGAGCTTGAAGATCTACAGTGCTAGCTACACCAAGCTTGGGTGTGATCAAGTTTCTGGAATCGAACCCCCCCTACGTTGTGCATGGGCCTCCTTTTATAGTTCAAAGGGGTCATCGACGGGTGTTAACGTAGATGAGGGAAAAAATGTAAAATCGGTGGTAGTTGTAACAGTGCATGAACAGTGTATGCACAGTGGTCTATACCTAACCCGGACGGTGGGGGACAAGGGCATTGAATGCCCGTCGCCGTCGCCCCCAAACAGTGCAAAAAGCTTCCGTCCGGGCGTCTCCGTCCGCCACGACGGTGGCCTCGTCATCGTGGCTTGCCACCGTGTACCCCAGGCTGCACGGCCATCTGCCACGTGCTCCTGGAAGGGCCCAAGGCCGACGCGTGGCCAGATGAGCTGGAGCGCAGGCACATAGTGTAAGCTTGCCCCGGCAAGCACCTTGCCGGGGTCGCTATCTTGCCGGGCCCGGAAGCTTGTCGCTCTCCGGGTCTTGTCGGGGCGCGCGATGCGCCACGATATGTCTGCTGAGGTGCTGTTCTTTGGCCTTCCTGGCAAGCTCCTCTTGCCAGGGTCTTGTGCTGGAATGATAACCTTGAGCCTGGTGCGGCCTTCCCGGCAAGCTCCTCTTGCCGGGGTCTTGTTTCTTAACTTGAATACTTTGTTCTTGAATGGCTCCAAAGGAACTAGAGTGGGCCTTGGCGGGCACGTGGTGAGCCTGACCACGGGACGCTGCTACTACCCGTGCACAAGTCGGGATACTAAGGTACCCCTACATTAGTACACCGACAGGAGCCCCCGGGCCTGGGCCACACACGGTGCCGAGCGCTGTTGGGCCAGGCCCAAAACAGTGCACGGGCACACGCGGCCCACGGCACGCCGTTTCCCACTCCAGATTCGCTGCATCCCTCCCTAACGGCACGCGTCGATTGCGGCGTCGTGGGAGAGATCGTGGCCTGTTTCTTTAATGGGAAAATGCGGAACGTCCCCCACTTCCCCCTTAAAAGCAGAGGAAGCAGGGGCAGTTTCCCCCCATTGCTTTCATTGTGTCTTCAATCTCCAGAAACCCCCGCCACCCTCCGCCTCCCCAAAGGTCGACAGAGAGCCGAGCTCCACCTTTCTTCCGCCGCCGCCTGCCTCCCCAGCGCCGCCGACCCCTCTCGCCGCCCCCGCCATGGCCCCGAAGAGCAGCAAGATGGAGAGCGAGAAGTCCGACAAGGCGGCGAAGCTGGCAGCAATGCGGAAGAGGATGGTGGTCTTCCCGCCGAGGCTCGGCGCGAGGGAGCTGCGGGACAAATATTACCTGTTCTGGGCGAGGGAGACGAAGGCTCACCCGCGCACCAGGGTCCTCCCCGCCGAAGCCATCGACATGTACCCGGGAGGTTACTACTACTTTGCTCTGTTCTTCCACTGCGGTCTTTGTCCTCCGTACTCTGAGTTTTTCTGCGATGTGATGAACACATACGGATTCCACCTCCTAGATTTCACCCCGAATGCTGTCCTTACTATGGCCGTTTTCGCACATCTGTGCGAAAACTTTGTCGGGGTCCACCCCAACGTAGCTCTCTTCCGCCACTTCTTCACACCTAGAGTAGAGTCTGGATCCCCACTCTCCGGTGGCATCTCCTGGATCTTCAGGCTCAACAAGAAAGAGGCGTACTTGATTGGAGAGCTCCGCGGCAAGTGGGAAGAGTGGAGGGCTGATTGGTGCTAGGTTATGGAAGAGAAACCCCAGCAATTTACCTCCCCGCGCCGAGCGGCAATAGTGCGCGGCAAAGATTGGAGTGACTTGGCCCCGGAGGATGATAAGCTGCAGATTGCCCTTACTAGGATCCTTCGCCTCTGGGCCGCCAACCTTACTGTAGGCGAGGTCGGGGCTGATTTCCTTCGCCGCCGCATTGCTCCCCTGCAGGATAGGAAGAGGCCTGCTTGGGAGTTCGGCAATGCGGCAGACTGCATGAGGCTGCGCCCCGGGCTGAATTATAACTTCACCGTCTTGGAACTCAAGGGGATGATCCGCTCGATGTTCAAGCACGACCCGAAGCACCCGGAGTGGTTCACCCCGTCGAACGGAGTAGTTCCATTATGCAACAACTCTGCCCTTAGTGCCATCCGTGCGGCAATGCCTGAGTGCGACTCCCGCGGGGTTGTTCCCACTTGGCTGACGCCTTCAGAGGAGACCGTGCAGACTTTTTTCGACAATCTGGTTGAACGGCCGCGCAATCCCGAAGAGAAGAAAGGTCTCACCCACACGACCACCGACCGGGATGTGGCATATATAGCCACCAGAATGGAGGAGGCCGCCGCAGCTGCGGCCGCGGGGGAGTTTGGGTACACCGTGGATGAAGCAGAAGCAGCGGACGCAGTGAGCCGGGCCGAGGAGGAGGAAATCCTCAAACTGCTGAGGCCTGCCGGGCAGCCTGCCGAGGAGCCTGCCGGGATGGGCGAGGCTGCCGGGCAGGGCACTGAGTCCAGTGAACCCGCCGAGGATGACGCCGAATCGGGCGATTCCGACGAAGACTCGGGCGGATCACTGAACCTTGACGACGCCTCATCATCCTCGGAAAACTCTCCGCCACCACCGAGTCCTCCGCCACCGCAAAAGAAGCGCCTCCGCAAGACCACTGAGACGGCGAGGCAACCGGCGCCCCGACAGCAGCCGCAGCGTCGCTCGACGCGTGCCACCACGACGAGCAAGGTCGTCAAGGAGGCGCCCCGCGCCCCAGCGGCAAGCGGAGGGGGATCTTCTCAAAGCGGTTCTGGTGTTCCTTCCGCCCCTCGGTCTTCGGGGACGACCGGAGCGGGGTCTTCACAACCCACGGCTCCGGAGCCCGCCAAGCGCCCGAGGGAGCCTTCTCCTCCAGCTCCTCGCGCAGGGACGCGCGAGGCGATCTTCGACTTCTCCGCCCTTAGTTCCGACGAGGAGGAGAAAGAGTAAGCACTTGCTACTTTTATTACTTCTGACTTTTGTTGCTTTTGTCTTGAATTTCCCTTGTTTGGTTCTGATCTTGTTTGGCTTCCAGGAACCTGACCCAGAGGATGGCGAAGAGGGCCAAGATCCCAGTGGTTGACCTCGAGGACGACGAGCCCGTCGTCGCGGCAGGAGATGCGCCCGCGACAGGCTTGCCGGACCAGCCTGCTGCTCCGGAGAGCAGCCCCCAGCGCAGCCCCCAGTGTAAGTCTTGTGTTTACTTTTCTGCTTAACGGGCGCGCTTGAGCTTCTTATCCTCACTAATGTCTTGTTCGCTTGTTGTCTTGTGCAGAAATGGAGCCGCAGCCGCAGGAGCACCAAGAGACCGCTCCCGACGAGCCGCTCGTCCCACCATCCCCGCCAAGGAGGAGCTCCCCGGCGAGGGAGGGTGCTCCGCCAAGGGCGGGTACTCCGCCAAGGGCGAGTACCCCGCCAAGGGTGAGCACCCCGCCAAGGGAAGGCGCCACCGGCCCTCCGCCGGCGGGGGCCACTACCACGCCGCCAAGGGAGAACTCCCCGGCGAGGGACCCCGTTACCGAAGAGGCCCGCGCAGGTAGCCCTTGTACTTTCCTTCTTCTGAACTCTTCTTTTTTGGATATTTGCTTGACGATTCTTCTTTTCTTTTTCTTCTGTCAGATCCGCCCGCCCCGGAGCCGATGGAGACGGAGACCAATGCCGAGGAGGACGTGCGTGGCAACGCCGGTGACGCCGCAACTGCTGACGAGCCCGTCGCCGACGAGACCCCCGCGGCCACCGACGCGACAGCTGGGGAGGAGGCCGGCGACCGCACTGACGGCCCTGAGGCCTCAGGAGCGCCGGACGCTGCACCGGCCGCCGACCCCTCTGCTGCCGCGACTGGGCCGGGTATCTATCTGGAGGCCGCCAACGGGGTCTTCATCCAAGTCCCGTGGGCGTCCTCATCAAGGGAACCCGCGGAGGGGGAGAGCTTCGACGGAGAAGTCCTCGCCTCCGCTGGGCTGAGGGTTGTCGACGCGCCCGGCAGCAGCAGCGAGCCCGAAGAGGAGCAGCTCCTGCGTCGGCTGCTGGCCTTGTACCGGGCCAGGCAGGCCAAACTGGAGTCCCGAGAGGCTCTGGCTGCCAAGGCCAGCGTCGACTTGGAGAAGCGCGCCGCCGAGCTCCGCGCCGCCAACCAGGCGGCCCTCCGGAACCTGGCGGAGGAGCGGAGGAGCTTGCCGGAGCGCACCAGGCGTTCCTCCTCGAGAAGGCCGAGGTCGAGGAGCAGCAGCGACTGGCCGCCGAGGATCTGTCTCGGCGGGAGGGAGAGCTCAATCAGCGGAAGGTCGACCTCGATAGCCACGAGGACGACCTCACCGCGCGCGAGCAATCCATTGGCGGGGCTCTACAGGAGGCGAGGGACGCCGCTGCTGCCGCAGAGACCGCCAAGAGGGACATGGAGGCCAGGGTGGCGCAGTTGGAGACGAGCTTGAAGACGAGCGAGGATAGGGTTGCCGCGCTCAACTTGGCGCGGGAGAAGGACGCCCACACCAACTCGGAGCTGCAAGTCCGTCTCTCCGAGAAGGGCAAAGAGCTCAACGACGCCAAGGACTCCATTGCAGACTTGGAGCTGAAGATTTCCACCCTCACCGACTCACTTGACGCCGCCCGGGACCGCGAAACGAAGCTGAAGGATGATATCCGTGCTGAGAGGGCCCTGCTGGACAGCGCCGCCGTCTCGCAAAACAACTTCCAGCGGACGGTGGAGCAGTGGACCGAGGAGCTCGTCGCCTCCGCCGTCAACATCGACAAGGAGATGGTGGCGTTGGGGATGGAGCACCTCGCGTACTCCCCCGACGAGAGCCTTCCCCACAGCGCCAAGCTAAGCTTGTTCTTCAGGGGAGTGGCGCCAGCCCTCGCGCAGCTACGGGAAAGGGTCACCTTGCAGCTGGCGAACGAGGCGCGTAGGCTCTGCACGGGTACCATGGAGCGAGTGTTGTCGAAGATCGTCTACCGCAACCCCGGGATCAACCTCGACAACGTCCTCCGGACCCTGCCGCCCGAAGCTGACCAGGAGGCGTTGAAGGCGCGCATTGCCCACATCGTGGCCAAGGTGGGCAAGATCAAGAGGGTTGACGGTGACCGTGCAGACTAGGTAGTTTTCTTTCTGCTTCCCTTGCCGCTACCAATTAAGTCATAGACAGTAGTTCGTTAGAACAACGGCAAGTCTTTTTGTAATATAACTTTATTTTGGATAGTCAATGCAGTGTTATCCCCCTTGCTTGGTTCCTTCACTTTGTATGCTTTCCACCCTACGCTTTTAGGGAACTTGCCGGCAAAGGAACCCTTGCCGCGAGCGCCGAGTGCGGAACTCTTAGCAGCCTGCTGGCAATGCCCTTGCCGGCAAGAAACCTTGCCGCAGCTAGTCGCAGCACACTTAGATTGTTGAGCGAACTCGAAAACGAAGTAAGGGCGCGACACTTGTCGCAGCTCACTTAAGCCGTTGAGCGTGCTCGAAACAAAGTAAGGGTGTGGCTAGCCACGGGTAGGTTCCTCCGCGCACAGGTTTTCCATACAAAGTGTGGTCGTTCAAGGAGAATAACTAAGAATTCGAAATTTTGAATGCTCAAACTTTGGCAACTTATCTTTTTGTGTGCCGTTTACTTCCCGGCAAGGCTTTCCTCTCTTGAACAGCACTTGGTCCATACCACTGTCTCCTTCCCCCCCCGGCAAACTTGTGCGCGAGGAACTCTTCTTCTGCTTGAGAGAATAAAGGAAAAGGGGAGGAAACGTGGATATGGAGCCTTGCGGCTTGTTACTGCTTACCGGGTGTGTGTGCTGCACAAAGTGTCAGATGATACATGCAAGTAAAAAGAAAGGCATGAAATGACAAATGGTGCGAAGCTCAAAAGTTTTACTGATGCACGGGGTCTGCGCCCGGCTTTGTACAAAGGTTTACATGCAACAGCGGCAAGACTTGTACAAAAGGTGGTTGCCGGAGCGGATCACGGCAACCGCGCCTCATGGGTGAAACTTGCGAAGATGCTCAATGTTCCAGGAGTTGCTCACCGGTAAGCCTTCTTCGGTCTCAAGGCGGACAGCGCCTGGCCTTGTGACTTGTCTCACCCGATAAGGGCCTTCCCACTTCGGCGTCAACTTGTTGGAATTCTTGGCGGACTGAACGCGCCGAAGAACAAGATCGCCTTCCTCGAGACTCCTGGCCTTGACTTTGCGGCTATGATAGCGACGCAAAGCTTGCTGGTATCGAGCAGCTCGTACAGCAGCCTGGAGACGGTTCTCCTCGAGGAGCAATGCGTCATCTTGCCGCAGTTGCTCTTGCTCAAGCTCGTCGTAAGCGAGCACTCGAGGAGACCCGTATACGAGTTCCGTGGGGAGAACTGCCTCTGCTCCATAGACAAGAGCAAAGGGTGTCTGCCCGGTGGCTCGATTTGGTGTCGTCCTGATTGACCAAAGAGCCGCAGGCAACTCCTCGATCCAGTTTCTTCCGCACTTGTGCAGCCTGTCGAACGTTCTTGTCTTGAGTCCGCGCAGCACTTCAACATTGGCCCTCTCCGCTTGACTATTGCTCTTCGGGTGAGCAACAGAAGCGAAACAGACCTTGGCGCCAAGGTCTTGGACGTACTGCATGAAGGTGCGACTTGTGAACTGTGTGCCGTTGTCGGTGATGATCCTGTTAGGGATTCCGAAACGGCAAACAATTGACCTGAAGAACTTGACTGCTGACTGTGCGGTCACCTTTCTCACTGGTTCCACTTCCAGCCACTTTGTGAACTTGTCGATCGCGACGTACAAGTACTCAAAGCCCCCGACAGCGCGGGGAAAGGGGCCGAGGATGTCGAGCCCTCAGACCGAGAAGGGCCAGGACAAAGGGATCGTCTGGAGAGCTTGAGCTGGCTGATGTATTTGCTTGGCATGGAACTGGCACGCTTCACACTTGGTTACTTGTGCAGTTGCATCTTGGAGGGCTTCTGGCCAAAAGAAACCTTGCCGGAACGCCTTCCCGGCAAGCGCTCTTGCGCCAATGTGGTGACCACATATGCCTCCGTGTATCTCTGCCAACAGCTTTTGTCCGTCTTCCCGGGAAATGCACTTCAATCTGACACCATTGAGTCTTCTTCTGTACAGTTCATTGCCAATGAACTGGTACATACTTGACTGCCTGGTTATTCTCTCTATCTCTTCTGGCTCGTCGGGAAGTTCTCCAGTTTGAAGAAAACGGACAATTTGCTGTGCCCATGCTGGAGCTTGTGGCTCAACAACAAGGACTAAAGGCATCAGTACTGCTGCGGGAACGTTAGCTTCTATGGCAAAGGCTTGCGGCTCCGCCGGAGCTTGACGTCCCCCGGCAAGCCTGCCGGGGCAAGACTTGTCGGGAACGGCTGCTTCAACTGTACAAACCCTGGGGCTTGCAGGAGCAGACTGTTCCTCAGCAATTTGGTCGTTGATCTTGGGGACCTTGGCGGCGGCTTCAGGAAGATCTGCCGGCAAGTAGTCGCCGGAGACCAACTTTCTCTTCTTGCTTTGCCCAACTGATGGTGTAACGGATGGTTGAGTTAGCTTGAGCATGAAGGTTCCTGGTTCCACAGGTAACTTCAATGCAGCACACTTTGACAGGCCGTCTGCAATATCATTTTGAGCTCTTGGAACGTGCTCCATCTGCAGGCCTTCAAAGTGTTCTTCAAGCTTCCTCACTTCATCGACATAAGCTTCCATCAAAGGACTCTGGTAGCTCTTGTTTACTTATCGGACCACCAACTGTGAATCTCCCCGCACAACCAGCTTCTTGATCCCAAGTTTGGCCGCAATCCTGAGGCCGGCAAGCAAACCTTCATACTCAGCAGTATTGTTTGTCGCTTGCTCCTTGGGAAAGTGCATTTGGACCACGTACTTGAGGTGCTCTCCGGTGGGTGCGACAAGCAGCACACCAGCACCGGCGCCTCGCAGCGAGAAGGCACCATCGAAGTACATTATCCATTCTTTGCTTGCTTCTTGGACGGGGATGCTTGTCTCCGGAACTTCTTCGTCTGGTGTTGGTGTCCATTCTGCTATGAACTCTGCCAAAGCTCTGCTCTATATAGTTGAAGTGCTTTCAAACTTAAGACCAAAGCTTGACAGCTCCAGTGCCCACTCGACAATCCTACCGGTTGCTTCTGGGTTTTGGAATATCCTCTTCAACGGAAAGCGAGTGCCCATCGTTATCTCGTGTGCTTGGAAGTAGTGGCGCAGCTTTCTTGAGGCCATAAGAAGGCCGAAAAGCAACTTCTGCACTCCAGAGTATCTTGACCTAGCCCGCTGCAAGAGGGAACTTACAAAATAAACTGGGCGCTGCACCATCTTCTTTCGCACTTCTCCTTGTATCTGCGCAGGCTCGTCCTTGTCGGGGCCAGAGCTTGTCGGGGGAGCCCCCTGCTTGTCGCTGGAAGTGGTTGCCGGGGCTGCGGGCTCTTCCTCTGCCTCCCTTTCCACTACCAACGCAACACTAACCACTTGATTGGTTGCTGCTAAGTATAGCAGCAACTTCTCTTGCGGCTTAGGTGCGACAAGTATTGGAGTAGAGGACAGGTACCCTTTCAAGTCCTGCAGCGCTGCCTCCGCTTCTGGAGTCCACTTCATTGGACCTGCCTTTTTCAAGATTTTGAAAAATGGCAGGGCGCGTTCTGCAGACTTAGAAATGAACCTACTGAGGGCAGCCACACAACCAGCAAGCCTCCGTACATCCTTGACGCGCTTCGGGGCTTCGATTTGCTCGATGGCTTTGATCTTGTCGGGATTAGCTTCAATCCCCCTCAGGGACACAAAGAACCCGAGAAGCTTGCCGGAGGGGACTCCGAAGACGCACTTCTCGGGGTTAAGCTTGAGTTGTATCTTGCGCAGATTCGCAAAAGTCTCATCCAAGTCTTGGATCAGGGTATCCTTGTCTTTGCTCTTGACCATTATATCATCCATGTAAGCTTCTACATTCCTGTGGATCTGTGGCTCAAAAGCAGTGTGGACCACCCTTGCGAATGTTGAACCCGCATTCTTCAATCAAAAGGGCATGCGTATGAAACAGTAAGTGCCACATGGAGTAATGAATGCGGTCTTTTCTTTATCTTCTTCAGCCATGAATATCTGGTGGTACCCGGAGTATGCATCAAGAAATGAAAGCAACTCACATCCTGCCGTGGAGTCAACAATCTGGTCAATGCGCGGCAAGGGAAATGGATCCTTGGGACAAGCTTTATTCACATCAGTGAAGTCTATACAAAGTCTCCACTTCCCATTGGCTTTGCGCACGACAACTGGATTGGCCAGCCATGTGGGATGAAGTACACCTCTAACAAGGCCGGCTGCTTCCAACTTCTTGATCTCCTCGGCTATAAACTCTTGGCGCTCCACTGCTTGCTTCCTGACCTTCTGCTTGACGGGCCGCGCGTGAGGACAAACAACAAGCTTGTGCTCAATTACCTTCCTGGGAACGTCGGGGATGTCAGACGGTTGCCATGGAAACACGTCGACATTCGCCCGCAGGAAGGCAACGAGCGCGCTTTCCTATTTGGGGTCGAGCGTAGCACTGATGGTGAAAGTACCACCAGTGCCGTCCTCCTTGGCGGACACCTTCTTGGTTGCAGGTGGAGCTGCCATTCCTTTCTTGCACTTGCCGGTGGAGCTCGATGGTGCGTCCTCGACGGCAGCGCAGCACTCCGAAGAGGTGCGTTTGCCGGAGTGGGCCCCAGAGCTCTTGCCGGACTTGGCCTTGTTCTTCCCCCCGGGAGCTTCAGCGGCAAGTGTCTTGCTGTCTGCTGCGGCTGCTGCATCCCGGTAAATCTTGTCGGCGCAGATAAGCGCATCCTTCTTGTCGCCGGGGACAGAGATGACGCTTATTGGCCCTGGCATCTTGAGCATGTTGTAAGCATAGTGAGAAGCTGCCATGAACTTGGCGAGCGCAGGACGGCCAAGTATCCCATTGTATGGCAATGGGATATCGGCAACATCGAAGGTGATCCTCTCAGTCCTGAAGTTTAGTTCTCCGCCAAAGGTCATTGGCAGTGTTATCTTCCCCTTCGGCTTGCTCCTTCCCGGGTTAATTCCTTGGAACGTCCCGGTCTCCTCGAGCTCGCTGTCGGGGATCTGCAGCTTCCGGATCATAGCGAAGGAGATCAAGTTAAGGCCGGCCCCGCCGTCAACCAACATCTTGGTGACCTTGAGGTTGCGAATGGTTGGAGAAACCAACATCGGCAAGCACCCGACCGCCGTTGTGCGGTCAGGGTGGTCCTCAAGGTCGAAGATGATGGGCGTGCTGGACCACTTCAGCAGCTTGCGCGACTCAACGGGTGGCTCTGCTGCATTCACTTCCCGCACCCATTGTTTGAGTTGGCGGTGGGAAGTGTGCAGAGAGGCACCTCCATCGACGCACAGAACTTCTGTGGCCTTCTGGAACTCCTGCTCGCTATTATCTCCGTCATCCATGTCCTCGTCGTCCTCTTCGTCCTCGTCCTTGTCGCGGCCGCGGGGAGGTCTATCTCCTTGCCGCTGCTTGGCCTTGCCGCGGCGTCCTCCCCGGCCATTGAATTGCCGTTTCTTGCCGGACTCTCCTCCGCCACCTTGGGCCTTCTCCTTGTCGCGACGCTCGTATTCAGCCTTCTGCTGTTCTACGAGGTACTCTACCCTCTTGCAGTTCTGGAGATCGTGGCCCTTGGTGCGGTGGATTTTACAGTACTGCTTGTCGGAGCCGTCCTGCTTGTCGGCTGCTGCTACAGGGGTGGCCTCCTTGCTGGAGCCACCAGCCTGTTTCTTCTTGGCGGCAGCCTCCTTGCCGGACTGCTCGACAACCAGTACCTCCTTGTTCTTCTTCTTCTTATTGTTCCGCCGCCGACCTTTCCTTGCCGGGGCGGCATCCTCGCTGTCCGTTCCTCCTGCTCCAGCATCCTCTCCGGGGAGTCTCCTCCCCTCTTCAGCACGCGCACACTTGTCAGCCAGAGCGTAAAGCTCGCTGACGTCCCGGATCTTGGTCATCGCCATCTCCTCCCTCATCCGACGGTTACGCACGTTTTGGTGGAACGCGCTGATAACCGCGGCAGGGTGTACGTCCGGGATGTTGTGTTGGACGCGGCTGAATCTCTGGATGTACTTTCGTAGGGACTCTCCTTCCTTCTGGGCTAGAATGTGAAGATCGCTCTCCTGGCCATGGGGCTTGTGGCCGCCCGTGAAGGCGCCAACAAACTGGTGGCACAGGTCGGCCCAAGAAGAGATGGAGTTTTCCGGCAAGTGCATGAGCCAAGATCTGACGTTTGGCTTGAGCACAAGCGGGAAGTAGTTTGCTAGAATCTTCTCATCCTGTCCCCCGGCAGCCTGCACCGCAATGGTGTAGATGCTAAGGAACTCTGAGGGATGAGTCTTGCCGTCGTACTTCTCGGGTACGTCGGGCTTGAAGTTCTTCATGCTGGGCCACTGGACTTGCCGCAGCTCACGGGTGAACGCAGGGCAGCCTGCCGCGTACGGCAAGTCGCCTGGTTCACCGGGCGCGTGCATGTCGACAGCGGTCCTAGCGCGCTGATCAGACTGTCGTCGCGCTTCTCTTCGACGCTCGATGCGAGTTCGAGCGTCTTCTTGTCGCCTGTCGTCGAGGACTTGGCGTTGATCGCGGCGAGCCCGCGGATCCGACGACGCCGTGGAGTCGTCGTCGACGTTGATCCGGCGGGTCGGCGATTTCTGCTTCCGCGGCGGGGAATGCACGGTAGTTGCACCCCCGGCGGTCTTGTCTCCATCAGCCTTCGTTTGGCTGACTTGCCGCGGCCGTGATGTCGCCGGCTGCTGCGGCGTGTCGTTGTTGGCGAAGGCGATGAGGCTCTGGATTGTAGCCCTCCAGTCTTCAGCCTTGTCTGCCGCTGGAGGGAAGTCGAGGATCAGTTGAGCTCTGGCTAGAGCTTCTGCTGGAGAGGAGGGAAGCGGTGGCGAGCGGTGCGAGGAGCGAGACATGCTCAGACTTCTAACAGCGTTAGAAGGAGCAGGTTCTCGCCCCGGCGACCGCGCCTTGCTCGTGCCAGCGCGCTGGCCTTGAGCGTCCCGCGACCCGCCTGCTTGGCCTTGTCCCAGCAAGCGGATGGTACCGTGCGTACCACGCCGCTGCCGATCCGGCACATCCTGAGAGGGGCGCGGTGCGTGCACGGACGCCGAAGCCTTGGAGTTCGCCCGGTCGTCCGTTTTGTCCTTGGACTTGGCGGCGCCGTGAGTTTCCCCGCCGGCGTCCGTCCTTCCGCCAGCGTCTACCCCACCGACCGTTGGTTCTGGTGGTGGTGGGATCGACGTGGACGGGCCTCCTACCTCCGAAGCTTTCTTCTTCGGTGGCATGTCGATGAAGCTGGAGAGGTTGGTGAAGTTGCTGAAGGTTGCGCCCGCGTGAGCGCCGGAGCAGGTCCGCACAACCTCGACACCCCCTACCTGGCGCGCCAAAGATGTCGGGGAAACTGATCGCCCACGAACACCTATGGGACCGGAGCCCCTTTTCGGTACGGCAAGAGAGCGGAGGGAGCACAAAGAGCAGATCGAGGCGCGCACGCGAGCAGTTTACCCAGGTTCGGGCCGCACGGATGCGTAAAACCCTACTCCTGCTTTGGTTGTATTGAGTTCTTGGCTTGGGAGCTTGAAGATCTACAGTGCTAGCTACACCAAGCTTGGGAGTGATCAAGTTTCTGGAATCGAACCCCCCCTACGTTGTGCATGGGCCTCCTTTTATAGTTCAAAGGGGTCACCGACAGGTGTTAACGTAGATGAGGGTAAAAGTGTAAAATCGGTGGTAGTTGTAACAGTGCATGAACAGTGTATGCACAATGGTCTATACCTAACCCGGACGGTGGGGGACAAGGGCATTGAATGCCTGTCGCCGTCGCCCCCAAACAGTGCAAAAAGCTTCCGTCCGGGCGTCTCCGTCCGCCACGACGGTGGCCTCGTCATCGTGGCTTGCCACCGTGTACCCTAGGCTGCACGGCCATCTGCCACGTGCTCCTGGAAGGGCCCCAGGGCGACGCGTGGCCAGATGAGCTGGAGCGCAGGCACACAGTGTAAGCTTGCCCCGGCAAGCACCTTGCCGGGGTCGCTATCTTGCCGGGCCCGGAAGCTTGTCGCTCTCCGGGTCTTGTCGGGGCGCGCGATGCGCCACGGTATGTCTTCTGAGGTGCTGTTCTTTGGCCTTCCTGGCAAGCTCCTCTTGCCAGGGTCTTGTGCTGGAATGATAACCTTGAGCCTGGTGCGGCCTTCCCGACAAGCTCCTCTTGCCGGGGTCTTGTTTATTAACTTGAATACTTTGGTCTTGAATGGCTCCAAAGGAACTAGAGCGGGCCTTGGCGGGCACGTGGTGAGCCTGACCACGGGACGCTGCTACTGCCCGTGCACAAGTCGGGATACTAAGGTACCCCTACTTTAGTACACCGACACTTTCCTGTCAGGCAAAACCGACTTTGAGGAGGCTTTTGCTCCAAGTTTCGACCCCAGGTGAAAGTGCAATCTTGCCTTTAATTATATTTTGATGAATGATGACAACATGCAAATATGGGACTAATCATGTTTATCAAGTATATCTCAGGATTATGTCTCAATGCGTATGTGGATCATGAATACAGACAAATCTACATCGCTCATGAACGGATATACAAGATTGTAGCTTCTAGCTTGATTTTCAGGTTGATTCTGAGTGTAGGGATCCCGCACTATTAAGAGGAGATCGATGGATATTGTGAAAGGCTTGCTCAAAACATACAAAGTATCCTCCCACATCATCTCTACTCTATCCATACCAATTATAATATTCTGTGCACCTAGAAGTATGAGCAACTAAACCTTTGTGTTCAGTTATCACCGGACGTCCGACACTCTACGGACGTCCGGACCTTCACAGCCTACCGGACGACCGGTATCTTCCGAACGTCCGGTCCCTCAGCCCCTAACGGACGTCCGACCTGCTCCGGACGTCCGGTATTCCTCAACAGAAACTATACAGCGGTTTTCCGGTCTCCTCCGGACGACCGGTCCTTCAGCGCCTAACGGACGTCCGGCACACTCCGGATGTCCGGCACTTCTTCACAGAAAGAAAACAGCGGATGTCCGAAATCTTTCGGACGTCCGGTCACATGTGCACACAGTATGTTACGTGACCCTGTCTGGTGAACCGTCAGGCTCCGGACGTCCGGTCTTCGTCGGACATCCGGTGCTACCTGTGCCACGCGACGTCCGGTAATGACCGGATGTCCGACACTTGTTGTACGTTTTTCTGTACAACGGTCTCCTCTCTTCTATGACTATATATATAGTCCCCTTCTTCCACAAGAGATGTTGACCACTCACTTTGAGCTTACTCAAGAACACATTCACACTCTCTCTCACCTTGATACACCAAATCTTAGCTCCCAAAAGGATTTGAAGGCATTCGTGAGAAGTTGTCCAATCAATTGATAGATCCACTCCCTCCTCTTCTTTGCACCAAAGGAATTTGTGATTTGAGCAAGTCTTGAGCTTTTCTTCATTGTTCTTGTTACTCTTGGAGGTTGGAGACTCCTAGGCGGTAGGAGTCTTTCGGAGAAGAATCAAACTCTATGATTACCCCCGGAAAAGTTTGTGAGGGTTTGGAGGCCACCTAAAGGCTTACCACTAGTGGTTGGGAATCGCCTTCGTGGTGATATCTCAAAGAGAGAATAGGGTGAGCCTTCGTGGCGTTGGTGTGCCTTCGTGGTAGCACCCACCTCTCTAAACGGTGACATAGCTTCCCTCCAAGGAAGTGAACATCGGCATACATCCTCGTCTCTCGAAGTTTCGGTTATTCCTAACCTAAACTTTCTGCTTGTGGTTACTTGTTCTCTAAGTTATTACTTATATCTTATTGTGTTACCTTACCTACCTACTCGTGTTGCTTGCTTAACTTGTTAAGCATCTTACTTGCAATTGTTAGGCTCACTTTCATATTTAGCACTATTGCCTAAAAATTGCTAAGTAACAATTAAAATTTGTAATTGTACCTATTCACCCCCCCTCTAGGTCCATCTCGATCCTTTCATTTGGTATCAGAGCCTTGTGCTCTATTCTTGTGGCTTAACCGCCCTAGAGCGAGATGAACCCCGATGGGACTCCCCTTGTTGTAGATCCAAAATACCAGGTCTCAACTTCTTCGGGAGTCAAGACCTTCACCTCTGAGGATCTAGAACGGGCCCTTGCTAAGCAAAAGGAGGAGCATGATGCTTCTCTTGAGGCCTTGGTCAAAATAAGGTTAGCCGCACTAACCATAGATTCCACGATACCCCCTAGTCCGGGTGGTGTGGGTTCGAGGCAAACTGCGCCTATTCCTTCTCTTGATCAACAACCTCCTAATAGTGGTCACTCTAATGTTCCATGGCTATATGCAGAACCTAAAGATGAAAAACCAAATTATAGGCATGAGGGTGAACCTCCCGTGCTTGATAAAAAGGCTGACTTTTCTATGTGGAGAGTTGCTATGCAGGATCATCTTAGGTACGCAAACGATGAGATGTTGGACATCTTGGAGGATGGGTACAACCCTGTTGATCCAAGGAACCTCACTCCAAGAGAAATATATAACAGGCATCCCAACGACACTGCAATCATGTTGTTAAGGAAAGGGATGAGTGAAAAGCAAAGGAGACCTTTCATACACATCACCAGTGCCAAGGATTTGTGGGATATCATTGTGAGATCAAAAACCGGAACCTCCTCCCTTCTGCTTGCACAATATGAGATTGCCAAAGCTCAATTGCAAAACTTCTGTATGGAGAAAGGTGAAACCCCCAACCAGCTCAATGAGCGTCTGATGACACTTACCTCTGACATAGAGTCCTGTGACTGTGACAATACACAAGATGGATTCAACTTGACAAAGCGGTTTCTTGTGGACAAGTTGCTACATGCTCTTGCCCCGTATCACCATCAAATGGTGTGGGACATAAAGCAACACCATGGATTCAAAGAAATGACTCCAGATGACATCATATCCACCTTTCAATTATTTGAAGAATCCAAAGCAAATGCTACAAGACATCTTGCCATGCATGGAAATTCATCTTCCGTGACCAACTTAGCCTTGAAGGCTAAACAAGTATGTGAAGAAGAAGAAAGTGAGGATGAAGATGATGAAGAAGGTGATGAAAGTGACTCTCAAGAGGGACCCTCATATGAAGACATTGCTCTCTTTGTGAAGAAGTTCAGCGCAGGAAAATTCAAAGTGAGATTTCAAAAGAAGAAGGTCCGAAGTTGCTACAACTGTGACGAGACGGATCACTTCTCCAATGAGTGCCCATATGAGAAGAGAGAAGATAAGCCCAGATTCCCCAAGAACTTTGTAAAGAAGAAATTGCCAAACCATGTGAACTCCAAGCTTAAGAAGAGAGATGGAAGGGCCATGATTGCCCAAGAAGATTCCGATCCCGATGATGTTGGAGGTGTTGCCGGTGTTGCTCAAGATTCTCAAAACACCTTGAGACTAGTCAACAAAAGTGGTGAGGTTGTCATCTACAACTACATGAAAGACTACAAGGGCAACGCGCACAAGTGTTTGATGGCTAACGCCATTGTTGAGGACCATGAGCAACAAACCTCTTCAGACAAAGTGAAGGTAACCTCTCGTTCGGAACCTCCTCTTTTCTCTCCACCTACTCTTAATGATGAATACCTTGATGCGGAGGATAATCATGAGGATAATGATGAGAATGATCCTATGTATGCTAAACTAGAAAAATTTATGTGTTCCCTCAAAGGAAAGAAACTCACTATGTTTCGTATGCTTATGGAGATGGTGGGTAAGCACACCGTCATCATTAAGGAACTCGAAACCCTCGTCACCGAGGAAAAGGAAAAATATAAAATCCTTGAGCTGAAAGTCCTATATGAGGAAGCAAAAAATGATGAACTGTGCATAAAAATTGGTACAAACCTCGATGAACATGCCAAGAAACTTGTTTCCTTGGAAAAGGTTGAAAGCTCTTTCAAGGAGTTGATGAATGATAAGAGCAAACTTGTGAGGTCTCATGCTACTCTCTCTAAGGAGTGTGAGCTTCTATCTGTGTCTCTTAAGACTAAGGAAGATGAGCTCACCCTTCTTACAAAGAGCTTTGAGACACTCAAAGTTACTTATCTTGAAACTCTAGCCAAGGCTTACTCCTCTCCTGTTATAAATGTTGATGCCTGTACTACTAACGCAAGTTATGATCTAGCATCTATTTGTGAGGAAAATCGATTTCTAAAAGCATAGCTCGAGAAAGGACTCATGACTTGTGCTCAAGGACAAAAGAACCTTAATGAAGTATTGAGCCGTCACAATGAAGTTTTCGCAAAGGAAGGACTTGGGTACGACCCAAGCACAAGCAAGACAAAAACCCCCACTCAAAAGTGCACCACTCCTCTCAAGGAGACATTTGTACGTGAAGGGCAGAGGAAGAAAGGGGAGAGTCAAGTCAACAAGGTTATGAGTGGGAAGGCCACTAGGGACCAACCCACTCCCATCAAACCTAAGGGATTCATGCCTCCATCCTATGTGCTTCGTAAAACAAAGGATGGAGAGGTTTATGCAAAATTTGTTGGCCATCATAATGCATTTCGTTTCTATGCTATTTGGGTTCCTAAGACCCTTGTGACTAATGTGAGAGGTCCCATTGCAAAATGGGTGCCTCTAACCAAGTAGTGAATTGTGTGTAGGTTGCCTTCTCCGATGGAGTCAAATGGGTGATCGATAGTGGATGCACCAACCATATGACCGGAGACGGCAAATTGCTCTACGATTTTATGGAAGCCATTCAACCATTTATGAGCATCGTGTTCGATGGAGGAACAAAAGGACAGGTACTTGGACTGGGTAAGGTGGCTATCACAAATGACATGTCACTTGGAAATGTCATGCTTGTCCAATCTCTTAAATATCATTTACTTTCCGTTCGTCAATTGGCTTCTGTTGGTTATGATACACTGTTTGGACTAACGGATGTGAAACACTTTAAGAGAGATACTCTTGAAGTGGCCTTTGTTGGAAAGTTGGATGGCAACCTTTACACAGTTGATTTCTCGAAAGAGAGTACCTTCCATGCAACTTGTCTAATGGCCAAAGCCGACAAGGGATGGCTATGGCATCGCCGGCTAGCCCATGTCGGCATGAGAAATCTTCAAGACCTCTTAAAGGGGAATCACATCCTTGGATTAACTAATATTTCTTTTGAGAAAGATCGTGTGTGTAGTGCATGCATAGCCGGGAAGCAACATCAATCAAAGCACCCACCCAAGAATATTGTATCTACATCAAGGCCATTGGAGCTCCTTCATATGGATCTCTTTGGGCCTCCTTCATGGGATAGTCTTGGTGGGAAAAAGTATGGTCTTGTCATTGTTGATGATTACTCAATATATACATGGGTGTTCTTCCTCAAGTCCAAAGACGAGACGAAGTTCACCTTCATTTATTTTGCCAAACAAGCTCAACGCAAATTTGACAAAGAAATCTTGGCAATAAGAAGTGACAATGGCTCCGAGTTCAAGAACTACACCTTGGAAGAGTTTCTCAGTGACGAGGGGATTGAGCATCAATACTCCGCCCCCTACACTCCTCAACAAAATGGTGTAGCCGAAAGAAAGAACCGTACCCTTGTGGAGATGGCAAGGTCTATGTTGGATGAGTACAAGTCACCACATAGCTTTTGGGCTGAGGCCGTCAACACTGCATGTCATGCCTCAAACCGTCTTTTCCTCCGCACAATCTTGGAAAAGACCCCATTTGAGCTCCTAACCGGAAACAAACTAAATGTCAAGTACTTCCGTGTGTTCGGATGTAAGTGCTTCTTACTCAACAAGAAAGAACAATTAGGAAAATTTCAATCCAAAACTATTGAGGGTATATTTGTTGGTTATGGATCAAACTCCCACGCCTATAGGGTCTACAACAAATCCAATGGATGTGTTGTAGAAACTTGTGACGTGGTGTTTGATGAATTTAATGGCTCTCATGGAGAGCAAGTTGATCTAAGTGATGTAGGTGATGAAGATTCCTCTCAAGATATCTTGAACATGGGTGTTGGTTCTCTTCTTCCAATGGAACAAGAACCTCATGATGATATGGAAAACGACGCACGACTTCCTATATATCCAACCATTACAACACCCACACCACCACAAGATCAAAATCCTCAACCAATGCCCACAACTCAAGCACCTGATGATGATCAAGTCCTTCACCATGATCATCGTCAACAAGACCAAGAGAAAGAAAGTGCAATCAGGGATGATGAACCTCAACAAATGCAACATGAAGAAGAAGATCTTCCACCACACATCAATGATCCATATGTTGAGGACGTGGATGATGGACATGAAGTTGAACCTCGTGAAACTCTCACCTCCATCATGCCTCGTGTGGCCGGTCGTGTTGATGTTGACAAGATTCTCACTGGCATATCCGAAGGTAGGGTCACTCATAAACAATTGACAAACTTTTGTGCTCACTTCTCGTTTGTGTCTAGTATTGAGCCTGTCAAGGTACAAGACGCATTAATGGACAACGATTGGCTCGTGGCAATGCAGGAAGAGTTGAACAGTTTTGAATGCAACCAAGTATGGTCTCTGGTGGAGAGACCAACTACAGAACACAATGTCATTTGAACAAAATGGATTTTCAAGAACAAGCAAGATGAGAATGGTGTCATCATCCGAAACAAGGCAAGGTTAATGGCACAAGGGTACTCATAAGTTGAAGGTTTGGACTTTGGTGAGACCTTTGCTCCCGTTGCCCGTCTCGAATCTATTCGCATCTTACTTGCCTATGCTGCTTTCAATGGATTTACATTACATCAAATGGATGTGAAGAGTGCTTTCCTTAACGGTCCTCTATAAGAAGAAGTATATGTATCACAACCACCTGGGTTCGTTGATCCCGATCACAAAAACTATGTGTACAAACTTCATAAGGCCTTGTATGGCCTCAAACAAGCACCTCGTGCTTGGTATGATCATCTTAAGAAGTTTCTACTCGATGATGGTTTTGTGAGAGGGGTGATCGATCCCACTCCTTTTACTAAGAGACACAAGGGTGACTTGATATTATGCCAAATCTATGTAGACGATATAATCTTTGGTTCTCCTAACATTCATTTATGCAAGAAGTTTGCGGCTTCAATGACCAAGAATTTTGAAATGTCGCTCAATGCGGACTTGAAATTCTTCCTCGGATTTCAAATTCAACAATTTCAAGAAGGAATTTTCTTGTCTCAAGAAAAATACCTCAAGGACATCCTAGCAAAGTTTGGCATGTCTGATGCTAGTCCATGTAAGACACCCATGCCAACCACAATTTCCCTCACTGAAGACACAAACGATATTCCTTTTGACCCATCTATTTATCGCTCTATGATTGGTTCATTGCTTTATCTTTGTGCATCGAGACCAGACATCATGTTTAGCGTATGCATGTGTGCTAGATTTCAAGCTTCCTCTAGGGAAAGCCATCATAAAGCGGTTAAGCATATTCTCAGATACCTTGTTCACACCCCAAAGTTGGGTCTATGGTACCCCAAGGATGCTAAGTTTGATCTCATTGGGTACACGGATGCTGATTGTGCTGGTGACAAAGTGGACCGCAAGTCTACCTCCGGTGCATGCCAATTTCTTGGACGCTCATTGGTCAGTTGGTCCTCCAAGAAACAAAATTGTATCGCCCTCTCCAGCTGTGACGCAGAATACATTGCAGCTGCCAGTTGTGGAACTCAATTACTATGGATGAGGCAGACTTTGAAGGATTACGGTATCACCTATCGACATGTGCCTCTTCTATGTGATAATGAAAGTGCCATCAACATTGCTAAGAATCCCAAAGATCATCTTCGCACCAAGCACATTGACATTAGGTATCATTTCTTGAGAGATCATGTGGAAAAGGGTGACATTGATGTTGCCCACATTGGTACAGAAATGCAACTTGCAGACATCTTCACGAAGCCATTGGATGAAGCTAGGTTTTGTCGACTTAGGCGTGAACTTGGTATCTTGGAGCTTGACAATATTATGTGAAATCTAGTACCCATTCATGCATAAACTTAATATCTCGTCTTGATGTAGGCATATATTTAGGGGGAGACACTGATGGGCCTCGAACCCCTCGTTGGTTACCCCAAGTGGAAGGTGTAAGATGCAGTAAGTAGAAGTGTTTTCCCCTAGCAAAGATGCCAAGGATCGAATCCCCAGAGACTCCTAGGTTCAACAGGTAGGTGTCAACTGCTAACGGCGCAATTAGCAATCAACGTGGACCTGCACACAGATACAAATAACTTTGCTCCCAACGAGTACAGAGAGGTTGTCAATCTCTCCGGCCTTGTAGTTCACAAAGGGTTAAAAGCAATATGATAGTAGTGATAGATAGTGTTTTGCAATAGTAAATAAATAGCGAAAAGTAAATAGTGGATGTGATCAATGATGGTAATATGGACCGGAGTCTCATGATGTTCACTAGTGATGTCTCTCTCCCAAAAGACGATAAAACAGCTATGTGAGGTAAACAAATTACAGCTGGGCAATTGACAGGACCCACGAGCGCATACAAATGCTGATTACATTGCAAGAAAGGTTGAGGTTCAAAGCATGAGCGGTACGCCAAAGTAAGTAGACCGAAATCCATCAATATCTACTACTAATCATCCACCTTGAGATATCTATCCAGAACATCTCGCTGGTATTAAGTTGTGAGTCCCACCCATAGTGTAAACTCAATGCAACAGACAACTGCATTAAAAGAACTTTGCGTAAAGTAAACAATCCTTGCACCCGCGGGCACAAGCACCGTTGTTTTCCCCCTTGTGGCAACAGCACATCCCCTAGACTCATGTTTCTGTCACTCAAGCTAGTCATCGAGGGGCATGAACCCACAATCGAGCATAACGTTCCCTCTTGGAGTCACTACCTATTACTCGGCCAAAGCAATAAATAACAACGGAGAACATGCAAGAATTACTTATGAACTAAAATATAAAAGAGGTGAATCAAATATATTACTCAAGATCAATCTGAACATAACCTCATAATCCATCGGATCCCAGCAAACTCAACATAGCAACAGCATAAGGATTACATAGGTGCCTCGATCATGTAGGGCAGCTCACGAGGACTAATTAGTGAAGCACAAGAATGGGAGGAGAACATCACATAGCTACTGGTCATGGACTCATGGTCCAAGGGAGACTACTCACGAGTCATCCGGGAGGCGTCCATGGTGGTGGAGAAGCTCCCGGTGGTGATCCTCCCCTCCGGCAGGGTGCCGGGAAGAGTTCTCCTGGTGCTCCCGATCTTGGAAGCGGCGGCGGCGGCGGAACAGAGATGGGATCGCGAAAAGAAGTCCTCTTCTGAGGGTTACGGGGAACCCTTTAAATATATGCCAAAGTAGGGCACCGGGGGAGCCTCGGGGGGCCCAGGCGCCCCCCCGGCGCGGCCCAGGGGGGGCGCGCCCACAGGGCGCCTGGAGCCCCTGTGCCCCCCCCCCAGGCTGCCCTTCGGACGCAGTGTTGTTTCCGGTTCGCTGATTTTTTATATAATTTTTCTGGATTTTTCTGGGCAGTTCTCGAAACGTGAAAACCTGAAATACAAAAACAACCGAAAACAGAAACTGGCACTGGGGTGCACTGGATTAGTAAGTTAGTCCAAATATGATCAAAAGTGTATGGAAGTGTATGAATATCATAGCAATATCACCCAAAAGTGGCATGGAGCAAGCAGAAATTATAGATACGTTTTGGACGTATCAACATCCCCAAGCTTAATTCCAGCTCGTCCTCGAGTAGGTAAATGATAACAAGAATAATTTCTGTGGTGACATGCTATTAACCATATAGGACTTTCTCATAGTCATATGACAAAAGCTTACTGAGACAATGATTCTAAAGTAGTTAAGTTGCCTCAAGAGAAAATCACAAATGACTGAAAGTTTTACAACATGAAACTGAAACATCAAAAAGATTTGCAATGAACATGATGTGCAAATATGATCAAGTGATATCTAGCTTGCCCCCTTTAGTGATGCAAAACATAAATGCAGGGGCACCTTCAAGGTTTAAGTGATGACTAGATACAATCATTTCAGAATAAACGATATCACAATCATGCAAAAGACAATGCTACTTTGGGACAATGCACATTACACTCAGAATGACAATCATGCTCTCAGTAGTTGGTGCTTGAAGTGCTAGAGCTTTTTATTTTGAAACATGGAAGCAATTGTGTCAACGGTAGTAGTACTTCATATGTGTCATGCATAAAACATCCTATAAGTTGCAAGCCTCATGCATCGAATACCAATAGTGCTCGCTCCTTGTCCTAATTAGCTCGGATTCCCATGGGTTATCATTGCATTGCATATGTTTTAACCAAGTGTCACAAAGGGGTACCTCTATGCCACCTGTACAAAGGTCCAAGGAGATAGATCGCATTTGATTTCTCATTTTTGATAGATCTCAACTTGAGGACATCCATACCGGGACAACATAGAAAATAGATGATGGACTCCTCTTTAATGCATAAGCATATTCTCATGAGAGATTGAGGATTAAGGTCCAAGCTAAAACTTCCACCATGATGCATGGCTTTGGTTGGCGGCCCAATGTTCTTCTCTAACAATATGCATATTAATTCAACCCACGGTAAATCACCCTTACTTCAGACAAGACGAACATGCATAGCAACTCACATGATATTCAACAAAAGTGTGACAGTTGATGGCGTCCCCAGAAACATGGTTACTGCTCAGCAAGCAACTCATAAGAGATAAGATACATAGGCAACATATTCTTTACCACAATAGTTTTTAGGCTAATTTCTCATGAGCTATGTATTGCATGGTTAGTTTGCTTAGTGCAGGTGGAGGTTAGCAAAAGACTGGGAGCGACCAACTAAGAGAGCAATGACGGTCATAATCATGCAGAGCGACAAAGCAATATTGAATCAGGCATGGTAGTTATATCGCTACTCAGAAATAAAAGATCATCAAGGCTTGACAGACTTTCTTACAGTCTTGAATATGCGTGAGCATACGCCAAGTCAATCAAAATAAATTCTCAAAGGAAGATATTACTAGACCATACCATATCATAGGCAAACAAACCAAGTTGGTACTCCAATAACACATTGGGAACCCCCCAGCTATTTGAGATTAACCAAAAGAAAACCTGAACTACTAAGCACCATCATGAAAGTAGCATCTTTATCATAGACACATTAACCCATGCAACAAAAGCAAACTCTCTTAATAAGATGAGCATGGTAATTAAAGAGAGTTCAAGCAACCAACTAAATAAAAGCTCTTTGAAAAGATAGGCATGAATACTAAGAGCAGAGTACGATAGTAGCTATTAAAAGACAAAGAACACACACAGCATAGATAGACATGAAAATTCTATGTAATGTTCTAGGTAGAGGTGGAGCGTGTTTCTCTCCCACATAAAGGAATGCTGGGTTCCGACTCGTTATGAAAAACTAAAAAGAAAACTAAAAGCAAGACGCTCCAAGCATAGCACATAACACATGAAGTGATAAAAATATAGCGGAACGAAAGACGAACTGATAATGTTGATGGAAAAGGGGATGCACGGGGGGAATCCCCAAGCTTAGACGCTTGAGTCTCCTTGAATATTTCTTGGGAGTGCACGGGGGCATCCCCAAGCTTGAACGCTTGACACTCCTGAATCTTTTTATCATCTTCCCTCGCACACTTGAAAACTCCCTTCATACATAACTCATCATAATCTGATTAGCGAGGTTAGTACCCTTAATAAAATAATTATACCTTGCTGGAAATAAGGATATTCTTGAAGTTCTACTGTTTCTCAAGATTGCCAAAAGGTTTTTGCAAAGAAAGAGCAAGTTCTTAATTTGCAAAGTGAAGGTAAGGCAAAACAGGACAGAATCTGTGAAAAACAGAACAGCAGGCAGTAATTGACCTGTTCGGGATACTTCTGCAACTCAAATCAAAAAACTCAGAACTGACGCACGAAAGACAATTATATAGAGAACGCTGTAGAAAAAATTCAGACCAAAAAGATGATCTGGTGATTTTATACAAATTTTTCTATCCAAGGACAGAATCTGTTTCCTGGACAGCACCTCACAACTTTTGAACTTTCTAGCAATCAGAGGCTATACTTGGCACAAATATGAAAAGCAAAGATACAATGATGATGCTACAGCAGTAAACAACATCAAGACACAACAAAAGCAAAAAATTTATTCATGTGGGCTGCCTCCCAAAAGCGCTTTCTTTTATGCCTTTAAGCTAGGCATAATGCATAGATCAAGTTTTATCAAGAGTAAAAGAATAGCTAGCCCGTACAACGGACTCAAAAGGTAACTTGACCTTCTTACGAGGGAAGTGTTCCATCCCTTTCTTGAGAGGAAACTGAAATTTTATATTACCCTCTTTCATGTCAATGACAGCACCAACGGTGCGCAAAAAGGGACGTCCCAAAATAATTGGACACGAAGGATGACATTCAATATCCATAATAGTAAAATCAACGGGCACATAATTATCATTGACAACAATAAGAACATCGTCAATCCTCCCCAAAGGTTTCTTTATGGAAGAATCAACGAGACGAACACCAAAAGAACAAGAATCATAAGGTTTCAATTTAAGCATATCATATATCCTTTTGGGCATAACAGAGGTACTAGCACCAACATCACATAATGCATAACAAGAGAAGTCATTCAAATTAATTTTTATCATAGGATCCCAACCATCTTCTAGCTTTCTAGGTATGGAGGCTTCTACTCTAAGTTTCTCCTCCCTAGCTTTGATGAGAGCATTAGTGATATGCTCTGTGAAGGCAAGGTTAAGCGTGCTAGTGCGGGGATCTCTAGACATTTTGTGAAGGAAATCAATAACTTCGGTAAGAGTGCAATTATCAAAATCAAGGTCACGAGCATCAAGTAAAGTGGTAGTGGTGTCCTTAAGGCTCACCTGTTTGGTAGTTTCTATAGCATCGCCATTAATAGGTCCATTGGGACCAGGAGTACATTGGGTGCTAAGAGTGTGAACATCCTCAACAACTTGGATAGTAGCAACAGTGTGGTGGGTAGGAAGGCTCTTAATTCTTTCCTCTTCCTCCCTTTCTCTAGCCCATCTTTCTTTAAGCTTAGCCATCATCCTAATGTTTTCATTAATTTGTACTTGAGTAGCATTAATAGGGATGACTTCCCTCTCCTTAAGTGGAGAAGTTTCAATTTTTAGCAATTTTAACTCATTGGCTAAGTGGTCTACCTTAAAAGAAAGATCATCTAGTTTATGTAGTTTCTCTTCTACATTCTTATTAAAGGCTTTTTGGGTAGTGATGAAATCTCTAAGCATGGTCTCTAGTTCAGTATTGGAGTTCTTGGTACTAGGATAAGCATTGTTGTTCCCATAAGAGTTAGAGGGGAACGGTCTAGAATTGTTACCAAAGTTACTCCTATAAGCATTGTTGTTGAAATTATTTCTAGAGATAAAGTTAACATCTACTTGTTCTTGAGCAATCAAAGAATTTAAAGGAACATCACGAGGATCAACAGTAGATTGCTTCGAAAGTAGAGACATAATCAAGTCCACTTTTTCATTGAGGGAGGAAATCTCCTCGACAGAGTTTACCTTCCTACCTGTTGGAGCGCGTTCGGTGTGCCATTGGGAATAGTTAGTCATCATCTCATCGAGAAGCTTCGTGGCAGCACCAAGTGTAGTTGACATAAAGGTTCCTCCCGCGGCCGAATCTAACAAGTTCCGCGAGGTAAAATTCAAGCCTGCATAAAAAGTTTGGATAACCATCCAAGTAGTCAAACCGTGAGTAGGGCAGTTTTTGATAAGAGATTTCATACGTTCCCAAGCTTGGGCAACGTGTTCATTATCCAATTGTTTAAAATTCATGATGTTACTTCTAAGTTGGATAATCTTAGCAGGTGGATAGTATTTTCCGATAAAAGCATCTTTGCACTTATCCCATGAATCTATGCTATTTCTAGGCAAAGACTGAAACCAAATTTTAGCTCCTCCTCTCAAAGAGAAAGGAAAAAGCTTAAGCTTAACAATATTACCATCTATTTCTTGGTACTTTTGCATATCACAAAGTTCAACAAAATTGTTCAAGTGTAAAGCAGCATCATCTCCAGCACCGGAGAATTGTTCTCTCATGACTAAGTTAAGTAAAGAAGGTTTAATTTCATATGAAGGTGCTGAAGTGGCAGGTGTAGTGATAGGTGTGCTGATAAAGTCATCGTTGTCGTGACTAGTGAAGTCACACAACTTGGTGTTCTCGGTGGAACCCATAGTAGCAAGCAAGCAAGATAACTATTTTTTTGATTTTCGATAAAAAGGAACTAAAGCAAAAATGAAAGGTAAACTAACAAGACTAAAAAGTAAAGGTAAAAGATAGCATGCAACTCCCCTATCCTGAAGAGTGGAGTCCCCGGCAACGGCGCCAGAAAATACTCCTTGATGGGCCTCGAACCCATCGTTGGTTACCCCAAGTGGAAGGTGTAAGATGCAGTAAGTAGAAGTGTTCTCCCCTAGCAAAGATGCCAAGGATCGAATCCCCAGAGACTCCTAGGTTCAACAGGTAGGTGTCAACTGCTAACGGCGCAATTAGCAATCAACGTGGACCTGCACACAGATACAAATAACTTTGCTCCCAACGAGTACAGAGAGGTTGTCAATCTCTCCGGCCTTGTAGTTCACAAAGGGTTAAAAGCAATATGATAGTAGTGATAGATAGTGTTTTGCAATAGTAAGTAAATAGCGAAAAGTAAATAGTGGATGTGATCAATGATGGTAATATGGACCGGAGTCTCATGATGTTCACTAGTGATGTCTCTCTCCCAAAAGACGATAAAACAGCTATGTGAGGTAAACAAATTACAGCTGGGCAATTGACAGGACCCACGAGCGCATACAAATGCTGATTACATTGCAAGAAAGGTTGAGGTTCAAAGCGTGGGCGGTACGCCAAAGTAAGTAGACTGAAATCCATCAATATCTACTACTAATCATCCACCTTGAGATATCTATCCAGAACATCTCGCTGGTATTAAGTTGCGAGTCCCACCCATAGTGTAAACTCAATGCAACAGACAACTGCATTAAAAGAACTTTGCGTAAAGTAAACAATCCTTGCACCCGCGGGCACAAGCACCGTTGTTTTCCCCCTTGTGGCAACAGCACATCCCCTAGACTCATGTTTCTGTCACTCAAGCTAGTCATCGAGGGGCATGAACCCACAATCGAGCATAACGTTCCCTCTTGGAGTCACTACCTATTACTCGGCCAAAGCAATAAATAACAACGGAGAACATGCAAGAATTACTTATGAACTAAAATATAAAAGAGGTGAATCAAATATATTACTCAAGATCAATCTGAACATAATCTCATAATCCATCGGATCCCAGCAAACTCAACATAGCAACAGCATAAGGATTACATAGGTGTCTCGATCATGTAGGGCAGCTCACGAGGACTAATTAGTGAAGCACAAGAACGGGAGGAGAACATCACATAGCTACTGGTCATGGACTCATGGTCCAAGGGAGACTACTCATGAGTCATCCGGGAGGCGTCCATGGTGGTGGTGTTGGGGAACGTTGCATGGGAAACAAAAATTTTTCCTACGTTCACCAAGATCAATCTAGGAGATGCTACTACGAGAGGAGAGTTGGATCTACGTACCCTTGTAGATCGCTAAGCGGAAGCGTTAAGAACGCGGTTGATGGAGTCGTACTCGCCGCGATTCAGATCGCCGAAGATCCTAGCACCGAAGCAACGGTGCCTCCGCGTTCTTCACACGTACGGCTCGGGGACGTCTCCTCCTTCTTGATCCAGCAAGGGGTGGAGGAGAGGTTGATGGAGAGACCGGCAGCACGACGGCGTGGTGGTGATGGTGGAGAAGGATTCCAGCAGGGCTTCGCCTAAGCACCGCGGGAGATGAAGATGTTATGGGAGAGGGAGGGCAGCACCGAGGCACAATCGTGTGTTGGCTGCCCTCCCTATACCTCTCTATATATAGGGGGAAGGAGGAGAGGGGGGCGCCCTAGGGTTTCCCCTAGGGGGGCCGGCGGCCAGGGCAGGGGGGGCGGCGGCCAAGGGCCAGGCCCTAGGGTTTCCCCCCCTAGGTGCCTTGCCCCCCAAGCCAGGGGGGGTGCGGCAGCCCTAGGAGGGTCCACCTCCCCTTGCGCATGAGGAGAGGGCCCAGGGGGGGGGCGCACAGCCCTATGAGGGCTGTGGTGTCCCCCCTTGTGGCCCATTAGGCCCAGAACCACTTCCGGGACCCCCGAAACCCTTTTCGGTAATCCGCCGATTTCCCTATGCTCCCCGGAACACTTCCGGACTCCGAAACCTTTCATCCTATATATCAATCTTCGTCGCCGGACCATTCCGGAGACCCTCGTCACGTCCGGGATCTCATCCGGGACTCCGAACAACCTTCGGTAACCATGCACTGTTCTCACTAACAACCCTAGCGTCACCGAACCTTAAGTGTGTAGACCCTGCGGGTTCGGAAACCATGTAGACATGACCGAGACACTCCCAGGTCAATAACCAATAGCGGGATCTGGATACCCATATTGGTTCCCACATGTTTCTCGATGATCTCATCGGATGAACCACGATGTCAAGGATTCAAGCAATCCCGTATACAGTTCCCTTTGTCTCGTCGGTATGTTACTTGCCCGAGATTCGATCGTCGGTATCTCTATACCTAGTTCAATCTCGTTACCGGCAAGTCTCTTTACTCGTTACCGTAATACATAATCCCGTGACCAACTACTTAGTCACTTTGAGCTCATTGAGATGACGTATTACCGAGTGGGCCCGGAGATACCTCTCCGTCACACGGAGTGACAAATCCCAGTCTCGATCCATGTCAACTCAACCGACACCCTCGGAGATACCTGTAGAGTACCTTTATAGTCACCCAGTTACGTTGTGACGTTTGGCACACACAAAGCACTCCTACGGTGTCAGTGAGTTACATGATCTCATGGTCATAGGAACTTATACTTGACATGCAGAAAACTATAGCGATAACTGACACGATCAAAAGCTATGTTTAACGTTTGGGTCTCGTCCATCACATCATTCTCCTAATGATGTGATCCCGTTACCAAATGACAACTCATGTCTATGACCTGGAAACCGCGGTCATCTTTGATCAACGAGCTAGTCCTGTAGAGGCTCACTAGGGACACAAAGTCTGTCTATTCATCCACACATGTATTTGAGTTTCCAATCAATACAATTATAGCATGGATAATAAACGATTATCATGAACAAGGAAATATAATAATAACTCTTTTATTATTGCCTCTAGGGCATATTTCCAACAAATAGTGTATGTGATCAATGATGGTAATATGGACCGGAGTCTCATGATGTTCACTAGTGATGTCTCTCTCCCAAAAGACGATAAAACAGCTATGTGAGGTAAACAAATTACAGCTGGGCAATTGACAGGACCACGAACGCAAACCAATGCTGACTACATTGCAAGAAAGGTTGAGGTTCAAAGCATGGGCGGTACGCCAAAGTAAGTAGACCGAAATCCATCAATATCTACTACTAATCATCCACCTTGAGATATCTATCCAGAACATCTCGCTGGTATTAAGTTGCGAGTCCCACCCATAGTGTAAACTCAATGCAACAGACAACTGCATTAAAAGAACTTTGCGTAAAGTAAACAATCCTTGCACCCGCGGGCACAAGCACCGTTGTTTTCCCCCTTGTGGCAACAACACATCCCCTAGACTCATGTTTCTGTCACTCAATCTAGTCATCGAGGGGCATGAACCCACAATCGAGCATAACGTTCCCTCTTGGAGTCACTACCTATTACTCGGCCAAAGCAATAAATAACAACGGAGAACATGCAAGAATTACTTATGAACTAAAATATAAAAGAGGTGAATCAAATATATTACTCAAGATCAATCTGAACATAATCTCATAATCCATCGGATCCCAGCAAACTCAACATAGCAACAGCATAAGGATTACATAGGTGCCTCGATCATGTAGGGCAGCTCACGAGGACTAATTAGTGAAGCACAAGAACGGGAGGAGAACATCACATAGCTACTGGTCATGGACTCATGGTCCAAGGGAGACTACTCACGAGTCATCCGGGAGGCGTCCATGGTGGTGGAGAAGCTCCCGGTGGTGATCCTCCCCTCCGGCAGGGTGTCGGGAAGAGTTCTCCTGGTGCTCCCGATCTTGGAAGCGGCGGCGGCGGCGGAACAGAGATGGGATCGCGAAAAGAAGTCCTCTTCTGAGGGTTACGGGGAACCCTTTAAATATATGCCAAAGTAGGGCACCGGGGGAGCCTCGGGGGGCCCAGGCGCCCCCCCGGCGCGGCCCAGGGGGGGCGCGCCCACAGGGCGCCTGGAGCCCTTGTGCCCCCCCCCCAGGCTGCCCTTCGGACGCAGTGTTGTTTCCGGTTCGCTGATTTTTTATATAATTTTTCTGGATTTTTCTGGGCAGTTCTCGAAACGTGAAAACCTGAAATACAAAAACAGCCGAAAACAGAAACTGGCACTGGGGTGCACTGGATTAGTAAGTTAGTCCAAATATGATCAAAAGTGTATGGAAGTGTATGAATATCATAGCAATATCACCCAAAAGTGGCATGGAGCAAGCAGAAATTATAGATACGTTTTGGACGTATCAGACACTCAACTCATGAGTACTCTACATCCTATACAATGCATAAAAAGAACAAACACTCTCAAAGCTTACCATGTCATGTGGTGCTTTAATATGATGGAGTAGTGACTATGCACCCAAGTCAACATTCTTGAGGTCTCATATCACATATGCTCAAACATGGTGGCATCAGCCACCGCTCGTAGAGTAAACATAGTAACCAAGCAACTTATTTCATAGACTCAGAGATTCATGTAAGCGTCATCATCATCTCCCTACAAAATTCCCTAAGCCAATCCTCTGATCCTCCGGTCGTCCGGTACTTTCCGGACGTCCGGTGTTTCGAGTGCTTCCGGACGTCCGGTACGCTCCGGACGTCCGTCAAAACCCTTCTGTCAACTCCATGCCGGACGTCCGGTACTATCGGATATCCGCTAATTGTTCTAGGACCGGACGTCCGGAAACCACCGGTCGTCCGGAAAATCCCTGGCCCATATATATAAATCGGACCGCGTGGGAGGCAGTTTTACCCTACAAATATCCACCCCTCCGTCCCATCTTCTGGCCTCCGCCGCCGCTGGGACCCCATCTTCTAGCCGCCGCCGGGGGCCCCTCGCCCGTCCATAAGCCGGGCTGCTCGCCTGGTTCCCTCGCCGGCAGCTCTCCGTCTCGTTCCTTCACTCCAAGGTTGCCCCTTCTTCTTCCCCTCCTCTCATCCCTCGGGTTTTCCCTCGATCTATGAGAGTAGTGTGTTGATTTTGGGTCCTTCTTCTTCTTCTAGGTCGGGATGCCGAAGGTTAAACACTCCGCACGCAAGGAGGCCACCGGTGGGGTTGCTCGCCCATCTCGCCGTGGCGGCTCCGATGACTCCCAAGAACATGCTCGCGCTAAGAAGCGCGTCGCTCAGCCTCGCAGCCCCACAAGCGACTCCTCATCGGAGGAATCAGATTTTGAGGATGAACTCGAAGCTATGGAGAGGGAGGAATTTGGCTCTTCCCACACTGCTGCACCCAAGCCCGGGACTCGGTGACCCACGTTTAAGCCACCTCCTCCACCAGTTCAGCCTCAAGGTGATGCTCGTCACATCTCCCTTGAGCCTCCTCTCTCTCACGGTCGAAAGGTTAAGTGGTTCAATACCATTCCCATCGCATCATATCTTGCTCTTCGTTGTGATGTAGACCAATTTACGGTTGCTAGCGACTCCACGGATGATCGCTTTCGCACCAATGTCCAGGCAGACATTTTCACCACTGTCATTTTACCTAAGGGTCTGTCTTTACATTTGTGCATCGATCTTGAGCACATTCGTTCTCATCCTACGAAGTATCCGGGAGCCATTGAACTCATTGAGACTTCGGGTCTTGCTGCTCCTTTTTCCTTTCAGCATGATTTTAACAATGCTGCCATCCATCAATTTTATGCCACATGTCACTTTCACCCCAACAACACTGTCACTTAGATGACCTCCGACACAGTGCTTACAGCCTCATACTCCCAATTTGTGGCTGCTCTGGGCTTTCCTGATAGTGGGTTCAAAATACACAAGGATGATCCCCGCCATAAGCCCAAAGGCATAAATGTTTGCATGGATCTCCTCAAACCCATCACTGAAATGAGTAAGGAGGAGAAAGAGAAAGATCTAAACCAAGTGTCAATCTGACGCTCTCCCTTTTACATCATTTTTCAGTGTGTCATTCGCACCGTCTATCCTAAAATGGGAGACAAAGGGTCGTGCAATAGCTATTGCATCGACCTAATGCATCGTCTCTACACGGCACCTAATGGAAAGATAAATGTTCCTCATTTTCTGTGGCATGAGATCCGTCTCGCTTCTTTTCAATTCAAGCGAGCCTTTCCTCATGCCCCCTATCTTCAGGCATTTATTGAGAGTGTGGCGCCATTTCCCATTGTCCGCACTCATTTACATGAGCAGTGGGTCATTCCATCCCACATGGCGGATGACTGGGTCAGGCCCTCTTCCTCTACTCATCCTCGTCGAACTGCTGCTCATTTTCCTCCCATTACTCATTCCGGTTCTTCATATCTTGCATGCATTGCTCGCTTTCTTGGGAAAGCTCACTCTGCCATGATGAAGGCTATCACCTTTCAGTGTTCCCAGAACCACGATGTAGTCACTCGCATGGTTACTTCCAAGAATGCTCTGAAGGCTCGTCTAAGAGACTCCGGAGTATTCGATGTGAGTGATGATGAACGTCTTCCCGATGATCCGCCTTCTGACTTTGGCTTTCCCTCGGGTCCTGAGTGGTCTGAATTCCTTGACGAGGCTGGTGGCAGTGGTACTCATGATGATGAGGATGATGATGATGCTTTACGATGGTCTGACACCTTTTGGGTAGTAGCTGCCAAAGGGGGAGTAGGCACTTCTCTAAGAAATTATCTATTTATGTAATGATGTGAGATTTGTATCGAACCTATGATGTGAACCTGTTATGATGTACTATGTGTTGAAACTTTATCTATTATGTGATGCACCTATATATCTATGGAAATATTGTGTTATATCATGGGTATGAGATTGGTGTATGATATCTTGTGTATGAGTTTGCTATGAGATCTGGTGACTGAGATTGTCATGATATCATATTGAGGTGGAGCTCCTCTCTTCTTGTTTATTATTGTTCATGCACCTATTTAGGGGGAGCTCCATAACATCATTTCGAGATTTGAAAGTCTTTAATACAGTTTCTTTCAGAAATGCATGCATGTTGTCATCAACTACCAAAAAGGGGGAGATTGAAAGTGCAATCTTGCCTTTAATTATATTTTGATGAATGATGACAACATGCATATATGGGACTAATCATGTTTATCAAGTATATCTCAGGATTATGTCTCAATGCGTATGTGGATCATGAATACAAACAAATCTACATCGCTCAAGAACGGATATACAAGATGATAGCTTCTAGCTTGATTTTCAGGTTGATTCTGAGTATAGGGATCCCGCACTATTAAGAGGGGATCGATGGATATTGTGAAAGGCTTGCTCAAAACATACAAAGTATCCTCCCACATCATCTCTACTCTATCCATACCAATTATAATATTCTATGCACCTAGAAGTATGAGCAACTAAACCTTTGTGTTCAGTTGTCACCGGACGTCCGACACTCTACGGACGTCCGGACCTTCACAGCCTACCGGACGTCCGGTCCCTCAGCGCCTAACGGATGTCCGACCTGCTCCGGACGTCCGGTATTCCTCAATAGAAACTATACATCGGTTTTCCAGTATCCTCCGGACGACCGGTCCTTCAGCGCCTAACGGACGTCCTGTACACTCCGGATGTCCGGCACTTCTTCACAGAAAGAAAACAGTGGATGTCCGAAATCTTCCAGACGTCCGGTCACCTGTGCATACAGTATGGTACGTGGCCCTGTCTGGTGAACCGTCAGGCTCCGGACGTCCGGTCTTCGTCGGACGTCCGGTGCAACCTGTGCCATCGAACGTCCGGTAATGACCGGATGTCCGACACTTGCTGTACATTTTTCTGTACAACGGTCTCCTCGCTTCTATGACTATATATATAGTCCCCTTCTTCCACAAGATATGTTGACCACTCACTTTGAGCTTACTCAAGAACACATTCACACTCTCTCTCACCTTGATACACCAAATCTTAGATCCCAAAAGGATTTGAAGGCATTCGTGAGAAGTTGTCCAATCAAGTGATAGATCCACTCCCTCCTCTTCTTTGCACCAAAGGAATTTGTGATTTGAGCAAGTCTTGAGGTTTTCTTTATTGTTCTTGTTACTCTTGGAGGTTGGAGACTCCTAGGCAGTAGGAGTCTTTCGGAGAGGAATCAAACTCTGTGATTACCCCCGAAAAAGTTTGCGAGGGTTTGGAGGCCACCTAAAGGCTTACCACTAGTGGTTGGGAATCGCCTTCGTGGTGATATCTCAAAGAGAGAATAGGGTGAGCCTTCGTAGCGTTGGTGTGCCTTCGTGGTAGCACCCACCTCTCTAAACGGTGACGTAGCTTCCCTCCAAGGAAGTGAACATCGGCATACATCCTTGTCTCTCGAAGTTTCGGTTATTCCTAACCTAAACTTTCTACTTGTGGTTACTTGTTCTCTAAGTTATTACTTATATCTTATTGTGTTACCTTACCTACCTACTCGTGTTTCTTGCTTAACTTGTTAAGCATCTTACTTGCAATTGTTAGGCTCACTTTCATATTTAGCACTATTGCCTAAAAATTGCTAAGTAACAATTAAAATTTGTAATTGTACCTATTCACCCCCTCTAGGTCCATCTCCATCCTTTCACCAGGGCTCAACATATAAATAGAGGGGTAGGGCTAGCACCCAAGACACATCAAGATACACCAAGCCGTGTGCCGGCAAGCCCGACCCTCTAGTTTATCCTCCGTCTAGTTTTTGTAGTGCTTGGCGAAGCCCTGCAGAGATTGTTATTGATCAACAACCGTCACCACGTCGTCGTGCTGCCGGAACTCATCTACTACTTCGCCCGTCTTGCTGGATCAAGAAGGCAGGGACGTCATCGAGCTGAACGTGTGCTGAACGCGGAGGTGCCGTACGTTCGGTACTAGATCGGGACGGATCATGAAGGTGCACGACTACATCAACCGCGTTGATAAACGCTTCCGCTTTCGGTCTACGAGGGTACGTAGACACACTCTCCCCTCTCGTTGCAATGCATCTAACAGATAGATCTTGCGTGATCGTAGAATTTTTTTGAAATACTACGTTCCCCAACAGTATTGTATTGTTGCCATCGAGGATAAAAAGATGGGGTTTATATCATGTTATTTGAGTTCATCCCTCTACATCATGTCATCTTGCTTAAGGCGTTACTCTGTTCTTATGAACTTAATACTCTAGATGCATGCTGGATAGCGGTCGATGTGTGGAGTAAAAGTAGTAGATGCAGAATCGTTTTGGTCTACTTGTTTCGGGCGTGATGCCTATATATAATGATCATGCCTAGATAGGCTCATTAGTATTCGCTGTTCTATCAATTGCTCGATGGTAATTTGTTTACTCGTTGTAGAATACCGGTATCATGAGAGAAGCCACTTGAGAAAACTATGGCCCCCGGGTCTATTCTCAACATATCAATCTACAATCTACTTTACTTTTCCGCCTTTACTTTCTGTTCTTATATCCAAAAAGTACCAAAAATATCAAACTACCCTATCTATCAGATCTAGTAAGTGACCGTAAAGGGATTGACAACCCCTTATCGCGTTGGCTGTGAAGTTCTTATTTGTTTGTGCAGGTGCGAGGGACTCACGCGTGGTCTCCTACTGGATTGATACCTTGGTTCTCAAAAACTGAGGGAAATACTTATGCTACTGTGTTGCATCACCCTTTCCTCTTCGAGGGAATACAACGCAAGCTCGAGAAGTAGCAAGAAGAATTTCTGGCGCTGTAGCCGGGGAGGCTTACGCAAAAGTCATATACCAAGTACCTATCACAAACCCTTATCCTTCGCATTACATTTATTTGCCTCTCGTTTTCCTCTCTCCCACTTCACCCTTGCCGTTTTATTTGCCCTTCTTTTTGCCGTGTGTTTATCGTTCGCTTGCTTCTTGTTTGCTTGTGTGCTGGATTGCTTGCTTGTCAGTATGGCTCAGTACAATACCAAATGGTGTGACTTCTCCAATACCAACAATAATGATTTTATTAGCACTCCGATTGCTCCTATTACCGATGCTGAATCTTGTGAGATCAATGCTGCTCTGTTGAATCTTGTCATGAAAGATCAATTTTCCGGCCTTCCTAGTGAAGATGCCGCTACCCATCTAAACAACTTTGTTGATTTGTGTGATATGCAAAAGAAAAGGGAGACGGATAACTATATTGTTAAATTGAAGTTATTTTCTTTTTCACTTAGAGATCATGCTAAAAATTGGTTTTCCCTTTGCCTAGAAATAGTATTGATTCATGGAATAAGTGCAAAGATGCTTTTATCTCTAAGTATTTCCCTCCTGCTAAGATCATCTCTCTTAGAAATGATATTATGAATTTTAAGCAACTAGATCATGAGCATGTTGCACAAGCTTGGGAGAGAATGAAATTAATGATACATAATTGCCCTACACATGGTTTGAACTTATGGATGATTATTCAAAACTTTTATGCTGACTTGAATTTTGCTTCTAGAAATCTTTTAGATTCGGCCGCAGGAGGCACTTTCATGGAAACTACCTTAGGAGAAGCTACCAAACTCCTAGATAATATTATGGTTAATTATTCTCAATGGCACACCGAAAGATCTACTAGTAAAAAAGTGCATGCTATTGAAGAGATTAGTGTTTTGAGTGGAAAGATGGATGAACTTATGAAATTATTTGCTGCTAAGAGTGCTTCTTCTGATCCTAATGATATTCCTTTATCCACGTTTATTGAAAATAATAATGAATCTTTGGATGTTAATTTTGTTGGTAGGAATAATTTTGGTAACAATGATTATAGAGGAAACTTTAATCCTAGGCCTTTTCCTAGTAATTCCTGTAATAATTATGGAAATTTCTACAATAACTCTTATGGAAAGATGCCTTCTAAATTTGAAACTAGTGTTAAGGAGTTTATGAATTCGCAAAAGAATTTCAATGCTTTGCTTGAAGAAAAATTGCTTAAGATTGATGAATTGGCCAGAAGTGTGGATATAATTACTCTTGATGTTGATTCTTTGAAACTTAGATCTATTCCACCTAAGCATGATATCAATGAGTCTCTCAAAGTCATGATAATTTCCATTGATGAATGCAAAGAAAGAACCGCTAGGATGCGTGCTAAAAGAGAGAATTATATAAAAGCGTGTTCTTCTAGTTATCATGAAAATAAAGATGAAGATATGGAAGTTATTGATTTGTCTCCTATTAGATCCTTGTTTTCTAGTATGAATCTTGATAGAGACGGGATTGGAGATGTGTCTACTTTAATTAAAAGGTGTCCCAATGATTTGGAGTTTTTAGATCTTGATGCTAAAATTGTTAAAAGTGGGAGTGAGGAGATTAAAACTTTGCATAGTGATGAACCCACTACTTTGGATTTCAAGTGATTCAATTATGATAATTGCTCTTTGATTGGTTGTATTACCTTGTTGCAATCCGTACTAAACTCTCTGCATGCTTATAGTCAAAATAAAGCTTTTACCAAACACATAGTTGATGCTTTGATGCAATCTTATGAAGAAAAACTTGAATTAGAAGTTTCTATACCTAGAAAACTTTATGATGAGTGGGAACCTACTATTAAAATAAAAATTAAAGATCATGAATGCTTTGCTTTGTGTGATTTGGGTGCAAGTGTCTCCACTATCCCAAAAACTTTGTGTGATTTGTTAGGTTTCCATGAGCTTGATAATTGTTCTTTAAATTTGCATCTTGCGGATTCTACCATTAAGAAACCTATGGGAAGGATTAATGATGTTCTTATTGTTGCCAATAGGAATTATGTGCTCGTAGATTTCATTGTTCTTGATATAGATTGCAATCCTTCATGTCCTATTATTCTTGGAAGACCTTTCCTTAGAATGATTGGTGCAATTATTGATATGAAGGAAGGAAATATTAGATTCCAATTTCCGTTAAGGAAAGGTATGGAACACTTTCCTAGAAAGAAAATCAAATTACCATATGAATCTATTATGAGAGCCACTTATGGATTGCCTTCCAAAGATGGCAATACATAGATCTATCTTTGTATCGTGCCTAGCTAGGGGCGTAAAACGATAGCGCTTGTTGGGAGGCAACCCAATTTTATATTTTTTGTTTTTCCTTCTGTTTATGAATAAATGTTGCATCTAGCTTCGGTTTAGATGTGTTTTTGTGTTTTAATTAGTGTTTGTGCCAAGTAGAACCTTTGGGAAGACTTGTGTGAAGTTTATATGATCTTGCTGTGAAAAACAGAATCGTTAGTGCTCGCTAGAATGGTCACCAGATTTTGCTGGAGTGTGATATTTAGTTGATTCTTTTTGCAGATGATTAATATACAAAATCTTCACATTTAAAAATTTATTTCAATGTTTTTGGAGTTACAGAAATGTGCGAAAGTTACAGATTACTACAGACTGTTCTGTTTTTGACAGATTCTGTTTTTCGTGTGTTGTTTGCTTATTTTGATGAATCTATGAGAAGTATTGGAGGATATGAATCATAGAGAAGTTGGAATATAGTAGGTTTAACACTAATATAAACAAAGAATGAGTTCATTGCAGTACCTTTGAGTAGTGGTTTGTTTTCTTATACTAACGGAGCTCACGTGATTTTTGTCTAAGTTTTGTGTTGTGAAGTTTTCAAGTTTTGAGTATTGCTTTGATGGACTATGGAACAAAGAGAGGTAAGAGCCTAAGCTTGGGGATGCCCAAGGGAACCCAAGGTAAAATTGAAGGACAACCAAAATCCTAAGCTTGGGGATGCCCCGGGAAGGCATCCCTGTTGGGGAACGTAGTATTTTAATTTTTTCCTACGATCACGCAAGATCTATCTACCAGATGAATAGCAACGAGAGGGGAGAGTGTGTCTACGTACCCTCGTAGACCGGGAGCAGAAGCGTCAAGTGGCGCGGTTGATGTAGTCAAACTTCTTCGCGATCCAACCGATCAAGCACCGAACGCACGGCACCTCCGCGTTCAGCACACGTTCAGCTTGATGACGTCCCACGAGCTCTTGATCCAGTTGAGCTTCACGGGAGAGTTTTGTCAGCACGACGGCGTGGTGACAGATATGATGAAGTTACCGGTGCAGGGCTTCGCCTAAGCAATGCGATAGTATGACCGAAGTGTGTTTCTATGGAGGGGGGCACCGCACACGGCTAAAACAATTCAACTTGTGTGTCTTTGGGTGCCCCCTGCCCCCGTATATAAAGGAGCAAGGGGGAGGCCGGCCGGCCCCTTGTGGCGCGCCTAGGAGGAGCAATCCTACTAGGAATAGGATTGCAATCCTATTCCTAGTAGGAATTACCAAAAGGGAGAAGGGGGAAAGGAAGGAGAGGGAGAATGAGAAGGAAAGGGGCGCCGGCCCCCCTCCTTCCTTGTCCAATTCGAACCAAGGGGTGGGGGGCGCGCGGCCCAGCCCTGGCCCTCCTTCCCTCTTTCTCCTAGGGCCTATTAAGGCCCATAGCTTCCCCAGGGGGTTCCGGTAACCCCCCCCCCCGGTACTCCGGTAAATTCCGAAACTTTACGGAACACTTCCGGTGTCCGAATATATTCGTCCAATATATCAATCTATACGTCTCAGACATTTCGAGACTCCTCGTCATGTCTGTGATCTCATCCGGGACTCCGAACTACCTTCGGTACATCAAAACTTATAAACTCATAATATCGATCGTCATCAAACGTTAAGCGTGCGGACCCTACGGGTTCGAGAACTATGTAGACATGACTGAGACTTATCTTCGGTCAATAACCAATAGCGGAACCTGGATGCTCATATTGGCTCCTACATATTCTACGAAGATCTTTATCGGTCAAACCGCATAACAACATACGTTGTTCCTTTTGTCATCGGTATGTTACTTGCCTGAGATTCGATCGTCGGTATCTCTATACCTAGTTCAATCTCGTTACCAGCAAGTCTCTTTACTCGTTCCGTAATACATCATCTCGTCACTAACTCATTAGTCATTTGCTTGCAAGGCTTATTATGATGTGCATTACCGAGAGGGCTCAGAGATACCTCTCCGACACTCGGAGTGACAAATCCTAGTCTTGATCTATGCCAACACCACGAATACTTTCGGAGACACCTGTAGAGCATCTTTATGATCACCCAGTTACGTTGTGACGTTTGATAGCACACAAGGTGTTCCTACGGTATTCGGGAGTTGCATAATCTCATAGTCATAGGAACATGTATAAGTCATGAAGAAAGCAATAGCAGTAAAACTAAACGATCATAGTGCTAAGCTAACGGATGGGTCTAGTCCATCACATCATTATCCTAATGATGTGATCCCGTTGATCAAATGACAACTCATGTCTATGGCTAGGAAACATAGCCATATTTGATCAATGAGTTAGTCTAGTAGAGGCTTATTAGGGACATACTATTTTGTCTATGTATTCACACATGTACCAAGTTTCCGGTTAATACAATTCTAGCATGAATAAAAGACATTTATCATGATATAAGGAAATACAAATAACATCTTTATTATTGCCTCTAGGGCATATTTCCTTCAGTCTCCCACTTGAACAAGAGTCAATAATCTAGATTACAAAGTTATGATCCTCACACCCATGGAGTCCTGGTGCTGATCATGTTTTGCTCGTGGAAGAGGCTTAGTCAACGGGTCTACAACATTCAGATCCGTATGTATCTTGCAAATCTCTATGTCTCCCTCCTTGACTAGATCCCAGATTGAATTGAAGCGTCTTTTGATGTGCTTTGTTCTCTTGTGAAACCTGGATTCCTTCGCCAAGGCTATTGCTCCAGTGTTGTCACAAAAGATTTTCATTGGACCCGATGCACTAGGTATTACACCTAGATCGGATATGAACTCCTTCATCCAGACTCCTTCATTTGCTGCTTCCGAAGCAGCTATGTATTCCGCTTCACACGTAGATCCCGCCACGACGCTCTGCCTGGAACTGCACCAACTGACAGCTCCACCGTTCAATAAAAATACATATCTGGTTTGTGACTTAGAGTCATCCGGATCAGTTTCAAAGCTAGAATCGACGTAACCATTTACGACGAGCTCTTTGTCACCTCCATACACGAGAAACATATCATTTGTCCTTTTCAGGTATTACAGGATGTTCTTGACAACTGTCCAGTGATCCACTCCTGGATTACTTTGGTACCTCCCTGCTAGACTTATAGCAAGGCACACATTAGGTCTGGTACACAGCATTGCATACATGATAGATCATATGGCTGAGGCATAGGGAATGACTTGAATTTTCTCTCTATCTTCTGCAGTGGTCGGGCATTGAGTCTTACTCAACTTCATACCTTGTAACACAGGCAAGAACCCTTTCTTTGACTGATCCATTTTGAACTTCTTCAAAACTTTATCAAGGTATGTGCTTGGTGAAAGTCCAATTAAGCGTCTTGATCTATCTCTATAGATCTTGATGCCTAATATATAAGCAGCTTCACCGAGGTCTTTCATTGAAAAACTTTTATTCAAGTATCCTTTTATGCTATCCAGAAATTCTATGTCATTTCCAATCAACAATATGTCATCCACATATAATATCAGAAATGCTACAAAGCTCCCACTCACTTTCTTGTAAATACAGGCTTCTCCAAAAGTCTGTATAAAACCATATGCTTTGATCACCTCATCAAAGCGTATATTCCAACTCCGAGATGCTTGCACCAGTCCATAGATGGATCGCTGGAGCTTGCATACTTTGTTAGCACCTTTTGGATCGACAAAACCTTCTGGTTGCATCATATACAACTCTTCTTTGAGATATCCATTCAGGAATGCAGTTTTGACATCCATTTGCCAGATTTCATAATCATAAAATGCGGCAATTGCTAACATGATTCGGACAGACCTAAGCATCGCTACAGGTGAGAAAGTCTCATCGTAGTCAACTCCTTGAACTTGTCGAAACCCTTTCGCAATAAGTCGAGCTTTGTAAATAGTAACATTACCGTCTGCGTCGGTCTTCCTCTTGAAGATCCATTTATTTTCGATGGCTTGCCGATCATCGGGCAAGTCAACCAAAGTCCATACTTTGTTCTCATACATGGATCCCATCTCAGATTTCATGGCCTCAAGCCATTTTGCGGAATTTGGGCTCATCATCGCTTCCACATAGTTCATAGGTTCATCATGGTCTAGTAACATGACTTCCAGAACTGGGTTGTCGTACCACTCTGGTGCGGAACGTACTCTGGTTGATCTACGACGTTCAGCGGAAACTTGATCTGAAGTTTCATGATCATCATCATTAGCTTCCTCACTAATTGGTGTAGGAATCACTGGAACAATTTTCTGTGATGTACTACTTTCCAATTCAGGAGAAGGTACAATTACCTCATCAAGTTCTACTGTCCTCCCACTCACTTCTTTCGAGAGAAACTCCTTCTCTAGAGAGGATCCATTCTTAGTAACGAATATCTTGCCTTCAGATCTGTGATAGTAGGTGTACCCAACAGTCTCTTTTGGGTATCCTATGAAGACACATTTCTCCGACTTGGGTTCGAGCTTATCAGGTTGAAGCTTTTTCACATAAGCATCGCAGCCCCAAACTTTAAGAAACGACAACTTTGGTTTCTTGCCAAACCATAGTTCATAAGGTGTCGTCTCAACGGATTTAGATGGTGCCCTATTTAACGTGAATGCAGCTGTCTCTAAAGCATAACCCCAAAACGATAGTGGTAAATCGGTAAGAGACATCATAGATCGCACCATATCCAATAAAGTACGGTTACGACGTTCGGACACAACATTACACTGTGGTGTTCCGGGTGGCATGAGTTGTGAAACTATTCCACATTGTTTCAAATGATGACCAAACTCGTAACTCAAATATTCACCTCCATGATCAGATCGCAGAAACTTTATTTTCTTGTTACGATGATTCTCTACTTCACTCTGAAATTCTTTGAACTTTTCAAATGTTTCAGACTTGTGTTTCATTAAGTAGATATACCCATATCTGCTCAAATCATCAGTGAAGGTCAGAAAATAACGATACCCGCCGCGAGCTTCAACACTCATTGGTCCGCATACATCAGTATGTATGATTTCCAACAAATCTGTTGTTCGCTCCATAGTTCCGGAGAACGGAGTTTTAGTCATCTTGCCCATGAGGCATGGTTCGCAAGCACCAAGTGATTCATAATCAAGTGATTCCAAAAGTCCATCACTATGGAGTTTCTTCATGCACTTTACACCAATATGACCTAAACGGCAGTGCCACAAATAAGTTGCACTATCATTATTAACCTTGCATCTTTTGGCTTCAATATTATGAATATGTGTAAAACTACTATCGAGATCCAATAAGAATAGACCACTCGTCAAGGGTGCATGACCATAAAAGATATTATTCATAAAAATAGAACAACCATTATTCTCTGATTTAAATGAATAACCGTCTCGCAACAAACAAGATCCAGATATAATGTTCATGCTCAATGCTGGCACCAAATAACAATTATTTAGGTCTAAAACTAATCCCGATGGTAGATGTAGAGGTAGCGCGCCGACAGCGATCACATCGACTTTGGAACCATTTCCCACGCGCATCATCACCTCGTCCTTAGCCAATCTTCGTTTAATCCGTAGTCCCTGTTTTGAGTTACAAATATTAGCAACCGAACCGGTATCAAATATCCAGGTACTACTACGAGCATTAGTAAGGTACACATCAATAACATGTATATCACATATACCTTTGTTCGCCTTGCTATCCTTCTTATCCGCCAAATACTTGGGGCAGTTCCGCTTCCAGTGTCCAGTCCCTTTGCAGTAGAAGCACTCAGTTTTAGGCTTGGCTCCAGACTTGGGTTTCTTCACGGGAGTAGCAACTGACTTGCTATTCTTCTTCAAGTTCCCCTTCTTTCCCTTGCCCTTTTTCTTGAAACTAGTGGTCTTGTTAACCATCAACACTTGATGCTCCTTTTTGATTTCTACCTCCGCAGCCTTGAGCATAGCGAAGAGCTCGGGAATTGTTTTCTGCATCCCTTGCATATTATAGTTCATCACGAAGCCTTTATAGCTTGGTGGCAGTGATTGAAGAACTCTATCAATAACACTATCCTCGTCAGCTTTGCAATCAAGTTGAGTCATATGATTGTAGTACCCAGACATTCTGAGCAAGTGTTCACTGATAGGACTATTCTCCTCCATCTTGCAGCTGTAGAACTTATTGGAAATCTCATATTTCTCAATCCGGGCATTTGCTTGAAATATTAACTTCAACTCCTGGAACATCTCATATGGTCCATGACATTCAAAACGTCGTTGAAGTCCCGATTCTAAGCCGTAAAGCATGGCACACTGAACTATCGTGTAGTCATCAGACCGCGTCTGCCAGACGTTCAAAGCGTCTACATTGGCGGAAGGGGGCTTGTCACCTAGGAGTGCTTCAAGGACATAATTCTTCTGTGCAGCAATGAGGATAATCCTCAAGTTACGGACCCAGTCCGTGTAATTGCTACCATCATCTTTCAACTTAGCTTTCTCTAGGAATGCATTAAAATTCAAAGGAACGGTAGCACGGGCCATTGATCTACAACAACATAGATATGCAAAAACTATCAGGACTAAGTTCATGATAAATTAAAGTTCAATTAATCATATTACTTAAAGAACTCCCACTTAGATAGACATCCCTCTGGTCATCTAAATGATCACGTGATCCAAATCAACTAAACCATGTCCGATCATCACGTGAGATGGAGTAGTTTCAATGGTGAACATCTTATGTTGATCATATCTACTATATGCTTCACGCTCAACCTTTCGGTTTCCAGTGTTCCGAGGCCATATCTGCATATGCTAGGCTCGTCAAGTTTAACCCGAGTATTCTGCGTGTGCAAAACTGGCTTACACCCGTTGTATTTGAACGTAGAGCTTATCACGCCCGATCATCACGTGGTGTCTCGGCACGATGAACTTTCGCAACGGTGCATACTCAGGGAGAACACTTATACCTTGAAATTTAGTAAGGGATCATCTAATAATGCTACTATCGTTCTAAGCAAAATAAGAAGCATAATAAGATAAACATCACATGCAATCAAAATATGTGACATGATATGGCCATCATCATCTTGTGCTTTTGATCTCCATCTCCAAAGCGCCGTCATGATCACCTTCGTCCCCGGCGCGACACCTTGATCTCCATCGTAGCATCGTTGTCATCTCGCCAACTATTGCTTCTACGACTATCGCTACCGCTTAGTGATAAAGTAAAGCAATTACATGGCGATTGCATTTCATACAATAAAGCAACAACCATATGGCTCCTGCCAGCTGCCGATAACTTTACAAAACATGATCATCTCATACAAAACCATATAACTCATCATGTCTTGACCATATCACATCACAACATGCCCTGCAAAAACAAGTTAGACATCCTCTACTTTGTTGTTGCAAGTTTTACGTGGCTCCTACGGGCTTAGCAAGAACCGTTCTTACCTACGCATACAAAAACCACAACGATGTTTTGTCAAGTATGTGATGTTTTAACCTTCACAAGGACCGGGCATAGCCACACTTGATTCAGCTAAAGTGAGAGAGACAGACACCCGCCAGTCACCTTTAAGTAATGAGTGCTCATAACGGTGAAACCAGTCTCTCGTAAGCGTACGCGTAATGTCGGTCCGGGCCGCTTTATCTCACAATACTGCCGAAGCAAAGTATGACATGCTGGTAAGCAGTATGACTAGTATCGCCCACAACTCATTGTGTTCTACTCGTGCATATCATCTACGCATAGACCTGGCTCATGATGCCACTGTTGGGGAACGTAGTATTTTAAAATTTTCCTACGATCATGCAAGATCTATCTACCAGATGCATAGCAACGAGAGGGGAGAGTGTGTCTACGTACCCTCGTAGACCGGGAGCGGAAGCGTCAAGTGACGCGGTTGATATATTCGAACTTCTTCGCAATCCAACCGATCAAGCACCGAACATACGGCACCTCCGCGTTCAGCACACGTTCAGCTTGATGACGTCCCACGAGCTCTTGATCCAGTAGAGCTTCACGGGAGAGTTTCGTCAGCACAACGGCGTGGTGACGGATATGATGAAGTTACCGGCGCAGGGCTTTGCCTAAGCAATGCGACAGTATGAACGAGGTGTGTTTCTGTGGAGGGGGGCACTGCACACGGCTAAAACAATTCAACTTGTGTGGCTTTGGGTGCCCCCTGCCCCCTTATATAAAGGAGCAAGGGGGAGGCCGGCCGGCCCCTTGTGGCGCGCCTAGGAGGAGCAATCCTACTAGGAATAGGATTGCAATCCTATTCCTAGTAGGAATTACCAAAAGGGAGAAGGGGGAAAGGAAGGAGAGGGAGAAGGAGAAGGAAAGGGGCGCCGGCCCCCTCTCCTTCCTTGTCCAATTCGGACCAAGATGTGGGGGGTGCACGGCCCAGCCCTGGCCCTCCTTCCCTCTTTCTCCTACGGCCCATTAAGGACCATAGCTTCCCCAGGGGGTTCCGGTAACCCCCCACGGTACTCCGGTAAATTCCGAAACTTTACGGAACACTTCCGGTGTCCGAATATATTCGTCCAATATATCAATCTATACGTCTCGGACATTCCGAGACTCCTCGTCATTTATGTGATCTCATCCGGGACTCCGAACTACCTTCGGTACATCAAAACTCATAATACCGATCGTCATCAAACGTTAAGCGTGCGGACCCTACGGGTTCGAGAACTATGTAGACATGACCGAGACTTATCTTCGGTCAATAACCAATAGCGGAACTGTCACACCCTGCATTTTGTAACATGTCATTTGCATCAGTAAAGCATGAAAATTTTGGACCAGCAAATTTTTTTGGCATCATTTGGCTTTTATTTGGAATTAAGTTTTTCTCTTTGTGTTTTTCAAGTGCTCTTTAAAGTCAACTACTCCCTCTTGTAGATTTCATCTCCTTACCCAAAACTTCTGGCCAATGATCATACCAAGTGTTTATAGCAGTATAGTATTTTCTTATAAAATTAATTTTGCCAAAATGTATTTTCAAAAATTAGTTTTCCAAAAAACCCCTGAATTGAGGTTTGCACTGCAAGTGCTTGATTTAGGGTGAGAAAAATATTTCAAAGAGTATATTTGAAACCTAGTAGATATAGGACTCCCATAAACCACAAAAATACAATTTTAAAAGTTATTTTCCTATTTTATTTAAAGCCTTTTTCTTAAGGCCAGAAATGGTCTTTAATAGGGAAAAATTATTTAACTATTTCAAAAATATTTGCCAAAATTCAGGGAGACTCATAGGACATATATTGTCCATATATAAGAGTTTCAACACATGGTCATGTTCAAAATATTGGACAAATCCCTCAGAAACCCTTTCTGGATATTTCAAGCTTTTGAAATATTTACAAAGGAAATATTCTCTAAAAATTCCAGGGAAATTCTATCATGACAAATCCCTCAGAAGCATGCACCGCCAACTTTCATCGAGACTGCTGAACCCCTGGATGCAGACGACTGGGTCCGCACCATTGAGGACTTGTTGGAACTAGTCGGATGCACCGAAGACCGCGAGAAGGTGGCTTATGCTGCCCACTGCCTCGGGGGGACTGCTAGAGCTTGGTGGGATGGATTCAAGGTCATGCATGCTGGGCAAGACATCACTTGGGACAACTTCAACGCAGAATTCCGCAAGGCCCATATTCCTTCCGGAATCATGGCTATCAAAAAGCGTGAGTTTCGAGCCCTGAAGCAAGGAAGTGGCACTGTCAAGGAGTACATGTAGAAGTTCAGTGTTCTGTCAAGGTATGCTCCTGAAGATGTCAGCACTGATGCTGCAAAAAGGGAGCGCTTAATGGAAGGCCTCAATCAGACTCTGGAGTACTCGCTTGTCGTGTGCGACTGCCCAACCTTCCCTGACCTGGTGAACAAAGAACTCATGCTTGAAGACAAGCGGCGTGCTCTCGAAGACACTCGCAAGCGCAAGATGGTCAGCAAGGGAAGTTCCAGCAATCAGAAGCCTCGCCCGTGGCAGCCAGCCCCGGTCAAGACAACCTACCAGCAGCCAAGAGCTCCTGCACCTCGCACCAACTATCAGCCTCAGCAGTATGCCAACCCAAGGCCAGCATTCAACCCCAATAACAGTGGTGGAAACAAGATCAATAATCCAAACCAAGTCACTTGCTTTGGATGTGGCCAGTCAGGGCATATTTCTAAGATGTGCCCCAACAAGAAGCCCGATGCCCCGCGCCCCAATGCGCAGAACCCAGGACAAGGCCGCGGGATGCCACCAAGGAACCAAGCTCCTCGCAACCCGCCTAACCATGGGAAGGGGCGTGTGAATCACGTCACTGCTGAAGAAGCTTAGGAAGACCCGGACGTCGTGCTGGGTACGTTCCTTGTCAACTCAGCACATGCAACTGTCTTGTTTGATTCTGGAGCCACGCTTTCATTTGTCACTCAAAGTTTTGCATTAAAAAGTGGCATGACCCCTAGACCCCTGAATAACCCCATGGTGGTACAAACCCCCGGAGTAGAGATGAGAGCCAAGATAGGCTGTAAGGGAGTCAGTATTACCATTAACGGGGTAGATTTCCTAGCAGACCTTATCGTCCTGAGATCACAAGGCTTGGATGTGATCCTAGGCATGAATTGGCTCAGCAAGCACCAAGGCTTATTAGACTGTGCCAATTGGACTGTCATTGTGACCAATGACCAAGGAGTCGAAGTTAAGTTTGCTTCCAACTCCTTTTCTGCTCAAAACGCTCAAGTCAACTGTCTGTCTGAAGTTGGACTGGAGCAAGTACCGGTAGTGTGCGAGTATCCCGATGTCTTTCCGGATGAGCTACCGGGAATGCCCCCTGACCGTGACATTGAGTTCATCATCGAGCTCGTACCCGGGGAAGGACCCATCTATAAGAAGCCTTATAGAATGGGGACAGAAGAATTAGCCGAGTTAAAGAAGCAACTGGAAGAGCGGATGAGGAAGGGATTTATCCGCCCAAGTGCCTCCCCATGGGGATCACCTGTTCAGTTTGTGGCAAAAAGGGACGGTACCATCTGCTTATGCATTGACTATCGTTCCCTCAATGAGGTTACAATCAAGAACAAGTATCCACTTCCCAAGATTGAAGATCTGTTTGATCAACTCAGCGGAGCCAAGGTGTTCTCCAAGATCGACCTCAGATCTGGGTACTACCAGCTGAAGATCAGACCCCAAGATATTCCGAAGACGACATTTGTAACCAGATATGGCATGTACGAGTGCACGGTCATGTCCTTTGGGTTAACCAATGCCCCAGCTTACTTCATGTATCTCATGAATAAAGTCTTCATGGAATATTTGGACAAGTTTGTTGTTGTCTTCATCGATGACATTCTTGTCTTCTCGAAGACGGAGGAAGAGCACGAGCAACATTTGAGGATGGTCCTAGACAAGCTTTGAGAGCACCAACTATACGCCAAATTCAGCAAGTGTGAGTTTTGGCTGCATAAAGTTGGATTCTTAGGTCATGTCTTGACCGAAGAAGGATTGTCAGTTGATCCCGCGAATATCGAAGTTGTGACCCAATGGCAATCTCCAACGACCGTCAAGGAAGTCAGAAGCTTCCTCGGACTTGCGGGCTATTACCGCAAATTCGTGGAAGGATTCTCTAGCATTGCCCGGCCAATGACTCAGCTCCTCAAGAAGGACAAGAAGTTCGAATGGACGCCAAAATGCAAAGAGAGCTTCCAAGAGCTCAAGAAGAGATTGACCACCGCCCCAGTTCTGGCAACACCTGATATTCACAAGGAGTTCGTGATATATTGTGATGCCTCTCGAACCGGATTGGAAATCGTTCTGATGCAAGAAGGCCGAGTCATAGCTTACCTCTCAAGGCAGCTACGACCTCATGAAGAGAACTACGCTACTCACGATCTTGAGTTAGCAGCAGTGGTTCATGCCTTGAAGACATGGCGACATTACCTCCTAGGGAAACAGTGTGAGATATACACAGACCACAAAAGTCTCAAGTACATTTTCACCCAAAAGGAATTGAACATGAGGCAACGAAGATGGTTGGAACTCATCAAAGATTATGACATCAGTGTTAAATATCACCTCGGGAAGGCTAACGTGGTAGCCGATGCCTTAAGCAGAAAGGCTTGCTCCTTGAATGCCATAATTCAAAAGAGGCAGCCAGCCCTGTTTGAAGAGCTAGAACATTTCAGTTTGGAATTGGTCACCCCTGGATTTCTAGATCATCTGGAAGTCAAACCAACCGTGATGTATGAAGTCAAGAAGGCACAAGGTGGGCACGCAAGCATTGAAGGCATCAAGAAGAAGATGAAGCTAGGCAAGGCCCCAGGATTCTCCGAGGACGAGCACGGGATTGTTTGGTACAAAGGCCGCATCTGCGTACCAAACAAGATGGAGCTGAAGAACCTGATCCTGCAAGAAGCCCACGGCACTCCGTATTCCATCCACCCCGGAGGAACCAATATGTATCAAGACTTGAAGGAAAGATTCTGGTGGCACGGGATGAAAAGAGAGATTGCAACCTATGTTGCAAAGTGTGATGTGTGCCAAAGTGTCAAGGATGAATATCAGCGGCCCGCTGGATTGCTCCAACCACTCAAGGTTCCTGAGTGGAAGTGGGATAAAGTCAGATTGGATTTCATCACTGGATTACCAAGGTCGAGTAAAGGACATGACTCCATCTGGGTCATAGTCGAACAATTGACCAAGGTAGCCCATTTCATTCTTGTCAAGACAACCTAAAATGGCAACCAATTGGCAACTCTCTATATCAACCGAATCGTGAGCCTCCATGGTGTTCCAAAGGAAATTGTGTCAGATCGAGGCACCCAGTTTATTTCAAGGTTCTGGAAAAGATTCCAAGAAGCCTTGGGAACCAAGTTGTCTTTCAGCACGGCTCTCCACCCGCAGACCGGAGGTCAGACAGAGCGAGTAAATCAAATTCTCGAAGACATGCTCCGAGCTTGTGTCTTGGCATATGGAGCCAAGTGGGAAGATTGCCTCCCTTTTGCCGAGTTCTCCTATAACAACAGTTACCAGTCAAGCCTTCAGATGGCACCATTTGAGGTGTTGTACGGACGCAAGTGTCGCACACCCCTCAACTGGTCAGAGACTGGGGAAGGGCTAGTCTTTGGACCAGATATACTCCGCGAAGCAGAAGAGCAAGTCCAACTAGTCAGAGAACGTTTGAAGGCCGCCAAATCAAGGCAGAAGAGCTATGCTGACACTCGTCACCGAGACATGAGTTTCCGTGTTGGAGACCATGTGTACCTGCGAGTAACTCCTCTGAAGGGAACCAAGCGTTTCCACGTTAAGGGGAAACTTGCACCAAGATTTATTGGCCCCTTCGAGATCACCGACCGACGAGGAGAAGTGGCTTACCAGTTGGAACTACCACCTGAGCTATGCGATGTGCACAACGTATTCCACGTGTCACAACTCCGGAAGTGTCTCCAAGTTCCGAACAAGCCTGATCTCTACAAGGATGTTGATCACCAAGCTATTGATCTTCAGCCTAATTTCACCTACCGCGAGAAGCCCATTCGCATTCTGGATGAAGCAGAGCGACGGACGTGAAGTCGCACCATCAAGTACTTCAAGGTCCAGTGGAGCAACCACACGGAAGCAGAAGCAACCTGGGAACGTGAAGACTATCTTAGATCCGAGTATCCTGGTCTCTTTTAAGACCTAGTTTAGGAATCTCGGGGACGAGATTCTTGTAAGGGGGGTAGGTCTGTCACACCCTGCATTTTGTAACATGTCATTTGCATCAGTAAAGCATGAAAATTTTGGACCAGCAAATTTTTTTGGCATCATTTGGCTTTTATTTGGAATTAAGTTTTTCTCTCTGTGTTTTTCAAGTGCTCTTTAAAGTCAACTACTCCCTCTTGTAGATTTCATCTCCTTACCCAAAACTTCTGCCCAATGATCATACCAAGTGTTTATAGCAGTATAGTATTTTCTTATAAAATTAATTTGGCCAAAATGTATTTTCAAAAATTAGTTTTCCAAAAACCCCCTGAATTGAGGTTTGCACTGCAAGTGCTTGATTTAGGGTGAGAAAAATATTTCAAAGAGTATATTTGAAACCTAGTAGATATAGGACTCCCATAAACCACAAAAATATCATTTTAAAAGTTATTTTCCTATTTTATTTAAAGGCTTTTTCTTAAGGCCGGAAATGGTCTTTAATAGGGAAAAAATATTTAACTATTTCAAAAATATTTGCCAAAATCAAGGGAGACCCATAGGACATATATTGTCCATATATAAGAGTTTCAACACTTGGTCATGTTCAAAATATTGGACATATCCCTCAAAAGCCCTTTCTGGATATTTCAAGCTTTTGAAATATTTACAAAGGAAATATTCTCTAAAAATTCCAGGGAAATTCTATCATGTCATATGTGACATATTTGATGATCTTGCCAAGCCCCATGCCTTGGGAAGCAAGAAAACATCATCAAAACCCCTCAAAACCATTCTGTCCATATTTAATGTTTGAGCAACTTTACATTGCCAAACTTGTCCAAATGCTCTCAAACTTGGTACACATGCTAGAATGGTCTAATAAGGCATCTAGACCATATGGCACAAGCTTTGGAGAAGGGTACCTTGACCAGAGTACCCCAAAACCTTTTCTGTTCAAATTCAAATTTGAACAACTTTACATTACCAACTTTTTACTTGGGGCTTCAAACTTTGTGGGCATGATCACAACCCCAAATGATGACATTACACCAAGTGGTGCATCAAGGAGTGATGATTAGCTTGACTCAAACATGGTGAAACCATTTCTGTTGATTTCTAGGGTTCACTAAAGTTACATTGGCAAGTTTCCTCAAATAAGACCAAACTTGGTGAAACACCCTATTTCCATATGCCATTTAATCATGTTAATTGTCATGGCTAGTGGAGATCATTTGATTGCTCAAAACCACATTAAACATCTTCTGGTGATTCTCCAAAGTTACCATTTTCACCTCTACCCTTGTTCTCCTTAAGCCCCACTTTTTACCATAGCTTCCCCAGGTTCCCTTGCACCTCCAGTAACTTCCCCATGGCCAGAGCTCAATAAGTGAGGGTTGAAAACCCCATTTTACTCTGCTGGACAGCCCAGTTTTCACTCTCCCTCAACCTCCCTCCTCTTCCATTGGGTAACCAGGGCATCCAAGACCATAGCACACTTGTTTACTCCTCACCTGACCCCCCCAGACAAGGTGGCCGCGTCCAGCAAGCCAAAGGCATGCCCTGGCATGCAATAGGCGTGCTCCAGAGCGCGCTACAGTGCACGCCCGCACTGTAGCCTCCTCCAATCAGCAGCCCCCGACCACCTCGAGCCTCCCCCTCGCACCACTCGATGCGCCTCGACGTCCGCGACGCGCCCCGGCGCTGTCCCCCTCCTCCTTCTCCCTCCTGTGGCTGCCCTCGCATGCGCGTCGGCCGCCCGCAAGCTCCAATCTTCGGCCTCGCACGCGCACTGCTCTGGAAGCTTCCCCCGCTCTCTCTCTTCCTCTCCCCGGCCCTGGACCGCATCCAGCAACACCACAGACACCACCCCGACTCCTCTCGAGCCCTGTGGCAACGGGCAGAAGCTCACCGGCGCACAGGTCCACGGTACCTCGCCGTTCGCCTATAAAAGGATCCCCCGCGCCCATCCTCTCCTCACCAACAGCTCTATCACCCGCCTAATCCTCCCCCTACGCCGCTCACTCCACTCCAGACAGACCCGAGCTTGAGATCTAGCTCGAGCTTCGCCGCGGCGGCTCACCGTCGTCTGCTCGGTACAGGCCCTCCCCGCCGCTCCTCTCGCTCGATCTAGAACCACAGACCCTCACTGATCCTTTTCCACCTCTTTTCCCTCTCTGCAGCTGCCGGAAACGACCGGAGCAACCTTCACCCGATGCCCCTCCGCCGCGTGACCTCGCCGCCGGCGAACCAGGCCACTCCGGCGACCAACTCCCCCTCCACCAGATCGGCGACACCACGTTGACTCCATCCCTGCCCTTAGCTCGCCATGCCGTGCCCCGAATCGTCGCCGGTGAGCTCGCCGGCCCTCTGCCGGAGTGTTAGGGATGACAGGCGGGCCCCGCCTGCCAACCTCCCCTCGCCCTCGCCCCTCTCTCCTCTCACTGACGCCGAGCCCCGCCCGTCAGGTTTGAAAACCTGGCGCGCACGCTGGCGCCCGTGCGCTGGGCTGGTTCCCCCTTCGGGCCTGTGCATTGTGGTCGTTCTGGTCCAGTTGCACAGCAACCCTTTTTCTTTTTCTTTTATGTTAAGATTTCAAATAATTCCACAGGATTAAATATTTATCCAAATGAACTAATTCCAGTTCCTAAAAACTTATAAAAATCCAACCTATTTAATGTTGTCACTTTCACCCATATCCATGGACCTTTTCTGTTCTGTTCAAATTTAAATCTATATTTGAACACTAAAACCTCTGTTCAAAAATCCATGTACCCCATTATGTCACTCCAAATCTCAAACTAAGAATTTTTGCCATCTTAGTTTTCCATCTAGAATTTTATAAAAATAAGTTGACATTCTTCTGACCACTTTGGTTTTTCTGTTTTTATTATGGTCTTATTTTCCCGTTGTTTATTGCGACGATTAGATACCGTGTTTGACGAGGTTGCTGAAGAAGAAGGAGGGGAAGGATTTGAAGACTTTGAAGACCAAGCCAATCCAGGCAAGCAGCCCTTTGACCATGACTATGGAACCCCCTTTTTTATGCATGTCATATAGCACCATATTGTTGTTGCATCGGAATCATGAAGAGGTGGAAACCTCTTGTTGGTTTGCCACTACACATCCTCGTTGATACTTGCATTTGTGCATGACCCTACCTTCTTATGAGGGTTATGCCGGTGGGAGTAGATAGGTTGCTATAGTAGTGGCTATGGTAGTAGGACGGGATATGCATGTTAATGAAAGCATAGTTCATTTGAGGAACTCTTTCAAAAGACCCCATCGGGTGTCACTTATGCCCGAGGGAGATGATGAGATGGGTAACCACTTGATGACGAAGTGGTGTACCAAGACAAGTGTGTGTGATGTTTTTCAAACGGATTGGTTTAAGTTGCGACCGTTATTCCAACTTTACATGCGCAACCACTCTACCCTTATATGGGAAAGGGCATTATTGATTACCTAGGTCAATACTAGCATGGTGCCCGCATTACTAGTGACGGGGGTGACATGAGGTCACTCTCGGGACGGGGTCGTGCTTGGATAGGCAGCCATGACTGTTTTTACAGGGCACCAAACACACCGTTGGTACCCCGTGTTAGTGGTATGTGATGAATACGGGAGCGCGTATCCAAAATTTTTATGATGTGAAAGGTTGGGCACGGGGGTCACTACCAATCGAGTGGACTCTGTGTTAGTGTCGCCTAGGGAAAGATAGTGATCGGGTGCTTACCCCCGGTACTTAAGGTACCGCGGGTCATGGATGACACGGAAGGTTCCCCGGATCTAGTGGGTAAAGTGTGCAACCTCTGCAGACTGTAAAACTATTCGAATAGCCGTGTCCACGGTCAAGGATAGTTGGGTAACCGCTCTTGGGCTACGTCCAATGTTTGCGAAACCATGTGTGTGTGCGAAAGCTCCGTTTGGTTTAAGTAAAAAGGACTTGACAAGATGAAGAGGTCATAGCTTGGCTATGTTGATATATGTAACCTATAATTTTTATGATGCATGCCTCAGATAGCTCATGTCATTACACTCTCAAATTTCTGCTTTCTGCAAACATATCCTATATAGTGCTATTTCATATCTTGTCATACTTGTTCCAAAAACATGTGTTGCTCGCGAGTACATTCAAAGTACTCATTGGCTTGCCACTGGTTATTTAATTGGCCAGGCATGGAGGAGCAGGATTTTGAAGAAGAATTCTATGGAGACGATCATGCGAACTAGGACGCTTTCCCAGTCAGAATGCCTGTAGGGTTAAGGCAGATGGCATGGGTTCTAATTATCTGCGAAGACTTCCGCTATTCGAGTTTATTTGCTATTCAGCCCTTGAGGCTTTATCTATGTAAGACTTGGCCATAATGGTCATAATTTGTGTAAGACGGTATGTATGGATGTAAGACTCTTGTTATTCAGCTTCTGTGTGTTCAGTGAGCATTGATCTCCGGGATCACTGTACACGTGCATTCGGTGATCTCGACTCTTATGTCGAGGTCCCCACAGAGCTGGTATCAGCGCCATCCTGACTGTAGGATGCCTTAGTTAGCATGGGGGTTAGTTAGATGAGACCCTTTTCAAAAACCTTCTGAACCTCTCTTCTTTTCTAAACCTTACCAAACCTGAGATATCATCGGCTTATTAACCTCTCCTATTCAACCTTTGTAGATGGCCGCTGTACCTGAAGAGCACCAGACCACTGGGTTCCCCTTGCTTCTCGAGGATAGCCTCCAGGAGTGCCAGTTCCACCGAGCACCCATCCTCACCTACCATGAGCATTGGGTTAACGACACTGAGGTGGAGTACCATGTGGAAGTGATCGTGAAGGCAAACGATCCTCCCACAAGTTGGTTCTTCGAGGGACCCCAGATGGCAACACTACCCCTCGCTGTTGAGGCTGCTGCACTCAAGGCACTAAACCGTCTCCGCGAGCTTCTTCCGTAGATGGTAGCCAAGATGACAACCTGCTTCTTGCCTTACCGGAAGGAAGGTGAAGGTGAAAGCAGCGCGCAAGCCCCTCCACTGAAGGAAGGACTTCCACTTCGATTCCAGACCTACTTCAGCCTATGTGCCGACAGCTTGGCACAAGATTTGGCCTCGGAATCGATGAAGCTCCGAGAAGAACTTCACAAGACCAAGGCACTTCTTCGTCGAGCCCAAGAGAAGACGGATAGGATCAAGAGGGAAGGTGCGCCTCCCGGACAGTCCGCTATCGAGTATTGAGGCGGAAGGCCCTCAGGAGATGTATCTTCCAAGGATGAAGAACCACCCCGGCGACGCCGTATGACGGCAAGGGAATATCGCAAGCTTTTCCCTGCACCACCGACAAAACACTGCCATTTCCAACTCCTCCACTCCCCCATACCCTCAAGTGATAAGGGGGCCCAGACAGATGAAGACAAGGAGGAAGACCCAGAAGAGCCAGAATACGCGACCGAGCATTCCGCCGCTTAGGCATTATTCGCAACTCGGATATGCCAGTTCGTGACCTCTACGGTAGGATAGGTCGTGTAACCCCTATGCGAATTCGAGTCCTTGTATGGTTCATATGAAGCCATCTAGTATTTGCTTTTGTTGTGTCTTGATGTACGTCGTATCTTCCCTTCAGGAATATGTAAACGACTGCATCACCCATTTGGATTTTAATGAATGTGTTTGGCCCTTTCGGCCCTTGCATGACTTGATTAGTGTCACACCCACCCCCTTACTAGGCACCCATCTTTATTGCTTTCCCTCTTCCAAATCATGAGACATTTTACCGCTCCAACAGGATGCCTGTTGTAACTCGTACTGGTACCTCTACCCAGCAGCCTGAAGCTGGAGCATCCGCCCAATCAGAGGCCGGCCAAGACCAAACCCACGACCAAGCTCCACCACCACCTCCTCCGAACATGGACATGGCTCAGCTTCTCCAGGCTTTCCGAGAAGAACGCCAAGCCAACACCGCAGCCCTTCAGTTGATTGCTCAAGCTGTCACCAACAACCGCCAGCCGGCGGGGAATGGCAATGGACGTTCCACGTTGGCAGAGTTCAAGAAGCATGCACCGCCAACTTTCATCGAGACTGCTAAACCCCTGGATGCAGACGACTGGGTCCACACCATTGAGGACTTGCTGGAACTAGTCGGATGCACCGAAGACCGCGAGAAGGTGGCTTATGCTGCCCACTGCCTCGGGGGGACTGCTAGAGCTTGGTGGGATGGATTCAATGTCATGCATGCTGGGCAAGACATCACTTGGGACAACTTCAAGGCAGAATTCCGCAAGGCCCATATTCCTTCAGGAATCATCGCTATCAAAAAGCGTGAGTTTTGAGCCCTGAAGAAAGGAAGTGGCACTGTCAAGGAGTACATGCAGAAGTTCAGTGTTCTGTCAAGGTATGCTCCTGAAGATGTCAGCACTGATGCTGCAAAAAGGGAGCGCTTCATGGAAGGCCTCAATCAGACTCTGCAGTACTCGCTTGTCATGTGCGACTGCCCAACCTTCCCTGACCTGGTGAACAAAGAACTCATGCTTGAAGACAAGCGGCGTGCTCTCGAAGACACTCGCAAGCGCAAGATGGTCAACAAGGGAAGTTCCAGCAACCAGAAGCCTCGCACGTGGCAGCCAGCCCCGGTCAAGCCAACCTACCAGCAGCCAAGAGCTCCTGCACCTCGCACCAACTATCAGCGTCAGCAGTATGCCAACCCAAGGCCAGCATTCAACCCCAATAACAGTGGTGGCAACAAGATCAATAATCCAAACCAAGTCACTTGCTTTGGATGTGGCCAGTCAGGGCATATTTCTAAGATGTGCCCCAACAAGAAGCCCGATGCCCCGCGCCCCAATGCGCAGAACCCAGGACAAGGCCGCGGGATGCCACCAAGGAACCAAGCTCCTCGCAACCCGCCTAACCATGGGAAGGGGCGTGTGAATCACGTCACTGCTGAAGAAGCTCAGGAAGACCCGGACGTCGTGCTGGGTACGTTCCTTGTCAACTCAGCACCTGCAACTGTCTTGTTTGATTCTAGAGCCACGCATTCATTTTTCACTCAAAGTTTTGCATTAAAAAGTGGCATGACCCCTAGACCCCTGAATAACCCCATGGTGGTACAAACCCCCGGAGTAGAGATGAGAGCCAAGATAGGCTATCAGGGAGTCGGTATTACCATTAACGGGGTAGATTTCCTAGCAGACCTTATCGTCCTGAGATCACAAGGCTTGGATGTGATCCTAGGGATGAATTGGCTCAGCAAGCACCAAGGCTTATTAGACTGTGCCAATTGGACTGTCACTGTGACCAATGACCAAAGAGTCGAAGTTAAGTTTGCTTCCAACTCCTCTTCTGCTCAAAATGCTCAAGTCAACTGTCTGTCTGAAGTTGGACTGGAGCAAGTACCGGTAGTGTGCGAGTATCCCGATGTCTTTCCAGATGAGCTACCGGGAATGCCCCCTGACCGTGACATTGAGTTCATCATCGAGCTCGTACCCGGGGCAGGACCCATCTATAAGAAGCCTTATAGAATGGGGACAGAAGAATTAGCCGAGTTAAAGAAGCAACTGGAAGAGCAGCTGAGGAAGGGATTTATCCGCCCAAGTGCCTCCCCTTGGGGATCACCTATTCTGTTTGTGGCAAAAAGGGACGATACCATCCGCTTATGCATTGACTATCGTTCCCTCAATGAGGTTACAATCAAGAACAAGTATCCACTTCCCAAGATTGAAGATCTGTTTGATCAACTCAGCGGAGCCAAAGTGTTCTCCAAGATCGACCTCAGATCTGGGTACTACCAGCTGAAGATCAGACCCCAAGATATTCCGAAGACGACATTTGTAACCAGATATGGCCTGTACGAGTGCACAGTCATGTCCTTTGGGTTAACCAATGCCCCAGCTTACTTCATGTATCTCATGAATAAAGTCTTCATGGAATATTTGGACAAGTTTGTTGTTGTCTTCATCGATGACATTCTTGTCTTCTCGAAGACGGAGGAAGAGCACGAGCAACATTTGAGGATGGTCCTAGACAAGCTTTGAGAGCACCAACTATACGCCAAATTCAGCAAGTGTGAGTTTTGGCTGCATAAAGTTGGATTCTTAGGTCATGTCTTGACCGAAGAAGGATTGTCAGTTGATCCCGCGAAGATCAAAGCTGTGACCCAATGGCAATCTCCAACGACCGTCAAGGAAGTCAGAAGCTTCCTCGGACTTGCGGGCTATTACCGCAAATTCGTGGAAGGATTCTCTAGCATTGCCCAGCCAATGACTCAGCTCCTCAAGAAGGACAAGAAGTTCGAATGGACGCCAAAATGCGAAGAGAGCTTCCAAGAGCTCAAGAAGAGATTTACCACCGCCCCAGTTCTGGCAACACCTGATATTCACAAGGAGTTCGTGATATATTGTGATGCCTCTCGAACCGGATTGGGAATCGTTCTGATGCAAGAAGGCCGAGTCATAGCTTACCTCTCAAGGCAGCTACGACCTCATGAAGAGAACTACGCTACTCACGATCTTGAGTTAGCAGCAGTGGTTCATGCCTTGAAGACATGGCGACATTACCTCCTAGGGAAACAGAGTGAGATATACACGGACCACAAAAGTCTGAAGTACATTTTCACCCAAAAGGAATTGAACATGAGGCAACGAAGATGGTTGGAACTCATCAAAGATTATGACATCAGTGTTCAATATCACCCCGGGAAGGCTAACGTGGTAGCCGATGCCTTAAGCAAAAAGGCTTGCTCCTTGAATGCCATAATTCAAAAGAGGCAGCCAGCCCTGTTTGAAGAGCTGGAACAATTCAGTTTGGAATTGGTCACCCCTGGATTTCTAGATCATCTGGAAGTCAAACCAACCTTGATGTACGAAGTCAAGAAGGCACAAGGTGGGCATGCAAGCATTGAAGGCATCAAGAAGAAGATGAAGCTAGGCAAGGCCCCAGGATTCTTCGAGGACGAGCACAGGATTGTTTGGTACAAAGGCCGCATCTGCATAGCAAACAAGATGGAGCTGAAGAACCTGATCCTGCAAGAAGCCCACGACACTCCGTATTCCATCCACCCCGGAGGAACCAAGATGTATCAAGACTTGAAGGAAAGATTCTGGTGGCACGGGATGAAAAGAGAGATTGCAACCTATGTTGCAAAGTGTGATGTGTGCCAAAGGGTCAAGGCTGAATATCAGCGGCCCGCTGGATTGCTCCAACCACTCAAGGTTCCTGAGTGGAAGTGGGATAAAGTCGGATTGGATTTCATCACTGGATTACCAAGGTCGAGTAAAGGACATGACTCCATCTGGGTCATAGTCGACCAATTGACCAAGGTAGCCCATTTCATTCCTGTCAAGACAACCTATAATGGCAACTAATTGGCAACTCTCTATATCAACCGAATCGTGAGCCTCCATGGTGTTCCAAAGGAAATTGTGTCAGATCGAGGCACCCAGTTTACTTCAAGGTTCTGGAAAAGATTCCAAGAAGCCTTGGGAACCAAGTTGTCTTTCAGCACGGCTCTCCACCCGCAGACCGGAGGTCAGACAGAGTGAGTAAATCAAATTCTCGAAGACATGCTCCAAGCTTGTGTCTTGGCATATGGAGCCAAGTGGGAAGATTGCCTCCCTTTTGCCGAGTTCTCCTATAACAACAGTTACCAGTCAAGCCTTCAGATGGCACCATTTGAGGTGTTGTACGGACGCAAGTGTCGCACACCCCTCAACTGGTCAGAGATAGGGGAAGGGCTAGTCTTTGGACCAGATATACTCCGCGAAGCAGAAGAGCAAGTCCAACTAGTCAGAGAATGTTTGAAGGCCGCCAAATCAAGGCAGAAGAGCTATGCTAACACTCGTCGCCGAGACATGAGTTTCCGTGTTGGAGACCATGTGTACCTGCGAGTAACTCCTCTGAAGGGAACCAAGCGTTTCCACGTTAAGGGGAAATTTGCACCAAGATTTATTGGCCCCTTCGAGATCACCGATCGACGAGGAGAAGTGGCTTACCAGTTGGAACTACCACCTGAGCTATCCGATGTGCACAACGTATTCCACGTGTCACAACTCCGGAAGTGTCTCCAAGTTCCGAACAAGCCTGATCTCTACAAGGATGTTGATCTCCAAGCTATTGATCTTCAGCCTGATTTGACCTACCGCGAGAAGCCCATTCGCATTCTGGATGAAGCAGAGCGACGGACGTGAAGCCGCACCATCAAGTACTTCAAGGTCCAGTGGAGCAACCACACGGAAGCAGAAGCAACCTGGGAACGTGAAGACTATCTTAGATCCGAGTATCCTGATCTCTTTTAAGACCTAGTTTAGGAATCTCGGGGACGAGATTCTTGTAAGGGGGGTAGGTCTGTCACACCCTGCATTTTGTAACATGTCATTTGCATCAGTAAAGCATGGAAATTTTGGACCAGCAAATTTTTTTGGCATCATTTGGCTTTTATTTGGAATTAAGTTTTTCTCTCTGTGTTTTTCAAGTGCTCTTTAAAGTCAACTACTCCCTCTTGTAGATTTCATCTCCTTACCCAAAACTTCTGCCCAATGATCATACCAAGTGTTTATAGCAGTATAGTATTTTCTTATAAAATTAATTTGGCCAAAATGTATTTTCAAAAATTAGTTTTCCAAAAACCCCCTGAATTGAGGTTTGCACTGCAAGTGCTTGATTTAGGGTAAGAAAAATATTTTAAAGAGTATATTTGAAACCTAGTAGATATAGGACTCCCATAAACCACAAAAATATCATTTTAAAAGTTATTTTCCTATTTTATTTTAAGGCTTTTTCTTAAGGCCAGAAATGGTCTTTAATAGGGAAAAATTATTTAACTATTTAAAAAATATTTGCCAAAATTCAGGGAGACTCATAGGACATATATTGTCCATATATAAGAGTTTCAACACTTGGTCATGTTCAAAATATTGGACAAATCCCTCAGAAACCCTTTCTGGATATTTCAAGCTTTTGAAATATTTACAAAGGAAATATTCTCTAAAAATTCCAGGGAAATTCTATCATGTCGTATGTGACATATTTGATGATCTTGCCAAGCCCCATGCCTTGGGAAGCAAGAAAACATCATCAAAACCCCTCAAAACCATTCTGTCCATATTTGAAGTTTGAGCAACTTTACATTGCCAAACTTGTCCAAATGCTCTCAAACTTGGTACACATGCTAGAATGGTCTAATAAGGCATCTAGACCAAATGGCACAAGCTTTGGAGAAGGGTAACTTGACCAGAGTACCCCAAAACCTTTTCTGTTCAAATTCAAATTCGAACAACTTTACATTACCAACTTTTTACTTGGGGCATCAAACTTTGTGGGCATGATCACAACCCCAAATGATGACATTACACCAAGTGGTGCATCAAGGAGTGATTATTAGCTTGACTCAAACATGGTGAAACCATTTCTGTTGTTTTCTAGGGTTCACTAAAGTTACATTGGCATGTTTCCTCAAATAAGCCCAAACTTGGTGAAACACCCTATTTCCATATGCCATTTAATCATGTTAAGTGTCATGGCTAGTGGAGATAATTTGATTGCTCAAAACCATATCAAACACCTTCTGGTGATTCTCCAAAGTTACCATTTTCACCTCTTCCCTTGTTCTCCTTAAGCCCCACTTTTTACCACAGCTTCCCCAGGTTCCCTTGCACCTCCAGTAACTTCCCCATGGCCAGAGCTCAATAATTGAGGGGTGAAAACCCCATTTTACTCTGCTGGACAGCCCAGTTTTCACTCTCCCTCAACCTCCCTCCTCTTCCATTGGGTAACCAGGGCATCCAAGACAACATCACACTTGTTTACTCCTCACCTGACCCCCCAGACAAGGTGGCCACGTCCAGCAAGCCAAAGGCATGCCCTGGCATGCAATAGGCGTGCTCCAGAGCATGCTACAGTGCACGCCCGCACTGTAGCCTCCTCCAATCAGCAGCCCCCGACCACCTCGAGCCTCCCCCTCGCGCCACTCGATGCGCCTCGACGTCCGTGACGCGCCCCGGCGCTGTCCCCCTCCTCCTTCTCCCTCCTGTGGCTGCCCTCGCACACGCGTCGGTCGCCCGCAAGCTCCAATCTTCGGCCTCGCACGCGCGCTGCTCTGGAAGCTTCCCCCGCTCTCTCTCTTCCTCTCCCCGGCCCTGGACCGCATCCAGCAACACCATAGACACCACCCCAGCTCCTCCCGAGCCCTGTGGCAACGGGCAGAAGCTCGCCGGCGCACAGGTCCACGGCACCTCGCCGTTCGCCTATAAAAGGACCCCCCGCGCCCATCCTCTCCTCACCAACAGCTCTATCACCCACCTTATCTTCCCCCCTACGCCGCTCACTCCACTCCAGACAGGCCCGAGCTCGAAATCGAGCTCGAGCTCCGCCACGGCGGCTCGCCATCGTCCGCTCGGTACAGGCCCTCCCCGCCGCTCCTCTCGCTCGATCTAGAACCACAGACCCTCACTGATCCTTTTCCCCCTCTTTTCCCTCTCTACAGCTGCCAAAAACGACCGGAGCAACCTTCATTCGACGCCCCTCCGCCGCGTGACCTCGCCGCCGGCGAACCAGGCCACTCCGGTGACCAACTCCCCCTCCACCAGATTGGCGACACCATGCTGACTCCATCCCTGCCCTTAGCTCGCCCTGCCGTGCCCCAAATCGTCGTCGGTGAGCTCGCTGGCCCTCTGCCCGAGGGTTAGGGATGACAGACGGGCCCCGCCTGCCAGCCTCCCCTCGCCCTCGCCCCTCTCTCCTTTCACTGACGCCGGGCCCCGCCCGTCAGGTTTGAAAACCTGGCGCGCGCGCTGGCGCCCGTGCGTTGGGCTGGTTAACCCTTTGGGCTGGTGCACTGTGGCCGTTCTGGCCCAGTTGCACACCAACCCTTTTTCTTTTTCTTTTCTGTTAAGATTTCAAATAATTCCACAGGATTAAATATTTATCCAAATGAATTAATTACAGTTCCTAAAAACTTATAAAAATCCAACCTATTTAATGTTGTCACTTTCACCCATATCCATGGACCTTTTCTGTTCTGTTCAAATTTAAATCTATATTTAAACACTAAAACCTCTGTTCAAAAATTCATGTACCCCATTATGTCACTCCAAATCTCAAACTAAGAATTTTTGCCATCTTAGTTTTCCATCTAGAATTTTATAAAAATAAGTTGACATTCTTCTAAGCACTTTGGTTTTTCTGTTTTTATTATGGTCTTATTTTCCCATTGTTTATTGCGACGATTAGATACCGTGTTTGACGAGGTTGCTGAAGAAGGAGGGGAAGGATTTGAAGACTTTGAAGACCAAGCCAATCCAGGCAAGCAGCCCTTTGACCATGACTATGGAACCCCCTTTTTTATGCATGTCATATAGCACCATATTGTTGTTGCATCGGAATCATGAAGAGGTGGAACCTCTTGTTGGTTTTCCACTACACTTCCTCGTTGGTACTTGCATTTGTAGATAGGTTATGCCGGTGGGAGTAGATAGGTTGCTATAGTAGTGGCTATGGTAGTAGGACGAGATATGCATGTTAATGAAAGCATAGTTCATTTGAGGAACTCTTTCAAAAGACCCCATCGGGTGTCACTTATGCCCGAGGGAGATGATGAGATGGGTAACCACTTGATGACGAAGTGGTGTACCAAGAGAAGTGTGTGTGATGTTTTTCAAACGGATTGGTTTAAGTTGCGACCGTTATTCCAAATTTACATGCGCAACCACTCTACCCTTATATGGGAAAGGGCATTATTGATTACCTAGGTCGATACTAGCATGGTGCCCACATTACTAGTGACGGGGGTGACATGAGGTCACTCTCGGGACGGGGTCGTGCTTGGATAGGCGGCCATGACTGTTTTTACAGGGCACCGAACACACCGTTGGTACCCCGTGTCAGTGGTATGTGATGAATACGAGAGTGGGTCTCCACAATTTTTATGATGTGAAAGGTTGGGCACGGGGGTCACTACCAATCGAGTGGACTCTGTGTTAGTGTCGCCTAGGGAAAGATAGTGATCGGGTGCTTACCCCGGGTACTTAAGGTACCGTGGGTCGTGGATGACATGGAAGGTTCCCCGGATCTAGTGGGTAAAGTGTGCAACCTCTGCAGAGTGTAAAACTATTCGAATAGCCGTGTCCACGGTCAAGGACAGTTGGGTAACCGCTCTTGGGCTACGTCCAATGTTTGCGAAACCCTATGTGTGTGCGAAAGCTCCGTTTGGTTTAAGTAAAAAGGACTTGACAAGATGAAGAGGTCATAGCTTGGCTATGTTGATATCTGTAACCTATAATTTTTATGATGCATGCCTCAGATAGCTCATGTCATTACACTCTCAACTTACTGCTTTCTGCAAACATATCATATCTAGTGCTATTTCATATCTTGTCATACTTGTTCCAAAAACATGGGTTGCTTGCGAGTACATTCAAAGTACTCATTGGCTTGCCACTGGTTATTTAATTGGCCAGGCATGGAGGAGTAGGATTTTGAAGAAGAATTCTATGGCGGCGATCATGCGAACTAGGACGCTTTCCCAGTCAGAATGCCTGTAGGGTTAAGGCAGATGGCATGGGTTCTACTTATCTGCGAAGACTTCCGCTATTCGAGTTTATTTGCTATTCAGCCCTTGAGGCTTTATCTATGTAAGACTTGGCCATAATGGTCATAATTTGTGTAAGACGGTATGTATGGATGTAAGACTCTTGTTATTCAGCTTCTGTGTGTTCAGTGAGCATTGATCTCTGGGATCACTATACACGTGCATTCGGTGATCTCGACTCTTAAGTCGGGGTCCCCACAGGAACCTGGATGCTCATATTGGCTCCTACATATTCTACGAAGATCTTTATCGGTCAAACCGCATAACAACATACGTTGTTCCTTTTGTCATCGGTATGTTACTTGCCCGAGATTCGATCGTTGGTATCTCTATACCTAGTTCAATCTCGTTACCGACAAGTCTCTTTACTCGTTCCATAATACATCATCTCGTGACTAACTCATTAGTCATTTGCTAGCAAGGCTTATTATGATGTGCATTACCGAGAGGGCCCAAAGATACCTCTCCGACACTCGGAGTGACAAATCCTAGTCTTGATCTATGCCAACACCGAATACTTTCGGAGACACCTGTAGAGCATCTTTATGATCACCCAGTTACGTTGGGACGTCTGATAGCACACAAGGTATTCCTACGGTATTCGGGAGTTGCATAATCTCATAGTCATAGGAACATGTATAAGTCATGAAGAAAGCAATAGCAGTAAAACTAAACGATCATAGTGCTAAGCTAATGGATGGGTCTAGTCCATCATATAATTCTCCTAATGATGTGATCCCATTGATCAAATGACAACTCATGTCTATGGCTAGGAAACATAGCCATCTTTGATCAATGAGCTAGTCTAGTAGAGGCATACTAGGGACATACTATTTTGTCTATGTATTCACACATGTACCAAGTTTCCGGTTAATACAATTCTAGCATGAATAAAAGACATTTATCATGATATAAGGAAATACAAATAACATCTTTATTATTGCCTCTAGGGCATATTTCCTTCAATCCCCTCTTCCGTTTTCATCTATCGGTAACTATACTCGGAGCTATATTTTTATTCACCACATGATATGAGTTTTACTTGGAGGGTCATGTATCATTTGAGTCTTTGCTTGTTAGTTTGCCACAATTATCCTTGCTGGACATACCTTTTTGAGATAGAGAAATATGGCCTAGGAATTGTTAGAACACTCTATGTGCTTCACTTATATCTTTTGAGTCGAATAGTTTTTGCTCTACTGCTTCACTTATATCTTTTAGAGCACAGTGGTAATTATATTTTGTAGAATTTTTTTATCTCTCATGCTTCACTTATATCCTTTTGAGAGTCTATTAAAACAACATAGTAATGTGCTTTGGCTATAAAACTAGCCTTCACATGATAGGCATCCAAGATCAATGTAGTAAAAACTTTCACATTAAGTGCATTGAATATGAAGAGAAGTTGGATGCTTGATAATTGTTTTGAGATATGAGGATAGTAATATTAGAGTCATGCTAGTGGAGTTATTATGAAATTGAGAAATACTTGTGTTAAAGTTAGTGATTCCCGTAGCATGCACGTATGGTGAACCGCTATGTGACGAAGTTAGAGCATGAGGTATTTGTAGAGTGTCATCCTTTGCGTGGAGATCGGGGCGCGCGATTGGTAACTCCTACCAACCTCCCCCCTAGGATCATGCGTTGATTGCTTTGTTTTGATGACTCGTAAATTTTTGCAATAAGTATATGAGTTCTTATGACTAATGTTGAGTCCATGGATTATACACACTCTCACCCTTCTACCATTGCTAGCCTCTCTTGTACCGCGCAACTTTCGCCGGTACCATACACCCACTATATATCCTTCCTCAAAACAGCCACCATATATCTTCCTCAAAACAGCCACCATACCTACCTATCATGGCATTTCCATAGCCATTCCGAGATATATTGCCATGCAACTTTCCACCATTCTGTTCATATGACACGCTTCATATTGTCATATTGCCATGCCTGATCATGTAGTTGAAATCGTATTTTTGGCAAAGCCACCATGCATAACTTTTCATACATGTCACTCTTGATTCATTGCACATCCTGGTACACCGCCGGAGGCATTCATATAGAGTCATACTTTGTTCTAGTGTCGAGTTGTAATATCGAGTTGTAATATCGAGTTGTAATTCAATATAAGTGTGATGATCATCATTATTAGAGCATTGTCCCAAGTGAGGAAAGGCCGAACAAAAGAAAAGGCCCCTCCAAAAAAAGAGAAAACAAGAAAAGAAAAGAAAAGAAAAAATGGACAATTGCTACTATCTTTTTCCACACTTGTGCTTCAAAGTAGCACCATGTTCTTCATGATAGAGAGTCTCATGTTTAGTCACTTTCATACTCTAGTGGGAATTTTCATTATAGAACTTGGCTTGTATATTCCAACGATGGGCTTCCTCAAATGCCCTAGGTCTTCGTGAGCAAGCAAGTTGGATGCACACCCACTTAGTTTCTTTTGTTGAGCTTTCATACATATTTAGCTCTAGTGCATCCGTTGCATGGCAATCCCTACTCACTCACATTGATATCTATTGATGGGCATCTCCATAGCCCATTGATATGCCTAGTCGATGTGAGACTATCTCCCTCCTTTTTGTCTTCTCCACAACCACCCACTAGTGCAAAAAGGGCCATTTGTCCCGGTTCGTAAGGGCCATTTGTCCCGGTTGGGGAACCGGGACTAAACGGTCGATACAAATGCCCTAGACCATTAGTCCTGGTTCTTATACCAACCGAGAAAAATGGCCCTCCATGTGGCAATTTCGGCTTGCGCTGGTAGGGGGGCCTTTTGTCCCGGTTGGTAGCACCAACCGGGACAAATAAGCTTGATTTTTTCCCTGGTGCTAGGGTTTTTGTTTTGTTTTTTTTTGAAAGGGGGGGGGTTGTCAGTTTGTAGGGTTAATTTAGGGGTTTCATATATTGTGTTAGCTAGCTAATAGAGAGAAGTGTCCGCTCTCATCTCCGTGCATGCTCATATAACAATGCATCATCATAATTAATAATAAATCATCATCCTCAGTGTCATAATAAAAAAGTCGTACCCAGCATCATCGTTATCTCACAACTTCTACTCGTTGTCATAATAACAAGTCCTACTCATCATCATCATCATAGTCATCTAACAACTTCTTAGCACATGATCATAAGTAGCCAGACTTAATTAAGTACACCCTCTCTAAGGTGAAATAGCATAAAACAAGATAGGCCCTGACTCTCCATTATGGAGAATGCAGATTATCCTGTCTCCAATTCTTGGCTTTCGCACAATGTCGCTTCCATGTAGCTCCCTAGGACTGACCATACATTTCTTCCAACCTTTGATTGTCATGTCTTCATTGGATTTAGAAATCATGTATGGACAGTTATGTGTAGAATGATGACCTGAAGAGTACGGTAATAAGCTCATAACATTGAGGTGACCTTTCTGAAACATCAGATGAGGCACACAATCCAAAGGGATTTTTTGTTGAAAAACATAGTAATAACTTCGTAGTTAGTAATGTAGTTTAGTTTTAGAAGAATTTATGCAAAAGATGATCGGCCACAAATCTTACCATGACATCTCCATGGATGTTACTGTAGTTCAACACGTGCACTAGTGGCACGTGTTGACCATAATGTGCAGGAGTTTTAGAATAGGTATTGTAACGCTTAAAATAAGAAAGTAACGAGACAAGATGATTTTTCTTCTGACAAGTTAATTCCGCACCATTAGTGTAGTGGGTTATGTCTACCATCTTCCGTACATTTCTTGAAGAATGGAAATAAGCTGTTAATGGAAATAAGCTGTTAATGGAAATAAGCTGTCAATTATTTTGAAATAAACAATATAAATTACTTAATAAATATGTTTGAGAAACTCACATAGAGGTAGAACTGGAAGCGTATCATCAAGGACCCACATGCCATCGTCATCATCACCAAGGTCAAAGGTTACATACATACCCTCCTGAAAATCATATGCCTTGCACAGTGCTCTCCAGTTCGAGCAACCAAAATGGGTTACGCTCTCCGAATAGTATAGCTTTACAAGAAAATCATAATCATGATGGGTCCTGAGATGAATTTGCTTTGTTTCCATACTTTCATGATCTTCGAAATCCAGAAGCTCCAAGACATAGCGTCTTGCATGGCATGGGATAAGCTAGTCGAATTGTAAAAGATGAAAATTACATGTTGAAAAGAAGGCATAAGTCATGCTTAATTGCCAAACAAGACTTGTCGTGTTGCATACCGTCTCAAAATCGAAGGCCTCATCGAGCTTAACACTGAAGCATCGATCGTCTACCAGGTGTGGCCTTTCGCACTAACCCGGTCGTCGCCACACCAGTCGCACGCCGAGATCCTATCGTCATCGTCAGACGACGACATTTCCTACATATTGTAGCACAAGTCATGCCAAAATTCAATGGTTGAAAATATAAACAAAAACATTTCAAAATATCTTAATTATAGGACTCATATTGACATGGAGATTTGGTTGGACTCCAGTTTGAGCATTCGATAAGCAAAACTAAATCATCTCTTGCGTCCGTACATCGTCGAATATTATCACTAATACATCTCGAATAGTATCATACATATAGCATCACTAATTAATTAATACAGCTAAAACCCTAGCGAACGACGGGTATTGGCGCGGGCGGTGGACACCCAAAGAGAAGGAACCATCACATGATCATAGCTCCAGTGAGATCCCTAAAGAATCTGCCATGTATTGTCGAACCTGCCCTCCAACGCAACCATGTAGCGATGGACGTGCTTGTCCTCCTCACTGACACGGTGACGTACAACCTCCGCGGGGTCCTCAAGCCTCCGCACCGTCACTGGCCCACGCGCCCGCAACCAAAGAAGGTTCGGGTCAACAACGGGTTGGCTCCTCACCAAGTTGTGCCCCCCGGAAGGAAGCACCTCCCAATACTAGCCTGCCGGAGCCAGTCCCGAACATGACCCCTCTGATCAAGCAGGCCTCCGTTGAGTCGACGACGAGGATGCGGGATAGGCATCGTCGACGTCGATGCGGGAATAATTACTTGAACTAAAAGAATAAACTAGTTCTATTAATTCAACTAGTTCAACTAATAAGCACTTACTATAAATAAAAATGAACTAGTTCTTACTAAAAATAAACTAGTTTTACTAAAAATAAACTAGTTCTTACTAAAAAAACTACATTCTATCACAAAAACTATAAAAAACTATAAAAACAGAAAATTCATCTAAAATTTGTATATATAACTAAAACTATAAAAAATATAAAAACTATAAAAAACTATAAAAACAGAAAATTCATATAACATTTGCACTAAATCAACTAACCTTAAATGTAACTTTTGCAACCCAATTTTTTTCTAAATATGC